>JAJFZO010000191.1:6141250-6809375 GCA_021397835.1 Moringa oleifera | reverse complement strand
AAGGGACTAAGATAAGGAATGAGCTTTGATGACATGGTGAAAACAGGTATAGATTTTTTGAAATTCAGACTCACCAATTTAACAACAAGATGAGAGGAGAGGGAAAAAAAAGACTATTAACTACAAAGTGAAAATGGGTATGATTTTCCTTAAGGTCACACTCATCGACTCGAAGATAAAGTAAGATCGATGACGAAAATAGATATTAATTGATGAGAAGCTTCAAAATTTGAAAGATGAAAAAAGACAAGATGATTGTTTGAGTAAAAGGCTATGTCTAGTTAATACGCATAAACTAAATATTAGATAGTTAATGTGGTAAGTTTCAAACTTAATGAAAGATAATTAGAATACAGTTGATATTAAGTAAATTATTTAAGGATATAATTATAGTTTTTTTTTTTAACTATTTAGGCTAAAAACATAAGAAATATTAATTGTGAATATTTTTAAAAGCAATAATTCAAAAAAGACTAAAAAATAATTTTAGTCTTATCATTTTACCCTTATGAGCACAATTCCCATTTTTCTCTCTCTACATTGTACAACTTTGGCAATACACTACACACAAATACTGTGCTATCAATCCCCCCTCCTCGTTTTTTTTTCTCTCTTCTTCAATAAGTTATTCTTTCTTACTTGTTATATCTTTTTTCTCACTCTTATACAAAGCTAAGGGTAAGGATTCTTCTTCCTTACATGAAGTTTGTTTCTCTTCCATAGACTCATATAAAGGAGAATCTTTAGGCCAATGAGAAGCCCACTTCTCCTTTCACCCACTCATTCTTTCTCTCTTTTTGAAAGTAATTATTAAAACCTATTTCATCAATAAATCATAGAAAAAAGAATCATCATGTCCATAAAAACTCCCACTTATCCTTTTATTCTCTATCTCTAAATACAATAGTTAAAACTCATTTTATTTATAAATTCTCAATATTTTTGGTGAATTAAAGTAGAAAAATGAAAAATTAAAGGGTTATCTTTGGACATTGGCATTTGGTCTTCGAAAAAGATAATTTTTAGCCATAATTTCTACTAGTAATAAGGTGGGTTAACACTTTTAATTTCCTTTATTTTTTTGGTAGTTAACTTAAACTTAGGTTGTGATGTGTAAACAATTAAGTCATACTCTTAAAAAGAAATTGATTTGCTTTTCTATGTCTTTGTGCAATGTCTGGCTTGTATGTTGAATCCATATTAGGTAAGTGATTTTTGGAAGGCTATAGTGCAATTTGATTATATAAAGTCAGTTATAAATACATAATGCGAATATATATCGAGTCCGATTCTATGCATATTGCTTTATAATATATGTAATAGTGACTTAATATTTAATGATACTGTATTATTGATTATGATAATGATTTTATATTAATAAAAACAGCTTAAAAAATTTGTGTTGTATGCCAAAAGTAATTCTTAAATTCTACGTGTATCTATTAAAATTGTTGATTATAGTGATCTACTATAGTATAGGACCATCAAGATGTACTAAATATTAATAGTGACATAATACGAACTATTGTTACTCATTATAGTATCATAGTATGCCGTTTATTTTTATACCATTATAAATTTTGACGTAAATAATAAAGAGTGTATTAATCACGATACAAAATAACATGATGAGATTTGAGTAATAGTGTCCTTCAAGGAGAAATGGATTGACGAAGACTCAAATTGCTGATATATTGGTAAACTATATGAAATATAAGGGTGATGATTCGAAAAGACTGTACATGCAATTAATTGATTAGGCATTAAACCAATTTTAAATGAAAAATGTTTCCATTATGAAATTAAGTTGTAAATCCATGATTAGTGTTTGAATGTGACATTATTTTGTTTGACTTATTCAGGTACATAATGCTAATTTATTGTTTTGAATTGTTGTTATGGTGTTAATTTAGAATGAAAAATCTCAAATAATGCATGGAATTATGTTGACAATATCATCGTGACATATTGTAATACTACAATGATTTTTGTTTCATCGTCATATATCAACCAAATGTACAATATTTTGTTGATCTAATCATAAAGTGCCAAACTATTAAATTTTTTTATTGTATTATCGTAGTAACTTAACTTATAAATTAACAAAATAGTATTATTATTTTGACAGTATCATAATGACATACTATGACATTATAGTGACTATCATTTCTATTGTAGTAGATTAACTAAGTGCATAGTAAGTTTTGGTTTCTTGTTAATCTAGTAATGAAGTGTCACACTATTAAATTGCTTTATTATACAGTTATAGCAACTTAACCTAAAAAATAGTAAAAAAACTCATATCAAATTGTTTAATAATAGTTTAATAATAACTTAACATTATGAAGTAAAATCAAACAATTGTATAGCACATGATATAGAACTATTTATTTACAATTAAATCCTTAACTAATAAGTTTGTGTTGTGTAAGATTCAAAATACTGTTAAACTAACTATTCTCACTTATTCATGACTGAACATTCCTAACATTAGAAAAAATTATTAAAAGTTCTTAATTGAACATACTCAATTGTTAAAAAGTGTGTCATCAACATATTAAATATCTTAACAACTGCATAATGACACAAACTAAAGATGCATTTAATTTGAGTCTTCAAAAATTGCATAAACTTTTAACACTATTGATTATCGAATCCACTCTATGCACACACATTAAAAATCAAAGAGAAACTCTCAATGATCAACTTTATGAATCTAACACAGAACATTTCATAATTTCTTCTATAATTTTGAGAAAGTTTAAATAATAAATCATACCTGAATGATCACATATGCAAAACTACACTAATTAATGTTTGTTAATAAGTCATTTTGATTGTTTAATAAGTTATTAATCACTATATTGTTTAAGAAGATATTATGTTTATTTAATAAGCTATTATACCTGCTTAATAAGTTGCTACACAAGAGTCACTATAATAAACTACTTAATAAATATATCAAATTGAATATATATCATGTAAAATATAATTAAATTAATAAAGAACCATAAAAAATATTTAAATTCTGTAAAAAAAATTAATAACTTATGTTAAAATAGAATCAATACATTGAAGGGACTAAAACATAATGCAATCAATTTTGTAAGCATAATTTAGCTTAACACTAATAAATAAAAGAATTAATATAAAATTTTTAAGGGATTGTGGACATATATCAATAGTATCACATAAGTATTGACAATTTTCGTTGACAACTTTCTTTATTATACATTTGAGTTTTTATCTAGATGAGAGTTAAGATTAAAAGTTTGAAAATCAACAATAATGATTAAAATGTTTCACGAATAATATTTTTGATTTTTTTTTAATTTTTTTTAATAGTTCAGTATTTTTTACTTTAAATATTAACTGACTTTACAAGCTAATACTAAAGATTCTAGAGAAGAAAAAGATTATAGCTTGTACTTGGTTTTTTAAACTAAAGTAATGTACATATAGCTTGTTGATTAATTAAGTTGTTATCCTTATTTTTATCAAATATATCTTATTTTATCTTTATTTTACTATTTAATTACTTATTTATTGACTAATTAAGTTGTTATGTATTACATTCTCTTTTCATATATTAAATATTTTTTAAAAAATAAAAAATATAAATTTAATTTGAATCCCTTACCTAATGCCATTAACAAACCGAACAAATAACGTATACCAATTAATAATTTTTTTATTTTTTATAGAAAGAAAGAGAAGGACAAAAAAAATAAAAGAGATTTGTTATCATTGCTGCTAAAAAGGATGAACAAATAGAAACATATTATTGCCAAAAAAAAAAAAAATTAGGCAAGGCTTCCATATTATTGTGTTAATGTTACCTCTTAACATTACAATATAGTATTTTCAAAAGTATGTGAACATTAAACTTAGCTACTTTATTACAATAAATGTTAAAAAAACATAGATTTTCATTACCATTTGCTAATCTTAAACCAAATTATCACAATAATATTATACACCTAATTCATACAATAGATGATTAAAAATATAATTTTTAAATCATGTCTTCTTATGTTAGCATTTCTAATTGTAAATACAAAGACACCATAAAGGAAAAACCTTCATAATGGAGGAAGGTAAAAAAATTAAAAAAATAATTGTTTCTTGTATTCGATAATACGTAAAATCGATAATTTAAAATAATATTTAAATTACTTTAATCAAACAATCAGATAAATAATAAATTAAACTAAACGTATAGTAACTTGTAACATATAACACTGTATTTGTGCTAAATTAAGGTTAGAGTTTGACTTTATATCTTTAAGACAAAATCAGCCTCCAATTGGTGCTATTGGATTGATAATGAATGTCTCCCAAGATACAATGATCTCTTCTTGTGAAAGTAACACTTCAATTCATAAGATCAATAAACCAATTTATGGTTATTGTCCCTCAAAATAGTTTTATTTTTTCAAAAAAGAAGGAAAAAGAATGAGTTGGTTTATTTTTTTATGATAAAAATGGATATGAGGGGTTTTTTTTTTTTTTATAAGTGTCCAAATGTGATTTTCAAAGGAATGCATCTTTAATGAAAAAGTACATTTCTATTCAAAAGAAACTATGCACCTTCCCAATCAAATATTTTTTTTTGTTTTAAATTCTCTTTTCGAACAATCCTCTACATGAATGAAAATTTCATAAAATACAAATTACAAAGGCAAACATTTGAGAGAGTATAGTAAAAAGAAACTACATCAAGATGAGTAGCTTGTGGCTTTAAACCTTTTATAGTGACATATTATCGAATTTACTTAGCTAACCAGTGATGATGATGTCTTGAACTGTTTAATCGTTATCGTAAAATAAGACAATAATACTCACATAATCTCTTTTTAAGTATAGTTGATTCTCCTATTTGTGTTCATCTTGCCTTTGAACAATTGATTTCATAAGTACTTTAGATAATTTAACCTTATAATTCTCATAAAAATGATCCTTTTTCACACTCATATAGGTGATTTCTTATTAAAAGCAGTCTACTGCACCTTACTTAGCTTTTCAAGCTATAAGAATCATTGAAAGCTTAGTTTATCCTAGTACATAGAGCAGACAACATTATTTCATCACAGAAATTGGTAAAAGATATTATTTTTTTAGTGCAGCTACTAAGACCTTTGTAACTTAGTTGTCCCTTTTAAACCTAGATCATGAGATCTCTAATCAATTAGGTTGGGTTACTATCATGATGACTTTTTTGTCATAGGTTTTAATCCTATTTTTCTTGATAAGCAGCTTACTTTATCTCTGAACAAACTTTTAGTAAGTGGATACAAGGTTGTCATTGGATCTTATATAAGTAATTAAAATTATTCCATTTAAAAGTAACTGCTTTACAATATCGTGTCTTTGATATGTCTAGACTTACCATTGTATTTGTTACATTATACTCTACTAATTGCTGATTGGCTGTCACAATGAATACATATAGTAAGCACAAGCTTTTGCCAATATAGAATATCCTTTAAGAAATTTTGATGCTATTATGCTTCTTCTTTAACTTTGTCTAAAGCTATAAATTCTAATTTCATAGTAGACATTGATATACATGTTTGTTTAAATGATACGAGAATACTCTAACTGAGATATAACTTGACTATTATTTGTTGCCAAATGTAAATTCATATCTATGGGTGTTTTAGCTGGAATATCTTCATTTTGTTAAATATTTTTTTTAGTATTTTCTCAATGTAATGTGATTGAGATAATACTACTCCATCTGATGCCTTAGAAATTTTAATTTTTAATATGACATCTGTTATTCCCATGTCTTACATATCAAAATTTTTAGTCAATATTTTTTTTTGGTAATTTTAATAATTTTTTATTATTGCTACCCATAATCAACATATTATTCACATAAAGACAAACTATAACATAGCCATATGGTGTGATTTTGGCATATACACATTTATTGCATTCATTGATTTTAAAATCATTTGACAAAATTACTTTGTCAAACTTTATATGCCATTGTTTTAGTGCTTCCTTTAATCCATATAAAGACTTGACAAGTCTACACACCTTCGTTTCTTATCTTAGTGCAACAAATCCTTTAGGTTGTTTCATGTAAATCTTTTCTTTCAATTCACCATTCAAGAAGGCTATCTTAACATTCATTTGATGAATTTCAAGGTTATGCATTATAGTAATAGTAATAAGTATTCTAATCGTTGATATTCTTATAGCTGATGAATATGTATCCAAAAAGTCAAGACATTCTTTTTATTTAAAACCTTTAACTACTAATCTAACCTTGTATTTTTCAATTGATCCATCTTATTTTACTTTGAAAAGATGCATTCTTTTAAAAGCCACCTTTAGACACCTATAAAAAGCCCTCTTCATATCTATTTTCATCGTCTAAAAAAACAAACCTATTCATTTTTTTTACATTTTTTGAAAAGCAAAACTTATTTTGAGAGATAATAAACATAACCTGGTTAATTATTCTTATGAATTGAAGTGTTACTTGCACAAGAAGGGATCGTGGTATCTTGAGAGATATTCATCATTAATCCAATAGCACCAATTGAGAAGTGATTTTATTTTAAAAATATAGAGTCAAACTCTAACCTCAGTCTAACATAAGCACAATGCTATATGTTACAAGTTACTATAAGTTTAGTTTAATTTATTATTTATCTAATTACTTGATTGAAGTAATTTAAATATTATTTCAAATTATCGGTTTGTGTATTATCGAATACAAGAAATAACAAACAATATTTTTTATTGCCATTACTTGAAATTTGTTCCATTAAATTTTTCTGCTTTCTCCCCATGACTAAAATGAGTAGGAACATTCATGGTTAGGTTTGAATCATTTGCAACATGCACAACATCATCAAATGAGATTGCCATTGACTGAAATTGAAATCATTATAATAGTGACGATGTATAAAACTAATAAATAAAGTAAATCAACTGTGAGTTTTTGTCTTAAGATTGTTATTTTTTTATATTCGATAACACATAAACCAATAATTTAAAATAATATTTTAATTACTTCAATCAAGTAATTAGATAAATAATAAATTAAATTAGACTTACAGTAACTTGTAACACATAGTATTGTACTTGTGTTAGATCGAGGCTAAAGTTTGACTCTATATCTTTAAGATAAAATCATCCCACAATTGCTACTATTGGATTGATGGTAAATGTTTCCTATGATACAATGATGTCTTTTTTTTTTTTTTGAAAATAACACTTCAATTTATAAGAACAATAAACCAACTTATAGTTATTGTCTCTTAAAAGATTTTTTTTTTTTTAAAGAATGAGGAAAAAATAATGTGTTGGTTTGTCTTTTGAATGATGAAAATGGATATGAAATGGGCTTTTTATAAATATCTAAAAATGGCTTTTAAAAGAGTATATCTTTTCAAAGAAATGCTTTCTAAGAAAAAGAATACATCTTTAATGAAAATGTATCTTTTCATTCAAAAGAAAACCACATACTTTTTCTCAATTTTTTTTTTGTTTTAAATCCTATTTTCGAACATAAATATGAACTAAAATTATAAAAAAACTTAAAAATAAAATCTTAAATCAATATAGTAAAAACTGTGATAAAATAAAAATAATTTATTTAATAAAAATAAAAAATAAAAAATAAATTAATAAAATATAAACTAAATAATCATTAATTATGATAAAATAGGTGATGAAATGAATACATAAAATGAATTTAGCCAATTTCTAAGCTTTCAATCTTAAATATTTTTAAGATAAATTTATCAATAAATCATATATAAGATAAATAAAGTTTAAATTAATTTTTAAAGATAAAATAATTTTTTGAAGTTATTTTAGTATTAAAATATTACAATGGATAAGAAAATAAAAAATAAAAATAAATTATGAATTTATCAGTTGAAATCGTTAGTTATAAAGACTTATGATATTAAAATGAAAAACGGTTGTAGTGAATAAAAAATAAGAGCTATAAGTATATCATAAGTTATTAGCTGATATTTTTTTATCATAGGAGCTTGCAATATTGGAATGATAAATTTTATTTAATGGATAGAAAATGAGAGTCATAAATATGTTACAAATTAATGGTTTATATATTTTTTATTATGAAACTTTTCATATTAAATAAAAATAAAAATTAAAGTTTAAAATATATTAAAATTCTATGAAAATAATATATAATGAATTTTATTAATATTATCATAAATTTTATAAATAAATTTTTAATATTCACTAATAAAAATTTATATCAATTGTGTAAAATTTTGGTAATTAAAATTTTTAAAGCAAAATCATTTAAAACTTTAAATTTTACTTTTTCTTTATTTAAACTTTGAGGGTCAAAATGTATTTAAAGAAATTTTAATATATTAATATTATTCAATTTAAATTTTAGATCTAAATAATTATAAAAAATAAATAATATTTTTATTATTTAAATATTTTAAAAATTATTAAAATAAAATTTACACTTTATTTTAGTTTATCCTTTAGATTTAAGTAATTTTTAGGAACTAACTTGTTTTTATAAATTTTCTAAATTTTTGATAACATAATTTTTAAAAAAATATTTTCAACACTAAAAAGTTTAAGTTTTTTAGATAATAATTTGAATAATTTTATATTTATAAAAATTAAATCAAAATTTGTTATTAAAATTTTTTAACTTAAATATTTATATTTTACAATAAAATTTAAATTGATAAACTAAATTTTATTTAAATACATTTTAAAACTAAAAATTTAATTAAACAATGAAACAATACTTAAATGTTTATTTAGAGATAAGAAGGTATATATATATTAAATTTATGATGACAGATAATAAGACCAGTGGCCGAGTAGAGCGGCGGAGAATCATATGGCAGCCGCATGAGCTAGGAAAAAAACATGGAATCAGTCAATGGGAATCAAAAGCGTGTCCGTCACGCGCTTATGATTCGCGTAGTTGTAACACCTAAAACTTTGCTTCAGAAATTTCCCTTCTCCAATCAAAATCGGAACCCGCAGCATCTGCGCTTTTACAATGTTACATTATCCAGGGAATCGAAGTTGGCGCTTCTAGACAACCCTCTTTGTAGTTGTTTGTCTTCTCCCTATACGGAAGCTTTCAGCGACTCCGAGTGAGTTGGGGAGAGCTTCGCTTCCCTTAGACAAAGAGGGAGAGGGAAAGATCAAAGCACTTAAAGAGTGTTGATCTCTCTGCCAGAAACTAGGGTTTCTCTTTAGCTATTCTTTGTGTTTTTATCGACTGACAAAGATGGGCTCACTTATGCAGGTAGTGATTAGTCACTTGAATTGATTCGATCGATATAATCTCTGTAACTGATAGCTGCTTGTTTGGTTTTTGGATTTGCTTATCCGTGATGTTTATGATTTTTGTTTATCAAGGGCTTCACCAAGTCGCTTGCCATGACTGTGCTATCGGAAATTGGCGACAAGACGTTTTTCGCTGCTGCTGTTAGTGAATTCTATTTCATTACTATCCTTTTCCTTTTTTTTTTTTCTCTCTTTTGGGAATTTTCTCATTTGGCTTTGAATATGTTTAGAATTTTTTTATAAGTTTATTAAGTTTGTTACATAATTGATATGAGAGCCATATGGATGTCGATTGGGATGCAATTGATCTGAAAGCAGTTTAGTTTCTAATTACCATAGAATTGATAATTGAAATATCCAGGAGAATAGAGCTTGCTCAGCTCTGCTCAAAAATTGGAGCTTGCTCAGCTATATTTCTTTTATTGACTTTTTAAAAATAAATAATAATGAAAAACAAATTGGACTTGGATTTTGTCCTTTTTTTTTCTTTTTTCTTTTCATCTTTTTGGGGAATGCAAAAAACTCTGACTTAGATTTTGAATCCTGAAATGCTTATTTATGCTATTCTCAATTTGGCAGTATTATGTGGGTAAGCTTGATGCATGGCTTTTATTCCATGGGACCCATTTAGACAAGAATCAATTCTCTTTTTATCATATAATTTCTCCATAACTTTCATCATGTATAGTGGTCTTTTGCATTATTAATACTTTGTTTTATGGTCAGTATTTCCTCCAGATACAACCTGGCTGGTTAATTCTGTACCAAACTTAGAAGGTTTCATGCAGATAGGTTTTGTTACTGGAATACCATCTCAGTCCCTTTTAGTCGGAGGATTGTTTAGCTAGTGATCTCCATGAAATGAGTATCTGTAAATATTAATGAATGTTAGATTTACCTTGACCTGCTCTGCCACCTTATTTACTGCATCCCTAATTTAAGCTCACAAGCAGTTTTTTGGATAGTGTCGATAGAACTTGAAATATGAAGGATGAGGAATTTTTAGGAATGTTACAGGGGAAAGTCCTAATGTTATTGTTGTGAGATTAAAGTTATTCTACTAGAGAAAAATGTTAAGGAAAGCAATAGAAGATATTTAGCCTTCTAAATTATTAAATTGTCACCGGCTTGTACTGTTTCTTTTGAGCAGGGCCCCCCTGGTCCTAAAGGTCTGCTTCTGATGATACAGAACTTTTCTGAAGAGAAGTACACTGCAGAAGAGTTTGAATTGGTTATGAAATGTGTCTGTTATTTGGATGCAATAATTATGTCTTTTAGGCTTATATAAGATGTTCTTCTGTCAATGAGGAGTTCTCCTTACATTATCTTGTTCCACTAATTCTGTGTTTCTAACAAATGGAGGACAACATCATACTCTTGGATTTTTCTTAAAGTTACCTTATGATCTTCTTGCAAGTAGGAAAAAGTACTGTGTTATTCCTTAAAGTTTGTGATCTAAAATTTTGAATTGGTTATGAAATTTGTCTGTTATGTAGAGGCTATAAATTATCTCTTTCATGCTTGCATAAGATGCTGTTCTTCCGTCATTGAGAAGAAGCTCCTTACGTTATGTTGTGCCACTCATTTTGTGGTTAGTAATTTATATATGACAGCATCAGAGTCTTTGATTGTTGCTTAAAAATTAATTTTTATGTTCTTGCAAGTAGGAAATAAGTACCATGTTGTTCCTTAAAGTTTGTGATCTAAAATTTTGTTGGACTGCCTCGTTCCTAGATCTTGGCAATGCGTCATCCAAGGAGGCTTGTGTTATCTGGTTGCCTGGGAGCTCTAATTGTAAGTCTTTATCAGCATCCTGAACATTTAAGTTTGCTTGGTTGTGAATGTAACCGATGTATTATTTTTGAAGCCTCACAACTTCTGTTGATTATTAGGTGATGACTATTCTTTCTGCTCTTGTTGGTTGGGCAGCTCCAAATCTGGTAAGCAATCTGATTGCGGTACTCTGTGGTGTGTCTTAGACACTTTGATCGGATTCTACTCCAATGATCTGATGGTTTATTTTATCCTTAATTGTTTCAGTATCACTCAATATTTAGTTCATTTGTAAGTGTGCCCTTTATGTTTGTCAAAGATGTACTCAAGAATATCGATGCACTGCTCTGAATCTATCTTAACTTTGTGCATTATTCTTTCGAACTATGTATTTTGATTAGTTCACCATATGTCAGCTAAATGTAGTCTCAAATATAACATCTAGATTATTTCTAATGACATAATTTCTGGACATACTGAATTTGTATTTATGAACCAAAAGAATGTTCAGAGAAAATTTTCTCTTGGAAATCATGCATGATGTTGAATGGGAACAAATCAAAGCTGTTTTGAGCTGATTGGACTTATCTCAATAGCAAACCCAGCTAGACTCAGCTCAATTCATGATAACCCAGCTCATGCTAAGGCCAACATTTGCCAACATTTGTAATCAACTGGTCTCAGTTTCAAGCTTGAACGTGGTGAAGTTCCACTGTTGATTGCATGAGCCTTTATACAAGTTATGGGTAATATGTCAAGGAATTACAATGCCAAAGTAAAGTGCAAAGTGGCTTGTACTGGAGGTTAAGCTTGGGTAAGCTTGAGAGCCAAGTAATATTCTTATTGAGCCCATTTTATTTGATCTCAAGTCTGGCTCCTCAAGCTTGAATGGAGCTTGAGTTTACCCAGGCTTTCAGAATTTTGGTAAAGCCAAGCTTTATCCAACTACTGTTATTTGTATGAATCATTTCCAGCTGTTCAACTTTGTCCAAGTTCTTTTATCATAAATATTATATATAAATTTTAAGAATAAAAATAATTTTATCTATAAGTTTATCTTTCAAGGTAGCATATTCCTTTTGTTATGGAGTCGGGTTTTTGGTTCTGAACTTTAGATGCTGGCACACTCTTCATTATACGTGTTCCTAGATAGCTTTTTATACTTGTAAATGGGAGGTACCCCTTTGGTGCCATTTACCATAAATAATTATACACATTTCTGTATAAAAAAAAAGTGTATTTGTTTATTATAGTCCACTAAACAGGATTTTGATGTTTTATGTTTCCTATTATGCTTTGCTCTCTTTACGACATGTATTCTGGGCCTTTACTTTGCAGATCTCTCGTAAATGGACTCATCACATAACAACATTGTTATTCTTTAGTTTTGGCCTATGGTCATTGTGGGATGGATTTAGAGATGGAGGGTAATGGTTTGTTTCTTTGTGATCATTGTTTTGTTTTCTCTCTTTTGCATGGACATAAATCCTTGTCTTCGATTTTCATTCCAGATAGATTCTGCTTGAAGTGGAGCCTGACTCTGTTTTATTGAACAGGGAGGCTGAAGAATTGGCTGAAGTTGAAGCAGAATTGGTTGGTTATCCTGTTATTATGACAGACCAGATATTTAACTCAGAATTCTTTTTGACTTCACCTTTACTGTATGATTAGGATGCTGATTGGAAGGCTAATGGATTAACAGCAAAAGAGAACAGCAAGGTATTGCAACATCTGAATTTTTTACGAGGTTTGACATTGGTTGTGCTACAATATTCAACTATTTCCTGCATTGTAGGTTGATGACGAAATGAAGAAGCAGAGGCGACCATTTCTCACACAGTTATTTTCACCTATCTTTTTGAAGGTGATATAATGTTTCTTCTGAACTTGTACGTTCAAAGCACAACAATGTTGAAGTTACTTACCATCTTTTTCATCTAGCAGGCATTTTCGATCACATTTTTTGGTGAATGGGGTGACAAGAGCCAGGTCAGTATAAATCGCTTGAACTACTTATATCTGGGTGTATGTTGTGATTGAATTCACTTTTACTTTGTTACCATCTTGTACTGAGTTTAACTACTCTTTCAGCTTGCTACCATTGGTTTGGCTGCCGATGAGAATCCATTTGGTGTGGTTATTGGTGGTGTTCTGTAAGTTGTCCTCATAAACCTGTCCATATACTTTTCTGGAACTATTATATCTCCTGAGATATTTATGTCATACACATTTATCTATCCTCTCTATATGCTATTGTATGTGTCCTCTATTTCAGAGCACAAGCAATCTGCACGACTGCTGCTGTCCTTGGAGGAAAGAGCTTGGCATCTCAGATATCTGAGAAAATAGTAATTATCAACTATTTCGCATTTGCTTTTGTCAAATTACAATTATGGTTTATTATTTTATGTTTGGATAATCAAAGCTGTAACTACTTTGATGCAGGTTGCGCTGTCAGGTGGCTTACTTTTCATTGTTTTCGGAATCCAATCTTTCCTTTCAACGGTTCATTCATGATGCCAACAATCTTGGTCATGGTTAGTTCTTGTTTTTAATTTGTTTCACAGCATCTGATACAAAATGCTTGGTAGAGTGGTTTAACAATTTAAAAGAACATGCTCTATTCACCTCTGCCTTACATATTTTGCTCAAATGGGATATCAATCGTGTGATCTGAATTAATGGACTGGTTTTATATTTGCCTGAATGGAAGCATGGTCCTAGTTATGATTTTCCTCCATTCTCTCTCTTGGTATCTCTCCCCACATGCCCATGTACACACAATGATACAACCACATAACCACTGGTGTGGACATGTTGCGTGCACACACAGAGGCGGCAACCTTTTCAGCCAACAACCTGCTGAAATGCATGCACCAACACAATGTCAGAAATTGCTTTGAATGAGCCCAAGCTTTTAGCAATATAGGGAAATTCATGCAATTAATTGAATGCATAAAGCTCATGCCAGCATGCACACATTGAGACATGCACATATATTCAGGTACCTGCAAATGACTCTAGATGCTGCTCAATCACATCAATTATCTGATGGTGACCCCATATTGTGTCTGCAGCTTGCATTCAGGCTTTGGAAACCGGTTGGGGTGACTATTAGGTTGACATTGAAACTCCAATATCATTTGCCAATGTTAGGCTTTATTTATTTATGAATGTGATTATTTGAAGCAACCATCACCTGGTCGTAGAAGAAGGGCTTCAAAGAATTGGAACATGTTTTACGCGGTCAAGGCGATTTGATTTTGATGGTGCTTGCCAGCATCTTTTTCTTCTACTCAAGGCCAATAAAACATTGTAGACTCGGGTATATCCAATCAAATGATAAAATTTCTTACTAATGCAATGCTATGTTTATTTGCACAGAAATGAAATAATTGCCACTCAAAAGTATACAGAAGCCAGGGTCAACAATAATGAAATGAGAAATCGGTTAGATAAAATGTTTACTGGGTTTTAATAATGAATTTCGCTCATATGATTATGTTGATCATGAATTGTAAATTTATTTATATGTTTGAAAGTAATTTTTTATTTTTAATGAAAATGATATTATATATTTTAAGGATTTTATAGTGATATAAATAATTATTATTTTAAGTTATATTTTAAAATAATTTTTTAAAAATAAAAAGTCAAACAGTAATTTTTGGAAAAAAAATAAATAATGAATCAATATCATCTTTTAATATAATAATAACATAACAATAACTCATATGCTATATCCCTTCACTAAAGAGTAAATTTTTA
Source organism: Moringa oleifera (assembly GCA_021397835.1). NCBI lineage: Eukaryota > Viridiplantae > Streptophyta > Magnoliopsida > Brassicales > Moringaceae > Moringa > Moringa oleifera. The sequence goes on along the minus strand of JAJFZO010000191.1, from coordinate 6,794,513 downwards.
AATCATATATTTTAAATTATTAATATATATAAAATAACAACATATTGTAATAATAATTAATTAATATGATATCTATTTATAAATAAAATAACAATTTTATTGAAAGTGTTAATTACAACAGAGAACTTGAAATTAATCACTCCCATTCTTCAGTTTTGAATTTACATGAGAATGATAAAAAAAAAGAATTCATATGAGAATCGTATAATTTTAAAAAAATTAATTTTGATTTCCCATTTGAAGTTTACAATTACGATGAGAGTGAACGTATCATAAATCTGCAGGCACCTATAACTTTTGTTGCCCATTAAGAGAAAAACAATGAGAAAAAAAATATATATATATATATATCCAGAGCATCACTCTTAGTGTTTCGCCTTGTGATGATTGTCGGTGTAATCATGGTGCATCCTGGATCCTGTACCCCACTTAGATATGGAGTTATAGTGCTGGATGGGCGGTTGACCTTGCACCTGCCAATTAGGAAATGATCCCATCTCAAATAACTAAACCTCGAAACAACTCAAAATTTAAGATGCATTGAACTTGAAATGATTTGACATATCAAATGATCTGAAAATTCAAATGATTGGATCTGCTCCAGTGGTGGCATTTCGTTATATCATTGATGAGCAAATGAGAAAATGATGTCAAGAAATGACAGCTTAGAGTTTAACTGTGTTATCACAGCAACTTCAATTTTTTCCGGGTACGGAAACCATCAATTAAAAGACACTATATAGTTGTCTTCTTAATTTATCTCGTTTCTAAAATGTTTAAATTCATCCATAATTGCAGAGATGACAGCCTAATTGCAACTACAAAAATCAGATTCTGGACACTTACTGTGAACCTGACGGTTGCAAACTTGCAAGTGCATAACACCCGTGGAGACAGCAAAACACCTGTCCCACTGGTGGTTTTGCCCTCAAGTTGTTCTTTTCTTTCATTTGTTTTATTTGGTGATATTTAAGTTAGTGAAGGGTTGCTTCTGATCTTATCCAAGACAAAAACAGAACTGCCCAATCAAAAAAATTGTGCACATCACTTCAGGAGAAAAGGTCATAGGGCAATAAATATGGTAGGTTTGCCTAATTCTGAGAAAATGAAACCTTATCTGAGTAATGATTCTAACTTGTTTATTCAAAGCTACTTCCATTCCATGTCTTAATTTGGTAACAGTATGACCGTGGTTCATACAGTAATGGTACTATAGATCTATATACACCAACACAGACAACGGCAAAACCACGTAGATGTGGAACAAGCTCCATTTCAGCATCCACCACTTGCAGGTTCAATTGAACTCAGAAGCCCATTACCCCTCAATTGCATGCAGTGATCTTCAGCATCAGCCTGAGCACAGATAATCACCACTGCCAAACCATTGTAGTGTGCTTCTTGCATTATATTAACAGCATTGTCAAGTGTCATTCCGGGAATGACCTTCATCAGTACCTGGACTACATATTCCCTTTTATTGTAGTTGTCATTATGCAGTATCACACGGTAAGGTGGAGCTGTTTTCCTTGATTTCCTGAGTAAGTTGCATGGCAACATATCAAAATTCTCATTTGGGTTTCTCTTATGAAGTTTTAGAAACCATACAATTAATTTTTCCTTGTTGATCAACTTGAGGATAGGATCAACTTCCACATGTTAGTTCATTTGTCAAAGACCAATCAGTGCTGTACATTCATTCAACAATAAATTGTACATTAACTCAAGCAAATTCAATCTGTAAGTATAGGAGGATAGATTGAAGTGGTGACTTTTACTAGAAAGTAGAGTCAGTTTCAAAATGTTCAGTAGATGCAAGAATTGACATTTCCTAGATTCTTTAATCTGGGGTCAGTTTCCAGATTTAAATCATTACAACAGCAGAGAAAATCCTACTCACAAGACAAGATTTCCTCATAAATCACCATCCAATTTGATTTCACTGGTTAACTAGAAGATCAATTACAAGTTTATATTTTTAATATTGCATATGAAAAGATTATGATTATGATGCATAGGTTTGATGTGAAGAGGTAAACAATTAATATTTCCACATAGAATAGATAAAAAAAATAACTTCTCACAATTTGTGCACCAACCTCAAGTCAAACTCAGATTCACGGCCAGGAGTAGTTTTCTCTATGACTGGTCTTTCTAACAACCCCCCTCCTTTACCTACTCCTGTTGCTGATACAGACATGAGAATGCCACGACTGCTGCATGGTCCTTTGCAAAGAGAGTGTCTGTCCCCTGTGGTATTTATCATCAGTAACAAAGTCCAGGCGGTAGGATAGGAAGACAGAACATTAAAGTGATAATGGCATGAGATGTTGCATGGTTAAGCAAACTTAAGCATATTCTAATATGAATGCAACAGATAACACAACTTGCACTAAAACTACAAGGAAGTTTCATGGTAAATATTATTCTTCTGCAGAAACATACTACAGAGGCCTCACGTGAACATAGAGTCCAACTGCCAACCTAAAACTCATTACTTATATATATTCCAAATCTTCAATGAATTACATCCACACAAGCACTTTTTAGCTACCATCAAACCAGCAAGTTCTCTGAAAGCAGAGTTAGCATACATGAAGTTCAAGTCCAGCCCTTCCCAATGTAGTAAAGTTATCAGTCTACCGTGTTTTGACAGAACTCTGAAGCTTTCATCTCCCAGAGTAGTTTTACCCAATTAAACACATCTTCCCATCTATGACATCTAGATTCCTTGGCATTCTATAAAGCACACAACATATACCAGCAAGATGACCCCAATTTATCACCCAGTTTTAATGAATAAATCCATCTCACAACCAATCAACAAATCCCACATTCAAGAATAGATCGTTGAAGTGAAATTTGAAGATAGCAATTGACCACAGGCATCTCTCCCAGATAACTCATTGCAACATTCCACCCAAGTAGGATCATCAGAGAATTGAGAACATATGAACCAGATTTAATCAATAAAATTACAGGTGAACCACCAAAGATATTGAATCTGAACATGATATGCAAATTCACTGGAAGCGAAAAGAGACATCACTAACAATTATAGAAGAATGCATAAATTGTTGACTTAATCACTAACAACTTTCAAATTTCTGTCCTTCAATTCCCTTCAATTTTTACAACATCATTTCTGCTGTTAGAAAAGATAACAAACCAAGTGGGAATACAACTAAACATCAAATAACCAAGAAAAACCAAACCATAGCTATTAAAGCTTTGAATTCCATCTCCTATCTCCATGCTCTCGGGGTCATTAATCACAATCCTTTTTTAACCCATCAGTGCACACAGCACACTTAAGAAATGAAAATCTTTAAGCCCAGTCCTATTCTTTCATATAGACTCTTGGTCCTATTTACATAATGTGGCGACGCTAAATCATACTGTCAAGCTCGCTGTGCTACAAGGAAATTGTAAAGAATAGAAAGAAAGAATTACAACAAGCCTCAAGATTTCCTTACAATGAAGCTTCAAATTCAAAATTCAAAGATGCCAAAATGAAATTATGAGCGTTCCACTAGAGCAATTTGCAACCAAACTGGATTCTAAAACATCACTGAAAGAAAAGAAAAAGAACAATCCATCTTGTTGCAAGAAAAATCAGGATAGCCTTAGAAACTGAGAGAAAGACGAACCTGGCTTGGGATTAAAGACAGTACTGGGTGAGAGAGCTACTCTCCCACATATCGCAGTCTCCATCTCTCCACACACTCTCTTTCTCTCTCTCTAATCAATACTGGCCAGTTTGTATCGAAAACCGACAAACAAAGAAAAAAGAGAGCAAACGGGTGGCTAGGCCTTCACAATGCACGAAGCCGAAGGCGATGCAAGCAAACGACATCATTTCAGCCACCTCCCAGACGGCGCCGTTTTACGGTGTTACCACTTAAGCCAGAATATCGGCTCTGTATTCTGATGTACATGTCTAAACATTGGCTGCACTGATTCGAATGGAGAGCGCATTATTTTCTCAAAATTTAAAATTTTCCATTCTAAAAAGAGGATTTAAAATTTTCCATCCAATATTTTGTTCATTGGTAAATAAAAAATATAATTATGCAGCTAATTGGAGGATCCCAATAAAACTATTACTATCTCCCTGATTTTGTCAAGACAATTTCTTTTTTTATTTAAAATCATATATATCTATATATATATATATGCTCATAATTCACTTAAATTTTTTTTACGTAAATATCATTTAAAGTCTTAAATTTTATCTTTTTTCTCTAATCAAATTTTTATTTTAAAAAAATATTAAAACAAATTTTAATATTTTAATTTTGTCAAAATTGTACCCCATTAAAAAATTTAAATACTAAAAATATTCAAATTAAAAATATTTTACAACGAATTTTGATTTATAATTTTTTATGAATATAATAAAATATTTAAGCTATCATTATAAAAAATTTTAAAATTTTTTGAATATTAAAAATATTTTTTTAAAAAAATATACCACCAAAAATTTATAAAATTTATAAAAAATAGTTAATCAGTTAAAAATTTTCAAATTTGAAGAACAAAATCAAAATAAAGTTTACAATCTATTGGAGAAGTTTTTAGTCATTTTTAATAATAAAAAATTATTAATTTTTTATAATCATTTTGAGTTCAATTTAATTTAGACAAAATCAATAAATGAGAGTCTGTTTTGATATATTTTAAAAATTAGTGTTTAATTAGAAAAAGAGCGTTAAACTTATGGTTTTAAATAATATTTATTTTTTTATAATAAATAAATAAATATATGTAATGTTTATTTATTTATATAATTTAAAGAATTAACTTTTAGACTTAATTATCATAAATAGGTTAAAAATTCCTTCAAAATTATTCAAAATTAATAATTTTTATGATTGTAATTATTATTTTTCACAAATAAGTTTGCACTTAATGAACCAGCATGAACAACTCTCATGGGCAACTCTCAGGTTTTTTTTTTTTTTTTTCCTTTGTCGCCTTGAAAGCACAGTACTGGCCTTTTCTCCATATCAATTTTCTTTTCCCTCACATTTTTCTCTATTCCTCCTTATCTTTTCTCTCTTTCCATCACCTTTACACAATCAAGAAACCATACTTTCTTCCTCCAATTTTTTTTTTCTTTTTCAAAACTTATTTTTCCCCTAATTTTAGGATTTGACTTGAAATAAAATAAAAAAAAGATTTTGATTAATAGGTTTTATACGTTGGGATTTTATCTTTCAAAGAGCTAATTTTCAAATATATTTTTAATAATTTTAACAAGTAAAAAGGTGGATCAAAATTCACTAACCCTACTTAATAAATTTATTTTTATTTTTATTTTTAATTACCAATATAATAAATGCTTGTGCACTATTTTTTTTCCCACTCATTCAACGTTTTGGTAAGGTGTAAGTTTTATTTGAACCCATCTAAAAGGACGGTTTCTTATGTGGCTGTGGTGAGTGCATGTTTGTCAACCAAAACCCAATTGTGCAGATAGCTAAACCGTAATTTGAAAAATCATTTTGGAGTTCATTTTGCTATGCTTTTGTATAAAGTTCAGGGTTTACTTGAATTTACATGGGATAAGTGACTGTTGGGAGATTTTAGTGCTATTTGATGGCGTTGAATCAGCTACAAATATATTATGCAGATGTATGCAGGTTTTTTGTATATGTTATTTTAGCTATCCTAGCAGTTTAGTTACTTATTTTTCATTGATATTACATTATTGCTCATAATGGTGATTTTTTTATGCATTAAGTGTAAAACAAAATTTTGACATTAATATCTCCAAATTCTTAATCATATGCTAGCATTTTCAATGTTAGTTATTTACTACAATGTGGGATCATTACAGTTTGAGAATTACCTATACAGTGGCTTAAAACGAACTACAGTGCTTAATATAGCATTATAATGTGCTGTCTATTTTTATAATGAGTTATTACTTAGAAATAACAAGTATTTTATATAGGTTATCATCGTTTGAATAAAGAGTTCATAATGTAAGAGGGTCGACGAGATTTAAATAATGATATCTTTTTATAAGAAATAATTTGATGATATATTGATAATGTTGTGAAAAACATAAGAGTAGTGGTTTGAAAAGTTGCATATATAATCAATGGGTTGAGTATATTAAATCAGTTTTGAATAATGAATGTTTCAATTATGACATTGAATTGCATACCATACTTAGAATTGATGACAACTAATTGAAGATGAAAGTACAACTAATAACCAATTATTTTGAAATGACATTATGGTATCAATTTTGACTAGAAATATGTAATTGCAATGAAATTATTTTTGACAATGTTATAGTGACATATTGTAGTCATATAGTATATTGTGTTTTTGTCATAGTATATTAACCTAATAAATAATAATTTATAGTTATTTATTAACATAGTAGTAAAGTGTAACACAATCAAATAGAATTATTATATTGCTATAGTAACTTAACTCAAAAAATTGTGAAGTGTTTTTACGTGGTTGGTGTATCAAAAATATAATCATATCATGTTAAATTTTTACCTTATTGCATAGGTAGCCATCAATTTCAATGATAATGACTTTTTACAATGTGAGGTCATTAGGGTGTGATAAATACTAATAATGACTTAATACAAACTATAATTACTTATTATAGTGTCTAAGTCTGTTGTCTACTTTTATATAGAAAGTTAATGGATGACGAATGAGCTATAAATACAATCAATTGGTTAAATACGTTAAATCGATTTGTAATAATGAATGATCCAATTATGGTATTAAGTTAGGCAACTTGATTAGTAATAATGACAACAAGCTATTGGTATATCAAATATATTGTTAAGTCTCTTGAGAAATGGATAGTGCACTATTTATTTTTGAAATTCATACTAATCACATGCAACCTTATAATGATTATGATACTATTAAAATGATGTATTAATACCATAATAACTTAACTTACAAAATAGTTGCATATTATTACATGGTTGATATATTAAATATATTGTCAAGTTTATTGATAATTTAATAATGCATGTAGTCATTATTTAACTTAAAATGGTGAGACAATGTACAATATTCAATTTTAAATGGGACTTCATGATTCATTTAAGGCACTGCTTTGGTATCTAATATTGACTTTTTAAGCTCATAATGCATTGATTATTTGGTTAGTAGATCATATTGATTTAATGTTAAATTTAAGGTTAATTATATTAAGAATACTTGAATTTTACATCTAGTCTCAAATTGTGATATGAAAAATAAAAAACGATTCTATTCGAGACATATCTTGTTGTTGGATTTTCAATTTGTTACTGTTGTTTATAATTTTTTTAGCATTAATAATTTTGATATACACGCATAAGGTGCTTTTGATTTTTACTTATATAATTACTCTAATACCCTTTTAAATACTATTAAAATAAATAAAATATTCTTCCTTTATATCAAGCTTAACTAGAATACGTAAAATATAAAATATTTAAAAAGAATGAGAAGAAATAACATTTTATTTGTTTTGATACTATTTGATAAAGTGTTGATTAATTGCACAAGTAAAAGTTACATATATATCATGTGTATTCACGGAATTACTAAGATTAACAAAAATTATAAGTAGAAATTCTATATTAAGAATCCAATAAAAATATAAGTCTCAAATATATGTAACTTCTTTTTTTTTTTTTTTTTTCAGATTTCAATTTGAGATCGTGAGCAAAAACGCATGTTCTCTTGATTTAATTAACCGTTAAATTTATAATGCACTTAATTTTTAGTTAGTTACATTGACTTGTTATTATGTTCATAGGCCATTTACTACTTGTACAAATTCAAAATTGCAATATTGTATTTCATATTCTTGAGAAATTATATTTGTACTATCAAAAGTGCATTTTAAAATACATATTCAAATTAAAAATTATTAAAGATACCAAATATTTTTAACAACCACATAATGACTACAAATCAAAGATACATCTTGAAGCCTTTAGAATTTATGTAAATTTTCAATGCTATTGATAGTCGAATCCATTCTATGGCACACTCATCAAAAGACAAAGAGAAACTCTCCAATGATCAACTCAATGAGTGTAACATAGAACACTCAACAATTTTTTCTATAATATTTTTGTAAAAAATACATATAGTTAATTATATATCAACAGTTACACCATGCAATTTAAACAAGTAAAATACTCACTCAATTAATATGTCTATTTAATAAGTAATTATTTTTATTTAATAAATCACTATATTAGTTTAATAAGTCAATATATTTGTTTAACAAAACACTATAGTTGATTAATGTGTCATTATATTTATCTAATAATTAAGTCATTATGCTTGTTAAATAAAATAATTAATGTAAAATTTCAAAGGATTATAGATTATACATAAATAGTACCTCATAAGCATTGACAATTTTCACAAATATCTTTTTTGATTCTGAATCTAAGTTTTTGTCTAGGTGAGAGTTAAAATTAAATAGTTTGGAAGTTAATACTAAAGATTAGAAAGTTCTATAAACATCTTTCATGATTTTTGATTTTGTAATTTAGCACATGTTTTCTCTTTTATTTTTCTCACTTTAAATATTAAATAAGTTTACAAGTCAACACTGAAGAGTTTGGAAGTGAGAATTATTGTAGTTTATGCTTTTTTTGACTATATATATATGTTATAAGAACATAAAGGAAACAAATTAAAATAAATATAAAATAAAAATATAAAAATTTCTTAATTTTTTTCAACTAAATTCTTTAATGTTCTTTTTATTCTCATTAAACATATCTTAATTCATCCTTATTTTATCACTTAATTGTTCATTTGTATACTAGTTAAGTTGTTACATCTTAAATCCTTTTTTACACCTTAATTTTTTTAAAATAAAAATACCAAAAAATATAAAATTAGAATCTCCAACAATTATTCAATGCTTTAGATTACACATCAAACAAACAGTAGATACTAATTAATGATATTCTATTTCTTTGTTTTTTTTCCTCTTTCTTTTGAATTTTTCAAGAGAAAAGAGGGAAGAACAAAGAAAAAAAAAGAAATTTGTTATCATCACTACCAAAGATGATAAGGAAATAAAAAATGTTGTTGTAAGAGAAAGCTTAATGCTTCCAAATTAATGTGTTAATGTTACCTCTTTATACTATAATGTAGTATTTCAAAAACATGTGAAGATTAAACCTAGCTACTCTATCAGTAGAGAACTCATACCTATTTCGAATTATTCAAGACAAATAAATAAACCATAATAAATATTCAACAATCAACACTTTTCATTACCATTTGCTAATTTTAAACCACATTTCCATAATAAACCTTATCCTTACCTAGTTCATGCAATATATGATTAAAATATATTTTTTAAATCATACCTTCTTATGTTAATATTTCTAATAAAGGACAAAAACAGAAATAGAGGAGAAGCCTTCATGATAAAGGAAAAGTCTTGACAGTAAAGAGAGAAGTTCTTTATGGCAATAAGGATAAGTTGATGTGAAGAGAGGATTTACATAGGATTAGCTTTAGTTTTGGGTTTCATTAAATAAAACGAAACCTTTGGAGAAGAAGAAGCTTCAGATGAGAACTGAAGATGGAAATCAAAGCTTTCAATTACGAATTCTAGGGCCTAAATTGAAGACAAAGGAATGAAAATGGAAAGAGAACAAAGTCTTGGAGAATATGAAGCATTGAAATGTGACATTGAAGCAAAGCAAAGGATTTTCATGCCACTTGTTGGTTAGTACTCACATTTTGGGTATTAGCTTGCTTATTTTATATTTTTCTATAATAAATGCCTTAACAATTGAGAAGAAAGAAACCAAAGGTTAAGGTAGGAGACAAAAGAGTTTAATAAAATTGTTTACGGGTAGTTTAATAGTATTTGTTTAAAAGAGTATAAAAATAGTTGAATTAGTAACTTGAGGTAACATTTCAAACCCTAATTAGTATAGGACTAAATTTTTTTTCTCACCCAACTATTCACTGTAAAACTTCATGTTTCTTTTCAAGAAAGTAAGATATTTAGTATTAAACTTGGTCTAGGTGTGATTTTATGTCAACAGTTATGAATATGATATTATTTTAATAAAGATTATATTATAAATATTATTTATTTTAAAATCTTAATTATTATTGTTAAGATAACTAGCATTTTTCAAGTTTATAATGTGTCAATAATACCTTCAATTTGTCATGCATTGGTAAGATGTTCAAATCTCTAATGTATTAGCAAGAGCTCTATGTCTATCATATACATTTGCAAGCCTTCAACCTAAGAGTTAGTTCTTTAAAGATTTTGATCTTGATTAAACTAGATCGAATATCATGTGAGATTAAGTCACAATCTAAACTTCACTTCTTACAAGTGTTGTTAAGCAAAACAAACAACATTTATTGCCCATTAACCTTTAATCATTAAGCAAGTAAACTGAACTAAAATAGAGCATAATAAGAAGAAAACTAATTGAGCTAAGAATCAGAACGTAAACATGAAGATAAGAGATTTATATGGTTTAGTAAAGTGCCTACATCCACGGTAAGTCTGTCCAAGCAAGAGATTCCATCAATCCATCCAACATTTGAAGTTACAATCAAGAAATCTAGAAAATGAAGTGAGCCTGGTTACATAGCTCCAATGAGCTTAATTTCATATTCTTTTATCGATTAGTCACTAATAAAATTTTCATAAGTTAGATCATCCATAATCTAAGTACAAAGCTTAGGTGAAAGCTAAGCTCGCACCTCTCTCTTATCACTCAATTTTTGTTGATTGTGTTGGCCTCATAATGTTATTAAGTGATGAATGGCTTAGATTTTGATGATAACAAACTCAATTATGGATGATGTAATGTGGTTGCTAAGTATGCTGTATGATAGAACTTAAAGATACCGAACATGAAGTCAAAAAGCAAACATAAAGAATTAAGTGAATAAAGGACAAGTTAGATCTTAGGTAGGATTATGCTTTTATATGTAATAGTTTACTTTGCTCAAATAGATGGGAAATCAAACTCACATTTCATGTTTCTTATCTTTTAAGCTTTGAACTTAAAACAAATATTTTTAATAAGATATGTTCAAAATGTTTTCAAAGAGGTTTTTAAATTTATCTCAACTTAGCAAAACATATTTGGAAATGAATTGAAAATGAGATCAAAAGAAATAATGGCATGTTAACGTAAGTGAATGAGAGGTGCAGTACTACCAATATAGAGTGGTATTGCTGTTGACCAACCAAGCTAATAATGGAACCACCCTTTCACTTACTAGACATTTAAATAAGGTAGCGTATCACCAATCATTGTTGGTACCATTACTAATTAGTACTACCATCTTAGCACTATTACTATCACTTGAGCCACTAATTGTAGTGATACTATCGTTTTAGCATTGGTACCACAAGCTAATTCAAAATTTAAAGAGTATCAACTAGTCAAGTAGTATTACCAGTCATTAAGCGGTACTATCGGTTTGGAATTTCAAAATTCATGTTTTTGAGTGTAATAACTATTATTTTAGATCTAGGTATAATACCTTTTTGAAATTCAAAAACATAAAGTTTTGAATCTCTCTATCTACCTCTCTTACTCTTTAAACTCTTATAGCATTCAAATCACTCATCATTGAGCAAACATTCAACTAAAACTTCATTTTACTTAATCCGTTATTATTTATGAGTTTATTATTGTATAAATTATCTTTCTTTCTATAAGATTTTGGTATAAAGGTATGGGTACACCTCATTATATGAGATCTTGGTGGGGGACATAATCAAGAAGCTTTTATACGAAGGTGAAGTACTAGAATCTTCAAGCAGAGACTTGAGGTCATAGATGTAAGCAAGGTTTAGTCGAACCATGATAAAGCTTATGTTTTATCTCTCTTACTTAACTTTATTAATTTATTGTAAGTAGTAAATTCATTACCTGCATCATTTTATCGAAAGATTTGCTTAGATTTATATATTTACATATGTAAGTGGAAGAAAAATGAAATTACCAAATTCTTCCTTTTTTAGGTTATCATTCATAGGATCAACAAATTGTTTTCCCACTCTTAGAATAAATTAGATAAAAAAGAACATCAGTTTATATAGATTTTTAGGTTGTTGGATGGCGTGGTCAAGATATTGTGTAGTTATTAGTTGATTCGCAATTCTTACTTCTTCTTTTAACACCTTGGTCAAGATATTATGTAGTTATTAGTTGATTCGCAATTCTTACTTCTTCTTTTAACACCTCTATCAGTCTTAGAACTTTAGCAATTTCATTTACGCAGATAACAGACTACCTAAGTTAAACTTTATCATTTTTGTAACACTAGTAGCAACAACCTTTGCCTTAGTACCTGAACCTCAACCCTCACTTGATGATCGTATCTCGACTAAATTTTTGCTTGGCAAATTATCCATCTTCTTAGAAGGAACCACCTTTGTAATTTTAGTAGAAGGATTATTTACCTTTGAAAGCTTAATGATCCCATTCTTTACCATTTGTCTCACAAAATGGTATTTCAGGTTAAAATACCTTGTTCTTTCATTGAAGATTAAATTCTTGCATAGGTGTATAGTTGATTATCTATCAGTATACACCTTTATACATTGTTAAGGAAACTTCAACTTAATTAGCAACCAAAATAACCACAAAGCTTCCATTAAGCCCTATGTCAGAGCTGATACAACAATCGTGATAATAAAACATAAAGGTATATTTGATCCCCAACATAATTTGAATCAATAAAGCCTACTACGCCTTATCTTGCTTATTGCATTCTCCCATAAATCAAGCCATAGTTTATTATAGTTTATACATGCCTCAATAACCATTTGACTGTCAATTAATGCTCTTTTCTTGGGTTTGCCATATATCTACTCAAACTCCTAAAGGAATAAGTATTAGCATACATCAAGAAGTCTCACTTCTTTTACTTAGTTGATTGATAATTTGACCATCATTTTATCAACATACTATTGCTAAAAAAGTTTTATCTAGTGTTTAGCTTTACTTCTCTAGATATTGATGCTTATGATTTTTTTTACTGCCTTAAGATCCATTAAAACTCCTTATTTAACATATATTTCATATAGTCTATCTACTTCATTCTTTTTTTTTTTTGTTTGATATTAACATGTCATCCATATAATGGAGAAGAATTATTGTATCTTCATTGCCTACTTCCTTGAAATAGAGGCAAACATAATATTTGCTTTTGATGAACCCTTCTAGTAACATCTAAGGGTCAAATCTCCTATACCACAACATAGGAAATTATTTTAGACCATAAAGAAACCTTTATATAAGCCATACTTGTTATTTTTTCCCCTTATTTAGGAAACTTTTAGTTGATTCATATAAATCACTTCATTTATCTTTTCATGCAAGAAGCTTGTTTTCATATCCATTTATTTTAATTTTTAGCCATTAAGAGTTACCTTTAACAATACCAATCTAATGATCTTGTACTTTACCAAAGCGGATAAGATTTTAGTTTATTCAATACCTTTTACCTAGATGAAATCCTTGGCCTTAAACTTGACTAAACTAACAACTTCACTCTAAAGATCTATTTGCTATCTCCATGTCCTTTTAATCTTTTAATAATTTTTAAGGTGTGATTATCCTTTAGAGACTTCATTTAATCTTGAATAGCCATAAGCCATTTAGGATCTTAAGGACTAGCAATTGCTTTCATAAAGCTATCTGGTCCAAGTCTCACTATTATGCGACTTGAGAAAAATTTAGAGTATCAACTATAAATTCATCTTCTTCTACTAGGCTTAAGAAAGTTTCATCTTACTTGAACCTATAAAGAAGCCTTATACTCCTCTTTAGTCTATCCTTAGTCAATTAATCGTTCTTCAACTTTTTTTCTATTTAGTTTTAGAGTACTATTATCCATATTAAGGGAGGCTCTAACAGTAATATAACTTAAAATCATGAGACTAAGAAGCCCCAACATAGCCTAGCCAGCCCATGAAGCTTGAGACTTGTGATATGGTTGTTTGACTTAGTACCCCTTTCAATGAGAGTATGGCTTAAGCAGGGATTGAGGAACATGTCAGTGAAGCCATATTGCTAGGACAAAAGAAATCACAAAAGATATAGCTGTGGCACGATGCTCAAAAGGGAGCAGTTGAGAGTGAAAGAAATAAAAGAGCATGAAAGTTGCTGAAGAGGGATAGATGACTAAAAGAAAGAAAGAATGCTAGAGAAAATCAAAGAGATACTCAACCACATTCCTATAGTAACAACATTGATGCTGTCTAAGAGAAAATATTGACAAGAAGTTGCGCATCTCTTCCTAACTCATAGCTAACCAACATGCTTTAATAGAGGTTACAATCAATGTAGGTCGAGGCATTGATAGAACTATCATTTCATTTAAGGGAGGGGTTTGGAATCCTATCGCAAGTAGCATAGCTTTATCTATTACAAGAATAAATGCTTGAGATGAGCAATATGATGCATAATAGGGAAGAAGACTAAAGACGTTGAACATACAAAAAATCATCAACTTTCAACAAAGGAGAGGACAAATACATTTTAAGAAACCAAGTGTTAGACCAAGGGCCTAATCAAGCAGGGGAAAGATACCCCCCTCCCAAGCCAAAAGGTGGTGAACAAATTGGCCATAAGTGGATCACTTGGATAAGTGGCAAAGACTCTTAGGTATAGCATAGGAAAGGAAAGCGAATAACGACTATGACCCCTATCCCTTGTTTAATGACCATATTATGAATGAGTCAATCCCTTAACGATTGAGGATTCCTTAGATTAAACTATACGACAAAAGAGGAGACCTCAAAGACCAGTTGGATAGGTATAACAGCATAATGCTTGTTTATGAATATCTTCAATTAGGGAGCATAATATCTTCATGCAAATGTCTCATTCTTTCTTGGGGTATTTTATTAATAATAAACAAAGTAGAAAGTAGTTTAATGACCTCATGACCATGCATTAGATCCCTGATGAATTCTTCGAAATTATGTGTCATAATTCAATTGTGAGGCCTTACAGTAGGAGCACCTACAAGAATTGGTCGCTATGGCAGCCATCTTCGAAGGCTTATAAGAAAGGTCATTCTTTGATGTTTATGCTGTGAGCCAGTGTATAACATGGCGGGGAGCTACCAACTTTAGTAAAAAAGTGCATCAAAAGTTAAAAAAAAAAAGAGTAAAAAGAAGAGAGACATAATCCTTTATTAGACGGATAATGATAGAAGATAGAGGATGATTTAATGACTTTCAAGGCAGAGCAATGACATTAGGTGACCAAGGTAAACCACTTCTATCTTAGCAAGGCTTGACCCTAGTGAGTAAATTATTTGAATCTAGTAAAGCCCTCATGGCCCAGTAGAATTTCGCATTGATAAACTTGTCCCAAACAAATGTAATAATGACAATTGAGAATAAGGATATGTTGAATTGTCCTCGATAAATGGTAAACCCTTTAGCCATATAAGATTAGTCCATATTACTTTCACAAGGACTACAACCATGATATAGAAATGTTCAGACAATTGCAAGAAGAAATCGAATCCCTGGTCCAAGGAAGACACTTGAATAATACAGGAGACTAAGAAACAACAATCAAGTACCAAGGATTAAGCTCCCACTAGAGCAAATGCAAGTGATTCAAATGGTGTAGACTAAAACAACTGAGACCTACCTTATGGTGTGAATAGATAAGGTCATAGAGGCAATTACATAAGAACCTACTTCCAATTATGCAAATTCTTCAACAACAAAGTCATATACCACAATGTCCTAGAATCAAAGCTACAGATTCAGAGGTGAGGTAATAACATTCTTTGATTAGGATTATAAGGAATTCAAAGCCCTCATGGTGATGCTCTAATGATCGATCTAGTCATTGTAAACTTCATGACCCCAAAATAATGGTAGATAAATGAAAGCTTGGTTAATGTGTTGCACGAGTGACTTTTTTCCAAATGAAACTTTCGAAGGTTAAAGAAATATGATGCAGACTTTAAAAAGGTGGAATCAATCTTGGTGGAAGGAGTCATCTTCCTCCCAGTAGTGGAATGTAACCAAGGTAAGCCAACATCATGATCGAGTTTTTAATGATTAAAGCTCGTTCAACTAATAAAAAGATTTTTGGAAGGTTGGGCATAAATACCCTATAAACAATCACAGTTATCAGTTACTCATCTAGTTTCTAATCTTAATACATTCTTGATGCATTCTTGATGAAATCTTGACAATTTTTTGATGTTATCTTAATGCCTTTTTAATATTCTCTTACTTTGTTGCTATCTTCTTGATTGCTTTAATGAGTTTCTTTTTTCTATCACTTATGTATTCTGTACCTATCCTTTTATGCAAAAAAATGAATTTTAGAATGGTGTGTGTGTTAAAATTTGTCCTAGCATGAAGTTCTAAATAAAATCATATTGTTTTGAGAAAATGGGAATTGGTCTTAGGCCTTTCCTTAGTCTTTACCTAAAATGCATCATTTTGAGTGCTCTCTGATAAATTCCAGAAAACAAGATTTTTTCTTTGCATTTTTTAAAAAAATTTGAAGGTTTAGTAGAAGCTAACTTTCTCCAGCTTAAACAAAATAATTAAAAACCAAGATATGACAGCCATACTTGGAAGTTTTCATCATTCATGCATTCTTCAAAAGGCCTCTCCATAATTATTATATATTACTTTGAATGAGAATCAATTTCGAGTATTTTTCACATTGCATGACAAAATACTTTTTCTTGTTTAACCGGTATTAATTTTGGACGTTTATGAGGGTGCTATTCCAACCTCGTATGTAACCGACTTGCGAATCAAGATTTCTTTGTAAAGTTTGATCAGTGCCACAAAACTTTCTTTTGCTTTTTTTTTTTGTTCTTTTTACTCAAAAGAGATTTGCAAAAAAAAAAAAAATAGTAAAAGTAAATTTTGATGGCCAATCAAACCATAAAAAAAGATTGATGACAATTTTTTTTTAATTTTTATTAAAAAGGTTAACTAAAATGAATTTCAAGATTCATCATTTTATAATCAAACCAAACCAAAAAGGAAAACATTTTATTCCTCACTTCAAGGGGAATGCCCGATTTGTCGCTGAACCTCGTTATGACATTGAATGACGACCTAGTCATTGCAAACTTCTTGATCCCAAGTATATTGGTAGATAATGGAAGCTTGCTTAATGTGTTATATAAGCCGACTTTTGTCCAAATGAAACTTTCGAATCAAAGGTTAAAGAAATACAACGCAGACTTTGAAAGAGGTGAATTGGTTTCGGTGTAAAGAGTCATCTCCCTCCTAGTAGTGGAACTTAACCAAAGCAAGCGAACATCATGATTGAGTTTTTGATAATTAAAGCTCATTTAACCAATAAATTGGTCCTTGAAAGATTGAGCTTAAATACCCTATAAACAATCACTTCCAGTTATCACTTACTCATCTAATTTCTAACTTCAAATGAGGTAGGGAAAATCAGAGGAAGCTAGTAAGTGGTGAAGCAATGTTTTTTTACCATGCTTAGCCACCAAAAGTCTTATACGATAGAAATGTGTCCCATTGTTGAGGTAGACCTAAAAAATGAAAGAAAAACATGTCTCAATGAAGTAGTGGACAAAGTGGAGATCATGAAAAAGAAGGTCTAAAAAAGGTAGTGTGGGTATGTTCTAGCTTCCCTGAACTTTTTAAACAAAAGTTATTAGCCTTCCTCAAGGAAAATCGAAAAGTGTATGAATAGACCATAAGGAACATGTTAGGGATTAACATGAAGTGATGTAGACCAATTGATGGTGAACCCTAACTTTGAGCTAGTTCGTAAAAAAAAATCACAATTTTATCATGAAAAGAAAAGAGACGATTAAGGCAAAAGAGTAAAACATTTTAGCTGTCGGATTCATCAAGCTCATTCAATACCTAAAATGGCCATCAATGTGGTATTGCTCATAAAAGCAAATGAAAACTGGTGGCTGTATGTGGATTTCATGAACATCAACCAAGTATGCCCACAAGACAGCTTTCCTTTGCCCAACATAAACCAATTAGTTAACAACACATTTGGGTATAAAGTCCGAAGCTTCATGGATATGTTTTTCAGGTACAATTATATCATAGTGTGATTATAAAATGAGGAGTGTTTGTCTTTTGTTACTGATGTAGGCACATTCTATTACGAAGTGATTACCTTTGGATTTAAAAGCATATGGATTATGTACCAAAGGCTAGCGATGTAAATTTTTACAAGATTACATTAGACGAAATGTAAAGACATACATCGATGACATGATTGTTAAGAGCCATGAGGAATAAGGCCACTTAAGTGACTTGGAGGAAGCTTTTACTGTCCTCAAGAGATATGGCATAAAGTTGACTATAAAAAAAATGTGTACTCGAAGTAGCATCCAAAAAGTTCCTCAATTTCATGATGATATAACAAGGAATTAAAGCCAATCTAGAAAAAGTAGAAGTTATCATCAATATGCTAACTTTAACATTAGTCTATAATGTTTAGCGTTTAAATGATGTAACAGCTTTGAGTAGATTCATTTCCAAAGGCTATTGACAAATGCCTTCATTTCTTTAAAACATGAAGGTGGACAAAAGAGTTCATGTGGATTGCTCCAAGCTAGGAAGCTTTTAATAAGCTCAAGGAATACCTAGTGTCCTCGACTTTGCTAAAGAAACTCATCCTTGGAGAAAAGCTCTATGTGTATCTATCCACTTCTAAAGAGGTAATGGTGGTAGTGTTGACCTTTCAAATAGAATTGACATGTTTACTACGTCGACAACATATTACAATCTAATTAAACTGTTGATCTATCTAACCAATATTCTAACTCATTAATAAACATATACTTAACTAACATTTTAGCTATTAAAATTAACAATATTAATATTCTCATTTATAATTACTCTTTAATTAATATAAAATTAATTTGTTAAAATCCAATTGCAACTAGAACAATTAATTAACATATTAACAATAATTAAAAATTAGAAATTAAGAACTAATTACAACTAACATCTAATTACATCCATACTAACAATTAATATTCAACTAATTACTTTTAATAAAAATCTAATTAAATTATTTATCTTAATTTACAATGAAATTAAACTATTGATCTAACTAATCTAACTAATATTCTAACTCATTAATAAACATATACTTAAAAAAACATCTTAACAATTAAAACTAACAACATTAATATTCTCATTTACCATTACTTTTTCACTAATATAAAATTAATTTCTTAAAATCTAATTACAACTAGAACATTCAATTAACATACTAACAACAATTAACAATCAAAAATAATTACAACTAATATATAATTATATCAGTTAACTTCTAACTAATTTACTTTTAATGAAAATCTAATTAAATTATTTATCTTAACTTACAATCTAATTAAACCATTAATCAAACTAATCTAACTCATTAATAAACATATACTTAAACAAAATCTTAATAATTAGAATTAACAACATCAATATTCTCATTTATAATTACTTTTTAACTGACATAAATTTAACTTGTTAACATCTTACAATTGTAATATTTAATTAATATACTAATAATAATTAAAAATTAAAAATTAAAAAATAATTACAACTAACATATAATTATATATGAACTATTAATTAATATTCATATATGCTAATAATTGATTAACTAATAATTAATTACAAATTAACCCAAAATCTCACCAATTTTGGACGGACAAATGCTAGTGAAAGGTGGTTGATGGTGGCAGTCGGACGATGATGCACAAATCTTGCAATGGATATGGGTATAAAACAGGTATGAATATACAAAAAATACCTCAAGAGAAAGAAAAGATCAAGAAAAAAGATGATTTTTTCATCGGTATTGCTTGGTTGACAACGATTTACTAAGGAGAAGATAAGGATGAAACGTGAAAACTATAGGAGTGAAAGTTACGAGAGAGAGAGAGAGAGAGAGAGAGAAAGAGTTGCATAGAGAGGGAAGGGGCGACGTTTGTGGGAAATGGAACAAAGGAAAACTAAGGTGAAAGCGTTAATTTTATACCCGCTTAGTGATCACCACTGACACTGATTGTTAGCCTTAATGAAAATCCAAGGCTTCGTGATTCATTAATAACGACTCTGAAATACCATCATTAGCTAGTAAAAAACTTGAAGGATGAAAGTTATCTACCGATTACCCTACAGGGTCGTCGTTCGGCTTTCAATAAAAACCCAACGCAGAGTGGCTACTTAACGACCATTTAAAGGGCTGTTACTAACTAGTGATTGCCCCTCATGATGGTTTGAGGCTTTAGCAATCTTTCTTAATGGTGATAGCTAGCTCTTATAACAGTTAAGTGGTAATAAGTAATTTTTCACCTTAATGATCGCCGCCTTAATTAGTCGATAAATTTTTTTTCTTAATTTAATGAACAACTTCTTATTTATCATTAGATTTTTAGAAAAAATTAATATAAATTGATTATAAATAAATTTAACAACTAAATTTTAATTTGTCACTAAATTTTTTCATATTCTATCCTTAAGTAATTTTTAAGTAAAAATTTTAATTTTATAATAAATTTATCGTTATTTTATTATTATCTAATGAGTGATTAAGTCTGTTGTTAACTTTTTTTCACTATTGTGACATTTTCTTGTAAAGACAATAACAATTTAATAATTATGAATATATTTTTTAATATTAGTTTTTATATTTTTTAAAATATATAAATTAAATATAAAATATTTTATATGCTATTAAATAATATAATTTTTATACGAGGTAAAATATAAGAGTTTTACTTATATATTATTAAAACTATTACATTTTTTCTTCATTATAACATAAGTTCGACTTTGGGAAGATCGAATTACAATTTTGTTTAAAAGGAGGCAGTTGCATTGCACATCACATGTTAACATGTGTTAGAGAAGAGCTTACAGCTTTCTCTTGCGTTCAACCACGCACATAAAAGAAAAGAAAATAAAAGAAAAGCTTCTTTGTGGTAAAGCTTCACTTAAGCTTTGCATTTATGTCTACTCCAAGTTAGATAATTAAATCATTATTTTCTTGCAACTCAACGTTTTCCATGAACTTTTTTCTTTCCCAACAAACCCACTTTTGTTAGTGCTCTCCTTATTGTCAATCAGCATCAGTACTAATTAACCACTTTCCCTTCTTTGTTTTCTCTTTTGCCATCATTTCAGTTTTGATGAGCATTACAATGGGTTAAAATCTCATGATCTTAAACTCCAAATGATTAACTCTGAAAATTTGACAATAATAGCTTAGAATTATTGTAAACAAAGTTTGGTAGCTGAGATTTGCAATGAAATGATTAAGTGTGTTGAATATGCTTAGTCTAAAATATTTGGAAACTCCGGTGACAATTTTAGCAGTGTATATTTGTAAAATAATTAAGTGTTTCACCTTTAAGATATTTATGGTTCCTTTTATACGAACATCTTGATTCTCTATTAATATGCTTTCATATTTATGAAATAATGTGAATGCTTTTTTGTTTAAGTAGTGGTTTTATATTTGCCAGGTTTTTTTTTAAAAAAAAAAATTATCTGAGTGTGATTGGTAGTGAGAAATTGAGATAGGATTTGAAGGGTTATACTTAGATCTTTGTCTTGCTTGAACAAAGAAAAGATACACCAAAAACATTCTTAGCTGGCTGATGTGCTTTGTGACAATTTAAGTGTAAAAACTATATGTAGAAGCATCTGTGATGATATTCCTCAACCCTCCAATTGTGGAAGCTGACATAATGAATATACCGATGACTATTGAAGCCTGCAATACCCAAAATTTTAAGTGTTACAGCAATAAATTGAAAAAAAAAAAAAAACTTGAGACAAGATTGAAAATGGTTGGTGTGCTAATTGGATAATTACCCAATTGATGAACCAGTTAAAGCTGAATCTTCTCGGTTTCTTGATGATCAGCCACATTATACTAGGGAGCTGCAAGAATACCCATCATTGATTATACACTAAATCGAAGTAAAATTGACAGAGCAGATGCAACATTTGTGAAGTAAAATTAAGAGGGAGAAGCTAGCTCACAAAGTAGGAAGTGGGAGCAAAACCAAATCCGCCGAAGAAACCAAGAAGATCTCCAAAGAAAGGGAATGTGATTCCAATGAAAAGCGTGAATGCTGCAAAGATATTTCAAAGCAGTCATGGAGTTTTAATCATCAGATGGTGAGCCAGAATTTACAGAGCCATGTTAATCATAATATGCAAGTCCCCTAATCTAAGTGCACCAGCTAGGAATCTCATACCTACATAAGCAGACCGAGTAATGAGTCTGAGAGCAAACCCTGGTGGAAAGTTGAATCTCTTCATCATCATCCTTTCCAGTAAGTCGAACACTGGCATAGCAAAAACCTGCAAATCATTCATGGTTACATCCAATAACAATCTTCATATTCTCTAAATTAGACGTGTGTGCATATACCTGCAGAAAATCCTGATTATACGGGAATATATTCTGTGAAATGATTGATTACCTGATAGCTGCCGATGACATGGATGACGACCATTAGGTTAGCAGAGGCAATGAGCCACTGGGGTCTCTTGAGTGCCATAAGCACATTATCGTCAACATCTTGTCCAAATGCCCAGTAGCCTATAAGAGCTACAGGGAAATAGCAGATTGCGTTGATGATATAAGCACCTATTACACCTTTCCACATGGGTACTTTTGAGGGTTTCTCAGGAGTTGATGGGATGGTGGCCTGAATCTCTAAAGCTACTGCATGCCCAGCAAACGCAAATGATATTTGACCCAGTGCATTGAAGACTCGAAACATGTGATCAATTGGGCTCGTTTTTTTGTAGGCATAGCTCACGTTATCGATCCTGCCGTGGCTCAAGCAACCCGCCCAGGCTATTGTTGAGTAGCTGCAACCACAAGCACAGTACAGGGAACAATTTGTTCATCATCTTGTTATACGTTAACAGAGAAACAATTGGATCTTGTTCTAATTTTGAGAAGGTATGTCGATCCATGTGCCTTATTACAGCTTCATGTTTTACTTTTCAGTTGCTATATATACTTCATTCTACTTGCTGTCTCAAACAACTGAACACTCAAAGGAGGCGTCATTTGGAGTTTCGATCTTATCGGCAGAAAACTAGATAACCCCAGCAGATATCCAAAATACTGTCTGTGAAGAAAAGCAGACGATTGGATCTTTTTGTTTTTTCCGCAGAGCAGTAGACAGCAATGGAATTATTGGTCTTTCGCGTCATCCAAATTTTTCGCGTGCATATTATAGATTGATGCTCTGGCTCATCTGTGGAACCCGACGGGCTTTGGTTGCATGTGTTAACAACACATTTTAGCATGAAGTTATGCTCTCAAGGTTGTGTGGTTCTATCCATACCATACACCTCTAAGATTAATTTTTTCTTGAAAACTAAGAGATTTTGGCTTAGCTAACAGAAAACTTGATTAGATTTCTATCTTTCCAAGTTCAGAGAACTAAGTCAAGGTGGGTGCAGGGCCTTTACTTTTAATTCATATACCAGCTGTTTAACCTAATAAGAATTCTTTGATAAAAATGGCTTAACAAAAGAGAAGAAGAACAAGATGAAGAGGAGAAAGAACCTCAGTGACATGACTGCTGCTGCCAATGAAAAACCAGCAACTGAATTGAAATTAGGAAGCTGAGACAGGAAGAAGTGGACGCCACCGAAGATCAAGATCCAGTATGATTGTCTCAGCTGGGTGCAATCCGTGCAAGTCATCTCCATGAACTTCTTGAGGCACTTACCTCCAGTGACCATATACACTATGTCACAGCCGACCTGAACAATTAGCTGCTGAGGGAGCACAATCCATGGCCCCAGTTTCTGCCCGAAGGCATACCGACCCAGGTCAAGATATCGGTCGAACCGAGTTCCGGGGACGCATTCGTGGAGTTGTACCATTTGCCACATTGTGTTCAAGGTCATGCACCATGACAACACCATCACCAATGTTCCTGGACCCCTGATAAAGAAGAAAAACAACAAAGCGAAAGAGCTACGGTATATAATTCTGAGTATAGTCAAGATCTAAGCTTTCGTTGAGCTGAGTTGAGTTAGTATCAGCATACCATCCTAAATACGCCATGGCATATGGCAAACTCAGAACGCCAGCGCCTATCATGGCTGTGACTGTGTGGAAAGTTGAGTACCACCATTTGGCTCGGCGAGAGTTGTCTCCTTCGGCCCATTTCTCGTTGAATCCAACTTCCTGTACGAGTTCACAAGAAAAGAAAAATTGAACACAATCCGAACAAGAAACTAGCTAGACAAATAAAACACTCAGATTCACTGGTGTTAGTGAAGCAAGAATGGATTCTAAGCTCACCTTTGAAGGGGAAAGAGCTGTGGAAACCATCTTCTTTTTCTGGAACCAAAGACTGGAGACCCCTTACAGGAGTTACAAGATGATCACGATCATGTATAAATAGAGGTTGGAGAGTCAATTTTTGATGGAGTAAAGGAGAAAGAAGAATAAAATTACCTTGGTTAGCACTTTCTTGGAATTTGCTTAACCTCATAACTTTTGTCCTTTATTATATCATTGGAAGAGAGGCAATTTCAGTGGTTGCAGGAAAATTTCACTAGAATAGTGATCTGTTTAATGCATTTGGAGAAAGTGATGTCAGCAGCAAGCCCACCACCCACTAATAGATAAAAGTAGATTGAATAAGAAATGCACCATAAACACGGCCACACATGTAATATGCGCAGCACTTCAAGAACTCTGACTTGCCCTACTTGCTAGGTGATCCATGACAGGCACCAATGAGAAATACTGTAAATTTCCTGATAGAACAAAAGGACATTGTGGGGATTTTCGTATTTTCTGTATTGTGAACCAATGATAGGAAGTTTTTGTTGGTTGGTAGTTCGAATTTATCCAAATGATTACAGTTCTAGTAGTAGCTTTATCAAAAGGCCATGGTTTCTGGAACAATGATTAAAGGGAGGAGGCTGCTTGCTTTGCCAAGTTTGGTGGGAAGTCACATGCTTTCTCTCTGTTAAGCATCCCCATTAGCTTTGGAGGCCACAAGCTGGCTGCAAGGGAATGCATGCCACAAGTTTATTTGATTAGATATATTCATGTTTTGCAAATTCAACTGTAACTTCATTGTCATGTATGCATCAGAGTGATCACGATAGTAGAATTATAGTCTTAGTTGCTTCCTCGGTTGAACCAGACCTGGATTCGTAGCTCTGTTAATAGTCCACTAAGAAAGAGTTGCATGCTATACAGAACGGTTGATATGAGTTGGAACGTCTGACTTCAACACATTTGACTCAAGATGATTAGAGAAGTATGTTCGTGTGAAATTACTCCAAAGTAGCATCTGCTTCAGTGCATTTTTTCTGAAAATTTCACCACCACAACATGCATTGTTAAAGGTCCTGCTAGCATAAAAGAGTTCTGAGTTGGGATTTATTAATCCTTTCTGCTGATTTTTATAGTATTTTAATAATTTCCCAATGTAAACGCTTATCTTGAGATTAGGTTTATCTCTTTAAGGTGGCATCTATTGCAAAAATCAAATAAGAATCCTTTCTAGGAGAGAATATATCATGGTTTCTTTAAGTTTTCTTATTATGAAAAGACA
Source organism: Moringa oleifera (assembly GCA_021397835.1). Classification (NCBI taxonomy): domain Eukaryota; kingdom Viridiplantae; phylum Streptophyta; class Magnoliopsida; order Brassicales; family Moringaceae; genus Moringa; species Moringa oleifera. The sequence goes on along the minus strand of JAJFZO010000191.1, from coordinate 6,768,899 downwards.
TAAAAGGCTTTCAATAAATTGATTAACCAAGTCCCTATCAGAAGGGGCCTAATGCTTTTAATAATGGTGAGCCCTTGAAATTACACACATCAATAAATAGAAAAGTTCCAAGCTCAAGTATTTTGATCATGCACTCGATTTGACATCAATGAGATTAGTTCACAAATCCCTAGCACCAAGTATCCATATCTAAAGATTTTTGACATGGAATTGTCATCAACACATGAAACTGTAATCTTTCAAAAGAGGAAACTGTAAATATTCACATTCTAAGATAATCATAACTTAGACTACCATACACATACCAGATGTGCATAATATAACATCCACCATACGAGTCTACATTTTATAGATGTAACATAACGTACATGTAACAAAGATATCTGAGGTTATATGATATACTGTTTGAAACTGACAGACAGGTCATCCGACGGCCAAATAACAACTGAAAAAAGTTTATTGAAAGCTTGTATTGATTCTTTGTGGGTGGATTCTAGTAATTAACCCATAAAACCTGTTCCAGGCATGTTAGGTGGTCCTTGTGATGATCCCTGAGAGACTAATTGTGACCGCCCTGGACCTTGAACATAAGGTTGACCAATGGCTGACCCCACCATTTGCTGCTGCTGTGGCAGTTGTTGCTGCAGCTGGGAGAGTTGCTGCTGTTGCTGCAGCTGAGGAAGTTGCTGCTGTTGCTGCAGCTGGGGCAACTGCTGCTGCTGTTGAAGTTGTGAAAGCTGCTGCTGTTGTTGCAGTTGCGGTGGTAGCGGTTGCTGTTGTTGCAGCTGTGTCAGCTGTTGCTGTTGTTGGAGCTGTGGAAGCTGCTGCTGCTGGAGCTGTGGAAGTTGCTGCTGCTGCTGGAGCTGTGGAAGCTGTTGCTGTTGGAGCTGCTGATGCTGCTGTTGTTGCATCTGCTGGTGTTGTTGCTGTTGCAGTTGCTGTTGTTGTTGCTGCTGCTGACTCGATATTTGTGGCCTAAAGACAACCATATCCTGATGCCAAGAAAGGTTAGCTTATGGATAGCAGAGAGCCTTGAATTGGAGACTCCAATCACATCACTCCACATCAATGAACAGAAAAGGAAAAGGATAAAGCTAAGGGAACCCTCAGAATAATAGCAACTTCAATTTTTTAATGTGGCAACTGCCAGCAACTTCTAATATCACACAAACTTTTCAAGGGCCTCAGTTGCCCTTAACTTTTGGGAGCCTCAAAACATTTATTTTGGTATGAGCTAAATTGGCAAATGCAAAAACAGAGATTTTCTAATAACCTGTGCGCAATCAAGTTTTTATTAACAAAGTTTCAAGATCAAGCTCACCCCAGGAAAAAGCATTCCTATCAAGCGGAAGGCTTTGTCAGAAACAGAAAGCAGCAGTGTCTGTGATGGTAATTGGATGACAGCACACTGCAGAAAATGACAAATTCCACATTAGAGTACTCCATATTATAAATTTCAAATTTATAACACTTGATAGGACACAATGGGAAGCAATTTACATCTCAAAAGCATGAACTTATGTTACCTGAAGCATTTCAGGGCAAATAAATCTTTTGTTGTCAATGTATCTCACAAGCTTCATTTTTGTCACAAAGAATTTAAGCTAATATCACCTTGTAATTAAGAATTTATGGATCTAATACAGGTTATCCCCCTCTCTCTCTCTGCCTGTCACTACTGATGGAGCCTCACTGGTGCCTATATGTATGTTGGTGCTCAGAACATGGCCAAGACCACAAAACAAGCCCCCCCCCCCCCCCCCCCCCCCCCCCCCCTCTTTTTTTTTTTTTCTTTTGCTTTTTAAAATCTGATCTTAACAGATTCGTGTGGAGGCAGCTATCGAGACTGCAAACCATTCAACTTGACTGTACGTGACACCACAACAATTTTAATTGACTCCATGCCAGAGTATCCCAGTAAATATCTGGTAGCATGTGTAAGAAAGAGCAATACTCTGCGCAAGCAGTGATAAAAACAGTACAAAAAGGGAGTTAAATATGAGGTAAGCGTACAGACAATGTACAAGAACCCAACAGCCCTGTTCTCACCCTTGTTTTTCTGTCCCAGATGAAAATATAGAAGGCATTTTTCCACAGCATGGTCATATATAGAAACAAATGCAATTAATAAATGAGCTTGCTGTCACACCAGTCAAAAACATAAATGACCCTTTTTTTTTTTTTCTCCTTTTTCCTCTTGAGATGATAATAGGATCAAGATAGAATTTAATATGTATCCCACAAGAAAAATGGAAGTGACTAAAGGATTAACCTTACAACCACATCACAAAACTATGTTGACTACTTCTAAGAGGCTTTAGCTGAAATGACAGGTACTTACACCATTTACAAACAAGAGCCTACCAATTTGAGCAAGTATTAATATCCAGGAAAGCTACTGAATTAGCTATTTAAGACACTAAATTAAGATGAAATATGAAAGAAAATAAAATTAAGACCCAATTATGCATTTACGTAAAAATTTCTGCAACAAGTACTATTATTGTCCTATGCCTCCAACTCAGACAACTTTAAAATGAAAAAAAGTAAGTACTTCTCCTGTCAATCAACTGCTAAAGCATCATTCTCTATCAGCACTCACTGAAGAAGAACAAAGATTCTGGCACCAATACAGCTATTTAAAACTAGCATTTTTTTCCTAGATAAAGTCCAAGTAAATCACACCACTCATGCATCTATGGTAAATGTAGAAAGAAAGCTAAAGATATGGGCAAGTGATTGAATGATTGAATTGTGAAAATAGATATTGAATGATTGAATTATAAACATAGATAAGCAACAGTATTTCAGATAGAGAGAAACAAGTATACACACACACATATATATATAAAAGGTACGTTCATAAGATGTATGTATATAGATACATATATACATACATAGTTATGTAGGTATGCATCAAGATTTATGCAAGAAGGGAGGGGGGGGAGGAGTTTAAGCATTAAGAAAATTTACAAGTTTCTTTTCTTGCAGCTGCCCAAGAAACCCATGCTGATTCATGGCCCGGAAAACGAGAAAATCAGCTTTGCCAACATATTGCCTGATATGAAATTAGACAAAATGAACCATGGTCAGAAATATGACAGATCCATGTACCTACACTAAAGCATAAACTATAAATAGAGAATATGGAAATATATCACTCAGCAGTCATTACTTGTTGTTCATGTGGTCCTGGGATATAAGACGAACTATTTGCATAGTCGGTGGCCAATTTGCAGCAAGCCTGAGAAGAACCAAGAAAATGTCTGATTATTGAATAACTCAACTACAAAACTACTACATAAGTATAAATATGCTAGCCACAAGGGAAACCAGGATTATTCAAGAAATACAGGCACAAAGGTTAAATCTAGAGCACCAAAGATAGAAGTACCAAAGTTGAAATCTTTATCTGAACAGGAGGGAAAAAGGGAAACAAGATCCTGAAGTTTTTAGAGTCATCTCTTATAAGAGTCAGATTAAGGTCATCCACGGCAAATGATTTTAGAAATATCATGGAAAGTAGCATTCTTGTACATGTCATGTCGTATAACTAGAGATTAAGCATTCAGTAAACGATTTTAACCAACTTCTGTACAATTGTCTGAGTTAAGGCCAATTATTCATGCATTGTAAGAAGAAAAGCAAGTTCAGTACAAATTAGAAACTCAATGTAATTCTCTTTTTTAACCAACCAATACATCTAAAATCAATCAACACAGAAAGGTAGCAATCACTTGAAAGTGTAATTCATTTAAGTTGCATTTTCAAGCACAGATAATAATCTCTTAATGTTTTTATTTCATGCCCGGTTGGATGTAGAGATAATAAATTACTCCATGAACTTACGTATCAGAGGCTGAAGAACTCCGATAACCCTGTATCAATGAAATCAAGAGGTGAGGCTTGCACAATAAGGCTCTAGAACAATCATCACAGGGATGACAGTAAAAAGATGGTGCCTTATGATTTTAGCAGGGGTTTGAGAACACACCTCAAGCCTGGTGATAAAGACAGGCTGCCCTTGTCTCTGTCCAGATAAATTTCCCTACATTACATTTGATCATGCAAAAGAATCAGTGATTCCGCAATAGAACTATAATGTAAAGAGCCAAACTGCTCCTAAGATTCCAAAAAATCTTCAAGGACATATCAACTTAACTAAGCACTAATCCAGATCCTCTTCCTCTGATATATAAACAATACATAATCATTTAGAAAATTAAAGAAGTTTACAAGCAAAGTATCAGTTGATTACTCAGTTTAAAGCAGGCTTTTGTTATATGGCACATGTCAATTCTATAAATTAGAAATTGAAAATATAATTTCTTATTAGCTGAGGCAGCACTGATTTGTTGTCCTTCTATGATAACCACAGTTTAATTATTTTGGGCTTAATGAGAAACAGTAAGGCTTTCTAGTGGAGAGAAAATATCATCTAGGCAAATTTAGGTATATGCAACCATCTGGTACAATTGCAAAAACCTCAGGCCATTAAACACAAGTGTGATAGTTTGAATCTGGAGAACAGCTACTTCAAGCAAAAGAAACTAAAAGGACTAAATTAGATTCAACACAGCTACTTCAAGCAAAAGAAACCTAGAGGACCAAATTTTCATAAGCCCTCTCAGAATACTCCTTTGGCAATTTTGGTCATTCTCTCATATTGGAATGAGGCTTTTAGATAAGAACATACGGCATCCATTAGTGTTCCTAACTTGTGGCGAGTATGGTTTATGGCAGTCAAAACATTTCAAGACCGCTTTTTCTAACTGACACTAGAAATGCATCGAGTCTTTTTGAATTCGTGAATCCAAGAGGATCAATATATAAACAGAGGTCTGACTTCGAGGACATCATGCTAATTCTTTAAAGTGCTGCCATTTTGTTCTTCTGGGTAGAAGGAGAACCATAAGGGCTTTAAGTTGTCATTCGGAACTTCTAGGTACTACACAATTATAAATTTGTCAAGGGTCATTTGAACTGAGAATCAAGATATTCCAAGCATAAGATTAGTCTAACAGAAAGGTATGTTGTGTGTAAATACAGCCCTGTTGGAATAGATATCAGAAATTAGAAAAGGAAAGAAATTTAGTAGATCTAATGCCACATAAATAACAGGACATGGGCCAAAACATAACAGTCAAAATCAATACATTTCATGCAGTCCAATTATCAGAAATTTTAAAAAATAAGGCAAGAGTTCAATAGGAATAGATATGGAGAAAGAAAAAAGAAAAAGAAAAGAGTTCAAAGTAAGTTTATCAATAGAGACAGATGTTGAAACATTTCCATCTGCAGTCTCTAAATTCATCTCCAATAGAATTCAAACACATAAATTGCACTTACCTCCCAGACTTTCACATATTTGGATTGTGTTGATTGCAAAGAACTTGATGTTTGTTGTGACAACGACATGTTAGCTGCTGAACTATTGCTCACACCAAGTGGCTGCATGCTGGATTGAACTTGTTGAGGCATTCCTGGAGTGGGAATCATTGTACCAGTCCCAGAGGAAACACTGGATGGACCAAGCCCAGTCATCATGTTCTGGTTCATGCCAATTCCACTTTGTACCATTTGAGCTCCTGAATGATTTCCTTGGCTCATGCTAGGTACTGGTTGACTGACACTAACACCTCCTTGAAGATTTCCCATTGATTGAGAAATTCCAAGATTAGGATTTGCAGACATATTAGATGTTGCTGAAGTGAATGCATTAAGACCTGAATTTTGTGCAACCTGTGAAGTCCCCGTAAGAGTCCCTGATCCCGTTATTGAAGTAATACCTGACTGGCCTGATGGAAGTACAGTTTGCGCAGCAGGTACAGAAGATACCATTCCACTGGATATCACATTTGACATATGCATGGCTACAGGAGTTTGACCCATTGATTGAAGTCCTGTAGAAGTTCCCCCAGTGAGGGCTGCAGAGTTCATCACTTGTCGTACTTGAGAGAGATTGTTTAGTATGCTAACATTTGCTGCAGCAGGAGGCACAGGACGTAACGGCTGCGTCATTCCACTTACAATAGGTTTGATTTCTTGCACATTGTCACTATTTGTGACCATATCTTGAGAAGCAGAAGATGGAGAAGAAGTCTGCAAGCTCGGGACTCCTTGAGAAGCAGGACGAGGTACAGATGGAATGTGTGGAAAAGCAGGTCCAGTCACCATGGAAGTTACAGTACTTGGCTCCTGAATAAAACAATATAAAGTAGAAGTCTTGACCACATAATCCAAGTTGGAAAAGCTATGTAAAAACAAAATTTTCCTTCCATACAAGGGCCAACAAAATCAAAGAAAAAGGACAAGTGAGACTCACAACTTTTACAGTGGCAGTAGGAACATTTCCAACAGAGATTGGTTGCCGGTTCATGATAGATGCATTCACTATGAATCAGAGAGAAAGTAAGCTTTCCACCAAGAACAATGTTGAGCAAGAATCAATACCAATCAATCATCTATACAATGTTTAACAGAACTATGAATAACAATGTTCCATCTGACATGTGAAGGGGCTAAGATGACGTATGTTCTTCCTTTAAACACAATCAGGTTGGCCAATGTGTTTAAAATGGAAAAAATTAAAAATTAAAAAAAAATTGAAGAAATCATGTAGAAGTAATGGAAGATGCAGTTAATAATGTCAAACAACCAATAAGCAGAGTCAGTGCATGAACAACCTGATGGAATAGAAGCTGGGGGTTGCCCTGTAACTGAAGTGACAGAGGATATGTCCACCTTTACAGGGCTCTGATTCGACCCCAAAGTTGATCCAGGACGGCTTAAAGCAGCACGTGCCTCCATAAAGTTCTCTGATATCAGGACAAGAAACTGAGTGTTCTTAACATTGTCAACCAGTGGATCGGCAGCTCTAGGATTACGTTTTCCCTACATTGAAAACGTGATGTATTCAGTAGCATGCCCAGACTACATGTAGCCACACCCAGCCCCCTCCTCTCACCCCACCCCAAAAAAAAAAAAAAACACTAGAGAAAATGAAAATGTGAGTCATTTATTCTAATCAAGAAGAAAACAAATCATATTCCAGCACAAACTTGTCATAGAAATGTAGTAAAACTAGTTGACTCCCCATTTCTCCCCATTTCAGGTATTTTACACATTCATCTTATCTCCAATGCTAAAAAAAGTTTAGTTATAATTTAGCCACAGGTTGGGGCCCACAGCCATCATGCATAAGAAAATTAGGATCCCAAGGATGTGCTAAAAATTCTCATTTATAATTTACACAATTGATCCCAGTGTATACATATGTCATTAACAAAACTTAAAAGAGAGAAATAAGATGACCACAGAAATTTGGTGAAGATTCCAATTGGAGAAGTTACAAGAAAGAGAAAACATCACCACTTACCACATTGTAGATTGCTCTAAGTTTAGGCAGCTGTTTGGGACATATGACAGACAGAGAAACAGCACACTGTAGTGAAATTGACAGGTCAGTAACTCGTGTAAATATATAACGGCGGAGAAGCATAAGAGCCAGTGTAGGAAAGAAAATACTGTAGAAATACCGATGCAAATGATTTAGCCAATGTCTCAGCATCAGATAGACGACTCTCAGTTTGTGCTTCAACATTTTCATTCTGTTCCAAATTTTGCATTTGTGGTCGATAGACTGGGGTTGGCAATGGGTAAGGATTGCTCGCCGCAACAAGGATACAATGCCGTTGCAAATCAACATTTTGTTGAGTTTGGCTCCCATTTGAAATAATAGGAAACATCTGAGTGATACATCACAAAAGAGAGGTTGACCTTCCAAGTGCTTATCAGTGGCAAAAACAAGCAGCATAAGTTGTGTCATAAACAATTCCTACTCCTAGGAATGGGGAGCAATTCAATTGCTGGGGGAAAGATCAGTCAGGAAGACAGTTAAATGACACTTGCCTCTAAATTCTGGACAAAAAAAATTTTAAAAGCATCTTTACAGTCAATGAAGCAGCCACCAAAAAGGAATTAGTCAAATTTATCCCGTTCTAGTGTTCAGTGTAGATACTGTGGCTGTCTATTGTCACACTTATAAGCCAGCAATCTAGAAAGAGGACACACAAAATTTTTCATGTAAACCTTCAGCAGCATAAGAAACTTTTCCATAGACTGCTACCTGCAGTTTCTCCTCAATGGGCATATAAAAGAAATCAAATTAAAACCAAATAAAAGAGAAGTTGCCCTTGCACCGAGATTTAAAAAAAAAATGAAAACCAACTTATGTTATGAGTCTTCAAATTAAATGCTCAGTGTTTTAAGTGATCCAGAACTCAAAATTCTATATTAAGCAAGTGCTATAGCCACGTCTCATTCACATCAAACTAGATGCAATATAAGTCTAGACACATCTCTAATTTACAAGACGCCTTTTAGAATTGAATCTCCAAGGGACAAAACTGTGCAACCATGACCAAAGCCAATAATATCTTGTAAGGGTGAGTGTCAATGACTTTGAGCATCAACAACAAGGATGTAAGAGTAATTGCTTCCAGTAGAATTCTAACAAACCTCTTCCATAGATTCATAAGTAATCCCCAGAAAATTGAAGTAGTGCATTTGAATAAAGAAACAATAAAATAATTAAGAAAAGAATCAGAAGGAACAGTTTGGCCAATGAGAAATGAGACCAGGAACAAGCTGTGGATGCTACATGCACATGGCCTAACTTCAACAAGCACAATAAGCTGCAAGGAACAAATAACATGGCACTATATAGAGCCACATGGCAGGAAGATATAATCAATCCCTAAAGTTCCTTTTTCTTATCGCCTTTTGCCAACCAAAGATCAGGCCAGGACAATTTATGTTCAGGACATGACCTTTTGGATTGCAAATAACAGTCAAGTCATCTATGATGGTTGGAAGATCTCTGTGTCAATGCAAAATGAAGTAAAATTTCTCAATATAAATAAATTACAAGTTAAACTGGAATAAAATGATGTCAAAGATGCAAAAAATCAATATTGCGCACCATCAGAGCTTCAGCAAGCCCTTCTGCAATGGCAGCATCATTGAAACCACCACCAGCAAAGGGTATGCCTGACAGCCATTGTAAGAAAATATCAACATCTTTTGTCCAGCCAGTGCGTTGAACGAGGCAAGCTGAAAATAAGGGAGAAGGCAAAGACACAAATAGTACTCTGTTAGTCAGCTTGTGACAGTATAAACTCAAATTTCTGTACAACTTTGTGCACTACCAGATTATCAGGTTTATTCCTCCAAAGAGAGAGAGAGAATCACCAATAAATTTCTATAAAACATAACTGGGAACTCATTGCAATAACTTGAACAATGAAGATAAGAGTACATACCACAATAAGATCCATGAGCATTAAAAGTGACCAATGAGAGCTCCACATTAGAATTAGAGGTCTTCTGTAATTTTACCAAAACAGAGTTTGATATAAGCACATATTAGATGAATTGTAACATTTCAGGGGCTAGACAGGTTAAGGTTAAGCAGAAGTTTACCATCTGCCAGAAAAAATATTAAAAAATAAATGCAAGTACAAACAGAATTCAAAGTTTTTTTAAAAAAAATCGAAATCTAAGTCCAGTAAAATGCGATCGCACCCTACACAAACCAAAAACATTTGCACATTATCACCATCTTAACCATAAATCCCCTCTTTCTATCAATGAATCACAAATATTTGTCAACTATACGCTATAGTCTCTAAGAAATTATACAACAACCACAGTCAATGACATATATACAGATATACATAACATCTTCACAACAAAGATATTTTGGGTTGACAATGTACAACATTACTGATCATCCCCAGTAGACTAACGCTTTCCCTGGATTGAGAGACATGAGAAAAGAAGTTTTTTTTTTTTTTAATCAGAAACAAAAAAGAGAGAAGATGAATTGAAATGGAGAACACTGAAGCATTTTTTTTTTTTCTTCTGATATTTTATTTAGGAGAGAAGTTAAGAGACCATACGAAGAGACGTGAAGTTGCAACATGCTATTTGTATTTTGGCCTACCTAACATTTCTCTCCAAAAGTAGGAAGATTTCGAGAGAAAACAGTGCTTATAACAGATTTTAATTTCTAAAAATATGCCAGCCCTAACTTCTGAATAGCAATTTCTTCCTGTTTCTTCTTTGACCTTTAAAAGCAGAGAGAAATGGATTTTCAATTCTTTTCACTTCTCTTCAGTTCCTTCTCATGGCTTATTATTATTTTCAAGCAACTTAATGTGCAAAACATCCTGTAATTGACCAAAGCTTAAATGACTAGAAATTTAGGTAAGTTGCTCACATCCTCCAAGAAAAAACAGGGGGAAAGGAGAGTTCACTTGCACTTTTGAGATTTTTCAAGAAAGAAAAAAGTCGAAGGAGAAATTGTTGGGAAAATAAAAAATAGCAATCCAAGCTCTGTTGAGTCAAGTTTGTCACACCAATAAGCATTTTATACTTTACTGTAAACAAGACAGCAGGTAATGCACTTACAAAGTAAAAACAAATCATAAGTTTCAGTGACAGTAGGGAACACTATATTAACTGCAGACTGATTCTTATAACTTTATTTTCATCTAACAGAAATATGGGAGATTCAAAGTTAACAAAACTTTATTTAGACAAAAGAGGCACCATGCAAATCACATCAGAAGTGAACTGCCCCATTCACTGAAGAATTTTAGGATCTAAATTGGGATCAACATTTGTTTGTCTTCCTGATGAGACATCAAGAAGAGAGTTTTTTTTTTTTTCTTTGGAAAAGTAATGTAAAAGAAGGAATTTGTCCATTTCCAGAAATCAGATCCGTTAAGACGAGATTTTAACAAGTTTGCTATGGAAAAGATCATATAATTGAGAAGAAAAGAGGGGGTATTGTGAGATTTACCTGCCCAGTTAGCTCGTTACCACAGAAATACCTGCACAAATACAAAGATATGTCAGAATAGGAAAATAATAACACACCAAAACCTATGAAAACTAAGAACATAGAACTAATTAAGCATTCAAGAATGGCCTACCAACAGAGAAAGACAATTTATATAAAGCTCTGATTTTGCAAGCAGCACTTGAAAGAAAATTAGTACGCTCGTCAAAACCAACAAGCTGATGAGGAGTTCGAAGACTAAATAACTCATGATTCATCTCTTAGAAGTTAGTGGGCAGGTTTCATTTAAGGTCAGACCTCTAAATCATGAAACGCTATCCTTGATCCAAAAATTGATCAACAAACATCAAATCACACGATGTTCTTAGATGCAAAAGACAAGGAGGAAAAATGTTATAATAGAAAGAAGAACAACTAGACTAGAAGAAAATAACACTTCATTGCCAGCAATCTCTACACCGAAATCACAGTTTTAACAGGCAGATGTAATTACAAACATCCGATACTCTTGAGAAAGCAACAACAAGAAGACACAAAAGAACATAGGGAAAAGGAGCTTCATAGAGGAAATCAGCAGACCTAACAATCTTTTCCAAGTAATCAGAGATAACAGTTTTCCAGAAGGGGCCCATGGCAGCAGTCCCTTCAACAGCAACAATCAATTGTTTCTCAGCCATAATGAACACTCTGTGTTGTTTATGGAATTGGGGCTATGGGGTTGTTAGACTGTATGTAGTGAAGGAGAACGGGAAAGAAGCGAGGGTTTGCGTTTCTTTTTTTTCGGGAAGAAAAGAGAGATGTGTGAGTCTTATAAAAGCTTTTCCAGCCCCCAATTTCTGGAGCTTCTTTTCACTAACTAGTTAACCTTACTTGTACATGGGTGGCACCACCTTGCTGCAAAATATATATAAAAATTGATACTTGTTTCTGATAAAAAAATATATATATTATTGTCTTTCCAAATAGATGAGATTTTAAATGTTAAAGTTCCCAAAGCAAGTATAGTAACTTCGCTCAATGACAGCACATTTTCTTCTTTATTTTCCTCTGTGATGCTCATCTGTAACCTTTCCATTTTCTTAAGCGGCAAGAAAAGTAAGGCCTCACAGACAATCTTGTCGTTATGTATATGTTGCGCTGGCCACCTATAGCTATCATTTCTCATGTAATTGACACGTCTACGATTAACACGTCTCGAAATCATCAACCAACCACTCACGAGAAATCACATATTACCTAAAAGGCAACCATTATAGAGAATAAGGAAAATACTCAGAATACCAGTATAGGATCAAGATACCGCACTTGTGTTCTTGCCTGTATCAGTTAATGGAATGCGATATAAATTTTCTAATAACTAATCCCATTTCCCTTCTAAGACTAAAAGAAGGGAAACGTCTTCTGTTTTGTTGGTTCAAGTCTACATTAAGCCATCAATTAATGTTAGGATGACCGAGTTTTGAAATGAAACATGTTATGACAAACATATATATATATATATATATAATTTCTTGATACACTAATTTCACAACTAAGACTCCATGAATGAATAGAACAGTGAGACAACCAATCGAAGTCTGTTATAGTTTACTCTGGTCTGATTAGTTTAAGGAGGGAGGACTACGGGAGTTTTCAAGTAATTTTTTTCTTCAGAAGAACCAACCAGCACACAACAATTTAAATGGTTTTCTAGATAATAGCTTCACTTAAACTGAAATCTTCATGTTTCAAAATGAAAGTATATTATTGAAGTGTGAGGCTCTAAGAAGGCTCCAAGTGCCATAATGGAACACATAAAACATGCAAATAGATTTATATAAATAAAACTTTAAAAAAAAAAAAAAAACTCAAGGTAATAAGCCATCTAAATCAGGAGACTACACAAGAACAAGCTTTGCTTTGCACTCTGACAAATATCTGTTGGTCAGAGTCAACAATCCCGAACAGAATCTCACTTCTAAATTAAAAGTAAAGAAGCAACTACTTAGATTCACACATGTGAGTTATCCCACACCAGAAACAAGTAAAGAAAGTAAGAGAGTCACATATGGTGGCAAGCCCAGTATCTTTTGGTTCAAATAGTACTGTAAGCTTTACATATGCATCTTGTGGACTCCAGACTTGCATCATCACCAACAAATGATATCAGAGATGGGTCAACTTGAGCCATGAGATTGTGTGCATGGCCTTCAAGAGCCTAGTTAGGGAGCATCTCCAACAAATGATATAAGAGATGACTCAAAATGTGGTGAGTAGCATAGATTTATTTTCACGGATTTAAGGCTAAATCATATATAGAGATCAAGTAGTGGATTTTCAATACGGATGTAATTATGGAAAAATGGTTGGATCAGAAAAGAATCAAGCATGAATCTTAGAATTGGTTGAGTGGCGAGTAGCACACATTCTAAGGCATGTAGATGCAACTGGCTAGACATACTTGGTGGGGCTATAAGAGGAATATGAGATTTACATTGAAGTGGGAGTCTCTTAACATTGAGCATGGAAGTCTGCTTGTAAAAGGAGGATGACATTATGGTCCCACATGTTAACCAAAAACTTTTGTTGAGCTTCTGATGAAGCACACCGATCAAAGATTTTAAGAAGACTAATTTTAAGCATAAAGGCTGAAATTAAAAAACAAAATGTATTTACTTTTTCTATTTTTCTTTTTAAATTTCCATTAAGATTTTGATTTCTTATTTTTATTAAGTTCTTATGAGAATTTTAGGTTTTCTATTTCTACTAATTTGGCTCTCATTAGGACTTTAGATTTTCTATTTCTGAGTATTTGGTAGCTATAAATACTTAGGTCATCATAATGCTTGAGATAGACTTGCTATAATATAATTTCAGTATTTTCGAGATACGAGATCTCCGTTTTTTAACGCCTGAGACCCCTGCTTTATTTTTTTCTTCCCCTTCTTTGTTCTTCCTAAAACCTTAATTTTCCTAAAATCCCTAACTCATTCTTGTCCTACATCAATATAGAATGAACCTTAAGGAACGTGTAGAATTAAATAGACAAGTAAGTGAGCTCTTAGTAAAAGGATTCGTGAAGCATAGTCTTAGCCCTTGTGCAGTACCAACCTTGTTAACACCTAAAAAAGATGGTCATTAGAAGTTGTGTGGTACCCAGTTAGACTTTTCTTTTGCCTTTCATCCTCAAATAGAAGGTCCAACAAAAGTTGTCAACTATAACTTAAGTGACCTCCTTAGATGCACTGTTAGAAAAAACTAGGTACCTGGGATCTAATCTTACCTATTGTTGAGTCCGCCTATACAATTCTGTCAATGGCATTGTTGGTAAAGGCCCTTTTGAGATTTTTAATGATTTTTCTCCCCATACACCTATTGAACTCGGTCCTCTTCCTCTTGATATTAGCATTCCAGAACCTATTGAAAATTTTAACCAACATATTTGTGATTTCCATGTTGAGATTCAATGAAAAAATGCATCGCGTAATACAGATTATAACCTTGTTGTTGATGTACATCGTAAGGTTAAGAACTTTAATATTGGTGATTATGTTATTGTTCAAATGGGCCCCGAGAGGCACTACAAACACTTTGTTAAAACATTGCATGCTCAAGCTATAGGCCCATTTCCTATCTTTCGAAAACTTGAACCTAATGCATATTTACTTGACTTGCCTACTTACATGAATTTTAGTTATGTTTTCAATGTGAAAGATTTGCCACCTTACTGAAACACTTTTGAGCCTTCTTCCTTATTCTTAAGGAAGTAGTCACTTGCTCAAAGCACTTTCTCTCTGGAAATTACTGGAAAACTCGAAGTTGTCCTTGATGATGAGTTTGTTGCTTCTTTGTACAGAGGTACTCGTCCTTATCTTCTTAAATGGTGTGATCATCCAAATTTTGATATTTCTAAAGACAACTTTCATGCCTTGAACCCTGAGTTCTTAGACTGGTATCTTCACTTTCACTCGTCAGAATCAAGTTCTTTTTGGTGGGGGGAAAGGGGGGGGGGGGGAGGGAACAATGAAGCGCCAACTAAAAATTTTAAGAAGACCTATTTTAGGTGTAAAGCCTAAAATTAATAAACAAGATGTATTTCCTTCATCTATTTTTTCCTTTGAAATCCCCATTGGGACTTTGATTTCCTAATTCTATGAAGTTGTTATAAGAACATTAAGTTTCCTGTTTCTATTAATTTGGTTCTTATTAGGACTTTAGATTTCCTATTTCTATGAGTACTTAGTAACTGTAAATATGTAGGCCACCCTAATGTTTGAGAGAGACTTGCTATGATATAATTTGAGACTTTTCAGTATTTTTGAGATCCAAGATCTTTGTGGTTTAAGGCCCAAGGTCCCTGCTTTTTTCTTTCCTTTCCATTCTTTGTTCTTCTTAAAACCCTAATTTACCCAAGATCCCTAACTCATTTTTATAATCCTCCTTGTCCTACATCAACTTCATATGTGAAAATAAATATATGAACTTAAGTATGTTCATCTACGTCGAACTAATGGCATAGGTTCAAGGGATATAATTAGCAACATGCACAGCCCTACACTTGGTTAACCCCTTGCCTGCTTTGTCTTTAACATATTTAATAATCTTCTTTTTTTTTTTTCTCAACAAAGGCTGAATAGACAGAGCCAATGTTCCATACCCATTGCCTCCATTTGGGTTACAAGTCCATCTTGTCGAACTAAGCAGAAGCCAAGAGGCACAAAGCTCCAAGACTTACATTGGGTAGATTCCACACAAACAGAGGCCCTCACCACTACAAAATTTGACAAAGGTTCTCTCACTTGTGGAGACTTTACGCTAGGCGCATAGGCAAGTATAATACCTTTAATATTTTATCACTAGGCAAACAAATTTCCACACAATTCTTAATTTTCTAACAAGATACAAAAGACTTACTAATCAATAGGGGTTTGGGGAGAGGAAAGAGATTGAAACATCATATTTCAGTTTCCAAACAATGCTTTCAAGATAAAAAGAAAGCCACTTTAACCGAAAGAATCATGAAAACACTAACAACCGAAGTACCTCGTTTTCAGCTACTGATGTTCATTTACACCCTCTATTAAGATATAAAAAAAGAAATGAATGTCAGAATGCAAATCCTAACATTAATGAGCTCTAATGGGCTCTTTGCTGGTGGTTCACTTAACCAATATCTTAAGTTTGAATGAATGCATATAAAATTGAAACCAACTAGTGAGAGAAATGTTGATAGATGATTTATCAAACAATCAATAAAAGAAAAAAAGAATGTGCTATTCATAAATGTTAACAGAAAGAAGAATGTCGCATTATGTCCTAATTACCATTTAGAACAGCCATCCAAATAAAGCAGCAATTGCACATTTGAGAATAAGGGTAGCAGTCAATAATATTACATTAGTTGTCCACGATCTAATATTGAGAAGCTCACCAACAACAACAATATTGAGTGAATGTTAGAACCAGATGACTTTTATAGATAGAATCAATGTATTTAGCAAGTAATGCAATTCTAATTAATATGTCATGCAAATGATTCAAGATCATCAGATTCATTGAACCTATTGCATACTGAGTAAAGCTGGGAAACAAAGCAAACATGATATGCAGTAGCTAAACTCAACTGAACAAGCCATTGGTCGGAAGCTAATTCAAGTTGGCAACGTGAGTGATTCTTCACCACTGGTATTCATCAAGTTCGGATTGTAATCCCATGAAGTGCCCTCAAACAAACATCCACAGGCAATCCAGATTACAGTACATGTATGTATTGGTTACATATTGAACCATATGTACCTTTCAGTTACAGCCTCAACTGATGAATGAATGGTTTAAAAAAAAAAAGGATTTCAAATAAAATTTAAAAATAACCAACTCCATTTGTAACATTGAACCTAATTAGATATCATAAAATAGTAGGTATTCCAATTCTGAGACAGCTCAAATTGTTTTAATGCAAATAAAATCAAGCCTGAACTTAAATTCTATTAAACCCAAGTTGACCTCAAGCTAACTTGAAAGAAGGGAGAGAAAAATATCCAAAGTCCAGATGACTGAAACGCCATATCAAGTGCCAGCAAACACAGCCTAGACAAACTAGTTCAACCCACCATTGACCTCGCACTGACAATGAAGAGCTTAGAGTCTCGTCACACATAGAATTCATATCAAAAGTTAACTAATCAATAGAAAAAACGATTCCAAGTTTATAACTCCAGAAAAATTTAATCATACATTTAGCTAAAATGTAAACCCTAATTTTGATTAAGGAACGTACTAAATGCACGTTAACTAGAGGAGCGAGAGACGAGGAGGTGAATTGGAACCTGATTATCTTCTCAAGATAGTCAGCAACGACGGTCTGCCAGTAGGGCCCCATGGCCGCAGTGCCCTCAACAGCCACGATCAGCTGTTTCTCCGCCATACCGTTGGTTGAGCAGCAAAAATTCAGAGGGCAGTTCTACCTTTGCTCCATAGATAAATGATCAGGGTGGTCGGGGGGAAGGGATAGCTATCTGCTCTAACATATGAAATCAAATCACCGTACAAAATGTCACTATTGGGAGTTGCAGTGAAAGGCGAGGCTTATGGATTTTTCTTTTCAAGTCTTTCTTTTAGTTCGACTGGGAATTTAAATAGGAACCGCCCATTACTGAGCGCCTTCGTGGCTGAGGGATCTATAAACGGTCAGCTCCGCGAGCAGGAGATACATACAGAAACACGGAAAAACGGGGCAAGAAACGCTGCGTTCTGAGAAAAGATCATTCAGGCAGGCACGGAACGTCGTTCAAATTCTCCACAGATAAATCTTTTACAAGAATATTTGAAAAATTAAATTACACGATTATCCTTAATTCAATCATAGAATGTTTAATATTTTTATTTTAATTTAAATATGATAAAAAATTATTTAATTTAAAGTTTTTATATTTAAAAATTTTTATAAAATATTCTTTATATTTATAAAATATTTAAATAAAATTAATTCAAATATTTTATGGATTATTTATCACGTTAAATATAATATTATATAAGAATTATATAAAGTTTTGAATTATATTTTATATTATTAAATAAATTATTATATTTAAAAAATAATAAATTAAATTATCAATTATCAATTTGAATCAAATTAAATTTTAATTCAAATAATTTTAAAAAATTAATAATATGTTTATTTACTCATAATAAAAATGAATACACTCAGAATTTGTAAGAATTAAATAGGTAGGAATGGAAATAAAAAATCAAAATTAGAATAAACTATTTACTTAAACTTTAAGAATCAAAATCAAAATCTCATTCTCACTATTACTTCAACCTAAAATCGAAATAAATTAGTACAAATTTAATTATATATTTTTTAAAATAAATATCAATTGAAAAAAACTATTGTATATTATAATTATTATAATATTAAAAAATATAAATAAATATTATTTTAAATTATATTATTTAAAATAAATTTAAATTTAAATATTAAATATTAATTTTTATTAATTTATAATTTTTTAAAAAATAAGTAATGAACTTAGATTATCCACCAACATGATCATTAGTGATAATATGTAGTCATCCATTAATAAAGTTCTAAAGTCATAAATATAAAACAAGTTCTAACTTATAAATATACAATAAATTTTAAGTCATAAATATGAAAGCATATCACAAACATAACCCAACATGCCAACATATTATGATTAACACCTAATAATTAGCTAATATATGTGTCACGATTAACAACTTTAATGATGTAATTTTTTTGAGTGAATCAAGAATATTATAAAACACATACAATAATTCATGCTTTGTGGCTAAATATACTTGTCTAAGCCATCAATTTTCATCATTTCTTTGTACAACTTGGTTGTAATCTAGCTAAATCCTTACCAGTAGTAAAAAAGACATTAATAAAATTATTTAGTTTAGGTACAATCACTGCCACATGGATCCAATGCTAGAGCACATGCTCTCAAATATCTCGTCTTTATTTTTTCTCTTGGACTTTCCTTTGCTAGTGGAAACATTAGGATAGCTTTCAACTAGAGGTCGATGTTGCACACTTTGTTGTTCAATGTACGATATCTAATTTTGATATGACTCTCACTAAGAAAAGAAAGACCCGAAGTCAAAATAAATCTTCAATATTTTTTGAAAACATACTTTGTATGATGATCGCAATTTATTACTTCGATGCCTTGGTATAATATAGACGTTACAATCAATTATGAAAGAACTGATTGATAAGATGAAAATGAACACTGCGAAAATCTTCAATAAGTTTACATGTTCTTAAAAGAATTAAGGATAAGGAAACAAACTTACAAATGTTTTATTTCATCCTAAAGTTGTTTCCAATAAAGCTTATACTCTCTTAAAATAGGGCTAAAAAAAAACATAAAATCGATAGGTGAATATCTTGAAATAGAAAAGTAAATATCCCAAAATAGAAATGTAAATATCTTTAAATTAAAAATTAAATTTTATAAAATCAAAAATGAAATATCCTATATTAGAAGTAAATAATAGCAAATATCATTGACCACTCTTGGAAAGTAAATATTCTACAGCAAATCTTCGCCTACATCAAGCTTTGCAACTAATCTTCTTACATCTTATAATCGGTCCATGTAGTAGATTTTCTAATGATACTCTTTTATTCACATCATTTTCTCTTTCCTAAAAAAGATTTATCTTCAAATCTTCAAGTAATAAGACGAATTAGATAATATCACTCATATTACTTTAATAATATTTATAAAAAAAAATCTTCGTATCACACCTTTTTCTTTTTTCGGCAATACAACTTAATGCTATTACCTTTTCTTCTTATTTTTCACATTTTTTTTCTTTTATAGCACATCTCAAAGCTATTATCTTTTTTTTTTCCTTTTTTTTACTTTTTTTCAACACAATCTAAAATTAAAAACATTTTTTTCTTTTTTATGTGCTAAACTAAGAAAGAAAGAATTAATTTTAAATTAAAAATAAAATATATTTAAAAAAAGATAAGCAAACTTGAGACAAGAGCTAGTTCTAATACCAATTAATATGAAACCCACTAAGAACTGTTGAAACTTATAATTTGAGAAAGGTCTTGATATAAAGCACACCAAGAAATTCATGAAACTTAATATCAACATAGGTCTCCAAAATCCCCTAAAAATAAATTTGTATGAAATTATGACTTATTATTTATATCGAAACAAGAACCTTGGTGTAATAAAGATACCATAATCAATTATAAAATAATTGATTGATAAGTCGAATACGAATGCCACAAAAATCTTCAATAAGTTCATATGTTCTCAAAAAAACTAAAGAGAAGTAAGTAACCTCACCAATGTTTTGGTCCATCCCAAAGTTATTTCTAATGGAGCTTACACACTCTTTAAATAGGATTAAGAGAAACAAATTAAAAAATCAAATTCTTAAAATCAAAATATAAATATCTTAAAATTAAAAGGTAAATATTCTAAAATTGAAAGAAAATATTCGTTATTAAAAAGTAAATATTATTGGCTACTTATGGAAAGTCAATATTCTACAAAAGATCTTCATTCACATAAAGCTCGATCTGCAGCTAATCTTCATGGATCTCATAATTGGCTCATATAATAAATGTTTTGATAATACTCTTTTGTTTGTATTGCATTCTCTACAAAATTATCTGCAAAGGCATTCATATTTGAGTCATCACCTAAATTTATGTCCATGACATCTTGTTGGCATTACCTCTTCTTTATTATCATCTGTGTTTTCAACATTAGCACTTGTAGCTCAATCTCATCCATAAATTTCACCTAAAACATAATAATGAGAAAACTATTTTCATATAAACTAGCAACATCCTTTCATTTTCGCTAAAAAGCATTAGTAAATACATCATTAATTTCTAAAAATAGATTTAAAAGCAATAATTGCAATAAAGAAAAGTCTAAAACATATACCTTAACATGTTTGTCATATACACTTTTGTCAGGTTATAATATCATGTTATTATTATCTCAACCAAATCCACTAAGACACAACATATCTACCACTACACAATACTTTTGCTTGAACCATTTCATATGTGATTCAATATGAGGGGATACTTTGATTTTACAATCTGATAATTTGACCTCTATCATAGTCTTTAATTGAAGCAAGTATCGATTTTTGAAACCATAAGTAGTTTGCCACATTGAGTTTTGACTTAGATCCAATAATATGTTTATCAATCTTTCATCCTATTACATTGTCTTGTAATGCTTGTTTTGACCATATCCTTTTTGATTTAAAGTTGGATTAGAGTTCATTCTACATAATAAAAAGAAAAATCATATAAAATAATAATAAAAACTAAATCATAAGAATAAAATGCATAAATTTAAAGCAAAGAATTCATAATATTGATACAAAAAAATTTAAAAATGTTAATATAATGTTAATATACATCACAAACAAAGTAATCTTAAATCCTATCCTCTACTAACTCGTCGTGTATTCCACATCTCTTATACCAAAGTTTATCTCCATGTAGGCCACTCAGTTGATGGCCCTATAGAATCAAGAAATTTCGTTCCATTCAATTGTTTTTGTGTTTGGTTAGTATGGTAGACAATATATATAAGATCATAATCAATCTCCCTTCAAGTGTAGTTATGCAATATACAACAAATAGAAATGATACACCTTTGTATTTTTGTATCATAAAAGCAAAGACTTCTTAGTATAGCACATCATATTTTCAACAATCCAAAACATCTTTCAATGATATTCCTAGCATCTAGGTGCTTTTTATTGGAAAAAATCTTTGAGTGAAGGTTAATTTTCATGACTAAATTCGCTTAAATGATAATGTTATCCTTTATATGGTAAAATAAAAATCAAGTCTATTTATGTAACCACCATCTACCAAGTAATAGTAACTAATTCATTAAGATAAAAAAATATCTACGTAACAAAATAAATAAATAAAAGTTAATTATTATTAAAAATTATTTTTATAACAAAATCTTAAGGAACCTTTAAACTATTTTTTCTAATCATTATATCTCTTAACACATGAATATCATCTATAGAACTTTCTCATCCTAGTAAGATATATATCAATTACTTCTCTTGTGAATAAACTCTAAAGATGTTGTTAATAATATAATTTTTTCTTGTTCTATATCATGATTTGTCTGCTTCTAGTACACGAACTTTTATGTATATTTTATCTTATGCTTCTCAACAATTTTACAACATTTGCAAAAAATATATAAATTTTAAAATATAAAATAAAATTTAACATAAACTTTTAACATGCAATAAAAGAATACATTCCTTAAACCACTTCTACTTAAGGTTAGTAGAGTTCTTCAAAATTGGTTCTGGTATTTTAAAAATACTTCTTAACAATTTATGGCTCTTAAATACTCATGGAAATATTTATTTATTATCTATTTAAATCTCTTAAAATTGAAATTAATTACCTGATTCTTAACATTATGTGTTAGGATGTGCAAAAATATTATAAGCATTTCCTCGACAAATATATTTTTTGTACTTTCCAAACCCTCTTTTTTATATAAAAGCTTGTATAATTGTTTAAATAGTTTTCTACTCATTCTTCATTATGCTATACACTTGGTATCACTTTCATAAACCAAATCATATAAGTAGCTTAATTTATTGATTAATCTTCAAAGTCACCTTTGGAGTTTGTGTCCTTTGTTTATAAGAGATGAAAAGATATGCATATATCTGAATATAAATGGCTGTCTTAGGCAAAGGGAAGCGGTATCAAAGCGAAATACCCAACTCCCTGAAAAGGAGGTGAGCAGACATCATCTGGCTAGGTCTTGCCGGTATCAACAACGAGAAAAAAAGAACCAAATGGAAACACCATAATTATTTATAAGATCATAACTGTCTTTTTTATTTGTACAACAACTCTTTTTTTTTAATTTATAAAAGATGATACATGTTTGTTCTATATTATCAATATATAAATGTAATTTAGCATATATCTTTAAAAAAAATAAATGAAACTTACTTTTTAACAATAGTAAGAAGTACTATTTAAGAAAATTATGATGTACAATGAACTTTCAAATAAAACTATAAGAAAATAGCTTAAGCATAGAAACATAAGTGATGAGAAAAGATACTTACATGCAAAAAATTAAATGTTTCTCCAAAGAACAGAAATACTAGTTCAAATCCATTAAAAATAAAAATTTTATCAAAGAAATAATATAAAGAATTAACAAATCTAACTAAAAAATAATAGCGAAACAATATAAGAATTTATGAGCAGAAAAAAAAAATAAAGGCATTCGACGTATTAATGGCGAGATGTGAATGGACTAAAAATAATGGGAGTTTCTAAAACACTTTCCCATTTCAATCCTTCACACATAGCGTTGATGTAGGGACCAAGGTTTATCATTTGTCTCATTGTGACAACCTCAACTAGAAATTTTTTTTCTAAAGAATATAAATCAAATTAGAAGTAAATGATGTTGGCATCTCTATAAGTTGTTCTATAGAACTGCCATGAACATAAAAGATAAGAGTAGCTTTAAGATAAGCTAAAGATGCTTATTTATCTACCAGTAGGTCACTATTAAAATATTCTAATAAAAAAGAATATTCAAAGCCAAACCCTCTCCTTCTTACTCTCAAGCCCCCTTTCTATCTTATGAATGTAAAATTAAATACTAAAGAGACACTCCTTTAGGTTACAATTCCCTTAGGGTTCTCTAGAGAAAGTTTTTTATATTTATATTGTTCGAGAGGAATAGAACCATCAAAATTCATCGGTGATGCAAAGATTTGCAAGAATCTTAAAAAAGCTTGCCAATTTCACATTATTAGGAGAAAATCATGCACATTACCATGCATGGAAATAAACCAGAATCTACTAACCAAGGAAAGGAGAAATGTTCGCCTTTAATGAGCCCATACACCACGATTAACGTGAAATGCATGAAAGTGAGACCCAACATACTAAGTCACCAATTCACACTAATGTTTTCTTTAAGGGCCACATGAAAGGTGGCAGATTAATCCGTGACAACTTCTCAAAACTATTAGCAAGCTTGGGTCCTTCTTTGAATAATTAGCCTAAACTAGTAGGAAAATGTAAGAGATTAGTAGAAGCTCAGGCTAAAATATCTTTAGTTCAGCAACATACCTCATGAGACTACAAAAGATGCAAAAATGAAGCTAATGGTAAAAATATTGACAAGAATAGGCCATGTCTAAGAAAGGCTTATGACTAAACCACCTTTGCTCCATAAACGACGATGGCTAAAAGCTCCCAACCCCACCTAGCATTATGAGTTAATTAATTAAACCAAATATATTTCATTGAAATTTTTTAATTAAAAATAAATAATTTTTTTTACAATCTCAATGGAATTATTTTTTGTCAAAATGTATTTCATATATTTATTTTTTAATAATTAAAATTATTATTAATTTTTTAACAAATATTTCGTTAAAATTTTGTCAAAAAGTTTTAATGCACTGATTTTTTATGTTCATGAGATTTTCAATTGGAACATCAAATTCAAACGAATTTTATAGTTAGAATTTTGATTTTTGATTTTTGTAGTTTTTTAGATATATTTTGAAGTTTACTGTTTAAAGAGGGAATAAATATTAAATTTTTAAATGATATTTTTTCATAATAATTATTTAAAAATATTTTAAATTTTATGTTGATGAATTTTTAAATAAAAAAAATATATTTGTAATATAAAATGTTTAGTCTTTCATTTATAAATTTAAAATTTAAACTCAAAGTAATTTAATAACTATTATCAAAATATTTTTATATTTGAATCTAACAATAAATCCAACATTAAAATTATAAATTTTTAAACGAATAATACTTCATAATTCACATTTTAAATTTAATTATTATTTTAATTTTAAAATATTAATCACATAGCCCTTTAAAGTATCATGTTTATTTATTAAATTAGGAAAATTTAAATTTGTTTATCAGATTTAGTTTTGATTTATGTCATTGTTTGTATTTTTTATTATTTTAATTTTTTATTTATATAAAATTTATTTTTGATGCTACATAAAAATTTAAAATAATTAAAAATAGGCACATAAAGGAAGATCTCTAAATGATAATGGATAATGGATGAGTTAATGAGAAAGTACAAACAAAAGAATAATTAAGGGGTTGTTGCGATACGATTAGTGTGCCCTTAAACGTTCCAATCAATTACTAATTCAATAGACTTTAGTTATCAGTTTATTTAGGGTATACTTAAGGTTTTCTTTATCTAATTAGATTGAAGGGCATGTTAATCATTTTGAAAGGGTACGACTCGTTGTTACAATGATCTATTATATTTTTTAATATTATCTTATTAATTTATTAATATTTAATATATCATAATTTTTTATTGACTGTGTGATTATCAAACTAACACTTTAGCGTATGATCTGTAGCATATTTTATTCAACTTTATTATTTAACGTACTAATTTAAGAAAATGTACTTTTTTATAAATTGAATCGTTTAGACTCATTCATTTTAAACTTTTTTATATAAAATTTAATATGAATATAATGAAAAAACAATATCGATAATAATTTGATCAAATTATATTTATATATATATAGTAATATAAGATTGTTCAAAGCCATCCAAGTAGGAAAAATACCATCTACTAAATATATCCCATAAACTGAATTTTTACACATCCCCATATTATTAACATCAATATACATAATATTTACATAATCTAAAAAGTTAAGGTTTTTCTTATTGGACATAATTAATATTTTTTAACTTTTATCTTGATCATATTAAAAATTTATTCTAATTTAAGTGGGTTGAGTATTATTAAGATTCCCCAAATCATATTGCATCGAATCAATTGAATTTCTCGTACCACTTATTCATTTCTAAAGTGGCATCTATTTTTTTCTCATATCAATCATATTAAATAATTCTATTTATGAATTTGGCACAATTCTTATACAATCAAATATCTTTAATTTAGTTTTTATTTTTTAAAACAAATAAAGAAGACATTGGAAACTTATACTATAGTTATCTTCTTCATTTATTAAACAACGAAAGAGAAAGATTGGAAGTATTAGTGGAATATTCAACTTAAGTTTTACTTGGTACGGAAGAAAATCTTAATTTATTTGTTTTATCAACTGATGACCGACTTATTGGATGAAGCCCAACCTCCAGCCCCAGTGAGCTTATAGTCATATCCATGGGGGCACGCAGAGGGCCCACCTCAGCCTGTTCTCATCTTCACAGCCGTTTCTTGTAATCTTGCCAGAGAAGAAACGGAAACGAGGAAGAAAAAGTCCTGGAAGCCACTGAATTCCAGGCATCGGTCACTAAGAACTGGAGTTTAACTCTCCTAGCATTCTTTTCATGCTAGTTCTCACAGCGAAAAAAGCTGCCTATCTATCATTATCGCTGCTTGGTTCTATTACGGGGTATATTGTAACTGTTCCTTTTTATTGTCAAAATTGAGTTAGAATCAGAACCGGTAGTGAGATGTTTTGTTATTTATGTATTTGGTTAAACTGCTGCGAGTCTGTTTCACCTTTTTTTTTTCCCCTTTTTTTCTTTTCGGTGGAGTGCGAGGGGTTGTGAATGTAAAGAAAAGATGACTCTGCTTATCATACAGTTTGTTTGAGTGAATTGAGTGGCTTCTTCTTATTCCTCTATGTAAATATCTTTGGCCTTGTTATCATTCTAGATCGTGCTTCGTGTTGACCTCTTGAGTTGTTGAAATGATGCTGAATTTTGGTGATCCCGCAGAGCTCAAAACTAAGAAGGTACTAGTATCTCGTCTATTTTATCTCTCTAATAGTTTTCCTTTTTTTAATTGGGTTTGAATTGTTTCTGGGTATTGTGTATTCTTATGGAATAGAGTCTGTATAACTTTCTTGGTGCTTATGATTGTGCTAGGCCTAAGGGGTCTTGCCAAATATTTTTCCTGGTGGTGGTCTTGTCAACTTTTTATTGTATGTATTACTAATGTCAATCTTTGCAAGTTTTGTGTAATCGGATGTGCGGTCTTAGTTCGTAGAGCTTTTGTTGCAACACTCTACTATATATTAGTTAAAATGAGTTGAGGTTTGAGGTAACTGGTAGTGGTAGTGGTAGTACTAGAATTCTGTGGCTGTGTATAGAAGGAATAGCAAAGAAAATCAAGAATAAAGAAGAGTTTCTTGAATGAAAAGTTGAAAATCATGGATGTGAGGATTATTAACTAGTTTTGGTGTAAGAAAAAGTTATGGGACATCAACAGTCTTAGTGTATCTGTACTTTAAGTCTCCTACTGATTTTAGTTTCTAGTTGATTTCTTACCACTTTGCTTGTCCATGGAAAAGGGTGTAATTCTGCACAGCTAACTGCTTTATAATGATTTAGTCATTGTTCAAGGCACCATTTGACATGTCCATGATGTTGACAGATTGTGTTTGAAGATGTATATCCTGCACGAGATTCTGCTACACTTGAGCATCTCAAAGAGTTAAGCTCAAAGCGTAGAGTACTAGAGGAGTCCATTAATAAGAGCAGCTCCATCACAGAGGCTATTGCAAGAGAAATTTCTGGAGGGCTAACTTCGAGATGCCAGCAGGTGACTTTTCAATAGCCATTGAATTTTGAGGAAGTATGAATGATGATTCTGGCTCCAAATTGGAATTCATAGTACAGTTCTTTAAGACTAATTGTATTGTGATTTGGATTGATTAAATTGATTTTGCTTGTGATGATCATGTCCCATTTAGTCTCTGACATTGTGAAACTTTTATGCATTTTAAAATAAATCAGGACCTTCACAAACTGGAACAGTACTTGCCCCTTCTGGGAAATTTGGTTTGTTATGTTGCCTCTATTGGCCTCAGCTACCAAATGGTTCAGTGGAATTCAGAACTTAAGATACGATGGACTAGTGCACTGAGCTCATCGTCTTTCTTTAATTTTGGAGGCCCAAAGTTTTTCCAAATTAATAGTTTGGCCTTTGAACTTTGTATGACTCTTTTTCTTTACGGTGCAAAACTTCGGGAGAAAGCTGCAGAAATTTTGTCAACGGGTAGGTACTAGTATTTTTCTCGCATAATTGAGTGAGTTACTGAAATTATTAAAATGTTTTGTTCCAGAATTAATTAGTCCCTTTGCATCATTATAGATTTGGTACAATCTGCAACCCTTTATAGAGAAGCTGCTGGAATTTTTCAGCATCTGGTTCATGAGGTTCTTCCCACTTTACAGCCTACATTCTCTGCAGAAAGGCCACCCGAAGCTACTGCTTCTGTGTGCACTGCCATGACCTTCATTTGCTTGGCTGAAGCCCAGGTTAGTGTCTTAGTGATCACATATGTTTGCCTTATAAAACGTTCTTCAAGTTTCTTGTATTTGTATATTATGTCACTACTTGTTTCTATTATTTTAGCTGTTGATGAAAGTTCTAAAGTGATTTTTTGTTATTGATTGGTTCTAACATGAAAATTAATAGGCAGTAACCATAAGGAAGGCTGAAGAGAAAGGAACTACTGCAAGTCTTTTAGCAAAGCTGCACTATGGTGTCACACAATTTCTCAATCAAGCCAATGATGTTCTATACTCACGGAGTGGGGAGTGTAAAGATCTTTCATCACGCTTCATGGTATGCATAAAAGATTTGTTTGTTTCTACTTTTGGTCAAAAATCATTGATGTGCATTTTATCATAATTATTAGATTTTAATTAGATTCTATTGAATTGCCTGCTTTTTGGGGACAACCAATAGCTTTATTCATGATTATCTTTGTTCTGTATATCAGAAGGGGATGCAGTGAATGACCGATATAGCTTTATTTAATTAGTAAGAAAGAAAAGTAAATGCATGAAAAGGTAGATGGGTAAATTATCTGGAATAACTTCTGAAATAGTGCATTCCGTTTGACAAATGCATTTTGTTCAACTTCCTTAACCAGTCAAAGTGGTGTCTTCATGTAGTGGAGATCTTTGACAAATCGTTTATTGGAAACCTAATAAATGTTCTGCATCCGAACTACTGAAGAAGTGTTATCTTATAGCCAAAAACCCTCAAGACAAGTAACAATCTCTTCATCTTTCCGTTTATTGAGAAATTTATATTATCCTCTCTTATTGACTGAAATTCTCACTGTGTCTAGCACAGTGATGCAAGACGCAGAAAATTTTCACTCAGCCTCCTTCCCCTGCCCCTTCTTCCTGCTTCTTCCTTTGTCTGTCACTACCTACCATGGAATTCTCTCTTTGCAGTCTGTCATCAATCATCCATACTTGTTTCTTTTCTTTCCATTGGATTCTGGTAATGTGCTAACTATATGTGACCAATGCAGGACTTTTTATCATGTTCTGCAGCTCTACATGAATTCAGAAGTCGGAAGTACATTGCAGAAAGTCTAAGGGCTGTTGACCAGGTTGGACTTGCAGTTGCAGTTGTTCGTTCTGCATTGGTCAATTTGAAACAGAAATTGCCAGGGGAAGAATCATGGAAATCTGTTTTCATCGAAGAAATATCTGGTGCTGTTGGTATGCTCAATAAGATTGAACATGAAAATGAATTCATTTTGTGTGGGAAGATCCCTTTGGAAGACGAAGTGCCATTGCCTGAAGGTATAAAGATGGTGAGCATAATACCTTATTGTCCCAAAAGATGGGAGAGAGAACTGGTGTTCAAGATGTAGATTTAATTGTATTTAATTGTATAGCATAAGTGTGGAGGAAGCTATTTTTGTTTGAAAACATTGTCAGGTACCCTTTTTCTCACATTTTGCTTAAAGATTCCTGGAGGTCTAAGGTTATGCTCTGCCAAATTGGTTGCTTTAAAAGATTTCTCAACATTCATTCAAATAATGTGGATAATCTTGAGTATTACTTGCTTAATTTGGTCCTGCCAACACTTGTCACTTGAGTTAGGAAAAAGAAAGAAAGGCTTCAAATAATATAGGTGAGGTGAAGGAGACAGAAACCCAGTGCATGCATGCTTTAAAATTCAAAGTTCTATGAGTCTTAATAAAAATGATCTCAAAATCATATGATGGTAATTTAAAATTACCAGAAGAGTATACTTTTACGAAATAGATAAAGATTTTAGATATATAGTGATTAAACTAATTTGATATTTACATGATAAATAAGTTATATTTTAATAATTAAGATTTTAAATATTTTATTTATCGGTTTGTCATAAAAAAATTATAATAATTTATATGTTTTATTATAACAATCTCAATTTAGTTAACTATTTTTTTATTTTAAATTAAAATTTATAAAATTAATCATCAAATTCAAAAATGTTCTCAAGTTCGCTGTTTGGTAACATTGAGCAGTATGGTTTCTGTTATTATCCTCAGAAATGAAAATAGCTGTTTTCCTATGATAGGAGGAATATAATCTATTTACTTTAAGAGAAAGTGGTCCAAAAAATTAAAAATGGAAAACCGATAAGAATAAAAAAGAAAAACTAGAATGCAAAGCATGGCATATAATTAATTTAATATAATAAAAATAAAAAATAATTTTTAAAATTTATTTGAGAGTAATTTTATTATTTTAGAAATATTTTTCTTCAATAATTTTAGATAAATATTTATGAAGATGAATTATAAATAATATAATAATCTTATTAACTAAAATTGCATGAGGTAAATTATACATAAGGGGCATGAAAAAAATAAATTTAACAAAATATAAATGCGATATAATTCGATTACAACATTGAGGTCAAGAGCGTGCCAAGTGGCGGAGTGAAAACCAAGGGGACAGATGCTTGCGATGCCCACGTGGGCAGATTTGGTTGGTTCATAATCAAATAAATAATACAGTAAAAGGCACCTCGAGTAAAAAGAATTGTTTAGTAACCCTTCGGTAGACTGTTGAGGCAAAACGTGAAGTGTGAGCCATCATGGCCCTTCACTGCAACTCTCTCCCGTTCTCGTGCGGAACAGGCAAAAGTGGAACCAGAACCAGACCCTTGTTCCCTTTACTTTCACTCAGCCGTCCCTGTTCAGTCCGTAATAGCCCTTTCTGCATTAAATATGACAGATTCAAGCTCTCAACACGCAGGTCTGACTATGCATTATACGTCTATTTCTGTATGTTATGATAACTATGAGTGTGCAACATATGTTTGGTACTCATAATTCTTTTACCGACTGGGTAGGGTGGTCTCTGCTGTCGTTTCTGAGGAGAGTGCAATTGAGTCGAGTTATCCTGGAACTGATACATTCGAACTAACTTACTTAGAGGTGGGTTTGTTGTTTCATGATCTGGGTACTTTTTCGGGTTTAGCTAATTTGAAGCTATTGGGGTAAAATTTTTGGTGAACTTTTGGTGTAGGGGAACAGCTGGTTATGGGAAGTGGGTGGATTGAAAATTTTGGTCGATCCAATCTTGGTGGGTAACTTGGATTTTGGCATTCCATGGCTTTATGATGCTGCCAAGAAGTTCTTGAAGAGTTTCAAGGTACTATTTTGCGGCTTTTTACTAATCTGCTTTAGTGACTGAGTTATTATTCATTCTTTTTGTCAGGTATCATCTTTTAACATTTCTTTTGTTACTTTCTCCTGTGTGTAATAATCAGATTTGACTTATTGGTTTGCAACTCTATAGTGCAGCTTAGTGATCTTCCTGAAGTTGATTGCTTGCTGATAACTCAAAGCCTTGATGATCACTGTCATTTGAAAACCTTAAAGCCACTTTCTGAAATGTACCCAAGTCTTGAAGTCATTGCAACTCTTAATGCCAAGGCATTGCTCGAACCCCTTTTCAGGAATGTAAGTGATATAGTTTCTGCTTTGTTCATTCTTGCTTTAGTCCATTATTGCTTCCTTGTTTATGATCATGCAAGCTGATTTAATGCTTTGCTTCTCATCTCTTCAGACCAGAATCATCTTTGCCTAGTTATATAACATATGTGAATTGAAAATTCTTGTAGGTTGTTACAGTAAGTAAAAGTTTGTGAATTAGAATTTTAAATTGTATCCTCAATATAGCTCTTGGAAGATATTGGCTGATAATGGTCTTTCCCTACTTTACATGCTTTTCATTGAATTACCCAACTGCATCATAATAATAAGTAGAAAGAAGCTAAGCAGTGAGAGCCTTAATAATGGAATCTGGTTTATGCTGCAATGGATCAATTGTGAGACTATGATGTAAGTCCAGTAAATTTGTGGAACCTTCTGTTGCCAATAATGTCATTTAGGTTGGCATTTTAGACAATCTTGCCAAAGCCATGGTAGTCTTAATTTACATTGATTGCTTCTCTTTGTATGACTCCTATGATCAGAATTATAGATGAAACATGTGAACAATGCACTGCAGCTTTGATTGGAAAAAATAAGAGTGAGATTTCATGGAAAAGATATAGATATCCACCTTTTTGCTTTTTAGAATAAAAAATCTTGGAAGTTTTGTGATCATTGAAGAACTTTTTGTCATAAACATGAAAATGATGAAATTTGCTGTAAAAAAGATGTTTTCACTGGTTAAATCAATGGCTGAGAAGTTATAGTCCAAATGGAAAATGGTTAATATATTTGAAGAAAGATGAAAAAAAAAATCCAGCATTTTGACTAACTTTTCCTTTTGGCTGAGAATTAGAAGGTGAATTTGCCCTTCCTCTCCTCCCCCCCCCCCCCTTTCCCTCTTTCCCTCTTCCCCCAAACCCAAGGAAAAGAAGAAAAGGAAATGAAAAAGAAGGGGCTTAGATGGAGGACATGGCTTGTTATTGGGATCCTTGTGTGGCTCAAACAATAATTGGATGGGAGGACATAGATCTTATGGGTGAATCCTCCTTTGAAAGGGACTAGGAGGGAGGAGGTCAACTTTCAGTAAGGAAGTTAAGTAAATTTATATAGTTGCTAGGATTCTCTGAGGTTGGAAAGATCATGTCTAAGATGATGACCAACGGACAAAGACACATTGTTTAATCTTCCTATATTGTTTAATGGTGGTACCACAAGTATCATTGGTTTCCTATATTCTAGTGGAATCAAACACCAAAAAGGGAAACATTAGATTCACCTAGTGATCAACTTTCGGCATAAAAGATTTGGAGTGTTCAACAACCAAACGGCATTAAAGAAGATCTGGTCAAAGAACAGTATAAAAATAATAGTGGAAAGGCTTTGGAATGTGCAGTCAGAAGTTTTTGACCTTTCAACACATGAGAATAAATGTTTTGTGGATTAAAAATTCAAAAGCCTGTTAAAATTTGTATTAAACACTGTAAAAGAGGAAGACTGATAACTTTTAAAAGGTGAAGGAATGCAATGTATGTAACCGTGAAGAACACTTAACTACCAATATTTTGCTAGAACAAATCAAATGGTACTGAGTTTTGAGACTGACTGATGTCAAATCCTGAGCACCACAAAAGGGGAAAATTATGAGGAAGGCATATATGTCTATGCTTATTTACTCATAATGGAGTGTATACCACTATTATTTGATGGTTTTCATGAGTTTCTAGTTCCTTCTTTTTTGGGCTTTCTGAATTGAGGAAAGTTAGTGAGCGGAGCTAAAAGATTACACATCAAGAAGATGCTTGAGACTTTCTGACAAAAAAGAAGATGCTTGAGGATTTGTGTTAGACAGTAAGTAGGGAAAGATTGGTTATGATTCTCCTCCAACATCTTGAACTTTATGATCTTAAGAACAGACTATGAACCTTTCCAATATAGATGCCAACTTCAACTAAAGAGGTTCCACTATATCTTCTCTTTGAGCTTATGGCACATAGTTAACAAGCTACCTAGTTAATTAATTCTTTGTGTCAAGAAGAAACCATGATTTTCTCTTCAACTGTGCACATCCACTGACTTGCTGAGTTATGTGTGAGTGTCTGAGAGAAGTCACATCAATCTGTCAATCATGGTGGAGACATTCATCTGCACTGAAGTGTCCTTTCTGAGAAATTATAGATGGCAAAAGATATATATCATTTGTGTCTGATCTTCTGCTTCTCCCATCCATTTATTTTTTCTGAATTTTGTTTATGGTCTATGTCTGAAAATATTAGAACTGCTTGGTCAGGTTTGCTATTCAACTTGGCCACTCTAACTCGTCATCCCATCAACTTCAGTTGAAACTCAAATCATGTCAAATCTGACATGCTCATATATCATGCATGTAAATTTTCATATTTTTGTTAATTCAGAAGCTTTCAGGTCACATATTTAGAACCTGGTCAGAGCTCTGAGGTCAAAGCAATAAATGGTTCCAAAGTCAGAATACAGGCAACTGCAGGTCCAATTCTTGGTCCTCCTTGGCAACGCCCTGAGAATGGGTAAACTTTATAATATTTCAGTTAGCTGCTGTGATTTTATAATGTCTATCATAGTCCATTGCCAGAAAATGCCCCTATCTACTTCCATCGTGTGATAGATATGTCATTTGTTTTTGGTGACCTTTTGACTTCTAATATTTTCTGTTCCTCTTTCCCTCATTTATTTTATCACGATTTCTTTATCTTTATGGGGGCGGGTTTTGCAATTGTTGCCAGGTATCTCATCATTTCTCCACAGGGCCAATTGACACTTTACTATGAACCTCACTGCGTTTACAACAAAAATTTTCTTGAGAAGGAACAGGCTGACATTGTTATTACCCCCGTCATCAAGCAGCTTCTTCCTAAGTTTACTTTGGTTTCAGGACAAGAAGATGCAGTTCAACTTGCTAAAGTGCTAAATGCCAAGTATGCAACATGAACCTCACTTAGTAGTCATATTCGTAAAATTTTATCATCTCTGCACTTGTAATTTCCTTTCTTTCCATGCATTACAGGTTCATTGTGCCAATGAGAAATGGGGATCTGGATGCCAAAGGGCTCCTTGCTAGTATAATTCAGAGTGAAGGCACAGTTGAATCATTTAAGGTATGATTTCTTGATTCATCAGTGCAAAATAAATGAATTAACATTCCATGCAGCATTTTAGGATCATTCTGGTACTAGTGATAGACCCCTTTTTTTTTTTTTTTTTTTCTCTTTGTACAAATTAATAGAGTTGGAAAATGCTAAGTTATTGGAAATCTCTGGTGATTATGAATACATGCTTATTAGAAAACGGTGAAAGTTGACAGCTGGTACCATTTATTAAATCCAAGCTTCCTCCAAAAAGATTAACTTGCATGTCAAAGAGCCAATTTTCTTTTATTTCATCAATGTCTAATGATTTCTACATTGCTTTTGGTATGGATAGTAATTTGAGCTCCAAGAGATACAAATGTAATAATTTCTCTTTATCAAACCCAATAAGAACTTCCATTCTATAATCTAGTCTGGCCTAGTGTAAAGAGGATATGGGACCTAACATACCCTAACAAAACTCACCTTATATATTGGATCCCATTGTGGGACTCTAATATACCCTCATCACGCACAGCGTGGAACAAAGCCATATTGTGGAGAAATCGATATTGGAGGTTAGGATCTGATACCATATTTAAGAGGATATTGGACCTGACATACCTTGACAAAACCAACTTTCTAAGTAAAGATTGCGCTTACCTTATATATTAGATCATTACAATATGATCGTTCAATGTGGGACTCTAATAAATTTAGTATGCCCTAGTGTGAAGGGTCAAGGTATGTAACCCAAAATACTTGCATGTCGGGTAGAGAGACCTCTCTTCTTTATATAGCTCAATCTCCCTAACGCGTATTCAATATGACATTCACATAAAGAAGTCATCCTTATACATTCTCCGTTACCAAATTGGCAATGCCCTCGTTATAGTCTAGGACTTCTTGTCTATGTGAGAAGGCACATCTTGATAGCTAGAGTCTACACCTTTCAGTGTGAGGGTTTGGCCACACATCAAAAAATAGGCCATGTTTGGCTCGATACCTCTTGTCGGGGATCAGGATATCTACTAAAAAAGACTAGCTTGTTGGATGAGGAATTCAACTTGAGTAGTCATCCTTGTCACCCCATGCTGTGTGGTCTTGCAAAGCTTCATGCAACAAAGTATTTGGAAGAAATCTCAAACCTTAGTTGTGTCTTGGTTGAAAATGCACCATAGACTACATTATTATTGTTATTATTATTATTTTTCTGATAGAAAAATGCACCATAGACTGCATTAGATTTTGCAGATGCTCAATTTTTGGAATCCACATCACTAGGCTTTCCCTACTTCATCTTCTTGCACCTTCAATGTGCCCTAAACTGCCTTGATGTCTTCATAGTGTGTGACAAAAATTAGGTTTTCAGGACATTAGGACATCTAAAGAATTAATTGAATCTTCACATATATTTTCTTCTGTCTACGTCTAAACATTTTGGAGGGAATATAAGCAAGGGCATGAATTTGCTATGCTGCAGTAGTGGAATGGCTTGAGTGATGGTACAGGAGTCAGTGAAGGCAAAGAACCTTATAGCAATTTAATAAGTCTTGCTTACGTACATTTGCTCGTTTCCTGTGCTTTTGCTCACAATTATATTCTATAGGGTAATGAACATCAGGTTCTGCCTGCCATTGATCAATGGTCTTTACTGCAGGAACTTTTGGCAAAGGAGCTACCAGATGCTCAGGTGCTAGAGCCCGCCCCTGGTGTACCACTGGAAATTTCAGCACGTTAAAACCTTTGTTTGTGCATATTATTTGTATAATGTTGAAGTGAACATTAGATTTCTTTTGGGGAAACAAAAAAAAAAGTGTACACAAGTATTGTTAATTTATGTGGAGCATTATACACTCTCATGTTGTTTTAATATGCTTCGTCGTGATATTCTTGAACCAATGTAATCTGCAATGAAATTGCCCTGCCTGGTTCAGGTAATTATCATGATAAAGGTGTCAAATCGATGAATTTGCATTACTGGATTAAAGGGTAAACCAGACCGGTTGTTGTTAAAAAAAGATTAGGTGCGAAATTAAGAGTCAATCTTAAAGATAACGGAGGACACTTTTTAGGTCCATCTTAACCCGAAAATTTGCGAGACATACGGTGTAACAATAAAGTCAATCTGAATTAACCCAAATTGGCCAACCCACTAAAGTCACTCAACCAAAATGTCAAAATAAAGTAAAGAAAGAGAAGAAAAAAGGGTAGGGAGAGGGGAAGATGATGCATGAAATGTTTACGTAATAAAGTAGAGGGGAGGCAGGTTATTAGCATGGCCTATTAACAAGAGATTTTTTATTACTATAGAGAAGTAAAATTCGTTATGTGGGAGGGTGAGTTAGGTCAGTGGAATATTCCAATTTCCAATAGGATGAGCACTTTCTTAATCAAATAAACCAAGAATGGACTTTTGTATCTTCTCCTTGTTTATATATATATATATATTACTGCCCCTCCTTATAACTTAGTCTCTTTACCAAGGGTCATTTGCCCTTGCATTCTCCCAAGGGGCACTTTCTCCCCCGTTGATTAAAAAAAGACCTTAAATTTGGACCTCCTCATTCTATGGATCGCCATCTTTATCTTTGCACCTTGTCAGCCCTTTTCTGATATCATCAAAACCAATCATGGCCGTCTGATCCACTCGTAAAATAGGATTCATGGGTAACAGGTGGGACCCGGTCGACACATTGGCAGAGTCGCACCTGTACCGTATACCCTGTTTGGATTAAAGAATTAATGCGATTTCATAATGGAATCTTGGACGAGGTAAGATTCCGTTGGCTCAGAATATCTTCGTCTCTGTTCCTTAACCCACAAGATAATCTAAACAAACAGAGAATATACTTAGACAACAAGACAACTTATTTGTGCACATTCCAATTATTAAATCACATGAATACCAAATTTATCAAAATTAAAAATAAACATATACCCAGAATGCGGAATATTCGGGAGTGGGACCCATCAATGCAGAACCCTTAACCTTTTTTTTTTTTTTGCTTCTAATTAAAGATTGAGTGAGTGGCTGTAGCCTCTGTTATTAAAGTTATGGGAATGGTCACAGGCAAACCCAATTTTTCAGATGTGTGCTTCGTGTATACATGCCCAAAGGGACCATATGATAAAAATCAAAAAATTAAAATTGAATGTGTCCAATGGACCTTGCTGTACTTAGATTCTCAAGCCGCCATGATTTTAATAATATTATAAGGTGTACACCACCGCCATGCAGACACTTAACTACTAGTTGTCGTATAATAATCACCATGGGTGATGGGACCATGAACAAGCCCATAGTAACACCTGGTTCGAGCCTTCAGGCACCTTGTAAGAGATAAAAAGTACTCTCAATTTGTGTAATTTTAATACTAATTCATGAGTTGGCATCCATTTTTATATCACTTATCATAAAATTAAAATATTTTAGTTATACAATTTTAAAATTAAACTGTCTCTTCAAAATTGTAAAAAATATAATTACAAATTTAAATATAATAATATTCATAACCTAATATCATTACATGAAATAAAATCAAGCGAAGATCATCATTATCGTTCAGACGAAATCTAATATTATCAAAATTTCAAACGTAAAACTTTTACATAAAATTTTTAATTTTGAATATCAAATCAATTCATATATTTGTATATATAATAATGTATAGCTTTGCTTGTTCTGATCCAAATAGTTGGTTTGATAATGTGTCCTGTATTCTAAGTTGAAGCTATATGCAAAGAAGAAGAAGAAGTGAATAATATCACATTTTCAAGATTAAGGTACGAGAAAACCAGCTTCCACGCAACCTTAGTTTTTACGATGTGTACATCTGTTACATAATGCAAAAAAATTTCCAGAGAAAATCCTGGCTTGTGATTTGCTTTATTTTTCTTGAACAGGAAGATTTCTCACTGGTCAAGATTATCCTGCTGACACGGATGATTGAAGGTCACTTTTTATATCAGGAGAGCAAAAGAGGTTTCCCTGCTTAGATTAATGAGATTAATCTGAGTTACCCAAAGGAAGGAATTAATGAAACACACCAAATCTTCTTTGGAAAGGAAGGGCAGCTATCAAAACTTTCCTGGCTACCAAACACTGCCACTACCTTATGAACCAGATCAGAGAAAATTATTCAGCATCTAGAACAGCATTATTGGGATTCTTATTCCACAGCTGAATGTCACTTTTCTAGCATATCTAAATCTGAAGTTTACACTCAAACAAAACAACCAAAAAAATAAGGCCAAAAAAGAACAATTGATCAGAATGATGTTTGATCTCAACTTTTATACTAAATTTTTGTTACAACAAAAAATTATACACCGGTCTCAAGTTACCAAGACTAGAACACAGGGGAAGCTGTGGAGGTATGTGTGGAGGAGGACGTAGATGGTGAATTAGAGTTAACGGCCCCTTCACTATGGCTGCCCCTTTCTTCTGATTGCACCTGCCGATATTGTGTCTGTTTTTGGAGCTTCTGGGTCAGTGATCCTGATGATTGCGCTGCTACGGCCGATGATGGTGGTGCAGCCACCGGTGCATAGATTCCCTTGACTGTGTCTAAGCCGACTGCTTCCCCTGACGCTGTTGTTGCAGCAACGGCTGGCACCCATATTCCTCCTACTACTAACAATTGTGGTGCCTGTGGGTTGCCATTGCTGCGGACTGTAGGGCTCGGTCTCCTCGTATGCAATCGGTATTTCTAAAACAAACCAAATGAAGAAAGGGTTCAGGCTGTGCTACTTACCAGATGCA
This sequence comes from Moringa oleifera, assembly GCA_021397835.1. NCBI lineage: Eukaryota > Viridiplantae > Streptophyta > Magnoliopsida > Brassicales > Moringaceae > Moringa > Moringa oleifera. Next base: position 6,729,430 of record JAJFZO010000191.1, on the reverse strand, counting down.
TCATTATAAATCGTACAACACAACAAAGAAATCACAAGGATCGTTATCCTAAATTAGATTCATGTTAGAACCTAAGCTATGTTCCTATGAAAGCAATTGATAGGTTCTGCGTGTTTCCTCAACCAGGATAAGCAATTATCTATTACAATGTTCTCCTGCCAATGCTGATGCTGACGATGAAACCAGGTAAAGAATATTTATCAGGGAGAGCTAACCTGTAAATGGCTCTTGACCTCATCGTTAGTAAGCCCATCAACCTTCATGAGCTCCCTGATTTGCTTAGGCGTTGCAGCTGCAAATTAAACACAATCGAATCAGAACCCTCATGCCAAAGCACTTTCATTGATCCAACTCAAGCCGGTGAAAACAAAATGGAAACCCAAAGCATCAACAATTAAAAAATATTTTTAGTAAGAAAAACCCACCGTGCGATCCACCAAGCTGTTGAAGAGCATGCAAGAAACGTCTATGCAACTCGGGGGACCAACACCGCCTTTGCTTCCGCTGGGTCTGCTGTCCTTCTTTATCTTCCTTTTTGTCGCCGGAGGTGGAACTCACAGCGGTGGCCGGCACCGAGGGTTTCGCTTTGGCAGCCTGTTGTTGGCTGTTGCCATTGTTAGCAGCCTTAGCAACGGTATTCTCTTTATGAAATGGCTGGAATGCACCCCCATTTCTCTTCACCTCCATCGCCGCCTGCTGTTTTGGCTCATCCTGAAAGTCAAGAAAATGAAATTTAAAAGTTCAGTGCTGCTACTACTTTTTCTTTCTGTTTCTTCCACTTTCTTTTCAATTTGTCCAAGCAACAAAACCATGGGTAACTCTTAATGGGTACCTCTTTAGGGAGTGGATCTGGGGACTGATTCCACAACTGAACAGATCTAAGCCAGTCGGATTTCTTCTTGTCGGCGTTGCTGCTGGTCTTATCTTTGTTGTTATTGGGCTTATGTGATTCTTCCTCGTCTTCAGCAGAAGAGCTAGTCCTTCTGATTGGCATGAATTCCTCCAAGACGGGACCACCCTCGCTCATGGTTTGCTCCGAGCATTCTGTTTGCCCGTGCATGTACTCCATCGTCATCGTGCCCGACAGCTCCCTCCTGCAAGCCTCAATCGCTGCACACAACAAAACACCAAACTCATTACTAATCCTCATCACCGAAAACCAATCCGTCACCCATCAAAACCACCCAGGAAAATTGAAAAATAAGATTTAAAAAGAAAAAGAGAAGGATACCATGAGTGACGAGCTCTAAACACAAAGGGAGCTCGCGTTGAAACATCTGAATCTTGCGTCGCTCTACCTCTAACGCTTCAACGTACTCATGGCACACCTTCGTTTTCCTTGTAAAATCCATGTTCGCCGTCTCCTCCGCTATAGTTTCTTTCCAGCGTATATCCACTGTACGAATATGCTTACAAAGCGCTGTTTCTCCCTGTTATTATGGTCGTAGTGGGTATTGTTTGTGGGGTTAAAGATTATATGTAGAGTGGCACGTCCGGGTCCAAGCATAGATAGATCCGCAGATGAGAAAGGGAAAGAAGGGGGAAGGCAGCTAAATTAGCAGAGCAGAATAAAGGATCTAAATAGAATCAAGAAATGGAATAATCTTGACAACCAAGAAAAAGAAAATGGAAAGAGAGAAATAGAGATCGGAGGGTAAAAGGAAGAAGAGATCGAAGTCGGGGCGTCGCATAAGGGAAGGAATCTTCGATGGGTGGGGGATGGGTTTATGCTAGAGAGAGAGAGAGAGAAAGAGAAGACGAGAGGGCGAAGTATATAAATGGAAATAGGAGCTGATGAGACAGAGAAAGAGAGAGAGAGAGAGAGAGAGAGAGATTGAATATTCGAGGGTGTGATTCGCTTTTCGTCGCTTCTCTGTGTGCTGGCATTGACGTCACCTCTCCATTATCTCCAGATAAGCTTAAAACACATCCCTCACCCGTCTCCTTCCATCATTTAGTAAAATCTATACCGCGGGCACTCGAAACAATCCACGTCATCGTTTTCATTTTACTAAACTCATGCCAGCTGGCAGCTATAAGCCTGACCCTTTCGATTTTAAAAAATTAAAATTTTAATTACTCTTACAAATCACTTATTTTATTTTTTACTTTTCCAAAATGAAAATGCGCTTCAAATTGATTAAAGTGAAAGACTTTCAATTGGGGGTGTCTTGTCCGAAAAGCCAAGGGATGGGATCAGTCAGGAGCGGCGGGTCCCACCATCATTTTATGGATGTTATTGATTTGGGATTTAGTTTGGAGACTTCTCCTCACGACCGAATATACCTGAGGGGGGTGGGTGAGGAATCACGAGAGCGTTTCCATGAGGTGAGAGAGGAATCTTGTGAGTCGCGGACACACGCGCTTCCCACGCCGCGTGCGATTAGGTGTGTCGTTTTTGCCTTTTCGCGTTCTCCAAAGGGTAAGGGACCAAGCGTGAGCCAACCACCTTAACAACACCTTCCGATTTCTCGGTTTCACGGCTTCACAGGCAGACGCAACAGATCCCATATCCGTACCATGGGGTGCTGCCCACGTTGGGCCCAACATTTTATAACGTTGCATGTCATGCCCAAATAAGCCCCACTTTTAAAAAAAAAAAAATTACAAATTATGTAAGCGAAAATTAAAAAGAAAAAAAAAAAAAAGAAGTTTGCGTTCTTCCTAACACAAATTGGAGAAGCCGATGTCAAGATGTGTTTATTAATTGGTAGTTTCAGTTGCTAAACGTGCAAAGAGAAAATTAAATGTTCTTGATAGACCCGTTTTTAAGTATTAATTTTTAAAAGAAGCTTATCCGATGAGATTGGTTTTGAGTCAACACTAAGAGGATAATATAAACTGCAAAACAAAGTCTACCAAAATCGAATGTGAGATTTGGCGTTATTACTATTCAAATTTCACTTATTTAACTCATAAACAAAGGTGAAAAATTCTACCATATTTATTACAATATTTATCACAATCTTAATTAATGTGAATATTTAGATTTGTTTTACTGGTTAAAATCAGTTCGTTTTGCTAGCCATATTAAAAAAAAAAAACCCAATATATAGACATTATATTTCACTAATTTCACGTTGGATATATATCTTATAATTAAATGTAATATAACTCTTGTAAGATAATTTTTTAAAAAATAAATCTTGGAAAAAACAAAATCATACAACACAATCAAAGTGGACAATATTTTACAAAAGTAAAATCTTATTGATGACTTTAGGCATCAACAAATACTAATACCAACTTATATGTTAATAACTTCTATTACATTAAGCTTTAGGATGCAAGGGGAAAAGTAGGGTAAGATGGAGGGAAAGGAAACAGAAAAGGGGAAAGGCCCAAATGGGAAGGGGCTTTAATGTTTGATAAAGTAGTAAAAGGTATCCCACGACTGTCCTCTATCAGGGAAGGTAACTGTCCTCTCCAAGATCAAAGGGTCCTACATCACATGATACAAGAATTTCTATCATCACTGTCATTATAAGAGATCTGAAGGCAATGGATAATAAGATCAGAGTATTGTCCAGTTGATATGAGCCAAGAAATGCAACCAAAGCCCAAAAAGGCAGATGGTCCAGGGCTCTCTTTGCAGCCTAACATGCCAGTCCATATGCTTTAGGCCCTTAATAAATGACCAAGCCGAAAGCTGAAAGGAAAAGAAAGGATATAGAAGTCTCTCTAACTCAGTGTTGATTTTATTTTATTAATTTGTTCAAAAGTATAAAGTATAGTAATTTAATAAAAATAAATTATTAATTAATACTTTTTTATTTTAAAAAATTAATTAAAAGAACCAAATCAGTGCATGATCTAACCAGGTGGAAGAACTTGACAACTCACATGAACATGACAATATATATATTCACTGGCTAGCACATATACTTTGGCTGAAGAAGAAAGCTTGATCTTAGCACCCATTTCAAAATAGAAAAAGGAAGAGAAAAGTTTCAGGTAGATTCCTTTATGAATGGAACGGTGGGTCCATGTCCATCTGATTATGTATGAAGATCAAAAGGGCTGTGACCATGTCAAATGTGAGAAGGGGTGAGCTGGTCTATAAGCGACAAATGAGACACAACTGTACAAATAGACATATAAGAAAAGGAGATGGACAAGAAAGGATCGGTTTTGATATGGCGGTCAAAAATCAAATGTTTGACCAGCCATGAATGCAAAGATAAGAACTCAACAAGAAGGAGAAGAAGAAAAGGAGAGAGAGTGATGGCTTCACTGGCAGTGCCACAGTAGAAAAGTACAGTTGGGTGACACATCAAAGAGGATGCGCGCCCATGAAATCTGATATTGGAACTCTGTTACCTTTTCCAATTTTCCTTTCTTATACAAAACAAAGAATTGGTAATCTCTACTCTATCTTTCCCTCATTCATGTCATAAATGTACCAAAACTACTAAGCCAACCCATGAGTGAGAGACACTGTTTCCTTCAGTACTTTCTCGAGCTCATGTCATTCAATCGATATATTTTCGGAATCTAATGGTCACTGGGTGAACTCACTCAGCTGCCCACAGAGAGAGAAAAGAAAGAGATGACATTTTATCACAGTACTGTTAATTAAGGATATAGTCACAGGCCTACTGATATCAAGCAAATGCCCCCTGTTGCCACTTTTTTCTCGTTTCATTAATAGGGAGCTTTTCCAGTTTATTAGGCTGGCTCTCGACTGTGAATCACACTTACATGCTTGAAAAATATGCTTCGTTTGCATCAATATGGGTAGATATCAATTTGATTGACATGGTGATGTGCTTCACCCACTTATTTGAAAGAATCCCTAAAGTTGTTTTCATGTCTTATTTTCTTTCTTATTACCAAGCAATAGATGAATAGAAAAATCCTCTGCACTTGCTTTCTTTCTCTCCTACCTTTTTTCCCTCATTACCAAACACAAGGTGAAAATATCGAATCCTGGCAATATATACAGGAAAGAGGGGTGTGGGGGGAAGGGGGGGAGGGGGGGGGGGTGTTGGGGTTGTCCTCATAAGGTTCCTCCAAGGATGACCCATGCATTTCAAGGTGAATACTGGATACCCAAGTCAAGTTCAGCTTCTTTCTCTGTCAGTATACACTAAGATGCTAAGATTTTTATACAACGAATGGTCCTTCCTGCTCTTAGTGTGGGACTTCAGTTCTCGGTTCAGTTTTTCACGTGGAGATAGCAACAAAATGGGGACGGCAAATTCTGATGAATATGCCACCTCTCTTATTGCAGCATATCCGATTCCTGGTTGTCCAAAACACTGCAGTTTATAACTTTTACATGTACATGGCTACATGCATGTTTACATGCATCATCATGATCATGCGGGTTGCCCACAGTGGTTCTAAGGTCATACAGCTAGGGTTAGATTCTATTCAATCTACCCATGAATGGTACTTTGACATAGGAACATGATCTCTAAAAGGATTCTTTTCGTACTACAATGCATGAATAGCTTTCCAACCCAAAGATTCAAGCATTTTAGGGGAAGGGGAAAGCGTATTGGAAAAGGGTATTTTGATATGATCGAGGATTAATGAAGTTGAGATTAGTTTTCCATTGGAAGATGTTTTAGTTACTTCTATTCATTGATTGTAGCTTAGTTAACCACTCATCTCTATAGATTCGTTTTAAACCTTAAAGTGTGATCATGAGACAAAATCAAACATTAGAAACCATAAAGCTGCTGGTGTCATGAATTATGAAATGCCACTTTTGATTTATTGGGTTAGAGCAGGTTAAGACAAAAGAATCATCAGATTTTCCTTTTAAGGAGAATCTAAAACATTTATGTAAGCATGGTAGCATTATGCATGAACTTGGAAGGTCATATATATTAGATTAAGATAATAGGGTTTATTGGTCATTTTCAAGCTTTTTATGGGAGATGTCTCAGTTCTGACTTCTTACATATCCTGTAGATTACCAAATAAGACTAAGATAACACGTCGATACAAGCACTGAAAATTTGCCCCTTTACACTTTTGTCCAAGATCCGGATTCATGTTACCTTGCTAGGGACATCATCGTATGGGACACCACCTTTCTTACGTAGTTGCATTTCCAATCTTACCCTTCAGTAACCTTGGATTATACATATATGTATGTATTATGTACATATGGTTGTATGCTCAACGTTTCCCTCCTTTTGTCGTTTGGTTTTGTTGTGGAAATATGAATACATGAGCTGCTTTTTCTGCAAAAGTAGCTTCTCTCTGTGATCTGCAGCTCCAAGGGAAAACCCCTACATCTTTATCACTATCATTATCTCTCTCTTTAAATAACAAAAGTGAGGGGAGAGAGAGAGTCACGCCTTCATCTCTACAGTTAAACGTTGCTGCATGTCTACATAGTGAACATATCTATCACTCTCACTTTTTGTTGGAGAGAGTAAATGCGGGCAGAAGAGGACTTAAAAGAGAGAAAGAAGGCAGTAAGAGCTTGGGAGTCGAGCATAATTTGGAGTGAGTACACACACAGAGAGCGAACCAGAGAAAGAGAGACCACGTGGAGTGGAGTGGAGTCGAGTGGAGTAAATAGATATGCTGGTTTTGGCGTGTTTGGGAATGGAGGAGACAAGGAACCGGCAAAGAAGGAGAGGTCAAGAAAAGATGCATAGAAGAGCGTACCAATACTAAGAGTTCTCGATCTCTCTTTCTCTTTCTCTCCCTCTCTCTCTCTCTTCTGTCTCTCACTCGAGAGCATCACTACTACTGAAAAGCATTTCCCAAGTGAAAACGATGTTGCAAAAGCAATTTGCCCATTGCAAAAGCACGACACAAAACCCAAACACCCACTAAATTTGTTTATTTATTCGCGCTTCTCGTCCCCACTTATCTTCTCCTCCAAAGCCCAACTTCTCTCTCTCTCTCTCTCTCTCTCTCTCTCCCTCTCAAACACGTTGATATAACCATCCTGACGATGCAGACTCACTCCTTTACCTGCATATCCTCTAGCGAGAGTGGTTGTTTCGAGGCTGATGACTTAGAAGATGAAGATTCTATTGTTCTTTCTCTTGGTCCTCCCGGGCAACAACACGTCTCTAGACGCCCCATCCATCAACCATTCCAAAACCACCTGTCTGATGGTCATCAAAACCCTAATAGAGAAAATGGCGTAACAGTAGCTCTTCACATTGGTCCACCAGCAAATGCAGCGATAATTAGGGGCCTTAATGACAATGGTAATGCTCTAGTTGGAGGACAGTACTGGATCCCTTCGCCAGCACAAATCCTTGTTGGTCCAACACAGTTCTCTTGCACTGTCTGCAACAAAACGTTCAATAGATACAACAACATGCAGGTTCTGATCAAGAAATTAAGAATAGGACACATTGCATATCTTAGTTTCTTCTTTTACCTTTCGTTTCTGGTTAAAATTAAGTATTTCTTTTGAAGGAATAAATATACATTTATGCGTATATGCTTGGTTCGTTTAATCAATTTTTCTTGGTTTATTTATTTCGGGTGTCGTCAATTAGATGCACATGTGGGGGCATGGTTCACAGTATAGGAAGGGCCCTGAGTCACTGAGAGGGACAAAACCTGCTTCTTCAATGCTGAGGCTTCCTTGCTATTGTTGCGCTGAAGGTTGCAGGAACAACATAGAGCACCCAAAATCGAGGCCGCTGAAGGATTTCAGGACCCTGCAGACGCATTACAAGCGGAAGCACGGAGTGAAACCGTTTGAGTGCCGAAAATGCGGTAAGCCTTTTGCAGTTAGAGGCGACTGGAGGACCCACGAGAAGAACTGTGGTAAGCTCTGGTTTTGTATCTGCGGCTCTGATTTTAAACACAAGAGGTCTCTTAAAGACCACGTCCGAGCCTTTGGAGATGGGCATGCCCCGCACACCGTGGAGTTATGTGAGGTTGAGCTAGACGAAGAAGATGATGGTGATGATACTGATATTTATGATCAAGACGACCGTCTAAATGGAGGTCATGGTGGTGATGGCATGGTCCTCTTCTCTTCTAATTAATTGATTGAGACATGTGAAGTTTTAAGTTTTGATTGCAATGCATGTAGAGTCTTAAAAGTCTTTGTTCTAAGCTTACGGGATGTAGAGATATTATGTTTGAACAATCGAACAGGATAACCCTTGGGAAAACCCACCTGATTTATCTTTTGAAGTTAACCCTCCCATCAAGTCTGTAGAGCATTAGGTTTGGCTTGTGCTACACTTTGGAGTGATCATAACTGTTTCTATGTGCAGAGAAAGAGAGAGAGAGAGAAGAGAGAGGGTGTGGACAAACAATATATTGACAGAGTGAAAGCAAATGTAATCTATGCATTTAATGTTTGAAGCGGCAGTTCGATTATCTAATCGCAGGAACTTTTTGTTACACTTTTTCGTGTGATGTATTATATTACACATGTACGCATATGGTGACCCAGAGAGAAAGAGAAGAGGGAAAGTGATCATGTGAATTCAGTAGTCACTGCAGTAAGAGCAGACAGACAGGCATGAACAGTGCAGTCACAGATTCTACTGTTCATGGCCATAGATATGGCGGGCACTCTTTATCTCTCTCTCTCTCTCTCTCTCTCTCTCTTTAAACAGAGATTTCTGTATACACATATTCATCTTTTCTTTGTAAAGAAAATTAAAGATTATATATACATATCTGAAGAAGGGAGTGAGCGTCTCTGAGTTTCGACTAACACCAGCCTGACTGAGAGACTTTTGTCAGCAAGAGGGTAACCGAAGGGACCACTCGTTTCTTACTGTTTACGGGGTTTCACCCAAAGCCCTAGCTACTTTCTTTTCTCCCCTTTTCAGACCAACCACAAACGCCATACATATGATCCCTTTTTTTTATTATTTTTGATTTATTTAATCTTTTCTAATACCTGAAACCCTAATAGTATTAGTTTCATTCCATTCTTTAACAAACTTAATCTTAATTAAAAATTGTAACTGCATGGATTTGGCTCTCTTCCTTCGGTCCACATCCATGCATGTGTATTACAATGGCCTTTCTTTGTGTGTGTTTGCTCTTCCCCTCTTAAAATATCTATGTTTTGCCATTCATTGTCTGCCTATTAGTACTGTCATCATCTGTGCTACCTGCCAAAACATGATACCATTAATGCATGCATGCATATTACTGTGTTTTCTCTCTCTCCAAGAAAAGGGATTAGAGTTTAAGGTTGGGTAATTAACGGCTCTGGAAGCTGCTGGCTTCTTGGGTAAAGAGAGAATTATGATCCAACAGATTTGGATCCATCGTTTACATAATCATAATTAATAATACACACAAATCCAAGTTTTCCTGATTTGATATGATGCTTAAATAGTCCCTTCAAGGAGATTGGAATAACGGTGAAAATGTAAACAAAGAAGAATCTCACTTGCATGTGTTACACATGGATTATGAGTATCAGTGTTGAGTTTTGAAAAAATATTTACACCTTGAGAATTTAATAAAATAAATTATTATAAATTTATTTATTTATAAAATACAAATATAATAAATCAAAAATTATTAAAATATCATTTTTATGTGTTTATCAACAAAAAAAAAAAATCTATCTTAACACAAGTATGCTGATACTCTCTACTCTATGTTTAGTTACCTTATAGCATTTGTAGCGAGTTCCCATTGTCATAGTTTTTGTACTAGTATTCATAAACCCTAGGTTGGCATCTAGGCAACCCAACATGTCTAATCTCGGTGCACCAACTCCGAGTTGGATCTGATGTCCAATGCTAGCTGCCAAAACCTCTGACAAGGTCCTCGATACTTTGGGGTTCTCTTCCTGGCTGCTGGCAGAAACCAAAGCCTAATCTACCAATTACCATTTGAATTAGAAATTTTCAAATGTTGTTCAATAGCTCGCTAGCCCCGGGGAACTTTGTTCCTCATGAAGAGCAAATTAAGCAATGTTCCAATTGTTGTCATTCAGGTTTAAGCCTAGAGTTACCTGTAATCAGAATTTCTTCCAATTTGTCCCACAAATGTATTTATGTATCTTGCGACATGATAGTGCAACCTGTTCTGCTAGATCGACAAGCTCAGACAGAAGTTTGTTTAACTGCTCTTGAATTCTCATTTAAAGAGTATGTAACAATCACATGTAGTTTTATCAGCCTTTAAGCTTTATGTCTTGATGGATATTAGGGTGTTGAGCCGTTATATAAATCTATGGTTGCCAGAGATAGTATGATTTTATTTTTATTTTTTAAAATATTTTTATTTATGAACAAATTTTTTGAATCTTAATAATATTATTATTCAACATTTTTTTATTAGTAGTATTTGTTCTCTTTTTTATAATGTATATATATTTGTTTGTGTAGTTAATGATTATTATTGTACATCATGTTATATTTAAGACATAGACTTAATTTTGAATTTTTTTTATGAAGAGTAATTTTTGGAAATAAAAATTATAAAAAAATAAATTCACTTGTTGAAGGACGTTTTGATGCTGAGGTAAATGTTTAAAATGAACTCTATATCATAAAAATAGTTGATATATTTATTATAAAATTAAACTTCATTAATTTTTGTATTTTTTATAAATATCATTAATAGATAATACCATCGACATGGAAATAGAAATTAATGAATTAAAAAAATATTTTATTAATTTCAAGTGATGTTTCTTGATACATGTAATAGAAGGCGAATAAATTATTTTGATCAAAAATATAATATAAGGTGAATTATAACTACTAGAATGTACGTAATGTACATATTTTGTACTTATCATATTATAAACATTGATATGAATATCTAGTTACATTGAAAGAAAATTAATTGTATGGTTAAATTTTTTAAGTATTGTTGATATATTAAATGAATATTTATATGACAATATATATATAGTATAATATTAGGAAAGTGAATGTGTGGATGCCTATATATAGGAATATAATTTTATATTAAATACGATGATGGTGGTGTCTCAAAGTACAATTTTATGTATGAAATTTAAGATTATTAGTATAATTTTGTACAAGATATTAATGATTATGATATATTAAAATGTAGTATAATTTTTATTTATGTAAGTTTTATTGCAATTTATGTTGTACTTTGTAATTTTAATGTAGTTAGAAGTGCCTTTCTTAGGTGTTAGATTCACATGGAACTATGGTATAACGGATAAACTCATCTAAGAGAGGTTAGATCAGGGTCTGGCTAATATGGCTTGGTTGGATACCTTTAGAGAATACTATGAACTTCACCTACCGGTAATGTCGTCCAACCATCTTCATCTGCTTTTCACAAACCTCATCTCTTAGAATGGTGGCAAACGTAACAATTTCAAGTTCAAGAATATGTGGCTTCAATACCCAGATTGTCAATGGATTGTAATGAATGGCTGGGGACATGACTTGGTTCAGTGAATGGAAGGGATTACATAGAAAGTGGAAAGATGTAGCCATACTTTTGCTGATTGGAACAAACTGGTGTTTGGTAATGTAAGGCAATAAATTCATTATCAGCAATAGGAACTGGAGTACCTACTTAAGCAAAAAGAGTGGGGAAGTAACTTGAGGGATACTGATCAATGTAAAGCCTCATTAAATGATTTAATACACAAGGAAAAGACAATATGGAAACAACAATCCAAAAATATTTGACTACAAGAAAAGGATCAAAATTCAATACTTTCGTACTTAGCATCAAGAGAAAGAGAACAAACCAGGTATTATGAGTACAAGACAAGCATGGCAAATGGGTGTACACAGATGAACAACTTAAGGAGTTTTTTCTAAAGTACTTCACAGAGATATTCACCTTATCTAAAATAATGGCAGTGGATAATACTTGTCGAAAAATCGAAATAAGATTGACCTTTATTATGATATCTTCCTTGGATATGATCCATACATTAAATAAAGTCTACTAAGTAATTCATCAAATGATCCTAAGTGAAGCCCCAAGGCTTGATGGTTTTAGTGCAAACTTTTTTTTGTAAGAAATTCTGGCCTATAGTGGGGAAGGCAATAACCAAAGTTATACTTAAAGATACTATATTAGTGGATATAAATTTTACATTGAAAAACATTATTTAAATAATGATAAATAGTGAAGCCTATATTAAGGGGTTCAATTATAATACAGATGAGAGTGACTATTATGTGCGTTGACTTCTGATTAAACACCTTTAAATCAAAATTCGGGCTAAAAACGATGTATACGCCTATCACTCGATTGTTGACCTACAGTAGGGGCCTCTCGACCCTTAAAGGCACATGTCATTGGCAAAGCTCGCTCTATGGAAAAGCCTCACGGGCTGCCTTGAAGTATGATTCCCACCAGTGGTAGGTAGAACCTTTGTAGACGACTTAAATACGCGACAAGGTATTGTAAGTGGCAGAGTGGCCTTGCTGCCACGATCCAATAAGATTCAGTCCTTTGTTGCTTCGATTCGTCCCTCCACACCCACAATAATTGTCCTTCTGTTTTCCACAATCAATGCTTTGAGTCAGAACTAGTCCCTTGAAATAATGACCCTGGCAAAAGAGGTATGCCCCTTAGGCTTGTAGAGAATGAGAAACATAAAGGAAAACACTATGAAAAATATCTAGAAGCCTTGGGGAAGTTACTCCAAAGAAAATAACAAAAATTTGTCCAAGTTGCCATATCCCTCGATAGACAACCCAGCGAGCGTGCCAAAAGAGCTGTGTCGCATGTACAATGGGTAGGAGAGGTAAGCTACGGTTGCCCTTAATAGGCATGGCATAAGCAGAAGGCCCAACGTGCCACTGTAGAAGGCATGCCAATCAGGTCAAAGGCGCCCTACGCGAGCCAGACCCTTCTCAATATCCCTCGATAGACTGCCTAGCGAGCGTGTTAAGAGAGCTACATCGCATGGATTGTTGGCACAGGGGACAAGCCACGGCTACACCAAGTAGGCATGACATGAGTGGAAGGCCCAGCGTGCCATCGCATAAGGCGTACCAGTAAGGCTAAAGGCACCCCATGCGAGCTAGACACTCATCATTGTCCCTCGATAGACTATTTACAAGTGTCCCAATAGAGCTGCATCGCATGGACCATGGGTACAAGAGGGAAGCCACGGCTACCTTTAGTAGGCACACATGGGTAGAAGGCCTCACATGCGGCCACACGAGGTGTGCTAGTAAGGCCAAGGGCACCCCATGTAAGCCAAACCCGCATCATTTTTCCTCAATAAACTACCAAACGAGCACGCAAAGAGAGCTGCATTACGTGGATCATGAGTATGAAAGGTAAGCCACAATTACCCATAACAGGCACACATGGGTAGAAGGCCTCACATGCGGCCACACGAGGTGTGCTAGTAAGGCCAAGGGCACCCCATGTAAGCCAAACCCACATCATTTTTCCTCAATAAACTACCAAACGAGCACGCAAAGAGAGCCGCATTACGTGGATCATGAGTATGAAAGGTAAGCCACAATTACCCATAACAGGCACGACATGGACGGAAGGCCCAACATGTGGTCGCATAGGAGCCCCAACAAGCCAAGGGCGCCCCATGAGAGCCAGAGCCTCGTTGGTGTTCCTCGATGAACTACTTAGCGATCACACCAAGAGAGCCGCGTCGCGTAGATCAGAGGCATGGGAGGCAAACCAAGGTTGCCTCCAACAGGCACAACATAGGTAAAAGGCCCAGCTTTCGGCTGCACATGGCGCACTAACCAAGCCAAAGGATCGCACGCAAAAAACTCTCGTTGTTGTCTCTCTATAGACAACCCAACAAGCATGCCAAGAGAGCCATTTTAAATGGACCATAAGTATGGAAGGTAAGTCACAGTTGCCCTTAACAAGCATCACATGAGAAATAGGCTATGTGGCATGGAAGCCAAGCCATAACTGTCCTCAACAAGCATGACATACGCGAAAGGCCCAGTGAGTGGTTGCACAAGGCATGCCAGCCAGGCCAAGGGTGCCCCACGCTACGACCCTTGATAAACTGCCCAGCAAACGTGTCGAGAGAGCTCTCAATAGACTACCATAGGTGTAAGAGGCAAGCCACAACTATCTTCTGCATGTAAGACATGGGCGAAAGGCTCGGCGTACAGTCGTATAGGGCATGCCAACCAAACCAAAGGCTTTCCATGAAAGCTACATCCTAATCATTGTCCCTTGATAAACTGCCTATTGAGCGTGCCAAGAAAGCCACGTCACATGGACCATGGGCATGGGAGGCAAGTCACGGCTGCCTAAAACAAGCACAACATGAGCAGAAGGCCAAGTGTGTAGTTGCACAGGGCACACTAGCCAAGCTAAGGGAGCCTCACGCAAGCTAGTTGCAAGCACACTATGAGGCTTTGCACGTGCTATTAGTGTTGATTACATGGACAAGGGCTAGACCATAGCCCTAGGCAATGCTGAACTCTCAAGGTAACCATGGGTGGCTGTAGGTGCACTGGACAGGGTAGCCAACATGCATCCTAGGTTAGGTAGAGGTACCACTACCCCAACGAGTTGGCTGCAATACCTAATTTCAAATTTTATGTGAATTGACTGTCTTTTCATCATTGAATTACTCAAGAAATGACTCAAATAAATCATGCAATTCATTAGGTCATGCACTTGTATCATAATTAGACCTCTTAATGCAGACTCCATTGTTCATCACTATCTGATCATGTTTTTCAAAGTGAAATTTGTATCCACTAATATAATATCCTAAGTATAACTTTATAGCTCTTAATGGATGTTTTGCATCATTTTTGATAAAGTTCTTAGCAATATAATTTAGTAGGTCATGCACCTGTATATGTCATGTCTTTCACACATTTGAAGGCAATAACTTACAAAATACAAATGGGTAATAATCTCTATATAAAAACATGATAGTCATGACTCTTCATTTTATACAGCTTAATATGTTTTCTCATATTCATACACTTAGCCTTCTTTGGTGCATATTTATTAGAGAATTTAAGATTCTTCACCAACTCACAAAATACTTTTCTAGTTGTCTTGCTAAGTGTGTAACAAGCTTTAAGGTATTTTTCAATTGTTGCTTTCTACACTAACTCAAGTTGTTGGCCAAATACCTTTAAGTCTTCCTTCAACTTTGCATTATCTCTCTTTTTTCTTTTTTTTCCAACATTCAAGACTATATTGAACACATTATCAAAGATATTTTTCTCTATATGCATAATGTTGATCACGAAATATGCTTCTTCTTTTTTAATTGCAGATCTTACTAATTGGACCATTTATTTAATCATATCAATTGTCTATTGTCTTTATCAATCTTAATTGGTTTATTTATTGTAGCAACTCATACCTAAACTTTACAAGAAGAGCTATTTATTCACCATTTTATTATTAAGGAATGTGATTTTAATCCTTCTAAATGGATGACCTTTAAGTGAAAACTTATAGTGATTATCAAATCACAACTCCTTACATCCATTAGGACGAGTAAGTATATCTAATCTTCCCTATAATAAAGGACAAGCTAATATTTCTACCATACTCCATTTAGAAAACATTGAAAAGGTAAAAAAAAAAAATCATTATTTATCCATATAAGAGCAGTTGTTATTACAAAATTCTATTTGTAGCAAACATTGTATATCGATATGATAACCTCTCACAATATTTACAACTTTACTATTAAAGAATACAAATAGACACACATCTAATTTGATTTTTGGATTTATTTATCAAGGATAATTAAAATTAAGAATATATACTCTTTTTTGTGTACATCTAAAGTGGTAAATTATGTGATGCAACTATGACTAGCCATAAAGAATACAATTGCATTAACTGACCAAATAGTTGAAACTCATTAATGATCAAATCTAATCTTATGTTTTTACATTCAGCTATAAATGATGGATGTGATTGATTAAAATGTATTCAAGTGAGAGAATCCAAGTTATGACTCATAACACCATCTTCAATCTCATGTACTACATGGTATCCTATATTTTTAGTCATGGCATCAAACGCATATAATCTTTACAACTAAGAAATGAGAGGAAAATAATACATCTTCTTGTATGGAATATGTATTTTCCATTTATCATATTCTTATTTTCATCTCTTACACCGTAAATGATCATAAAAGTTACAACTACTCAATTTACTATTCTCACCTTAGTATATCATGCATCCGTTATTACAACAATAAATCTTTTCAACCAACAACCCTATATTTTGCATTAATATCTTTGTGCTGTAAAATTTCTCAGTCATGACATTATCAATTGACATCATCTCTTTCATAACTGACAAAAATTATCATAACATCCTTTAGAAATATGTTGTTTCGCCTTTATGTTCATCATTCGAGCCACAGCAGACAATTGAGAATGATTTCGATATCCACACCAATGGCATATAATTTTTGTAGCTTTCAACATGTCATAAAATCATATTGCACCTAGATTTGAGGATTCTTCTATATGATTTAGATTAAATTCTACACTAATTGTATCCATTATCATTGTTTGATATGCATTGGCCAATTCATGCACAGCATAGTAAACCCTTGTCGAAAATGATATTCATTAGGATCATAATTGTAACTCTCATCAATTTTCTCATGGTGATTATGAACATAATATCCCAACATAAAATTATATTTAATCAGACGATTTCTAATAATTTTAATATTTTTGTAATGATGATTTTAGCACTTCGTACGATTATATGGACATATTATTTTATCTTTATTTATAAACTTTGGATGACTACAAGCAAATTGAATAAACTTTTTTATTCTATCTAAGAAATCTTAATCTAAAAGTTTTTTTATTAACCTGATGTCCATCTACTAACAATTTAATTTAATTATGTTTGTTCCTCTTAGTTCTAAATTAATTATAATAGAAAACTCCCAAAAATGTCAAACAATTTAACAACTCATTAAAATAATTTTTACAATTAAAATTAGTAACATACAATTTCAAGCAAACATTCAAAGTGTTGTCCATTCTTATGTCAAAAAATTGATCCTGCAACTAAGTGTATGCATAGGTATGCATGGCAATCGAACTATTATTAATGTACATTTATGTGAAGCACATAGTAGATCATGATTAATTTTATTTTATAAAAATTTTAGCAATATGTCCTCATAATTCTTCAAGTAAATGATTTATATAGATATAAGTTAGTGTTTTTTTTTTTTTGTTAAAACGCATACTAATATCTATTAGAAAAACAATGGAGATAATGCATAAAATTTTTATAAAATAAAATAAATAATCATCTATTTATCATATGCTACATATAAATGTCATATTATTAAACTATTTAATCTAAATAATTTAAGAATTATTAACAAATAATTTATTATAATACACATATGAAACGTGTAAATTATAATAAATTATTCACTAATAATTCTCAAATGGTATTTCAGAGATTAATGCCACAAGACAAAACTAAAATAAACATGACTAATTGAAAACAATAAACATTATGAATATTTAACATATGTTGATATGTAATAATGAACTAACTATAAAAACATAATAATAATAATAATAATAATAGCAGCAATAATAAATTAAAATCTAAAAAACAAGTACTTGTTTCTTATATAAGAAATTTTATATACATTAATTAATTATAAATCATAATAATAATGATTATAATAATGAACATATATATATATATATTAACATTGATAAACAAGTAGATTAAATATAAAAACATCATAATAATAATAATTAAATTGCTATAAATTCCTATTTTAACTAAAAAATTTTCTTTCCACAAAAATAACCAAAATCATTATTTTGAGTTTTTTTTTACACTTCCTTACGTTGAGAGATAAAAATACCCTTTAAAAGATTATTAGAAAAAAAAAGTATATATATCACTTAAATCATGATATCTTATCGATTGGGTGTAGTTATCATCACGAATATATTATAACTAACAAAAAATCTAAAAATAGTAATAAAATATAACCACAGACGTAATAAATCGCTAGATAATAATAGAATAGCGATAGAAATGTTACAAAATAAAAATTTTAACATAGCAACGGACTAATAACAAAGTAATGATAGATTTTAGTGAAAAAATAAATTTTATTGTTAAAATTATTTTTAGTTAATTTACATTCATTTTTAATCAATCTAGTAACAATTTGGTGATCGAACCAGTATTGGTCCCTAATCAAAGGATTAGCAACCTTCGAGCCTTGGTCGCTAGCTAGTTAAGGCTACCAAAACAACCAAGGGTGGCTGCTGCCATGCACTTGCATGCCTTCTCATGCGAAGGCAACCAAGGGTACGTGGCTACCACCATACAACATGCATGCCTTCGCATGTGAAGGCAACCAATGATGGCTACGACCACCTGCATGCATGCTATTTTGCCAATTGAGTATAGTTATTATCATGATTTATCATATCATTTTAGTCATGTTATCTTGTCAATTGGTATATGGTAATTTTGAAAATTTTGCTTTGAATATTAAAGATAGTTTTGACAAAAAAAATAGCTAAAAGAACATAAATTATAACTTTTGGATATTTTTATAAATTGCAATTTATGGAAGATTAAAAAAACTTCTTCTAATTATTAACATATGTATAAATTAACACACACACATATATATATTAACATAAATAACATAAAGGTTAGCATAGGATAAATGCTATTTAAAACTCTAAAGAATACTATATCCCCTAATTTTTACCATATTCAAAATATCTCTAAACATATTTTGATTGATGAAACATAGTCAAATTGGAACATGTTGAAATATTCAAAAATTACAGATATTCAAATTAAAGATCTTGTATTAAAAATTTTAACTTAAAATTTTTTATGAATGTAAAAAAAACATTCAAGCTATCATTATAAAAAAATTTAGAATTTTTTCAATGCTAAAAATATTTTTTACAAATTTTTTAATATAAAAAAAATTAAAAAATCATAATAAATAACTCATGAATCAAAAATTATATAAAATTAAATGATTAACTCAAAACGAAATGTAGCATTTATTCGAGTCATTTTTTAATGGCTTAAGTGAAGATTCAATTTGACTACTTTTTATCAATCAAGATCTGTTTTGGAGATATTTCAAAGTTCAAGGTAAAGATTAAAAGTAATAGTATGTCTTAAGGTTTTAAATAATATTAACCCATTATCATATTAATTGTAAGATTATATACTTGCAACAGTAAGCATGGGTGGCCATGACAGTAAGTGCGGGCAACAACAACTGCAAGTGTGGGCGACAATGACAGTAGGCGTGGGCAACAACGTGAAATTGATGGGATAGCAGCGGTGGTTAGGTGTTGGACGCAGACGCTAGTGACAGGTGTAGACATTAGTCATAAGCTGCTATGCACAAATGCTCAGCTTGGTATTAGGTAGTGACAATAGGTGTGCGAGGTAGGGAAATTTAGGTGTGGTGTTTAGGTGAGGTAAACGCAGTGGCTACACAATAAAGTCCAACGCAATGGCTAGGTGTCATCCAGTTGATGTTTGCAACCCAAATTTTATTGAGTCATAACACTAGCAATACCTAACTCTTAACTTAGTCTCTACCCATACACACACTATAATCAAGTATGCACACAAATTTACTCTAAAGAAAAAACCAACACACACAAGAGAATGAATGAGTAGACACGAGAATTATGGGAACCGATCCCAACCTTTTTATAAAATGATTTACAACCTAAACATAGCTAGATATCATAACCATTCTTGATGACACTGCTTGTATTATAACTCAGATACAAAACTTGTAGTTGATACCCTCAACCGTCCTGAGGTTATGTGGCTTCACAAGTACAAAGTGTGTCCACAAATATAGCTTGATGCTAAGCCCATTGTTGGTTGTCAAAACCGACAAATTAAATTCTTAAATTTTTGCTCAAAAGATTAAACTTATAGTATAAATGAGTAAGCTCGTTCTCACGGAGATTGGTTAGATTTATTTTTTATAAAATAAAATAAAAAAATTTTGAGGAGTTAAAAGTAGATAAAATATGAATAATAGAAAAAATTAATGTAATAAAGTATCCAGTACAAAGAAATAATTTCAGGTTTGATTTAAGAATTGATCATTGATGCAATGATAAAAGTCTTTTAATCTTCACTGAATTGGTTATAGTTGTTGGTACGACCTAACAACTTGCTTCTCCTTACCTTTTTGATAATCAGGATACGATCTCTGATTATTTTCCTTATTAATAAATAACCCTAGATATAATCTTAGGATTTAATTTATCAATAGCATTAAGAATCAAAGAAACTACCAATTCTAGCTAATAAACACATGTGTAGGTTTATTTAAACTAGACTATATATCTTCATAACATAAATTGAAAACTTCTTTTGCAATCAACTATGTTATTTACTACTTATATTAGAACACTTAAACAATTACGAATTTAAAGTTTTAATTAGTAATCTATTATTTTGATGATTCAACAAATGACTTTTTTTGTTATAATCAACCAAAATAATATTTTTAACAAGCACGGAAGATAAATAAACAATAAAAAAATAAAAGAACAAATATAATTCGTTATATCTTACACTTCTTGAAGAACCAAAGCCTTGATTATCCTTTGACTAGAAAAAATGTTTAGTAATCCATGAAAAGAAAAAGACCTAAGAAAAAAGGAAGATTAAAAATAAACTCTAAATGTTTCTTTGAAGGAACTACCTCCTTTTTATATAATAATCCCTAAATATAATAACCTATTTTAACTAAAACTCTTAAAGATAAATTAAGATAAAGACAAAATTCTACAACTACTTTTTAAATAAAAGTTAAAGTATTGGTTCAATAAAATTTCAATGCAATTAGGTATGCCAATGCTTTATCCAAAGACATCTTCTAGCTTATCCACATCTCTTAGAATCCAACTTTTCATCTTCAAATAATGAATTTGAGTCCATCTTAGTTGAGTTCCTTAATTCATCCTGCTAAATATAAAATATAGTCAAAATTCAAGATTTAATCATTTACAACCAACAAAAATATAAGAAAATATAACAATATATATGACTGTTATGCATTCTATCACCCACAGTAATATCTGTCCAACTCCCATGAATAACGGGTCAACTAATAGCAATTATTGTTAACTGCATGATCCCACTCAATCGTCCCACAAGCACACCATGTGCTTCATGCGCGCACCCTTTTCAATGCTAATGTGCACTACCATCCGATGCTTACGAGTGTGCTATTTACTCATTTGCCCAAATGCCTCTAATGCACATTAAGCTTTTTGAGCCTTCTCCATGACCCAAAGCCATGAGACTCATTAAACACCTTTCAATCATATCAGTTACTCCCTCAAGCAACTTTAATGCCATCTTTTGCTCAATCATCTGCTAACACCCACTTTGATGCTACCCATGGCATAATTTAGATTAGAGGTCCCGATCCTTGCCCATGTTACACCTTCACTGCGCCTTTACACTAGACCACATGCAAGGGTCTTACAAACTGCCTCCACTAGAAAATCTAATGTCTTCATCGGAGCACTTTCCAAATAAGCCTTGGCCTTGTCCTAGAACTACCATAAGGTCACAGCTTTCTCCCAAGTCGCATCAACTACCTCATCAACTTTCTATCGCAACAAGTATTCTATTCATCTATTTTTCTTACTCACGGTGCTATGATCAAGGATCTCAGCTAAGTCCTTCTCAAACTGCTTCATGACCGTTGAGGGAACTCTTGTCATTTTCATCTTACCAACATCAGCATCCTCATGATATGTCTTCAAGAAACTCACATGAAATGTTAGATGCACTTTGAATCATTTGGACAGTTGCAATCTGTAAGTCATATTGCCTACTTTCTTAATAACTTTGAAAAGACCATCGTACTTCTATATAAGCCCTTTATGATATCTTTTGTTAGTCACCTTATTTCAGATTTGTGGGGTTAATTTCAATATTACTTTACTCCCCACAAGGAATACAAGTCTCTTATCTTCTTATTAGCATACCATTTCATCCTTTTGGTCACCTTAGTCAAATAATCGTGGGCCTATTTCATAAGTTTTGTCCTATCCTAACTAACCAACAAGCTGGTATGCAAGACCTTAGTTATTTTTGTTTTCGAATTTCATGCAAGGTTGAGGGCTATCTTCCTAAAATTATCCCCCCTAGGCTCAACCCTATAGCCAAGAATTGATGGATATTTATCAGGATTAAACAATATCTAGCAACTCTAACTAGTTCTTTTGGATAGTAGTGACATAGTGCCTCAAGTATTTTTCTAACAACTGATTCACCCACTCAGTCTAATTGGCAGTAAAGAACTTCAATTTTGATCCCATTATATTGGATAGAGATTCATCATCGACCTACAAATTGTGAGTTTTTGTCACTGATTACATCCTCTGGTGGCCTGAAATACTTAATCACATTTTTTATGATTAGTTCAACTGTTATATGTGTTGGACAAGCCTGTGATGTAGCAATTAAGAAAGCTTAGTTGAAATTTTGATTAATCATACCTAGGATTGATTTCATACCTTTTTCATAAAAACAAAACCAAGAATGAAGTCCATTAAGATAGACTACCATGGCTTCTCTAGTGTAGGTTGGGCCTGCAATAATCTTGTCTCTTTTTTCTTTTTAATCATGTCTTGTTGGCACACAAGACAAGTCTTCACATAGTACTCTATGTCTTCCTCTGTCTTTAGCTAGAAATACGACTTTCCTAATGAAACTATCATTCTTTTTACCCTTGGGGAACTAGCCCATTAAGGATCATGAGTCACCTTAAGCACTTCTTCTCTCAAGCCACCACCACTTGACATGTATAACCTATTACCTTTGACGTACAATAAGTCATCTACCAACCAATTCTTTTAAACTAAGCCCTCTGAGACTTGTTGCTCGAGCTTCAAATAGCTCAAGTCTAGCTGGGACTGTTCTCTGACTCGATCACTAATTATTATTTACACTAAAGACAACGCTGCAACATAAGCTTCAACTTCCTTTTTATCAAAGCATTTGCCACCTAATTTTGTATACAAGGCTTATGCAATCAGATAAAATCACACTTAGCAAGAAATTTATGCCAATGTTCTTGCTTAGGAGTCACTTTCTTTTGGTCCTTGAAGCATGTGTTTGCCACATTGTCTGTCATCACTATAAACTAAGTACCTAGAAAATAATGATGCCAAATATCTAAGTAATGCACTATTGCAGCCATTTCTTTTTCGTGAATCAAGTACTTCTACTCCGTATCCTTTAATTTTCAACTCTCAAAATTAATAGAGTGCCCCTCTTGCACCGAGACCTTCTAATAGCTTTATTCAAAGTATCTGTCTGCACTTCAAAAGGTTTTTCAAAATTTGGCAAGGACAAAATGAGCTTTAAAGACAGTAATGTCTTTAACTTCTTAAAAGCATTATGACAGGCATCCATCCAACACCATGTTTTGCCTTCTTGAGCAAATCCATCAAAGGATTAACTTTCTTTCGAAGATCTTTTAATGAATTTCCTATAGTAGTTCACCAACCAAAGAAATGATCATCGATCAACGATCTTCCTTGGTGTAGACTAGCCTACAATATCTTGTAGCTTCCCTTCATTAATTTTGATTCAACCTTTGTTGACCCATTGTCCTAAGAAATGCACTCTTTGGCGATAAAATTCACCCTTCCTTTTTTTCACATAAAGCTTGTACTTTCTCAACTTAAATAAGATATCTCTCAAGTGATTCACGTGCTCAACAAGCAACTTGCTATATACCACAATATCATTCAAATAGACAAATCACAAATTTATCCAAAAATTCATACATTACGTCATTCTTCATATTACAAAATGTGACAGGAGCATAAGTTAAACCAAAAGGCATTATGAGAAATTCATAAGACCTATAACTGGTCATATGTATTGTGTTTGGCTCATCTCTTGCCTTGATCCTTACTTGTTAGTATCTAGACCATAAGTTTAACTTTGTAGAATGAGATGCTTTAGATAATCGATCGAATAAATCAACCGCATTTGGGATAAAATACTTATTCTTCATTATCACCTTATTCAGTTCTTGATAGTCCACACACATTCTCAAAGACTTATCTTAGTTTTAAAACACAAAATAAATCAGTGCATCATAAGGAGCTTTTAAAGGCTGAATGAGGTCAGCTTGCAACAACTCATCGAACTGCTTCCCTAACTCAACCAACTCTAGTAGAGACATTCTATAAAGGGCTTTAGTCGGTGGCCTAGCCCTTAGTTTTGAATCAATATCATGATCAATACCCTTCTTATGGTAATTCTTTCAACAACCAAAGGAGTATGGTGCCTAAGAACTTTTTCAAGACTTCAACAACCATGTCAGGAACTTTGATTTATTAATCAAGCTTGATTTCTATCAAGGCAGCCACATATGGTTGATCACCCCACTTAATTCCACTCTTGGATTGCTTGGTAAACAACAACGCAATTCTTTTACCTTTTGCTTGCTAGTCAATTCTCCATGGCAAACACCAAGGATGAGCTTCTCTCATCGCTTATGAGCATCTCTCAAAAGTGTGGTATTACCAAGACCCGGCTAAGGCCAAAAACTTAATCCTCAATATCAAGTCAAAATCATCAAGACACACTACTTTTAAGCTGCATTACCACATTTGCCTTCAAGTTCACTACCTTTAACTTGGTGAAATTTTTTCACAATAGTCAAACCCAACAAACTAACCATACCGATGTGCCACAAAAATGTTAATAGCGCCCATGTCTACCATAGCTTGTACTACCTTCTTATTGACTTAGACCATCATGTACATTAGGCCTTTGTACTGCACTTAATTAGTTATAGTAATTGCATTCAATAATTAAAGAGGGTTCATCTGAGAAGGTCCTTCATTCTTGTTATTTTCTTATTCCTCTTGTTCTGTCAAAGAATTTAATTCCTCTCTCTTTAGACACTACCTAATCATGTATGTTTGCCCCCTCTATAACATCCCACAGGACTCTTTCCTCTGCTTTGTGAAGAAGACTTATCATCAACCTTTTTTTTTCCACTACCATTGTCTTTCTTACTACCATTGAATTTCTTGTTATCTTTATGACCAAAAATCTTTTGATTTTTTTTTCCACCTTTCTTTTTCTATTTCTTATCTTATAAATTGGATGCACCAATATACTTGTAATCTACAAGCTTTTTAGCAGCAGCGGTGGCACTCGCACTGCTTACCTCTGTAACTCAGCCTACGCCTAAGGCTCTAATCTAGATAAGAAGTTAAACATCTTATCTTCTGTCGACATGTTCTTGATGTCCAACAATAATGAACTAAACTCTTTAATATATTCTCGTGCAGAACCCGTGTGTTTCAACTTTTTGAGCGATACAAACCAAGTTATTTTAGAAGAAAGGAATTGATCCTTCATTTTTTTTTTCAATACGTCCCACGTTTTGATCTTAGGTCTCTTAGCACTAGCATCATCCTCCGTCCGAGTTCGTCACCAGATTTTTACACATCTTTGAAAATATATACTAATGATAGTTACTCACTCCTCCTCTGAGATGAAAACAACCTTGAAATATTGTTCTATGTCCCATAGAAAGTTTTCAAGTTCTTCGGAGTTGCGACTGTCATTGAATGGCTTTGGTTTGGACACCTTTATTTTCTTTGAGCTACCTTGCCTTTATCTCAGAAGATTCATCGCAACCCTCTTTAACAATAACATTTCATCTCCCAAATCTTTATCTCTTTCCTTCACCGAGTTTGTTAAGGATACAAGGCATTTAATGTCCCTTCGCACTTCAACCAAAGCATTTTTAACCACCTTCAACTGCTCCGTATGTTGTTCAATTCTAAAAGCAAAACTCATAGCATTATTGGTTTGTGGGGCGCCCACAAAATCCTCTAAATAAGCTAGCTTTTTTTTTATCTCATTTATAATTAACAAACAAAATTACTAACATAACTAAGCTCTGATACCAAATTATCACTCAGTTGATGTTTACAATCCAAATTTTATCAAGTGATGGCAGAAGCAACACCTAAGTCATCCCCAATCTCTACATAGGCACACACTATAATCAAATATGCACACAAATTTGCTCATAATAAAACACAAACACATGCATGCAAAAGAATAAATAAGCAGACACAAGAATTATGAGAACCAACGCAAACTTTTATTAATAAAAAAGATTTATAACCTAACTATAGCAAGACATCATAACCATTCTTGATGACTTTGCTCATATTATAACTCAAATACAAAACTTGCGATTGGCACCTTCAACCGCCCTAAGGTTATATGGCTTCACCACCATAAAATGTGCCCATACATATAGCCAATGCTAATCCCATAGCAATACCTATCCAACTCCCATGAATAACTAGTCAACTGATAGCAACTACTGCCATTTAATGAGCCCACTCAACTGTCCCACATGCACACCATGTTCTTCATGCGCGTGTGCCTAAATTTGTGTCAATATGCGGCAACATTCGATGCTCGTGGGTGTTATGCTTACTCATTCATCCAAGTGCCTCTAACACACATTAAGCCCTCCAAACCATCTCTGTAACCCAAAACCACAAGACTCATTAAACACCTTTTGTCAAGTCAACTGCTCCCTCGAGCAACTATAATGCCATCTCTTGCTTCATCATATACCAACACCTACTTATGATGCTAGTTACCTATGACATCATTTAGATTAGAAGCTCCAATGCATAGCTATGCTATGCTTTCATTATTCCCCTACATTCAATCACATGTAAAGGTCTTACATTAGACGAGACAGTTGGGTGGGACATTAAATCGACTAAAGTAGATCAAGTGCCAATAAGATTAGAAGAATAGAAAAAAAAAAGGGAAAAGAGTATAAAAATGTAACCTAATTTAAGAGGGTTAAATACAGACACTAACATTCATAATGGTGTTTCTACTGCCTAGTAATAGTTATCAAAGTTTATCACTAATTAGACACTTAGCAACAGATTGCACATGCCACTGCTAGCTATTAAGCAGCAACAAACAATAGCGTAACATTTATCCTTAAATTTAAAAAAATTAATTTTATCATAATTTTATTGATCATTTGTTAATTTTTTAACATTTTTCTTATAATAAAATTTGTTTAGCAACATAGCTTCAACATCGCACTATATATCACTTATAAACCAAGAGTTTGAGCTAAGCTTTGCTTAAAAAAGAATTGAAGCCAAGTGGCTAACTTGGGCTGAGTCCGGATACAGTACAAATTTTCGCATAACCATAGGTGCATTCCATTTAAGTTGTTGCACATTCACGATCGTCCTTTTTTGATCAGAGGATTAGTTAGGGTCTGCCACCTTGCCAACAGTAGAACAAACATTGTAAGTCCGGCAATGCTTATTTGGTGATCTCAACATGCATCTATTCAGGATTCAACAAAAGATGACAGGGTATAACGACTCTTAAAAGAAGAGATGAGGAATTTAAAGTAGGAGATTTGATTTTTGTTAAGCTCAGACCATACAGACAAAAAAAAAAACATGTCAAGGTTAAAAAGATTTGAAGGTGTTAATTCAATAGAAATTCAATCACATTTCTATAATTTCTTTCTCGGAATTCCAATAACCAATAATACCAGGTCCTATCACTATGCATATCAGATGCAAGGGATCAGCTATGCTGCCAATATTAAGAATTTGATCATTTATCTCACTTGTGTCACTATCTATATACTTATTATATTAAAGAAATGCTGAGCAGCCGTGCAAATGGTGATAACAATTAGACCTGGGGAGTCTGAACATCCAAAATTTCAAATGTATTAGTTCAGCCATGACCAAACCCAGGTCTTACTCAACAACTAACTGAATGGTTTTATGCACCTTCCTGCAATTCTCGAAGGCATGACTCTGCGTTACACATCCTGGCTCATGACACAAGTGCCCTCTTCGCATTCAAGGACCAAGATTAACCATGTAAGGTGACAGCATAATGCCACTGCTATTACCACTTTCAGATAGAACAACCTAAGTTCATCAGCAAGGTAACTTGAGCATGACAGCACATCTAAGAGTGAAATTCATGGGTATCCTTCATGATATGTCTCTTGTGACAAAAAAAAAAAAATCAAGGCAAAAATATGTAATTAAACAACTGTCAACACTTCGTCAGAATTTCTGCACCAGTTCTAGTGATTAAGATTGTATGCTCAAACTGTGCAGCAGGGCCTCCATCAGCAGTCAAAGTTGTCCAGTTGTCAGGCCACGTTTTGCACTCGATGCCTCCGATGGTTAGAATCGGTTCTGCAGCATAAGAGGTAAAAAAGATTTTTGTTTTTTTTTTTATCAGAAGAGGTAAAAACGATTGTGGACGCATACTTCAAAATTTCCAGGAAACCACAAGGAAGAAAACAATATCAGTTTTAAGAAGCCAAGATCCTCCTCAATTACCTCAATTATTCTAAGAGTTCTCCAGTCATGTGAAACAAGAATTGTAAACATTGGCTTTGATGTTAAATTATGAAGCAAAATCATAGGGCTCTGGCTTCACAATTATTTTTAATGGTCTCACGGTCTGCTCTATTTTCAACTCACAGTTAAGAGATTAAAATGGAACTGCTCGTTTAAGCAAGTATGAAGGTGATATTATTGAAACAATATAAAGCTTGTGCTGAGATAACAAGAAAGAGATTCAGAATGAGTAATTTGGGCAAAGAAGACAACTGAAATTATGAAGCCTTACATGCATAATACATATGTACGTATGTATGTACATGTTTACGTATGTATTTGTGTGTGCATATGAGCAGTTATCATGATTGTCGTGTTATTTCTAATGTACCCAGTTATGCTGTTTATGCTATTTAGAAGAAAAATATGCTCACCAATGGTAAATGTCTGACCTTCAACCATATGACCAGGTTGTTCATTGCCTGTCAAACAACAATTTGCAGTCAGAAGACTTCTAGTATAATTTGCTAATATAGATGTAAAAATAATAATTTATGTAGAATAAGTTAATGCCTATATTTATATATGCATGTCTGTGGGCACACACACATGCCCTCGTGTTTTGCAAGCCTAACAGAGAAACATTAAACAAAAATAAATGCAGAATTGCTTGTAAGTTATTCACTGCTGCTGCTACTGGAGCTAAGCCATCATATGATAATTGAAGTACTTGCTATGCTGAAACTACAAGGACATCTACCAAGTATCGACTTCCACAGAACAAACCCAAGTAATTCAGCTTGAGGCTTTGTGAAATTAAAATGAGTTCATGGTTCATATACACCAAATGGACTAACTACTAATCCCATTGTTGTTCAAAGCATGGCAATGCAGACCAAAGCATCTAAGAAAATGCTGTTTGTTTATCTTGATTTTATGATTAGTCACTAAATGTTACACTTCCCAAGATGATACATAGTAACAAGAGATTACTTACGGTGATGACATATAATAGGCTCTGAGTGAAATACAGTTCCGACACCGTGCCCAACAAAGCGCTCCACCACACCAAATCCATATTTTTCAGCATGCTCACTGTGATAATGATCCAAGTTAAATGATGAAAATATTGTTATCTTGCAATCATATGTGAAGCTACAGGTATGAAAAAACGCGATTCACCATAATCTGGCAAAACATAAATTTTTATCACCTCACCCTAAACATTTAAGTGACAATTCAGTCTAAGATAACTCTATTTGTTCATTCAAAAAAACAAGAAATACAGAATACAAACAAACATATGATTGACATGATCTGCAACCGAATTCGACAATTTCTCTGCCATTTTTATGAACCAAAGTTTCAGTAGAAGAGACTTCCATCACAAAGATACTCTGTTATCAACATCTTTGAGGGTAAATTAATAGATTGTGCAGCAATAGGCACTCAAAACTGAATTAAAATAAGAAATCATGATTAACATCATTGATAGACAGGAACATTTTCACCAAACTCGTCAACCTTTTGTGAATACTATGTGTACAATACATGGTAAGAGTTGCAAGAAAGATAAAACCAATGCATACAAAGAGATAATAGTTATTTTTCTACATTTGAAGGAATAGGAAGATGTACAAGAGAAAGAAGCATCATCTAGAGATTCTTAATCTATCATTAGGTCTTCTTTGCTTCAAATTGATATTAGTTGCACTGCCAGTGACAAATCTACAAGTTCCCTAAGATAGGGTTATCAATCTAAATAAAGTTCTCAGCTTGATCACAGGAAAACCACAGTTACTTCTAAAGAAAATCTCAACTCTTCATAGCTTCATGTAAGAACAGAAACTCAAAACACTAATTTTTTAGGAATAAAGTATCACCTGTCAAAGAACTAAAACCAGTTACTGAGTCAATGACAACTCCATTATGTCTAGAGCATGACTTACAAAATCACTCTTTTCGTAAAAATCTCAATTAAGGTTGGAAAAAACCCAGTGCCTTCTACCCATTGGCATATTCTTATTATAGATCATCATACAATTTCCAGCTAGTATGTCACTTTATTCCCAGTTGAAAACAAAAATAAGAGAGAAATCAACCTGATTCTCTTTCCAATTTTCTTGAAACTTGCTCCATCCTTGCAAGCAGCTATACCTCTTTCCAAGCACTCTTCAGTTACCTGCCACAAGATGTAATAACAAAGTCAGCACTTAAAATAAATTTACAATATATTTTGATGAGAGGTAAATATGGCTACATAATTTATACAAGAGGAAAAAAAAGTACATTTCTGCATTCAATTGCAATCAAATATTAGAAGCCTTTCAAATAGTCATAGGGGAAGAAACCACAATTCAAAAGGTGAGCAACAGGATATAACTGATTTGTATTCTAAACACAGAACATTTTACCTTCACAAGCCGCGTGAATGCATCATTAACATTCCCACAAAGATATGTCTTTGATGTGTCCCCATGGTAACCCTAAGGGAATAAAGGAAGCAACTCAGACAAAGTCAACAAAGCTCTGCAGTGTTAAATGCTCTAGCCCACCAGAGCCAGGGAGACTCAGAATGGCATCTTGCTAACTTAATTATTGAGCTGATCAAGCTATAAATTCTGTTGGTGGTCAATTGCATATTTTTATGAGAAGCAGGAATGATAATTTAAGTGAGAAGGAACGAAGATATGCAACACAAGGAGACAATAGTATAACATGATTCCAATTCCCTTCTGGATCACCTGACAAAACCTTCAGCACAATTACCTTCCAAAACAAGGACATGAGGATTCTAACATACTGCTACACAGGCAACAATTATGTTTCCTCATCAAAGTGATGACAAAGATTAGACTTTGAACTAAATGATTTCCCATAACTTTTTTTATCCCAAAAAAGAAAAAAACACAATTATTCTTAAGATGTTAATGCTGCCTTTTAACATAGATGAACAGTATGAGATTCAGAGATGTATAACCTCTGTGCACATGATACTGCAGATAGTTGAAAGTTGTGATACAGCTAATGCAAGTGGGAACCAAAAGTTCATAAATGAATTGATTAATCAATTAGTAAGGTTAAATGACACAATAATGATAAACAAGATAATTAAAAGTGCAGATTCAGTGGACAAATTCAGAAAGATAATCAATTACACAAACACACACAGTATGACCGAACTAAGATGAAAAAGAAATAAAGAACATACATTTAAGTAAACTGTGACGTCAATATTTATTATGTCGCCATTCTGCACAGGAGACAACCATTAGCGATGATACATTTGAATGTCATACAAGCAGGGGTAAAGGCACACACCAGACCTGCAGCTGGCGAGAATCGGGTATTCCATGACACATGCACTCATTAACCGATGTACACACACTCTTAGGAAATCCCCCATAGCCAAGAGGTGAAGGATAAGCACCAGCCTCAATGATCATCCGATGCACTGCTTTGTCAATTTCATCTGTTGTCACAGATGGCTGCTCGAGAGTAACAACATATAATTAAAATGTCAATACCAAATAGCTGTACTCAAAAAGAAGACCCTGAAGACAGAAAAAACCAAGCTTCTAAATAGTAGAAAACTCATACCAGCCGAAATTAAGATACGAAGCAGTGTATCAAGGATTACAACTAAAATGATTTTGTTATTAAAGAACAACCAAAAGATATGTTCTCACCCTAACCAATGTTCCTGCATACTCTAACACACGAGCAGCAAGTTCACATGCAGCCCTCATTCGAGTAATGCCTTCAGAATCATGAATTTGATGTTCACTTGCAATTTCTGGCAACACACCTGAATCTACATAAGGAGGCTTAGGTATGTGATCAGGCACAGGGAGTCGTGGTGAAACCTTTCCACGCCTCAATGGTGGCCTTCTTCTAAACTTTGTTGTGTTCTGAAGTTCACGTTCTCTACAGATGATCACAGGTTGAGTCAGGTTTGAATATAAGAATCATTTCAAC
Organism: Moringa oleifera; assembly: GCA_021397835.1. NCBI lineage: Eukaryota > Viridiplantae > Streptophyta > Magnoliopsida > Brassicales > Moringaceae > Moringa > Moringa oleifera. Next base: position 6,697,124 of record JAJFZO010000191.1, on the reverse strand, counting down.
CTTACTCCAAATCCTCGAGCATGTGCATGTAGGAGACACACACACACACACACAGAATTCAAATTTCCAAGCTTCAACACACTTTCAAAGGCTAAGATAAGCCACTCTATTCTCTAGATGCACTAGATTTCAACACTAACATTTGAGCATTGCATTCAACAAACTAGATTAGGACCCAGAAGTACCAGCTGCAGTAAGGCAATTTCATTTCCTCAGACTTTGCTTTCTCTTCCTTATGTATATATAGACTGGAATGAGACATACTTGTCAATAAAAGAGCAATGCCATGAAGAATAAAACCATAAAAGATTTGCAAGCCGTCCACATGTGAGCAGTTAAGCAAGCACCTTAGTGAAACAAGTACACCAACACTGAATTAGGAGAAAATTAACACAACGGGTAAATAACCATGAAAATTATTGCATTTATACCCAAAATTAATATTGCAGTGTCAATCAGCCGTTAGTTTAGTTCTTCATAAGGTATACATCTATACATCACCAGCTATCATAGCGGAGCCAGATAAAACCCGTCCCCAGTCAAGAAATAAAGAGCGCCTAGAGACACAGACATTCAAAATGGCAAGGACAATACATGCCTTCTTATTCTCATGGCTTCCTCCAGACCCGATATCTTCTTTGCAGAAACAACGAGTTTCTTTGGGGAAAATAAGTGTTCTCCTGTATTCAAGAAAATGAAAAATTAAAAATTAGACCCATAAACAGCTATCGAATTTAAATTTAGCAAATACAAAGTGAAATCTTGAAAATCTTCAAAACTCAAATTGCCCATCAAGACAAAGAAATGACCACTAAGCAACACCTCATGCAAACTATTTACTTAGCAGAGGTATACTTCACAGTAATTTTAACCAACACAAAAAGTCTGGTTCTGGCCCTCTGGGTTCAAAACCGTCTCATGTTTGTCTTATCTTTCGCGGCAACCAAATAAAGACATACTTCATAGCTTCATAGAAGCTGGTAGAGGTGGTAGAAAACGAATAAAAACAAAGTTGAGAGACAGAGAGAGGAGTGACAAACCGGAGAGCCTAGAACGAGAAACGCCAAGTGGTCCCGCATTCGAGAGTCCCGACCTTGATGATGATGATGATAACGGTTCTACATGCAAGGAAGAGGAGTGAGGCAGAGACAACATACGGGATAAGGAAGCAGCAAAACCCATTTGAATACGTGGAGTGACGGACATGGAGGAAGCCTAAGATAACATTAAAGAGACATCCGAAGACGAGCCAACACGCAGACGTAGGAGAAACTTAGACACTAGATTAACTGGGTTGGGCCAGCAGACTAGGGGTTATCTCTTCCATAATCAGTGGAAATCTACAACTTGGGCTTCACACTTTACCTACCATGTAAACGTCAATACAAGACTTCAGGCTGAACTCCGATGCCTGGATATCCTGGTGCCAGACACCTTTGGGCCACGACCGCAATCTCACATCTCCCTCTTTGAAGGCTCAATATCTGATATACACGTTTGTTTTTTTTTCTTTAAAACCAAAATGGAGAAATTATTGAATTAGTGGATGTTCGGTTATTTTTATATTTCCAAATCTAAAATTTTCATGAACCCATCAGACAGATTTCCTGATTAATATTTTTCATTAAAAATACTTAGATTTTCCCAACATTGATTAAACTAGTGTTGCAATCTCATTTCCTTTGTGAAATTAAGAATTTTTTATAAGAAAAAAATCAAATTTATTTTATCAATTCTGGCTATATAAACATGGCACGTTTAACACAAAACAGATAATGGAAATAGCTTCTGTGTCTGGTTGTGAATGATGATATTACACACAAATACAACCAAAAAGTAGAGTGGATCGCACCCATCACCTATCCTTCTCCTATGAACACCTTTGTCCGTTTCTGTATGTCCATACTATGCATTTGCATCTCCACATTTATCTTTTTGGGCATATTATATGAAAGTTTTTATTTTTTTATAAAAAAAATGAGAGAAAGGAATAAACAATTTTGAATCTAATGTGAAACATGCAGAAAGAGAGACTGCGACACTTTAAAAAAACAACAATACAACTGGGGAGCCTCATCCTGGAATAGGAAAAGCATGGCCGAACCGATTGATACTTGGACCAAATTGTCGTGCAAAATTAAATACATCACAATTTTTGGATTTATTTTTTTGATTTATATTAAATTTTTAAATAAAATTTAATATTAAAAAATAAAGTAAATATTTCATAAAATTTAATATTTATTTTATATTATTAAGTAAATTTTTATATTTAAAAAGTGATAAATTTAATTTGATATATCAATTTAATTTAAATTAAATTTTATTAAAATATTTAAAATTAAAGATATTCAAATTAAAAGTCTTACAAAAAATTTTAACTTGAAATTTTTTGTAAATGTAAATAAATATTTAAGCTATCGTTATTAAAAATTTTAAAATTTTTTAGTATTAAAAATATATTTTTCAAAATTTATACTATCAAAAAATTAAAAAAATCACAAAAAATAAATCTTATTTTGAAATTGTTCATATTTCCTAATGGACTCGAAATAAAGTAAAAAAAATGAATTTAAATTATTTTTGAGATATTTTATTGATGAAAATACTTTTAATTTTTTACAATCATTTGAGTTAAGATTTAATTTATATTAAACTGATAGATTAATATTAGATTTATCATTCTTTAATATAAAAATTTGATTGGTACTATAAGGTAAATATTAAAGTTTTATAAAATTTTTATTCTAAAAAAATTATAATTATTTATTTTATTAAATTATTACGTGTTACCATCTCTTAAAAAGTTGAACTCAATTCAAATTAACAAAAAATTAGGATCTAAATTTTTATGTGAAGAATTAAATCATGTTTGTACACACTAATATTGATAAGAATATAATTGTCTCAACCCTATTTCCATTAATACTTTTTGAGGATGATTGGGTAATTCACACAATTAAAATTTAGACGCTAATTAAAGTGGATTAATTTTTTTGATTAAGACAAGTTGGTTAGTGACCCAACTAGAGAATCATTTTTCAGATACAAAATCTTCATCGTAATGTAGTTAAATTAATTAATTATGCATAAAATAACAAAAAAATATCATTAGATACATGAATCTTGAACCACAAGATAACAATACAACCGATAAATCACATGTACGTCAAGTTGTACTCAGAACTTTACACGAGCCGACGTTGGAGAAATGCATCAACTAAGATAATGTATGCCAAACCGTGACCTCCCGTTTAAGCATCAAGAAACTTAGAATCAAATCTTCACGTGCTCTATTAATTAACGATTGATCCCTTTGAACCCGTCAAATAAGTATTGAAAATTGGTTAAGTGTCACTAATTTAATCGGAAATTTCAGTTTCGACTGCCATGATCATGTTGGTATTAGCTAATCGGGTTTGACATTATTAAACAAGAGTAGCAACTTCGAAGCTAAGCAATTAGTGTTACGTAATAGGTATAATATGCTATATCTCGACATAAAATGTTGATTTGCAATTTAATGCCAAAAAAAATAGTGCAATTTGTAAGATCACGAGAGAGAAAACCCTAATGGGGTAATAAGGCAGCCATGGAGCCGGTCCAAATGTGGTACGAATCACGTTATCAAGGCAAATAAAATTAAATCTTCGTGAAGATTGATGGCTTGGAATGGTAATGAGTTTGTGGGTTATTATATGGCAGATAACAATCTCCATCAGTTAATTGGAGTGAATGTTTGAAGAAAGGCAATTAGTGGCGAGAAGAACATGTCATGAGGGACAAAAGTACATGTTTCTGGTTAGGCAAAGGTGCACCACGATAGGGTAGCCTACACTTTTGGGGGACAGCTTCCTTGTATACCTAATTGTTCTAATCTCTCCCACGTATGAAGCATACAGATATTTGGGGAAAGCAACATCAAATAGAAAGATCACGAAGGCAGGAGGAACCCATTAACAGAAACGAATTTCAAGTTTATCCAATTTGGGTTTTCTTTTTTTTTTTCCTGGAAATTTTGTTGCACCTAATTTTCAGCTTTTTGTCTTGTAATATACAATTCATCTGTTACAAGTTGCATCTACACCACCTGCCTGTCTGTTTCCTCCTTCTTCTTCTTCCTTCTCCCTTCCCGACATGAACGAAATGTCAAAATATGCAACCAAGTTAAAGATTAAAAAAAATAATAATAAAAAGGAAATGTTACAAGGCGTCGATTATCCTTTGCTTCTTACTACACTCTAAGGACAACAGCTCCACTTCTCTCGTTCTTTTGCCACTACAGCCACCAATGTTGTCCACTACAGCGGCACCGCCGCTGCCGGGTATTTTGAAAATGTTGACACCGAATAATCTGACCATCTGAATGGGTTGTACCGGGTTTTCTGACCCGAGCAGGGTCAACCCGGATCTTGTCTTCCAGTCAATGTAAAGTTGTTTATCGGTTCCGGTTGATCTCTGGAAGCTGACGACGTCGCCGGCCTTGAGGCTCTTCTCCTTCACGAAACGGCTCCACCCTTTGGTCAACACGTAACTCTGGCTGCTATTCCAATAAGAATACCGAAACCTCCATACTTTGCCCGTTACGTCTTCGAAGTTCAGCAAAACGCCTTTCGTGGAAGCGCTTCCACTTGGCAGCGGGAAGTGCTTCTCCGCGTGCTGCTTGGGTATCACCAGCCGGTTCAGCTTCCCCACGTCACTGGGGGTAACGGCCTTCTCGAAAAGCTGCTCACGCGCTTTTGATACGAAGTCCGACCCACAGAGGGAGCCGCCGCCGACGGTTTGGCTCTTGCGGTCGAAGCGCTTCCCGTTGGCGTCGACCCCGTAGTTGCGCTTGCTCTGCTCGAGCTCGTCATTGTAGGTATGCTTCCGCAGCATGTCGACGATCTCGGCCTTGGAGTGGGAGTTCAAGAAAGCGATTTCAATATCGTCGGCGGCGGCATCGCTCGAGAGCTGCTTGAAGTTGGTAACAGCGTCTCGTCCGCGGAACCTCTGGGCGGCGATATCGTAAGCCCGAGCGGCCTCATCCTCCTCATTAAAAGTGCCCAACCACACGCGCTGGTGCTTCTCGTATATCTGGGCTCCCCATCGGCCGTTGGGCTGGGGCACAACGCCTTTATACTTAGAGGAAGGAAGCTTCCTGGACTCCGCCTCAACACCGTTTTCAGAATCCAATATAACGCTGGTTCCACTGCCCATCCGGCAGAGACTCTCCGGCGATTTGGTTGGCGGAGACGGAGAGAGATTAGGAGGAGGGGAAGTGGAGATGGAATCGGTGCTGGTTGTGCTCTCATCTATGCAACTACCATCCATATTTGCAGTGAAATCAGCAGGAGATTGATTGTTCTTATTTTTCTGTATTGTTGCTGGGTGGGTTTTGACTATTAATGAGAGAGAGAGAAAGAGAGAGAGAGGGGGGGGGGATGATGAGTAAGGCAGGTTTGTTCGAAGGGCTGAGTTTATGGGTGGGTTAATATATATAGGGGGAATAGCCCAAAATAAATTAAAATTATATTCGTAATTTTAGTTTAATTAATTAATATTTGTTAGAATTAGTTATAATAAAAGGGAAGGAGGAGATATGGGGATGTGGGGCGAGGTGGGTCAACCCGCGGGGGTAAGGTAGTAGGAAGATTCATAGTGAAAGAAGAGTGGGGACTCACCCAATACTGAATAGTATGTGCGTGTTGTGGGCTGTGTATGTGATATTGGGTCCCACCTCCCCTCAGTCCCAAGTTGATGGGGTTCACATGACCGTGGACCTTCTTTCTAGTTAAGTTCATCCCCCCTGCTCTCTCCTCACCACCAGCATCTCGCCTCTCTCTCTCTCTGTCTCTCTCTCTATCTGCTTCAATAAATAATTATATATGATATTAAGATTGGCATACATGGCTTCATCTTATCTGATCAATCAAAATCTGCTCTATCATTCGCTCCTGCATTTATTACAACTATTATGGATGGATTCATGTATGCATGCATGGATGGAATGGATGGGGGATGGGCATGCATTGAAGACAACGGCTCATCCAACAAGAAATTCGTTCCCCCCCATAACCTCTGAACTGGCTTGATTTGATTCGTCTTCCTTCTCTCTTCCCGTTTGTCTTATTGGCTAGGTTCACTTCTCATCTTACTATTACTACCCCAAATTAAATTTTTAATTTTTAATTTTAAAATTTAAGAAAAACCCAAGATTGACATTTTGTGCCACCAAGTGGGTTTCCCTCTTTGCTCCCTTTTAATCGTTCATGCACTAAAATAATTGAAAAGTACAATCTTAGATCTACACCCTCCGATTAACATCGTATCATCACTTTTATGGCTTAGATCCAACGGCCACCAACTTCGCGTTATGGGGTAACAGCGAGGCTCTTTGTTTGTATGCAAAGGCACTGGGGAGATGAACTGAGCACCAATGTTAGGGATTACATGAGTTATTTCTCGTACGGACAGAGGTCCTCGGTCCATCAGGGCCCACCTGCAAGTTGATGGAAACCGAGCGGCAGAGGCGTGGGTCACCAATAGAAGTGTTTCTATGCTATGCTGTGGTTTTGCTTACGGTTTTTTGGTTTTTTCAGGTGGGACCAACCGGAGGAGATTCCATCTGCTTTCTTTTTAATCATGATTAGTCAGTACTTTAGGATTAACATGAAAATTTTTATTTTTTTAAATACGTGTAAAACTAAAATCTTTTTTAAAAAAAGAAATTATTTTTTTGGGAGATTTTTTTTTTTTGGGTGAACAATGGAAGTACGGTATGGGCGTGTAGGGATACGGAAAAGCTGTGTTTCTGTTATGGCCACTCCTTACAAGTGGGAAAACATGTGAATACGATGGGTTGGAGGCATTTGTCAAACTGTGAGAGAGCATTATTGGTATGGAGATGAATACTATCAACCTTAATGGACCCTACCTCCTCCTGCCTTGTTTTCCATTTCTATCTCAACGGCTGGCTTTGATGTTTATCACAATTGTCCCACTCTTCCAATGCCTTGTTTGGACATGACTCATTTGTCAACCAAATACGCTTCCCAAATTATATTATTATCACCCGTCCTATAATGTTAACCCAAACAAAGAAGCAAGATATGATATCTAAGCTGTAGTCCCCTTGGGATTTTCTTTGTTTCTTCGCTTAGAAACAAAAATCTAGTGATGAAATTGATGACAGCCTATAAATATAAATTACATTTTTTTTTTATCTAAAGAACATTTTATTACAGTTAATGTCTGGACCGTACTCTTAAATAAACCATTAAATTTGAATTTTAAAAAGACAAAATCGTGATTAATCCATGATTCAAGATAAGTCGTATTACATTTTTTTTAAAAAAAAAACTGATCATTTTATGTTTACTTAAATTGAATTTATTTTTTATAAATATTAATATACGATAATTATATAAAATGTAAAAATTAAAAAATGGGCTGAGAGCATTTGAATGTCACGAGATGGTGGTGCAGTAGGGACGAGTCATTATTGACTTTACCTATCGACATGAGAGACTCCCTGCACTGTTGAATCCACTTGAGTGGATCAAGATTCTTATCCGGTGGTAAAAGTGAATCAGAGAGCCCAACTTCCTTTCTGCATCAATGCAATGGTATAACTTTTTTTTTTTTTTTCTCATTTGTCACTTTTTTAAAAATTCATGCTGAGTACCCTCCTGCCTCTTGTTTCTCCTTATGCCAAGATTCCTTCATTATTTGACGGCAAAAACAAAAAAGAAAAAGAAAAAAAGAAGGGAAGAATGGTTATACAGTGGAAGGCTGGATTGAGATCCTGTAAACATGATCAGCTTTCCACATATAGGTCGGCTGAGATATCAGAATCCAGCAGAGTGGTAGGGTGTGAGCCATAGCCATCACCACCCATGACCCACCCTGTTGTGATGATGTGTTCAACACGTCAACGTTACCTTCTTTTTCACTAATCGATGTTATCTCTACTTAATTGGCCACCCAAGCCAATAGAGTCGGCTAACTCAGTGGTGCACAACTCCCATGTTTTGTTAGCCTATTTAATATCACTTAAAACGTGCAATTTCATTAATTACCTAACTACATATATATCTCTATATTTCTGAACCAATTAATTACCTTTTGGCACTTTCTTCTTAAGATAACGATCACAATCTCTTTTGTCTTAATCATCATCATATTCTTTCTTAATGGGTTCCCTAACTTACTTGTCTGTCCACCCCTCACATTATCCTTCTTTTTTATCCACAATAGTTTATCTCTTCCACCTATCATCTCTTTCCTTTTTTGATGTTATTCCATATAGTCATCATAGTATTAATATTTTAAAAAAAATTAATTAAATTAACGGAGGACCAACTCTCAGGTGATGTGGGTTAAGATTAGATTTGTGTGAAGTGGGCAAACCTTATTTTTCACATGTCATCAATTTTCAAGGAGAGATATAGATAGCACCTAGCATGCTTTTTGATTATAATATGATGGCTTGTGATTATCTTAAAAATTAAAATAACTAAAATTATAAAATGGCCAATAGGATGGACATGTTCCCACTTTAGCAGTCCCCAACCGGTGCATTTTTCTGTTGCCAGAATGACTTAAATATACGACTTTATGTGGCAGCGCCACGTCATTTACCCACTATTGTCCTTGCCACCTCATCTCGATTTAAAAGGGCAAATTTCAGGATTCCACACGGTTGGGTCGCTACGACGTCATTTTAAGTGGAATCTTTGATTTGATGCTTTTCTGATTTCGATGGCTTTAACCATTCTTTTTCTTCTTATTTTTTAATATTAATCTTTCTTAGTTATTCTAAAAAAAGGATAAGACAAGATATATATATATAAGCAGCAGCCTTTTAACCCCTTTTTAATACCGGCCACAAACATAAGCCCTTATGCACCTGATACGTAATTTTTATACATCCCATTTATATATGTGCCTTAATGCAATCTTCGCTAAATAATTTTACTATAATTTATTATTATAATATATTATATATACATATTAATTAATTTGTTTACATGTGTTAATGAATAAAAATTAATTTGTTGGTCTAATTAACCACAAATATTGTTTTCTTCGTTCAATGAAGATGTTTAGTATAGATGGATTGTGACGGATCAGGATTCGTTTGGAGCATTTACGTCATCGACTGTTCTTCCGCGGCTAAAGATTTATGTCATCAACTGTTAATCAAAGGTTCAAAGACTTTAATCCTTGCCACTAGTCCACCCATTTCTTTATTAATTTTCACTAGATTAATTACAAAGTATGGTTCTTACCAGAGTAAGATATCATCAGTTTAAATTTTTTTATTATAATTAAGTGAAGAGTAATTTATTTATATTTATTTTTCATTAAAAATGTAATTATTGTGATTCATCTGTTAAATAAAAATTAAAATTAAAGAAAGAAACAGAAAAAATGAAAAGATATCACGTGCGACGCCTGCAGCCCAGATCGCGCATGCAATTTGCATATTGCGTTGGATGATTATCGCAAGCAACTTTATGAAGCATGCTGATTTTCTAATTTGTCCATTCTAATCCCATCTTTTTCAATAGAATAAAGCCAGACGAACCTAACGAGAAAATTATAATTTTCTTTTTCTCGGAAAAGAAAATGAAAAGGGAGAAAGAAAATGGGTGTTTGGATTTGTGGAAGTTTCTTCTTCTGCTGCGTCAACAACACGCAATATTCCATGCCTTTTGTTTGTTTCTCTCTTCATCTTACAACTTGTTTCTTGAACCCGTTCACACGCACACACGCAATCGCAGCCAGAAGCCAAAATCACATAAACCCAAATTGTTTATTTTATTTACAAAAACCGATGAAGAAAAACGCAATAATACTAATAATTAACAATTAAAATAAAAGCCCCCCCAAATGGGCATTATGAAATCTTTGACTGTTGCTTGATCCCTCACCGATATGGACAACGACCCGACTCTTCGGGTCAAACCACGTGATCGTATCAGCTGTTCATCTGCGTCACCCATTTACTCTATTCCACCAAGTCTGTGTTTTATCAAATTCTTTAAACCCGAAAACCGGGCAATTTAGTAATTTTAAAAATATTTTCCATCTGGGGTTAGTGTCAAACCAAAGGGAGTGTTTAGCGTAAGTTTACTTTGCCCATTAATCACGATTTACAACTCAATCTTTACCTCTCTCATTAATCAAAAATAATAATTTTAAATAATATGCCAAAAACGACATCCATTAAAATTGTGAATGATAAATTTTAAAAAATAAATATAACTAAAAGTATTTTTTTAAAAGCAACATGAATCAAATAAATAATACGTTATGAATTTTACATAATATTAAAAAATTAATTTTTAATATAATTTAAAATTATAAAAAATAATTTGATTTAAATTAAACATAAATTTAAATGATTAAGAAGAATTAAAAGTATTTTTTATTTTTAAAATACTTCAAAAATAACTCAAACAAAATATATATTTAAGTTAAAGTACATCTTTAAATTTAAATAAATTTTAATTCATAAATTATTTATTATAATTTTTTTAACTTATATATTTTTTAATATTAAAAAAATTTAATTTTTTATTATAGTAACTAAAATATTTCTCATAAATTTTAAAATCAAAACTCATTGTATAATTGAACATTTCACCAAAATTTAAATTGAACTAAATTAAAAGTATGAAATGTAAAATTGATCTAATTTTTACTTCTAAATATACAATAAAAAAACGAATATAATTTAAAATTTGTATTTACTTTATATTAAATTAAATATTGAATAAAATTATATATATAATTTTGAAATGCAAATGGGTAATTTAGTAATTTCGGGATCATTTGGACGTTAGAAGCTTACTAATGAAGTGTTGAATAATCCCAAATCAAGTAGGCAAACGCACCAGTCTTCGGGGTAAATGCTAACGTACGAAGGAAGTAGGAAAGCAGTGTTTGGGTTAAGGGGGAAAATTTCAAATCAAAAAAGGAGGAAGTAGGCTGTAAAGTAGGGCGTAGGGTTAGTGCCCTAATGTAAGCACAAGTTGCTTTTGTTGACCAATGAAAAAGCATCGTTTTCCATTTGGTCGTGAAAGGGCCCCACCATCCCTCCTGTATGCCACATAATTCATCCCATTGGTTGCGACCATCTGTAAGGGACAAATCCCAAACTGGCAAAATGACCACATTCGTAAACTTAACAGTTGGCCTAAGGATAATGTTTTTAATTTTATATTATTTTAATAGTAAACTCTGTGTGCTCTAATGGGTCTCACTGAATTTGACCCATTCAATTTTACTCTTTGATTTTTCAGACAAATCACCATCTTTATCAATTGGGCAAGTTTTTCTTCGTAATCTTGTTGGAGGGTTTTGAGAAATTTCCTTTTTGTTGTTTGGATAAGATAGTCTCTAAGGTCACACAACTTGTATAATTGGAACTTTCTTGCTTTTTTCTCCCAAAGAAAAATTACTAGAAGAAATGCGATATTAAGTCTTTCATGTCACTCTCAAATAAACCTTATATCATTTAATTATTTAATTATTATTTGCCTTTAGTAAGCCGACCTTAGTGTACATAATTTAATAATCTTATAGTATATGGTATGTTGTCTTAGATATGACATTGAATCATGATTGACCATATATATTAGGACGACATGACTTACTAACTAATAGCATCCTCTTTTTTTTTCCTTTTATACAACATTTATTGAAATGGGCATAGAATATTTGACTGTTTAATTTCATACATACTCTGAAATTAGGTAGAATTAGGTGGAATATATTTTTGCATTATCAAAAAATCATTATATTAATTAATATAAAAAATTTACATTCTTTTCCTCTTTAAATGTGTTTTAATTATACAAAAAAATTATTAAAAATATATTCAAAGAAATAATATATACCCATGATTCATAATTAAAAAATACTCAAAATTATTTTATTTATAATTAATTTTTATATAATATATTATTTATATTTATATTAAAAAAATAAATGATATTTACACCATAATGAAAACAAAAACGGTGGAGGCGATAACTCACATGATGAAGATAAAAATTGGGCCCCCTTGGGAGCTTTGTATGATAGGAGTGGAAAAAAATTGGAAGAGATTAGATGGCGTTGTGTTGCCGACATGGCACGCATGAGGCTTTAAAGTCTTCCACTTGGGTCTGTTGCCTTTTTTTTTTTTTTTTTTCATTGGAGATAAAGCTTCATTTTGTTATTATTATTATTTTTTTTAGTTTTTGGTGGTCTTTAGTCAATTTCCAATTTCTCTTTTACTACTACTACTTGCCCATTTGTTTTATTTTATTTTAATTTCTTATATTTCGTGGTCCACAAAAATTTTTAAAAATTGATTAATGTTCACAACATAATTAGTGGGTACAGTGGTGTCACCTATTTCGAGGTCAACCAAGTCAACAAATTACCAAAAACTTTGATTAATTAAAATTTGGTGTGGGATTAAGTAAGGCTAATTGCTTAATGTGAAAGGGGACTAGGAGGAGTCAACAAGTTTATGTGGAGAGTTCTGACTGTTTAATTAGGGTTTAGGAAACTAATAAGACGGTGACCCCCGGGATTCCTCACGCACCCTTTGGGGCCATCCAGAAAGCTCTGTGATCCCTTTAGGTCCACCTTTGTCAAGATTGATAATTCATTTTTTTATATAAAATTTATTTATCTTTAAAATTGTGATTTCAATTTTTTTTTGAATTTAGTATCTCCAAAATTAATAATAAAAAAACAACAAACGTTATAATGTCCAACTATTAGACGAGTGATCATGTGATTTTTTCAACATTATTATGGATAGATATTATATGTTTTAAAATTATTCTATAATAATTAAAGTGATAATGATGAATATTGCCTATTTTAAAATCATTTTATATTTTTTAAATGTAATTAAAATTATACAAAATAATATCACTACTCAGTCATCAAATTGCATGAAAAATATCTAATTATTTTTAATTAAAAATTGAGTGGCATCTCTCTATGGGCAAATAATTTCTTAAAGAAAATTCTTAACCCAATGGTGATCAGCAAGGATACGTGGCCAAATTAGCCTCTTAAACGAAGCAATTAAAAATTCTTTCAGTAGCAAAAACCATCTAATCTTTTTAATTAATTTAATGTTCATGGTTAATGGGCATTTGGATTTTAGCTTAACAGTCAAAAGGGTATCTTCACAAATCAAGTTGACAATAGAAAAACTCTTCAAAAACTTAAATTAATGCCCCCAAAATATCTTACCCCATGTTTTAATTAGACTATGGTTTTTTTTTGTTAATTTAAATTTATATTGATTTTTGATTTTTTTAAAATTATAATTTATACTAATAATATAAAATAAAAATAAAAAATTAATTATTAATATTATTAAATTATTACTTATTATAATTTTTTCCAAAAAAAAGTTAAACCGAATTTAGATGACCAGGTGTAAAGGAAAAAATCAAAGTCTTGGTCACTGGGATTGATTGAATGCAACAGTCAAAATCTCATAATTCATGTGAGATTAGTTACAATCATGAGGTTAATCAGAACTTAATTTAGAAAAGAAAGGATGAACGAAAAGTTGCATAGAGAAGTCAAAAAAAAAAAAAAAAAAGAGTGGAAAATGAGAGTTGCAGGCAGTGCAATTGATTGGTGGCAATAGACCAATCAAGGAATTGCAATGGAAAAAGTTGGATGCATCAAATGTTGCTTCCAAGTAGCAAAAATTCAGTCAATAAAGAACGACCATAATGGAAAGGCGACAAGTCAGAAGCAGACACTAAGGCCTAACCAGTGGGGTCTGCATAAATTCATGGTCCAACTCCGAAGTCTTGTTTCAAAGCCTTCCTTTTTCAGTTCAGCTTTTTGACGATTTTGCCAAAACCAAATGTGAAGCCATCACAGATTCCTAACTTCAACTATATAAATAATAAAGATTTATGAGATGACAAGTTGGTGCTGTAATAATAAGAGATATGAGCTGTAATGGTTAGTGGCATCTCTGTATAATTGGTCTTTGTTTCGTTTGCCGTCTTCTCTGACAGTACCATGCAAAGTTTTTAAGGCATCCCTTTTGACTTTGAAAATTTATTGTCAAAACTGTTGCAGATTATTCAATTGTTTTGAACTAGCTTACAGGGAGCTGATTAATTTGCAATTACTCTGCTTTACAGTTTGTACTAAGAACGCGTCTTTCGGGTTCAAAAAGTTTAAAAGAATTCTAATCTGAGGAAGGGATGATCTGTGAATCTAATTTGTTTATTTTCTTTCTCATTTGAAATAGATGGGTGAAGTCCAAGAAGTTTATTGACTAAATGGACTAGTCACATGGAGAGATGGGTTTAATCATTTGTTCTTGAATGAAGCATGATCATGGGTTAGACTATTTGAAAACCAATCTGGCATTTATGGTCTAACATAGATCTGGGTATTTTTAATATGGTTATAAAACTTTTCTACTTTCTTTTTTCCAGAAGGAGAACTTATAGCACTTATGGAAGAACTGTCTATCCATCAAGACCTCATTCTCATTCCTTGCATATTCATAAAAGTTCCCATAAGAAAATATTAAATGAATTTCAAACTCAAAGGGACAATTACACCACCTTGTCTTTCTTCTTTTTCTTTCTTTTTTCTTGAGATAGGAAGGAAGGTCAGAAGAGAGATAGCCCAATGTAGGGAAAGCAAAATGAAGAGCAACATGAGAAAAGAGAAACCAGCATTACCTACAGATTATTTGATGATACCCTTCACCACAGGAGCTGCAAATTCTGAAAGAGAAACAAGGGTACATGATACATAAAGAAACAAAAAGTGACAAGCCATCAGCATATCCAAGCTACTTGTTATATATTACGAAACTTACTGTGGCGTGATGCCAACCCAAAACTAAACATTTTAATGTGTAGACTGAATCCACCAGAAATACATAATGAAGAAATAAAGAACTTCAGATGATTCTCTGTATAAATGAGAGGTACAATTTACATGTATTGAAATGCCAACTCAAAAGACCTATGCAGCCAAAGACAAAAATGGGTATGATACAATGTAGGGCTGTCGCCTTTTTGTTTGTCAGTGAGAAAAAAAGAATGAGATACATTGCATTCTCCAGACAGTATTGACCTTTCAGAGCCCCGATTCTGTTGAAGTTTGTCTAAAGATCCATACCAGTTAAGTTATCCTCTTGGTGCAGTCAGGCTGCCTCTCAAAACCAGTTCAATATTTTGTGTAATCACAATTTCTCAGTCACCTTTATACGCCCTCTCAGTGAGTGGAAAACAAGAAGTTTAGATATTTCAAGACTCTGCTAATGAGAATTGAGTGGAAGGGTTGGCAATCCCTTCGCATGTTGGCTCTCCATTTCAAGAAGCATTAAGGACTTCTGCCTCTGATACTTGTTTCTCTTTGCAGCAAGGGCTGAGAAGAAGCAATATGAAATTAAATTTAAGGGTCAGCAGCAACAAAAAGTAAAAATGCATATAATAATCTCCATTTCACATATAAAAGAAATATTAAAAGTATGGTTGATAATTGGTAACTTAGTGCCTTCATTTATAGTTGATGCATTTTCACATGACAAAGTTCACAATTTTACAAGAAAATTAAGTTCCAGATAGAGCTGCTGGTATTTTATAGCTATACTGGACTATTTAGTAGCTTATTGTTTTCCATTATATGGTCTCAGATTTGAATTTTAAGTTCAACGGTGGCCAGCATGGATGCTTCTGATACATGGTAAGGATGACGAGCTCGTACCATAAAAATATTTTGAAATTGATACAGGAGATGAAATAGAAGACAAATTATGAACTTGAAAATAATTATGAAATTCTTCAAAATTATACTTACACATTAAATCTCGCGGTAGACCAAAGTCATAATCATTTCTACCTCGCTTGATGCAGCATAGGTATATCGCTAGCAGCAAAAGACAGAAAATTACGAGGCAGGATAGGCCTATAGCAACTTTTCCACCAGTAGATAAGCCATTTTCCCAAAACGTAGGGCATGATGGCAAAGCAGGTACACCACATAAACCCTTGTTTCTAGAGAGGCTGTAAAATAAAAATTAGAGTAACTGAGTGAGTAAATAACTTGAAAGGCATCCGCACATTAGAAAGTGCATGCAGAAGAATTTTCCATAATCAGAATGGGCATACATAAAGAAATTATTCTCAGAAAACAAACCTAAAAGAAGCTAGTTAATTAGATCTTCACATTGGATAAGCAAGAAAATTTCAGTTAATTGTTCAATTACAGATGTTGGACGCTCCGATATAAGATAGAAATAGAATGAACCAGCATACAAAGAAATAAATTTTATAAAGAAAGATGATAATGAATTAATTTAAGGAAGGATGAAACAGAAAGATGTTCCATTGTAGGACCTGAACAACACACGAGTTTTCATCTCTTTGTTGAATAACTTAGTTAAGGTCTTGACAAATATATAGGATAACTAAAGCTGTCTAATCTTCATCTTTCATTATCTGTGAGCAAATGCTGCAAGGGAGGGGGCCTTTGTTATGTAGTTTTAAAAGCAGGGATCACTACTGATGCTTTTTCAGAAAAGAAAAAGCTCAAAAGAAGTGTCTGGAAATGTCTGAAGGATGGTTCAGAATGTTATGGGAACCATGAATAGCTGAAATGCAAATATGCAAGCAAGCTCTATGCGTGAAATCCCAAGGACAAAATAATTTCAACATAGAGTATAATAAGAGGATCTAAATAGTATTATAGAGGTTCTTGATAGCTAATGCAAAGATGGGTACATACCAGAGAGGGGGCAGGTATGTTTCAGAGGGAGATGGCATTTAATCAGAAATTGATTATATATTTTCTTTTCTCATTGAAACAAAGGGGGCAGACTCAGAATAACTAATAGTAAATCATTGTTAAGTCATTTATTTAGGTTATGTTCTCAATTTGGTCACAGATGAATGGTGCTCTTTTTATCTGTGTATAAATAATAGTAATAGATAAAAGTACCAAGGGAAAGCCTTAAACCCCATCGCTCACACAATATTTAACAATTAGCCAAAGACAGCACATACCCAATGCAGTTGATAAAACACAGACAGTATAGCTCAAGTTATAAAACAATAAAGTAGACAATTAGATACTAGAGCTACTATTAAATTCAGAAACAACATACTCGATAGCTCCACCATGCACACCAACTGAATAAAGTTCCTCTGGTACCCTCCCTTCCAACAGGTTATCATTCAAAATCCTGAAATACCATAAGAATTCATTAAATGAAAAGGCAGCCTACACAAATGATAAGAACGAACTAGCAATTTTTTTTTTTTTTTTTTTTGGGGGGGGGGGGGGGGGGGGTGGGGGAGGTGGGGGGGAAGGGCTCGGCGAGCAGAGAGGAAGGATAAAAAGCAGACTGTTAAAGTTGTAGTCCATATCAACACGATATCTCACCGTATTTACCAGGGTCTAGAATATTATCCTTTTATGTGGATCCTACATGGAATTTGCACATGATATGCAAACAGAAGAATCTGATCCATTGCAATCAATTTAGGTTGCAAATACTTCTCTTCTAGTCTAGACCATAAGGATCAACTTTGAAGTTTTATTTACACTGTATAAAGCAAAAAGCCACAGTTAATTGATTGTTTTTTTTAACAGGAACAAAACTATCTTATTATTTACATAGCACAATGGGGATGCAACCCATTACGCTTTACTTCCTATGTGTCGGAAATTCTATGAACTCTAGCATCTCTCCCTCGTTTACAAAACATCTACCTGTAACCCAGGATTTTAATACATAAAGCCAAACCCCTCTAATTATATCCACTGTTGTTTCCTGAAACAGTTAATTGATAAGGCAAGATTTCAACCAAAGGATCGGTCTAAACTTTATGACATTGGAATCTTATTAACAAGATAAAGATTTTATACAGTATAAACTAAAAATCTTCTTTTGTTTAGGTGAACTTATCCTATTTTGAAAACCCACAGTTGCAACCTCATAATATGACAGAAGTTAATTTATCAGCTTATTTTTTTTAAAAGAGAGAGAGAGAGAGAGAGAGAAAATCAATCGACACTATAGTCAAAACCAACATAATAACACATGCAATATACTTTGAAGTTATGACGAAATTGTTGTAAAAGACATTCAAATTACTGAAGTGATAAAAACAAATAAAATAACAGAAGCTAAAACAGGTATCTTATTATTATAATAACTTTAGTAGTAGTCCAAACTTTTTAAAATTGTCAATTAAAAGTTGTCAGGTTTCAAGGATGCAGATGCTTGTTTTCAAAATAAAAGAATGTAATTTATTTTATACCAATTTCAAGACACATTTACAATTTACCCTTTTCTGTATCATCATTTGTTTAATACAGGCTAAAGCATATGCTGTGCAACAACCATTTTATTTCATCTTTGATAAGCAAGAAATGAGGCAGGGCCAATATCTACCCCTCTGCCACCCTTGCTAAAGCCTAAGAGCTTAATTCTTCAGTTTCATCTGATTCTTAAGAGCTTAATTCTTCAGTTTCATCTGATTCTTCTTCACAAGAAAAACCTTAACCTCTATCACAACATCAACCTATATATCAATTTCATTCAAGTTTTCCTTTCTATAAGTAATTTAAATCCACTGCTTGGGACGCTGGGCAACTTTTCTACCTTTCATCGATGTTCAATATCGTTATGCCTGGGTGTTGTCCAGTCAATAGCAACTTGAAATCCAAGAAAGACTCATTTCATTTATAATTGAAATCATTACAGGCGTAAGGTTATAACAATTTAAATGTAAGTTAAAATATGAGATGAAATCTACAACTATTGAATACGGTGCAGGCAGACAATATGCTAAAACTTTTTCCATAACAGATCACCATAAGCCTAATAAAATCTGATGATATCAATTGCAACATAAATGAAAGAGCTCTCTCAGTAAGATTTGGAAGGAGGACAAACAAAATACGTAACACAATCGTTAGCTGAATATGGAACTAAAATATCTGATGTCATAACAGATATAGGCACACGTCTTACACAAGCTGCAGACTTGAAGAAGCTAGACTTTCTGGTATGGAGCCTGTGAACTGATTGTTTGACAAATCCCTACACATTTAAAAAGCAAAAACAATACATAAAAGAAATTGAAGAACGATAATGGCCAATCTATCCCATTGCATAAAGAGTTACGTTTAACTTAGGAGACAGAATGATAAACCTATCCAAAACATTAAGGTCAAGTTCGAAGGGAGAATCATTAAGGAAGAAGATTATAAATTTGTTTATCTGATTAAATAAACTCATGGAAGGCACAGACACTTCAGAGGAAGAAACTGACACAACAAATAAAATGGAAGGACTATGCACTTCCAGTTAAAATTTTTAGCGAGTGAAATGAACAATATCTACCAGGAGAAAAATCTTTAAACATTTAGCAGACTCACTATATGAGAAAGACAAAAGGAAAGTGCCTTTCACACATGCCATCCATTTTCTCATCAGTAAGGCAAACTAATTGTGATAACCGCAAGTCAGCTGAGGTTTTGACACTGGAACTGACTCCGGACAGTGAATATTTTCAAATAACTGCCTCTTTGCATTTTTGTTATATAGGGTTCCCCTAGTTAGGACCTTTCCCCTAATCTAAAAGCAACAATATTAGCTGCAATTAGAAAAACTTTGTTGATTACATACACATAAACATACAATTCATGGTCATTATCTGGCCCATGGCCCATGGGTGAGCCCATTGCTCGTTTAAATTTAACATTAAATTTTATATAACAAATTTCGAAAATATAAAGTCTATCAACAAGTAATAACACAATCCATTAATATTTTTCTATCAATTTTTTATCCATAAATATTTAAATTAATACACTATGTGCATCACATACATAGAACTAGATTTTTCAAAAAGTTTATCAAATTTTAGTGTGTTATCATATTGAAAAACCAAGATAAATTATATCTTTCATTTCTCTCTTTTGACATTTTTTATAAGTCAATACATCCTACAAAAATGAACCTAAATTCATTTAATCTATCTATTTTTTATCAAAAGAATACATAATTTTAAATGTCTATTAATATTATTTATTTTGCATGTTAAAATATGTCAGATAAGTATATATACTACGTTCTAATCACACTGACCTCAATATTGCACACAGAAATGTACGACGTTTGTGATATGTTAAATATTTCAGATTCTTAATTTATCAGCTTTCTATATCATTATTATTGTTATTTATTTTGTATATTAAAATTTACTTACTTATTTATATTATTTTCTTTAAAAGTAATAAATAAGATTGTTCATTAAATTGACTAGGATAAAGTGTCTTGAGATTGGCCTATATAGCCCATGTAAAGTCCTTCAAATTGACCCGTATAAAGAACAATAGGGTAACCAAGCCAGCAGGTAGGGTCAAGTGTCACATATTTTTCGAACAAGCAGACTTAGCCCAACCCATTAATTTTAAAAACCAAACAGGCTTCTCATGGGCCAAGCTTGGGTAGTGTGTTCATGATTTCGGGGCCAGATCGACCCATTTCCGATCCCATACATACATATACATATATACCTCATTTGTATGTATTAACATCTATATACAAACATATAATACTCAATGAGTGAAAAGAGGCACTCCTTATAACATTTCTGAGCAAATTATGAGGAAATATTGACAAGAAAATGTTATATAAAAGAAGAAATGTAACAAAATTGTGTTCTACTTACAGCTTTACAAGAGACTTTTGACCAAGCCCTGATGGTAGAGTACCACTTAATGAATTTGAACTTAAGTTGCTGTAAAGAAGACAAAGAAGAGAAATAGTTACTAAATGGTTAAACTAAACAGCAAAGAAGGATTATTTTTTCATGAATCACCTCTGAAGGCAGATACATATACAAACAAAGACTTTAAAGGGACTAAGTTTGAATAAGCACTAGTGGAAAAATGAAATTATGCACTGCAAGTATAATTGTAGATATTCATCAAATACAGCATAAGGGCAAACATAACATTTCATAAATATCATACTATAAAATGATCTGAACACTCGATTTAAAAAAAAAAAAAAGAGAATGAGAGAATAAGTAACTAAATAGATGAATGAATGACAAGCAACTACTAAAATGAACCAGCTACTTTTATCTATGTGGCTTATATTCAATGAGTATCCAGATTCAAAGAGAGATACTGCATTAATCAACATTAAAATCTCAACATTTTTTCCCAAACTAGGCCGTATGTATGTCAACATAGAACATGAAGGAGCATAAACCAGAACAGGTACGTTAGTGCTACGATTGGCAGGATAACAAACTAAATTAGACACAAAACAACATTCAGCCATTCTCATATGGCTATGAATATATGTTAAACAAAACATCACTTAGAAGAGAGATCATGTAGTACATTATGTCTTTTGCCAAGAAAGTTGTTACACAAGAGTGCAAGTGATTGGTAAAAAGACAGAAACCAAAAATTACATCAATGTAGAGTGATATGGTTGGGTTAAAGCCACTAGGACGATGATGAGGCAGAAAAATGTTGCAAGTTTACAAGCTAACATGCCATCTTTACACGATATGTCCTACATCCAACAGATAGCTGAAAAGAATCCATGGTAAGCACATACATCATAATGCAGTAAACAAGAGTTATAACTTTCTATAGTCCATACGGTAACTTCTGCACACAGTAAGTTGGCAGTTGAAACTTACAGGCTAACCAAATTTGACAGAAGACTAATCTGGTCACTGATGTACCCCTTCAGGCCCTGACTTGCAAGATCTCTGGAATAGTTAAGAAATAGAAGTCATAAAAATAGTGATGACATTGCCCTGAAGACCCTAATCAAACAGAAGGGAGTAAAAAAAAAGAAACCTGAAGTACTTCAATGCCACTAACTAGTTAAGCTCTTCCTGATTGTAAAAGCATGATATTGCCACAAGGGCAAACCAGTGGTGTGCAATTTCTGAATTATATTAGCAACTTTCTACAAATTCACACACAATGCTGCAAAACTGATGCCGAACATGACCGATCATAAGCAAATACATGATACATGACCCTAAATATGCTCAAAATGTTATCATTTGCAGTACTTCTAGCTCTTCAGCCCATGAGATCCACTGACAAATACATGCAAAAATTGGTAATGTAGATTCTGTTGCCTGCTCATATTTACACAATTATGTTCTTAATATTTTGTTTAGCTAACAAACAAAGTGATTCAGGGGCAAGCAAGAGCCATAGACATGAAAAACAATAGTAAAGACAGCACTTACATTTGAAATATCACAAGAGCAGTTCCCTCCTTGTTTGGATGGCATGTGACACCCTCCCAAGCATCCCAGGTAGTAGGTGCACAAGGATCACCGTTCCAACCCATTCTATCACGAACGCGAAGTGAACTTTTCAAGGCTCTCATGGCCATCACTAGAAATATGAGTCTTGGTTAGCATTCATCCATTTGAAATAATACCAATCTCACCACAGAGAATCTTAGTTTCCTTTTTGCTTTCTTTCCATTTTCTGAAAGAAATTACAATAATTTCTACAATCCACAATTTCTTTTTCCATTCATTTCAAAGCCAAAATATCATAAGCCTTTCAAGTGCTAGAAACAAATTCTAAGATATGTCACTATTAGCTCCTTTGAGCGGTGTGTCATCTTTCACATGTAATTCTTTCACTTTAACTTCCTAGATTCTCTTAACAGCTATTGGAATCCAAATTCTTTTAAGTTCTCATATCTGGTCATTTACAAAGACATGTTGATGTGAAAACAAGAAATATGTATTTTAACTTGACTATTGAGTTTGAGATTACAGATTGAGTACTCCTTGCCTAACTTGTAACATGGATCTTTTATACAAGATTTGGGGTGGGGTTAGGGTTGGGGAGGAGTGCTGTAACAAATTGTACTAAGAACAATCACTAGCTTATATGCTAGGGGAGGTAATGGATATATTGTTCATTAGTCAGTTCTGTACCCTATGCACTTCAGTAGGTAGATTCAACCTTTTTTGTTTGCTGGTGCCTTGGTAGTAATAAAGGGACCTTTGGCCCGGTTAGGAAGAGCTGTAACAAGGCACCAACGACATGTCTTGACTTGCTCAGCTGACCCTTCCTTTGCTTGGGCCTTTGACTAATTTGGACTTGTTTAGCTCCAACTTATTATGTCTAATTCCCAAAAGTTACATTTGACTTTTATTTCCTAAGCTTCACCAGATGTCCAAAATCTTTTGACAACTCAATCTCATCATTCCTCCCTCAAAAAAAGTAGACACTATGCATACTCCACGGGTTTTTCTAAGTCTTTCTCAAGAACCACATCATGAAATCCTCTCACAACATTTGTTTAATCTATTTCAAAAACCACAACTTTTTACTTTCAGAACTTCTCTACTCGTATCAATGATATCAGGCATTGCTTGTGTGCTTATAGTGTCCTCCCAATTCTTCCTAACACTTAAAAGTGTCTTCCAAATAATTCCTCTTCTTTGTGAGGAAGAATCTCACGATGTAATTATTGAGAAAGACACAAAATAGCCAAAATAAATAATGTGTGTATGTATATATATATGAGAAGCTGTGATGATGCCATTAACAAAGATAAGTAAGTTATGAGAGTTTGAGATCTTTAAAAAGGATTAAAGAAATATCACAAAGAGAGTCCCATAATATGGTTGCCGGGAGTGACACAATAAAAACCATGGTGTATTCAAAGAAGTCACTAGTTCAACACATGAGAGAGCATGATGAGATTGAGGTGTTGAAAGATTTTAAGCAGAAAAAAAAACTTAGGAAAGGGAAGTACAGTGTAAGAATTTGCATATTAGACATGATGGATTAGAGCTAAACAATCTAATTGGTGAAGAGCCCAAGTGAACCCAACCTAGCAAGAGCAAGCTTAAGACATTCCTAGATGCCTTTTACATGCCGGTTCCAACCAATCTAGACCCTGCTTCTTATGGCTAAGGCAATAGGAAAAATAAAAGAAGCTTTGAGTCCATTTACATAAGTGGATATGAAAGAAATCAAGTAGAATATATCTCTTAATTACTCTAGCCGGTCATAGGGGCTCATGCTTCAAATTAATGATTGTTATTATCTACACCAAAGCAAACAACTAATTTTTCTTAAAGTTAAACCAAAATTAAAGAGCCAACAAAAACAATTAGAGTTATTAAGACCTAAACAATTAACAGAAGTGAGGTGCACTTCATACTAGCAGCCATGTTGTATAAAAATAAAGCCAACACTCAGTGCATCAGAACACCCATTTTCTGTTTTCACAAAAAGTACCACCTTCATTTTCTCTACTTCTGGTGAAAAATACGCATACAGAGAAAAAAAAAATATATAAATAACAGCCCCACCTTTTTCTTTACCACATAATAACAGACCCACCTAATATGCACTAAAATTGGTCACCACTAACAACTTAATGTCCATCAACAATTCTACTTACCTTGGTCAGGCAGTGTGGAGATATCAGCAGGTACAATAGCATAGTTCTCGAGCCCACTGATCAAGGGGGCACCCTTTACGGGCACCAGCTTTACAGCTAAAGCAGTATTACTCAGATTCTTCACTGTATAATTCAAACTGTACGCGGCAAAGCTCCCTACCTCCTTGTATACATCCACTCTACTCACGTTCTCGTCGTTCACCATCAAATCGAACACTCTTTCACCTGCTCTTTTTACGCTGGAATCAATCTCCGCAAAATGGAACCACAGCAAGTAATCCAGCTTCGCATCCACCTCCAGTTCGTACTTCAGTCCCCCACTAGCCGTCACTGCTGACTGATACAGCTTCATCGGGAAGTAGTTAGGCGGCTGATTTGCACCGTCGACTACCTCCAAGGTGTGGAGCGATCGGGCAGAATTTGCGGAGAGGAAACCTGCGTCGGACTGCCAGGTCCGCCCAAAATCGTCGGTGTCGTTGCTAAACCCAGGGCCCCACTGCACCGACCCGCAGGACAGCCTCCCGTAATTGACCAGAACGACATCACGTCCGGTCACCCTGGAACCATAAGAGAGCGGGTCGATTTGGATTATCTCGAGTGAGCCAATGACGGGAGCATCGGTGGCAATGCTGTAGAAACAGAGGTCAAGCTCTCCGTCGTCGACGAAGACGAAGAGATCGGAGTAGGAGCCGTCCTGGGCAAGGTTCTCGGGCCAGGGAGAGCGCCATGAGAACACCATAGTACCCTCGACGGAGGCTTCAAATGAAGGCGAATGCGACTTGCCATCATAGTTGTCATAGACAGTAAAGGTGCGCACGTAGTAGCGACCGGCTGGCAACGGCACGACATAGCAATTCTTCTTGCCGGAGGAAGGCGGGAAGTAACGAAGCGTCTTCTCCGGGACATGACTGAACCGTAGCGGCTCCGAGACCACCGCGGTAGCCCCACCCGTGTAGTACTGGTCCGTCAGCCACGTCGTGTTGAATGGGTCGGTGGAGGGCACTGCGTTGCCACAGTCTATATGCAAGGAGGTATCTGCAATCAGAAATGAAATTGCAAATCAATGCAAATGTATTACTGAATCGAGTTAAGTTTATCGAACAGAGGGAGAGAGAGAGAGAGCTTACTGTAGGGGAAGGAGAGGGAGAGGGGAAAGGAGAGGAGGAGAGAGAAGCAGAGGAAACAGAGGAGAGACATGGTGTATTGCGTGGGTTAGCGCAATGATTCCTGTTTGTTTATGCGGCTTTTGACATACTAGTAAAAGTAAGAGCCATTACTGATAGAGAAAAGAAGACGCCAAGACGGAAAGACTAAACAGTGAAAAAAATGGACTGGAGGCGAGATTAGCGGGGGGGAAGGAAGCTGGTTGGGTTAGGTTGGGTGATGATGAAGACGATCAGCTGATTTAGTGCTTCTTTTGCGGAATTATCCATTATATTCAAATCCCAAGATCCATAAGCAGAGAGTCTAACTCTCTAGCAACATTGAGATCTGAGTTAATGGGCAAAGACTTCAGATCTTCATACAAACTTAACTCTGATTTCGCATTAATTCCAGTCAATCAATCACCTTATAAATCTTCACAAGTCGACGTTTCCCCCTAATGTCAAAGCATGATTAGCTACTTACGGTCAGCAATACACAATTTCTGAATATAATTCTAAAAGCTAATAGCCCCAACTAAAACAAAATCATAAAACTGTTTTTACTTGTGATTTAGTTTTTGGGGACTGAATATCTAATTTCCAAAAAGCAATTTTGGACTAATAAAACTTTTTTAAAAAAGATTCTTTACCCTTCCACTTATATCTGTATTAAATCTTAAGAATAAATTTTGAATATTTTCATCCGAAATAATATTTATTTTAAAAAGAAATTAAAGCCAGAATATTAAGTTTCCAAATGAAACCGATACTGGATGACAGCTGAGCTCTCTGTTGATGATCTTTTGGCAAGTGGGTTCTTTGACACGTGGCAGTAGTAATGTGACAGCAGCTCTCTCGTTTTTTCTGATTTTTTGGACATTATTTATATAAAACTATTTTTGATGAATCCAAAATAAAAATGTGGACATTCTGATGACAAAATTGGAATCTCAGCTGTTTTATTTACAAAATGAAATCCAAATGAAAGCAACAAAAATTTAAAAAATAAAAATAAATAAATAATGATGGCTGCATTTGCCCTTTCCTCTATGGCGTTACCAAATTCTTTTAAATTTTCCACCCACCACATTTATGACATGTCACATGTGAAACCATCTTCTATGAATATTTTTATTTTAAAATATAAATATCAAAAAATATTTTCAAAATATTAAATCATTTTTAAAAATACACGGTAACAACAAATTGATATCATTGATTAGTTTTGATTCTATAATAATATTTTCTTAATAATTATAGTTTTTCTAATCATTGTTGGTGAAGATAATATGCTGCATGCATATTATCTATCTTTATTTGTCTGTATTTAACTCAACAATTATAGTATTTTATTAACTTTTTTTAATTTTAAAATAAAAAAAAAAAATTCAGAATGCTACAAAAATTGGGCCCCGCATGTCTCGTGAAAGCCACTAAGCACTGATAATCAGAATAGATGCTAAACCAACGCACAGGCAATATGTATTAAGTCGCTCTCCCGAGTCACTCCGTTGGCTGCCTGCCTGCCCAACAGTAAGCTTTGCCCGTGACATACAGATGGTACCTTTTGTTGTTTTATTAATAGAAAGCGACTCAAAAATAGGATTTCAATTTATTATTTTATACTTTGAAGATATGTTTCTTATCTAATAGGTTTTTGTTGATTCTTTTTAATAGTTAATAATTTGATATCGACCCACTTATGATTATAAGCTACGGAAACAAAAGAAAATAGTTAATATATGTATAATTGCATACATGAATATATTGTCATTATGGTCCTATGGTTTCATAGACTTATTTAAATACAGTAGCAATTGAATTGCAAGGTAATAACCATGCAAAAAAGGTAAATTCAATGAGGATAGTGTTATAGTTTTATAGGAAGATCACCCGTATTTCTGGGTATGTTTATTAATGTGATATTAATTTCATATCGCCCGTAGCTCTTTCTTAAACTTTGGTATTTTTTTTTTAAGGAATAGTCTTAGTAGACATATTAGCTGAGTTATCTTCAATGTCCATTTTCTCCAATTTCAAGCAATCTTGCTTCACCTTTTTCCTTATAAAATGATACTTAATATTCAAGTGTGTTAGTATGTCCTTGATGCATAGGGTTCTTCAAAGGACGTATTATTGATTGGCGATCAAAAAATGTGCTTGCCTTTGAACTATAAAACTCCAACTCATTATGCAGCGGTTGCAATCAAATAACCTTTTTGAATCATTCTGTAATAATGATAATATACTTAGTTTTAATGCTTGATAAGATCACATTTCTTTGAAATTAAAAGTGAGAATTAATCGATTTTAATTGAATTAATTGATTGATTGATTGATCCAATTAATTTTAGTTAGTTAGTTTTCAATTTTTGTTTTTTTTTATGATAATTTCATTATAATTGATTTAATCGGTTTGTTTTTTGTTGGAATTTTTTTGGGCGGAATAGATTGAAAAATCAATTTTTTTATGTATTATATTTTTTATTAATTAACTATTAAGTTAAATTAAATTTTACTTTTATCTTTATGCAAATATAAGTTTTTGTACGATGGAAGTAGCGAAAAAAATAAAGATAAAAAATTTTAATATATAAAAAGTTATTATATTTATTTATGAATTCATTATGTAATTTATATAGTTGTTAACTTGTTATATTACGTTTTGTTCAATTTTGTGAATGTAATTTATTATAAAAGTTTAGTTTGATAATATGTATATTACTTTTTGGTTGTGAAACGATAAGAATTTTTTTTGTATTAATTTAATATCAATTAATTTTGTCTTAATTAAATTTTTAATAAAAAAATTGATTTGTTTAGTTTTTCATTTAATCAATTTTTATTAACATTTGATTGGTTTTCGATTTTTTTAACAAGTTCAGTTAATTTGGTTTTGAAATTATTGAACTGAATCGATCGAATCAACTAAATACTCACTCTTACTTTAAGTTCAACCTTCTAATTAGAATGATAGTCTTTATATGTATACATAAAAACAAATAAAGACTTCTTTTTATTTTTATTACCAACAAATTTAAAATTAACACAACCATGATACCTTGTTACATTAGTCCTATTTTTTTTAATAAATAAACCATAATTCTTTATCCCATTGATATATCTAAGAACCATTTCATGGCCTACCAATGCCCTCTTCTTGAATTAGTTATATCTGTTAACTAGGCTAATTACAAGTAAATATCAAACCAACTGCAGATCATGACATATATAATTGACCTTACTACACTTGAGTATAGAATCTTATTCATTTTTCGTCTTTTATTCTTAGTCTTGGGGTAGCCATTTGTAAACAACGTGAAATGTTCTCAAGAGATATATTTTATAAGCTTAGATTGACATATTGAGAATCTTTCAACTAGCTTTTATAGGTAGTATTGCTAGGGCAACTTCAAGTAACCTCTCTTTTCGTCCCTTTGAGTTTGAATGTTAAAGATCCTCTTTATAAAGTCTAAATATTTCATATCAAATTCCCTATTGGGTATTTCCTCGATCTTTTAATCTTTTAAATGTTACTGTTAGCAATGAGTATGTCATTCACATATAATAGTATCATCACTGCCATCTTGTTGCCATCTCCCTTGTAATATAACCATGCATCATAGCTACTCGTTTTGAAGCATTCATGTGTCATAGAACATGTCAAACCTCTTACCATTGTCTGAAAGATTGTTTGAGCTCATACAATATTTTTCTAAGCAGACATACATGATCTTCTTTCCTTGTTACTTCAAAGCCTTTTAATCGTTTCATATAGATAGTTTTTTTCAATTCTCTATCAAAAAAGAATATCTTCATATCTAATTGTTTCAAAAATCATCAATATTTCCCTCCATTGACTTGTATGGTTGTATTTTGAACTTATGTAGCTAGATATTGAGATATGACCTATTTACTAAAGACTTTGTCATGTAAAGTTGCTCCCATTTTTGCCATACCCTACCAGTGAATGCCTTATCTGTTACCTTTATGAGCACTTGATCCCTAAAGCTAGGAATTAAGGAATTATGAGTAGTCTCATCACTTCTTTCTTCGTCTCTTCAACCATCGATGTTATTAGGATTCTTTTCACCATTAAGCGCATTTTAATTACTCACCCTTACTTCACTAGAATGGTGCATTTACACATAATTGATAGTTGACATATTATAAGTTAGTTCCATAAAAAAAGTTTCTTGAATTTGCAAGCCTTTCTTGATGATTTCTTGGATCAAAGAAAACTCTGATACCAATTATAAAGAGATCACCAGTTTGTAAACATATTTCTTTATATGTTTGCTAACGTAATACTAATCCTAAAAAGCTTATTAATTATACAATATCAAGAATATAGCTAAAAAAACTTCTTTTTACTTAGAATCTTTCCTTGGTTTGTCGCTTGGATTTGTCTGAGTGCAACAATATTTGTACAAGAATTAACCAACTAATTAAAAGATAATAAACATAAGATTTATAATGGTTTACCTAATAAAGTTACATTCACTCTAAGATCAATTCTTGATCTCGACTTCACAAAAAAAAAAGAGAGCTATTAAAAGAGTTTTTTCAAAAATACATCAAGAATACTAAGTAATTTTTGATTGACATAACCCTCACAAGTTATAAAGACAATCTGAAACCTAAATAGATAAACTCATAATTAAGAAACTTTTAAATGACAACTATGCTCGAATCAAATGGTGTTGGCAATTCCTCTTAATCGAGACCAAAAGTTCAACATATTACATGTCACTTCATCTGTTCTGGAAGACCAGTTTTATACTAGTGTTGGTTTGATTCGTGGTGATGTGAAGTAATTAATTGGCTAATTAGATGTATGTCATTGATTCATGAAATTAGTGATTGTCTATGTCAACCTAATTTTCTTGCAAAATCTAGAAAATAGAAACATTTTTTTCTCCTTTGTTGCGTTTGTTAGGTTATCTTTCAACAATTTTTTTTTGTTAAAAAAATATTCTAACTGAAAGCAAAGAAAATTAGGTTTAAAAGTTTTCAAATGGCAAAAATAAAAAATCAAAGAAGAAAACTCTAATATTTAATTCAACAAATTATTGAATTATCAAAAAGAAAAAAAAGAGATACCCATTTTTTTATACGATCTAAATAATGGTTTATTGATGTCGTAAGAGAATTATTTTGACTCGTAGACATAAGTTTTGGTTTCTCCTTGATTTCATGAGAGTTGTTTTCGAGATATTGAAGAGATAAACTTTTTGAACGAAATCAACTTGTTTACTTTTTTCATGAGATTTGATTCAATAGGTTTAGATATATATTTGTAGTTGAATCATGTGTACTCTTATTAATTACCCTTATTTGACTTTTTTTTTAATATAGAGTAACATCATTTAATTGAGTTGATCATATGAGATATGATTAATCAATTACTCACTTGACTTATTCTAATTTAAAGCAATTAGGTTGATTGAAGAGTTAAACACTTATAACTTTGTTGTACTCTCCAGTACGTGGTTGAGCTTAAAATGTACAACTTTTTTCTTTCTTTTTTTTATTCTTTCTTTCTTGTTCTTTGTAGTCCAACCCTTTCTTCGATTGTCCCGAGTGCCTTTTCTTTTGTCAAGGCTTCAATTGTCATCAATTGCCACCATCAATCTTACCTACAAACCATAACCAAAAGGCCATGCTTATGTCATCCTTTATCATGGCTGATCTGTCCTTTCAATGTAGCTTCTTTTATCAAAGTTATTAATTTCTGTCTAAGGAAGATCATGTGGTAAGCTCTTATTGGAGCTTTTGGGTTATTAATCTTGTTAGGCCTTGCTAAAGCTTTTAAACCAGAAGTCTTAGTGAGCATTGCTCTATTTGGCTTAAACCATTACTAATACCACTCTTCCACTCAAGAGATTTCAGGGACCAAAAGAAGTTGAGATTCTTATTAAATCAAGTCTCAACATTTATTTGTTCTTTTTTCCTCAAGAAAGTTTAGAGACAACTTTTGTTTTAGTTTTTGCCGATATAATTTTGCATTATGTTTAAGGATAATCAAGAAAGTGTGCACTAATGTACGTAGGACAAAATCCAAAGATAACCTTTTGAAATGTCCAGAGACGAGTTAAGAGGCCACTTTACTATTGCCTATTTGGTTAGATCACCGACATTTTTCTTTGTCATCTTTTCTTTAAACAAAGTATAAGGACATGTTTTACTTTAGTTTTTGCTACCATAATTGTGCAACATGTGGGACGATCATAATAAAAGTGCGCCTTATCAAAAGACGGAGTCCAGGGATGAGTTCATCCCTCACGACTATCCTTCATCATTTTGAAAACAGATTTCATCTAGCATAGCTTGTCCCATACCTTCTAGAATTAACAATGGTTCCTCTCCATGGCTTGGATTGCATAAGGAAGGCCATAATGCCAGACTAAAAGATGCTATACCTAGACTTTAAACCTCATCATCGCGACATAATTGCTTTTTATCATTATACTTAGGCAAGTCAAGAGCAGTTGTTTGAGTTAGCTTGTTCGAAGCTAAAGACCAATTGCATGACCACATCAGTGCTAGTAAAATTCTTTTATTTTAACACATTCTATTCTATGCATTTTAAGTGTTGGGAAGATTTTATGTAGATTGGTTTACTACTTTTTTGACTTTGGGGATCCTTTACCTTTCGTTCTTCTAAGTCTACATGTGTTCAAAGAGAGTATGTTGGAAGGTGTGCGTTCTTATTAAGATTTTTAGAGCTAAGCATGAATACCAATACCCTTTATGGGCCAAGTATGGATAGATTTTGTATTATTGAACTTGTTAGTGTTGCCTCACTATGTTGTCAGGGTCTTATGCTAATTATGCTAATTGTCTAAGTAAATTCATGATTATTGCGCTCTTATTTGTTATGTCTTCAGCTTGATGTCATGGAATATATATAATCAGTGTCCTATTATTTGTTAGAGTCTTATACTTGGAGATGCCTTGGTAAAACCTAGGGTCCTTGTTCGGAGATGCCCTAGTAGAATCCAGGGTCTTCGTTTAGGAATGTCTTTATAAAACTCAAGGTACTACTCTAAAGATGCTTGGTAGGATCTAAAGTCTTACTCTGAAAATGCTTTGACAGCATAAGGTATTATTTCGGAGACACCTAGATAGAATCTAGGTGGGTCTACTCTTCTCTGAAGGTGGTTGTCCTCTACTTATTTAGTAGTAGATCTCCAACCTTGTAATCTATTCGAGTCCTCGCCAAATGCATAGTTATAAAGAGTACGATTACTCTTACCATCATTAAATGTGTAGGGCTCTCAAGTAGGCCTATCGTTTATGGTTTTCTTTTGTTAAGTTCTTGCATGTGCTCTTGAAGTACTTCAAATTAATCCACTTAGGAGGACGCATTAGGTCCTTGCTATTTATGCTTATTTTGCTTGTATCTTAGCTAACACGACAGTGACTTTTCTTAGAGGCATCATACTTGATTAATAATATTAAGGAGTCACCTTCTCATAGACTACGCCAATGTTATACTTCCGAATACTTGGTCGAGCTTGACATGTACAATTTTCTTCCTTCTATTTTGGCTTTTCTTCCTTCTTTTTCTCTAGTTTTGGGTAAGTTCAACCTAACCTCTCTCTAATTGTCTCAGCTTCTTTTTATACTGTCATGGTCTCAACTGCCATCAATTATTGTTATCAATCTTGCCCACTGACCCTAGTTAACAGGCCACCATTGAGCTATTATTCGGCGTACCTAATCTCTCGTTTTGAAATGGCATCTTCTATCAAACTATTAACCTGCATTTAAGAAAGATTGTGGACTAGACTCTTGTTGGTGGGGTTCTTAAGTTAACAATCTTCTTGAGCAATGTTAGGGCTCCTTAGTTGAGTCTTAGTAAGCCAAAAATGCTTTAGGGCTCTAGCTCAATGCCTAAAATGTCATATTTATGCATTTTAAATATATATAAACATATATATAGATATGTGTGTGTATATGTTGCTGGTGTGTTCCTAGATAGATTATGTTATATTTTAGCTTATTGGATCTGTAAGATTACCTAATACTTATAATTACTGCATCAATCCCTAGTTGTTAGTCAAATGAATTTTGGGTAAACAAAAGAGATCAAATTTCTCAGTGTCCCATGCAAGAATGCTTAGTCCACACTCTTATTCCAGCTTTATTACTGCAGGCAAAATGAAGGGCAACATGAAATTTCATGTAAATAGTTAGATTTCTGGTTCCATCATTCTTTGGTGTTACAAAGGTTCACGGGATCCTATGTCAGTTGCTTAACACAAGAATGAAAGTAAAATGCTGTCTCTTGCTTGGCATCCAATGGTTTATATTCCCAGCATAGGGTTGAAACCTTTTCTTCTGTAGGATCACAACTATATTCCAAGAGGACAAAAAGAGAAGCAAATCTCTTGCATTTGGGCACAGAATTGGCATGGAATGAAGTCCCCAAAAGTAGCACTAACGGAATGAATGTTTACACCTTGCCGACTGCGGATGACAGCCCCATCTAATCACCGTGGTTTTGTTGATTTGGCAATGGCGTTTCACTTCCACCGATGAGCATTAAACCCGACGGCGATTCTAAAGAGCTCCACGAGAACGGAAACTTTACCGGGCAGGTAATCCTCGTGGGAAGAGTTGACACCTGGAAGAGCTAAGGTGTACCAGTAGAAACTTCAGCATTAATTAGAATGATTAGATTTGGCGCGAGTGGTAGGTGAAAACACATAAGTAACCTCTTACCTACCATTAACAGCATTTCCTTGTACTGGGATTGTCATACCCTATTACGTTTATCCTCTCCTCTGCGTATGTCTTAAGTCTTAAACCGTATTAGTCACCTTCATGACTTGACAGGAAGCACGTGATCATCGCTTTCCAGTGGGGTAACCAATGGATTTAAATGTCAGAGATTGTCCTTTATCTTTTGATTGGTACGTGCCTTCACGCTTTCAGGATGCATGTATGCTGGAGATGGTAAGAGTTTTTTTTTCGGTCCCACCGGTTCCGTAATCTGAGCCGTTGATTCCAGATTCAAGGAAGTCAATGGCGAAAACACGGCTACTGTAGGATCCTCTGTGTACGGCGCCATTTGCACATCGGTAGAATCACTACCACAAGATCACCTCCCGGGCACGCTAAATCTGCACGGACAAAAGAGCATAGACGCGTCTTGCCAGCCTGGCCGGTCCACTAATTCCCTCGGGTCCCACACTACACATTTATTCACAGAGGCCAAAATTACAAAATTTACCGAAACCATTCCTCCACCCCCCCCTTCTCTCTCTCTCTCTCTCTCTCTCTCTCTCTTCTTCTTCCTCTCAAGTAACAGAACACTCTCCTTCTTACTTTGTCTACGCTCACACACCACCATACCTACCCCGATTACAGTGACCATACACCACCAGCGCCATGCCTCAGTATCTGTTGTTTCTCATTGTACTCTCAGTCTTTGCCCCTCTCTCTGCCTCCTCCACTGACCTTCCTTCGTACAGAGAAGCCCCTGCATTCCGGAACGGCAGGGGATGTCCTGGAACCACATGGTCCTCGTTGGACAAGAGATCCCACAATCCCTCAATCATCCACATAGCCATGACACTCGACACTGTCTACCTCCGCGGCTCCGTCGCCGGCGTTTTCTCCGTTCTCCAGCATGCGTCGTGCCCCGAGAATGTCGTCTTCCATTTCATAGCCACTCCCCGCCGCAGCGCCGAACTCCGTCGTATCATTGCCACCACGTTCCCTTACCTCGGCTTCCGCCTCTACCTGTTTGACCCTAACCTCGTCAAAGGCAAGATTTCCTCAGCTATACGCAGCGCTCTGGATCAGCCGTTGAACTACGCGCGAATCTACCTTGCCGATCTGTTGCCGGCCACCGTGCGTCGCATTATCTACTTCGATTCCGATCTTGTTTTGGTCGATGACGTGGCTAAGCTGTGGAGCATTAATTTGGGAAGTCATGTTCTTGGTGCACCTGAGTACTGCCACGCCAACTTCACTAACTACTTCACTCCAAAATTCTGGTCAAATCCGGTTTTTGCGGCATCACTTAAGGGGCGGAAGCCTTGCTATTTTAACACGGGGGTGATGGTCATAGATTTGTGGAAATGGAGGGAAGGGAAGTACACAGAAAAGTTAGAGAACTGGATGAGGATACAAAAACGGTCCCGGATTTATGAGTTAGGCTCGCTGCCGCCTTTCCTTCTAGTATTTGCCGGCGATGTGGAGAGAGTGGAGCACAGGTGGAACCAACATGGGCTCGGTGGAGATAACCTCGAAGGGCTGTGCAGGAATCTACACCCAGGCCCAGTGAGCTTGCTTCACTGGAGTGGAAAGGGTAAGCCTTGGCTTAGGCTTGATTCCGGGAAAGCGTGTCCATTGGATTCACTGTGGGCCCCCTACGATCTCTTCCGCCATCCTTCCTTGTTCTCGGATAGCTGATGAAGGTCTATCGCCATTCATGGAGATTTCCAGCGACAAGGCTAGAAAAAAAAAAAAAAAAAAAGGCAAACACGAGCTGACAGACGAATGAGGACAAAATCGTAAAAAGAGAGATAAAGAAAGCTGAGTGGACGTGGACGTTGTGGCTAGAGGCCATAGGATGCCACAACAGTTAAACCGTGAATTTTTTTAACAGTATCCAATGGGAGACACGATTAGTAGTAAAGGAAGCGATTTAATGACCGGAGGATTGATTGGTTGCATGGATAAAAATATCCTCTTCTCTGTGAAGAGAAAGACCGAAAAGGCAGTAGTAGTAGTAGCTGGAGGGTTCAGATTTGGTAAATGAGCATCGAAGGTCGTGCTTTGCTTTTCATGCATAGTAGAAAGTGGATAGTGCGATTAAGCAGGTGTTTCTACTTCCACTTTTTCTTTTTGTGCCAAAACTATAATCCATATAAAGTTTTCTCTTTCACATTTTCTATTATTTTGGGTAAACTAACTTTGAAGTTTTGTCAGGATTATTCCCCTTAATACTTAGTTAATCAGACGTTGCGTGTTTGATTAGTTAGGAAATTGACTTTTTTTTTTTTTTTTGGGATTAAGTTTCAGTTGGGCTAATTTGGGTTTTCAAGTGGGCCAACCAAAATAGTAAGTTGGGGCTCATTTCAGAGAATGATGGGCCTGAACGTCTGATAAGGAACAGCTTGAAGCTAAAAGGCGCAGACAATCAGGCTTGTGCTATACAGGGAGGAAGAAGAATATTATCTGGCAGAACCCGTAACAGAAGAATGGTTGGCATCATCTTTAGTGTGTGGGACTGATTTTCCATTTTGACTTTTACAGCATGATATCGCCTGAATTGTTAGTCAATTTTGGAATCAAAAGTTCTATATGGATCATGTAAAATTTGCCAACTTCATGATGTTTTTTTCTATAAAAAAATTGTGTACCCAACCCAAAGGAAATGGGTCTGTTGGTGAAACTGTGTGCACGTAAAATGAAGCAGCCCGTGAGCTTGTAGATAAAAAACGAAGCCCAATCCTCTTGCCAGAGCCACGTGTGGCGCTGCTCACTCTTTAATCCTTGGAGACGCTTGCCCTCCACAAAAAATACCTGAATTAACTGTCACTATGACCAGCTAAAATAGGGCTACATATTGAAAAAAAATCAGAGAAAAAACAGAGAAATTTAGTGGTGTACATTTGAAGATGATTCAAGTAAGCAACAGTCTCTTTCTCAGTCATTAGCTTCTTCTTCAACCAACTGCAAGCCCCCTCCTGTACAGGAACATGGCCACCATAGCCCCCGGGCGGGCTAACATAGGACTAATTAATCCCCACAGCCGCAAGCCAAAACTTCTATCTGCATTCTTTGGCAAGAAAATCAAGGTAAAAACCTCTTTAGGGAAAGCGAGTATACCCAGGACCCTTACAAATTCCTCTTTCAAAGCTGAACTGATCGATGCCGTTCGAGATCTTTTTGTGGGTGTTGGAGTGGGATTGCCATGCACAGTCATGGAGTGTGGCGATATCATATACAGGAGCACTTTGCCAAAATCCGATGGGTTAACCATTACAGTCCCCGGTGCAGCCTTGGCTCTTGCTGCCTTGTCTTATCTCTGGGCCACCCCTGGTGTGGCTCCTGGGTTTTTTGATATGTTTATTCTTGCTTTTGTTGAGAGGTTGTTCAGACCCACTTACCGGAAGGTTAGTGATTCGTATTCATATCTCGCATTTTCACGAGTGTTACCTGTTCCTTTTATTAACCATAGAAAGACTGTTCTGGCATGCCTAGCTGTGGTTATTGGGTTTGGTTTGTGGTGCAGGATGATTTTTCTTTAGGGAAGAAGTTGGGTGAAGGCTCTTTCGGTGTGGTTTATAGAGCTTCATCTGCTAAGAAGTCTTCTTCCAAGGTATGTGGTGTTTGATGAGAACCCAATAGAAAATTTCCTTTTTTTCTTTTTCTCCCTGCATTATAACTAGTTATTTTGGATAGTAAGTTCCACTTAATTTTGATTATAAAGTCAAGTTCAACCTGAGAAATCAAATTTTCATTTATCCATTAAATTTGAATATTTGTTGCTCGCACTGGTCAATCATTTCAGTTATGTACTTTATAGGAAAGAAGAAATGACAGTGTCTGTAGTAGTCCCCGAAACTGTGTTATCTATATGAAAAAATGGTTTGTTGATTTATGGTTTTTGGTTGTGGCTAGAAGGAAGGTGACTTTGTCTTGAAAAAAGCTACTGAATATGGTGCAGTGGAAATCTGGATGAATGAACGTGCACGAAGGGCTTGTGCAAATAGCTGTGCTGACTTCTTGTTTGGTTTTCTTGAGGTGTTGCTCTATTATGTTACTACAATATGAATTAAGGGGTGTTATTATCTCAAGATATTTAGCTATTTATTTTGATGCAGGATTCCTAAATTTGATTGTTTAGTTTGTGACTATAATTATTCACATGAAACTGATTCTAGAGTTCTTCGAAGAAAGGAAGTGAATATTGGCTTATATGGCGATTTGAAGGGGAAGCCACACTTGCAGACTTGATGCAAAGTAAAGAGTTCCCCTACAATGTTGGTACTTCCTGTCATCAGCTTTTTTGATTCCTATACACTATTAAAAATATTCATGCTATGACATTTCACCGCTGATTCATATTATTTCCATTACTTATGCTTCTTGGATGACTATGATGTAATTCACTACGTTTTTAAAATTGATGCTTCAGTGATAAACTTTTAGCTTGTTTTAACTTTCCAAATGCATGAGTTTTGATGGTTACATGAAATGTCAGGTAGAAACTATGATTCTCCGGGAGGTTCAAGATTTGTCTAAGGGGTTGGAAAGGGAAAACAGAATCATTCAAACTGTCATGAGACAACTTTTGTTTGCACTTGATGGGCTTCACTCCACTGGGATTGTGCATAGAGATATCAAGCCACAGAATATTATATTTTCAGAAGGTAATAACAGTAAGTTATGTGTTGACAAATAAAAACTTGGAAAGTTCAACTCCTGATGAAAATGACTTCCAGTTCCTGCTTGAAACTTGAGCAGGGTCTCGTACATTCAAGATCATTGATCTTGGTGCTGCTGCAGATTTGAGAGTGGGCATCAACTATATTCCAAAGGAGTTTCTTCTGGATCCAAGGTATTCCACTCATTATTTTACATGGACATCTTGTTAACATCTTAAAGGAGGAATACTATTATCCATTATGCCCTGTATCTGCAGTTAATCCATGTCCTTGGGGTATTTTGTTCACAACCTATTATCTATCTAACTATCTATATATTCCCATGACTGGTTTTCTCTTTCATCATTGCTGGAACTTCTTTTATCTTTTTCTTTCAAGTTTATGTTCATATAGATGTGTGTGTGTGTGCGCGTGCATGTGATATTTATATGTATCATGTGCAGACAAATGCATACATGTTACTCCAGCTTGTGCATATGTAGGCAAGATAAGCAGAGAATGTTTAGGCTCTACTGTGTTGATGCTGTAGGCTAGGCTGTTGGGCATTATAGCTTTTGTGTTATCACTTAATAGGAGGATAGAAATTCAATTAAATGTGCACTTCTTAATAGACATTACAAAAATCTAAGAGAAAATAATAGTTAATTACTTTAAGGAAAGATACAAACATGTGCAGCACTTTGTGATATAAATAGGATACCTTGATAATCTTCTGCAACCTTGAAAACTTGCAACGGTAAATTAATAGGGTCCCAGCACTGGAAAAATACATATCACATGCTAACTCTCATCGACAACCTACTGGAGTTTGTGTGTAGACTGAGGGTGTCTGATCATTTCCCTAAGATAAATATTAAAGATACTAAAGAGAGAGGGCTATTTGGCTATAAGAAATGTAGAAGTGACTCATATTATTTTCTAATTTCTATTGTCAGCTTCTTTGTTATTATTATTATTATTTTTTGGCTCTAAATTCTACTTCCAGGAAAATTCTTACTCTTTCAGTAGTTAAGTGCCCTAAAATGATGTAGAAGGTAATGGTGGATGTGTTTCATTCCATTTACATTTCTCAGGTAAAAATGATTAAATTACAACAGGCATATTAATGTTGTCAAATAGATGGCCCCTTGGAAAAGAAAATTGGATTTTTGTGGTTTATCTGTTTCTTTTATTATATGGATATATACTAGCTTGAAAAGATGTACATGGAGTTCAAGTGGTAAAGGCATGGTTTTGAGTTGATTAAGTGGCTTGAATACTAAGTTCCATAAAACCAGTGACAATCATTTCGGATGCATCATCATAAATGGTTATACCAGATCGTGATTCTGCGTTAGTTCTTGCCATCGTATTTGTGCAGTCTTTGCTTTACATGATGCTTATTTTCACCTAGTGCAGTAGTTTGGCATGAGTATGATTGTGAAATATTAAATTTGGAAGCTATATAAGGTTAACGATAACGAATGACTGCTAGGCTTATTGTCTTGGTGAAACTCATAGTAAACCATAAAATTGTTATCATCAATATCTTGCAAACATGTTAACCACTTTGATAAGTCCTGTATGTTTCCTAATAGTTGCATCCTTGAGTTCATTCTGAAGTAGACCCTTAAAGCTATATTTGTTTGTTTGTTCATTTGTTTTTACCCTCAAAGTTTTATTTTATGTGGTATTGAAGATTCAGCAGAATTGTATGAGATTTTTGTACCATGTTGTGATATTCGTGGTGATTGTTGGTCTTTTTCCTTTCCAGGTATGCTGCACCTGAGCAATACATAATGAGTACCCAAACTCCATCTGCTCCTTCAGCTCCTATGGCAACTGTACTTTCACCAGTTCTGTGGCAGGTCTAACTTTCCACTATGAAACCTGATCAGCTTGATTACTTTGAAGTTTAATTTCTTCTCCTTGGAACTTAGGTTCTTTCCTGTTTCTTTTAATGTTATTTCAAACAGATGAATTTGCCGGATAGATTTGATATCTATAGTGCTGGTCTCATCTTGCTGCAAATGGTAAGTGACTACACGGCTGAGCTCTCTGGTTTACCATACCTTATTAATAAGCTTAACCAGAACAGGTAGCATATGAACATTTTATAGTGGGTTAGAATTTTGTGACTATGAGCGTCTAGGTTAGACCAGAATATCTGGTGTACTGATGAGATAATTTTTTTTTTTTTTTGTTTATTCTTCATATAGGATTTACTTTAGTTTTAGACTTAACTGTGGTCATTCTTCAAATGAAATTAGTTGCTCTAATTTTTAGACTAAACTATAATCACCAAGATGCTAAGTGTTGGAAGTTCTGAAATGGATCCACTCATAAGGTAAGAGGAGATTTCAAGTTCCAGTTGGGCACTTTTACCCTGAGGATTTTTGAATTCATGACTTCTGATTTCTTAACAATAGCTCTTAAGGGTAAGTAAACTCTCTGTACTTGGTGGGAAGGATGGTATTTGAGCATTTATATGTAAGTGATCGTATGCATGAATTATGAACTTGAATTGAGTTGGTAGGGCTGATGCAGCATGTAGTGTACCTGCATTTCATCATCTGAGAAGAAAAAGCCTAGTTATGGCATATTGTTCCACATCTAATGGTAAATTATACAAGTTACTTTGGCTGACAAAATGTATCTGTATTCATAGACTTTATGCTTATCCTGCTGGTGATATATATTTTTTTCTTTACAGGCATTCCCATCATTTCGTACTGATAGTGGCCTCATACAATTCAATCGCCAACTAAAGAGGTGCAATTACGACTTAAATGCATGGAGGAAAAGCATAGAGTCCCGTGCCAGCCCTGAACTGCGGAAGGGTTTTGATCTTTTGGATTTGGATGGTGGAATAGGATGGGAACTCCTGACATCAATGGTCCGATATAAAGCGCGACAAAGAACCAGTGCAAAAGCAGCTTTAGCTCATCCCTACTTTGATAGAGAAGGGCTGCTTGCACTGTCCTTCATGCAGAATTTGAGGCTGCAATTCTTTCGTGCTACACAACAGGATTATAGTGAAGCTGCTAAGTGGGTCATTCAGCTGATGGCAAAATCTGGGACAGAAAAGGACGGTGGCTTCACAGAAGCTCAGCTTCAGGAGTTCAGAGTCTGTATCAAAACCACATTCACAAATCATATTCATTATGTGATTATTGTTCTCCATATGATCATTAACTATCATTCCTCCTTATTGTTCAGGAAATCGAGCCCAAGCAA
Organism: Moringa oleifera; assembly: GCA_021397835.1. NCBI lineage: Eukaryota > Viridiplantae > Streptophyta > Magnoliopsida > Brassicales > Moringaceae > Moringa > Moringa oleifera. The sequence continues at coordinate 6,654,876 of JAJFZO010000191.1, read as the reverse complement.
AAGACAAGTGCACGAAGAAACGCGCTTGCTTCAGCTCTTCGACTTCAAAGGAAGATTGTTAAAACATTAAATGAGAGCATGGATGAGCTTAACCGACGCAGGAAGAGCCTATGGTGGAGCAGGTGGATCCCCAGAGAGGAATGAGAACTCTGCGTACATAATATTCCTTTTTTTTTTTTTTCGAATTTGTGTATATTTTGTGTCAATATATATATATATAAACCGACTAATTCTGCTAGAGTAACAGTTACTTAAATGAAAGAAGATTAGCTGGAATCTTACAGAAACATACCTGGAATCTCTTGACCGCATGTGTGAGCTTGATCATGAACACTAAGTACATATAAATTAATGTATTCAATGAACTGAAAACCTGAAAGGAAGAAAAGGCTTATTAAGTAATCTATTTTTTTGACTTTAAGCTTATGTCACTTTCCTAGACAATTCCCTAGCCATCTTTAGAAGGTTGCACAACCTTGACCCTCACTTTCTTGTTTCCAGAAAGATTGAATTAGAGAAAATAGGAGAAAAGAACATTTGATAAACTTAGTTATTTTCTTTTCTTTTCCCACTAGCCAAAGAGAGTCTAGAAAGCTATTATTGCTACCTAATTTTGTTTTAAAGAATCAGTGACATTTAAAGCACATGTTGAAGTTGGAATTCGTTTACAAACTTCTGTGGTGAATGCATAATCATTTCATTATTGATGATGTTAGATACAGAAATATAAGAATTTTCTTTTGTTCTTATGAAAGTAAACTTCTGTTGGCAATCCATATTGATGTAGAGTAAGCTAGAAGGGAAATATATCACATGACATGCTTAACACCGATTATGCTGCACTTACCAGCAAGGCCTCCTTGGCTCTATCAATGGAGTCAACTGCACAGATGCTATTAAAACGCTAAAAAGTCTCGTCGTACAACATTAAATCTCTGTAATCATTAATCAACTCACTAATTAAACCCTTATTAAGCAAACTCTGGAAAGTTGATGTCATTTTCTATACAATTCACAGAAGACAACTGTGTTCTACTAATTAATTAACTCTAATCAAGCCACCCGGATTCTTTGTTTTTTCCACTTTGTGTCATGTTAAAAGAATAAACCACTTAATTAACTTGCAATTTATGGTGAAAAACCATGGGGGCAAGACCTGATCCTATCCAGCATGAATAGAAAGTAACCCAAAAAAAATTAAAATTAAAATTAAAATTGTTGCTTGATGAATAAATTAAATAAAAAGCAGGAAATAAGAAGAAGCACAGGGTGATGGGTTAAATTATAAACTATAATATCTGACTAAAGGGCTTAGTTGTGAGTTAAGAAACAGTAAAGATGTTGAGTGCATGAGAGGCAATGGCATTGTGAATCACGAGCACTTCACGTGCAACTCTGAACTACTTGTTCTCTCCGTATTATTTTATCAAAGGCATGAAACACACACAGCCCAACATGAGATGGGAAGAGCCATCAATCTAAGCCTCTAACCTTTTGCCCATATATACTGCCTTAATTTCATGAATTAATGAAATATTAATCATAATTAATTAAAGCTAATCTTAGTTTCATGATTTCCGAAACTTTGGGTTTTTCAGACTTCGGGGCGCCTTTCTGCATGGAAAACCACTTGTGCGACCACGGATTATACAAAGCATATGTATTTAAACTACATGTTGTATACTCTTTGTATTAAAATTAAGTATAAGAACTTATTTTCTATGTTTAACATGTATACCGGGACAACTAATCTTATGTATAATCTCATAAGAAACAAACTAGATCATCTTATTCTCGTTCATCAATACACAGAAATAATGTTCTATCTTGTCGAAATTGTATAAAGGAACAGAAGAAGAAACAAATCTCTGATCAGCTCTGGGATCAATATTGACAGCCTAAAATTGTTCGAAGAGAGAGGGAATAGAAAAAGACTAGTTGTTTATTGAAAAGAGGGTTAATGGAAGTTGTGGGTGTCCTAAGCAAAATGGGGGGAACACGAGACTAAGCAAGTGGTGCCTTGCTTTGCCTTACGTTAATTAATTATTTACTTTAGTTTATTATATAGTTAATTAATCAATCACTAGCTTGGGTTTTGAGCAATTATTAATTTATATAATCTTTTACTTTTTGTTAATCTCATAATTATTGTATTATTATCATGGAATCTTGGTCATTGCCTTGAACTTTTACCTGGCTAGCTAGCCCTTCAACATTATTATTATTCTTTTTTTCACGACTAACTTTGGTCGTGTAGGCAACTATGAAAAATTAATTTTAATTAGAGATTAACTTTGATTTAATCTATTAAGTCGTAAAGTTGCTAGCAAACCGAATCAAGATTTTGAATACCCAATTCCTGTTATGCGGCAAATCTGAGAGTCATTAAATGGGCGCTTTTGATGAAATTTTCTATTGTTCATATCATCTCTCCGATCTGTCAAATTGGTTCATGATCAAGGTTTCAAGGTAATGAAGGGCAGATGTGATGAATTAAAATTCAAAACAAGACCCAACAAATCTTAAGAACTACTGTGTCGGTGGGATCTTATTCTCATTTTGGTCTGCTGCCCGCTTTACATTGCTAGCTAATTGCAATTCACTGTGTAATATACGAAGGATTAACTACTCAAAGCTCAAGAATATGAAAATTTTCAGGGATTTGTAATCTTGATATATAGCTAAAAATTTGAGTAAAGCAAAGATACTTCACATTGTACAGCTTAAATATCATGTGGGTATTGGTTTAAATTGATTAAAGTATGATTAGACCGACTGATGAGAAAATTAATCATTATTAAGAGTCTGTGATGGGCAAGATTTCTTGACCTCTTTTTCACGGACATTGACATCCAACCAAATTAAAGCCATGTAAGAACTCTTTTTTAAGTTTGCTGTCTTATCCTCTTATTTTACAATAACTAATCAGGATTAGAGTGTTTGCATCATCACTTCAAAGAGACTGGCGATTAATTAATCATTCACTGATTTGTGATTGTGAGATGGACAGCCATGTCCCCACATGGAAGCCTATAGTGTTGGAGTAGTCAGACGAGAAGAAGAAGATAAGGTGATTAAGGTCATCGTCACTGTCCTTAAACATTGTAAAGGTGGTTGTTATGCATGCTTATGCAGGATTCAACCGTAACCCTAATTGCCTATTTAGGTGGAAAAGCACTTAAAAAAGGGGAGCTAGGGTTGATCATGAACACATAATCACCTTATCATCAATATCATCATCTACAAATTGAAAGGCGACCTGTGGAAGCTTTGAAGTTATGGCCGACCCATTATGCTGGTGGGTGATGCCTACACAAGCTAAGGTGTAGAGTATGACATGGCAATGAATGTGACTAGAGAGAGAGAGAGAGAGAATTAGGGTTTTTGTTTGTTTGGTTTGTTTATCATTTAGCTTAGTGTAGGGGTATGGATACCCAAGTGGGGCGAGGGACCCATAAGGTATTTGTCTGGTGGGTTAGGGGGCACTGCACGCCCTTTCATGCCCCATCGTTGGCTCTTTACTAGACCAACGTGAGCCAGGACCACGCCCTCTTCATCCTATAAGAACCCGCCATCCTCTTTCCTTCTCACTTCAAAGCCATTCTACTTCTCACAGCAGCAACATAGTCTCTACTGCTACGTACAAACCCACGAAGCCAAACCTCTCTCTCTCTCTCTGTGTTTTATCTGCTGCAATTCAACCTTATCCTTTCAAGGTAGTCTATCTCTTTAAAGATATGAAGATGAGCAGCGCAACCATGGGAGGCTCAAAGAGAAGACTATCGAGCAGAGGACTAGGAGGGGTCCTCCGAGAGCAAAGGGCTCGCCTTTACATCATAAGGAGATGCGTCGTCATGCTCCTTTGCTGGCATGACTAGAAGGTTCCCAGCCATGGGAATAGCTCATATGATTAACGAAGGATATTGGCTATTCTTTTTTTTTTTTCCCCTCTTGTTTTTCTCTCTTCTCGGTGGAGTGTAAATAGCAGCCAGCGGAACAGATCGGAGAGTTTTAACAAAATTTTTGTAAGGGTTGACCCTTTACAGGGCCTTAAAAGATGTACACTAGATATCTTCAATTAAATCGTTGATATTATTTAACAAGTTCTTGGCTTCCATTCTTTTTCACTTTCAGTTTTAATGGGCATTATTATATGTTCATAGATGGGTCTTACACACAGAATTCGATCTTCTGTTTCAGTCTTCCATGATCTTCTGTTTAAGTGGCATGCAACTCAAATTACTGCCTTTCATGAGAGTTGAAGGTGGAGCCACAATTGGAACCAATCATACCTTACCCACAGGTCAAATCACACGCACTTCTTCATCTTTTTTGCTAAAGTCCCTGATCCTCTTATCCGAATCTGCAACTACAGATTCATATGCTCCAGAGAGAGAGAGAGAGAGCTCATTAAGCTTTTTTTTTTTTTTTGGTGAATTAGAGGGGAAGAATTGAAAGGAAGAAGAAGAGGAAGGAGAAAGAAGAGTAATACCCAGATGAAAGTTGTTTTCTTTTGAGCATTATTTTAATGTTTCTTAACTTATTTTCTTTGTTCTTTTCATGGAACAGCCAAGACTGTTGATTATCTCAAGAAATGCCTAAGTTTGCGCAAAATGAAAGTGATTTTTGAACTTAAAAGAATTGATTAGTGACTCATCCAACGTTTGCCCTCATATGGGTTTGTCCTCAACTTAAGCTTTTGACCACTTCCCCCTAGATTCCACGCCCCAGCTGAACTCCAAGCTTTCTGTTTGGTAGCTAGGAAAATTGACAGTTTAACAAAGTAAGTAAACTACCCAGTTAATTAAAAGTGAGGGCCACAATATTCCATAATATGGACACACCATGTAGGCCCATTAATCATATGAATTGACAATTAGGTGACATTATGGTACAATTAATACTGTTTAATCTGATCTTTTTCTTCGTTTGCAACTTTTTTTAATCCTCCAATTATTTTCTCCTTTTCGTTGAAAATCAAAAAGGTTTCTTGGACTTGTTGCTTCATGATACTAAGTAGAATCACTTCTAATTAGTCACATGTCGTCACCCTTTTCTAATCTCTTTTTTTGATTCTCTGTTGGTTGATTAGAAGTTGTGTTAATCAACGACTTTGCTTAATTAAACAAGGATCCTTTCCAGTAAGCTTTATTCCGATTTCCTTGTCGTCAACCTGACTAACAAGACCAAATATTAAATCATGATTAGTTCTTAAAAAAACGCGGGAATTTTGAAAATAAAGAAAAAAGGAAGCGTCCAAAGGTCACCCCTCTGCTTTTCCGATCCAGTTTTGGCCGTTTGTGCCCGCGAGTGGTCAAAACACCGCTTGTGGACCCGACCCAACTTGAATTATTGGGTTACAGCCCATGTGCACGTGTGCCACGTGTACGGTATAGGTGTGATGTTCTTCTGTTCAGCTATTTTCCCTACGTGCGGCAGATTAAAAAGCCACAGAAGAGCTGAACAGAGAGAAGTATCACTTTGTTCTCTGTGCACCATGGAGGTCTCGCCAAGACATTGTCAGGTGTGCAGCTACAAGATAAGGTGAAACTAGGTTTCTAAGAGACACGTGTCGTCAGACAGTCGAAGTAACATCTACTTTTTGTGAACCCAAAGATTTATTATATGTCTGGGGTTCAGAACATAGTTGTCAGCTTCACGGGAGCTGCAATTCCTAATCTAATATTCTGTTGTCGGCCACATCGGAAGGTGCCACCTTCCATGTTGTGTACGCGAGTGTCTGTAAATAATAGTAAAGCAGACATGGGAGAGAGAGAGAGAGAGAGAGAAGGTGAATGGTCAAAGTGACAGGCTTTTACGGAGCCCACGTGCGCCTTTTAATCGTCAACCCCACCACCCCCATAACCACATATGTCTGCTGCATCTTTTTTGTTTTGTCTGTTAATAATTGTATGCAGGAATGGTGACATATGGAGTCTCTTCTTCTCCTTCTTTGTTCATTCACATCCTGCTTTACACGCTTACCAGCTAATCTTCAACTCTGCTTCACAACCGTTCCCCAAACCCCACCCTTCATCTACCCTATCTTATCTCCAAGCTGAAGCGGATATTTTCCTTAATTTTCTCCTAATCAAAACATGGAAACGGGTCGCCCGCTTGCAGGCCTTGAAGCCGCAAACGGGGAAGTTGTTTTTGTATGGATTTGATATTATATTTTATAAGAACATTGAAGATAATGTTGAGCACGACAGGGCTGCTTGATTTCTGAAACTTGAAATCCTTGCCTGGAAACATATGTTTCAGGCTGCCAGGGGATACGGACAACAGGCTGCTGCCTATTTTATAGGTTAGGAATTGTTTATGGGTTTATTTAGGCATCTTCAGGGCAGTTAACGTCAGTTGATTACAATTATTGTTGTTGGTACGCTTCAATTATGATAACAGAGAAACAGGAAAAGAAACAAGTGTTTCAGGTTGCCTGTTTAAACATTGATGAAGAGCCAACCTGCAAGTTATCATGTACACCAACGGATAAATCTTTGTTAGGAAAGATTTTGGCTAAAGATTGCAATCAAAGGCTAACCCGAAGTTATGATGAAATATTATAACATGATTATGATATATGAGAGTAGCATACATTAGCTTTAGTGGATAAAAGTCATAATTATGATATCATCTCTTTGCATTAATGTGGCATGTGTCTCAGTGGTGCTGCTCTAGTTTTCTAATCAAATCCAGCTATTGTATTTCACTTATGAAAATGTCAATTTTTGGATACGGAATTTGCATGTGTTCTGATCAGAGACAAAATGTCCAGAGTGTCAAGGTCCTATATGTCTGTTCCTTTAGTTCCAGAACACTGGACTATCAGAAGAAAAAATAGTGACCCATTTGCCTTAGGGGACACCAGGATATACATGGCTTTGCATATCAAAGAACAAAGAGCCTTAAATTTGTCCAGCAAGAGGACTTACCCTACAATATGCTGCAGAAGCAGCTACTAGGATGGGTCTTTATCCAGCTTCCCTGCAAACAATCATGCTGTCCATGAACAAGGCAACAAGCTCTTACTCATCCTTACTTACTCATAATGCGGGTAGGTCCAGTGGTCTCTCCAGCCATTTCTAAAGCCAACCTGATCTGTGAGGCTCTACCAGTTCATGCATGTTTCTCGGATCCATTAATGTGCAGAGAAAGAATTGGGCAACCGAGCACATGGTCTACCCAGAATTTGATTGTCCTCTTAGTGTTCTGTCATACATTAACTGTGAAAAGAACAGAAAAATGTGAAACCCCTGAAGGAGATTCATTAAGATAAGGCAAGTCCCAAAGGCAACTCCAGCTACCTTCACCAGGTTGCCTTGAGACTCTTGAAACTACCTTTAAGAGTGAAAAGAAACATTGAAAGTCAGGGCTCTTCTGAAGCATTAACCATAAAGTATAACACATTTTTGATGTATTCTCAAAATGAGAAGGATTACAGCTCGGTAAGGACTTCCTTGGCAACAACAAAAAACAGTAACTTAGCCATGATTAACAACCGTTTTAAGATTTCAAGCAAACTATTGATTATGCTTAAACACCAAGGATAACATAGTAGGTCAAGCTTTCACAAAAGCAACCACAAAAAATTTGCTATCATCCAAGATGATGATAAATAGGAACTTTTAATCGAGAACCTTGCTCCCTCCCCAAGCAATAAAGCTTTCTTGTGATCCAAATTCCTACAGTAACAGAGAAGAACCACATTAGAATCAGGGATATTCACAAATGAAATTTGATAAATTGGACATGAGATATGAAATTGCAAAGATGAGAACGTACAAGTTGGCTCAGTCGGAACTCTGGCGGTGTATCAAGTTCTATATTTGCTGGATCAAGGACAAGATTTTGACACTCCTCCAAATCTTTTTTCAAATCTTCTGCTCCTAGCTGAGCATAATCAGAGAGACGAGGCTTGTTCTTCGAAGCTCCATCAGTCGCGTTTTCTTCCCTATTTGGAGACTGGCTCTGCAGGAGCTCATCACACAGAGACAGGCCTTCTACCAGCTGTTGTGAATCCAACAGATACTGCGACTCACTGTCCCACCATTTTGTGTCTTCTTCAGCATGAGTATCATTTTTGTCTAGCATCTGATTTGAATGATTTTCCTCATTGGGTTGATCACTATAGCCAGGCTTTTCATCCTCAGGTTGAACCTCATCCTCCACGTACTCTACCTCAAGATGCTTAACCGTAGCAGCCAAAAGGAAAAAAGAAAAAAAGAGAAAAGAGAAAAAACAGGAGAAGACAGATGTCAGATCTGTTATGGACATGAGCTCGGGTTAAAATGTTGAGGGAATATATTCTCTGCAACTCGCTTGTTATTCGAAATTCTGGCCATCAAAGAACGGCACCATTCTCTTGACAGAATATTCTGATATCATAAAGGGACTGGCCAAACAATCCCAATGCACAATAAAATAGAACCTTTTTGGCAACTGTAATTGTAGGAAGCTAGTTGCAGATAATGTTCTAATTTTCAACCCTCATAACAGAACTAACTCAGAGAAAACATGTTTTAGACTGTTAGCCTCTAAAACATGACCAGAAAAGAAAAGAGCAAGTTTTACCTGTGCAAAGGTATCCATGTGAATTGCAGTGGCATCTTGTTCAAAATCAAAATCAGAAGTAAGCCTTTCAGCTTGTGGAGGGTCAGGAGTCAGAGATTTTGGAGTGACAGGGTCTACTTTTGGAATCATGATATCAACAGTTTCAGGAAACTCTTGTTCTATTTTATCACCTTGCTTGGCTTGTGGCAGCTGATAGAATATCTTAGAAATGACATACTCTCCATCCTTCTCATCCTCCTCTGTTCCAAGGTGATATTGGTGCATCACCCAATTAGCTTTTTCAGGTTTTTCTCCTCTAACCAGACTCGTATAAAGAACCATAATCTTCTTACATCCTCTCTGAACTCCATCCAACATCACTGGTTTGGTCCTGCCAGTCTTATGCCAGCGGACATCAGCGAGAGAATCCCCATGGATCTTTCTGCGCTTACGAGTTCCAGTACTGTAAGCCTTGATAGCTCTATGAAAGAAATGGGACACACTTCCATCTTGTTTAACACCTAAAAGTTTTCATTTTCAAGAATAAATTTTAAACAAAGATGCCTAAAGAAAACTGCTGCAAAACAAGGGGCCAAGCTCACATCACCAACCTGGTAAATTCTGAGGATGGGTATAACAGATTCCATCATCTTCCTTAACAGTTGGAATGAACTCATCAATGAACGGATGGGGTTTTAAATCTCCTACACCAACTTTTGCCAGCAAATGCCATATGATCTCCGGATCAGATGGATCAAATTTCACGCCTCTAGGTAGTCCTGGCCACTCTTCAACAACCTGGAAAAGCCAGGATTTCTATGCTTAGATATGTAAAAAGATCAAGAGAAAAAGGAAACAGGAAAGATAACTATTGGAACTTTAGCAGTACTTCAGTTAGATCTCTACCACAGCTACGCAGTTCTTAGGGAACTGACCTTCCGGCCCTTACATGCTCATTTAGTGATATGACAGACAGCAACAAAAATCCTTGAGAACAATGCAATCATAACTAACAAATAAAAATGGAAGAACACCTCAATTTATCAGTTCATATAAAGGAGTCATTTAATTTAATTCAAAAACCATATCGCCCTAATCATTGACTTAAATTCTGAATCATACAGTTGTTAACCACCACATTATCCTATTCTTTTACGTCACAAAACGTACTCTCCTATGCCCATCTATAAAGGTCCCGGAAAATTCAACTGCAGAACATTGGCATCAACCATGTAATACAGCTGATATGGCATCATACTGTGAAAAGATTCAGTAAAGACATCATCTCCATTAAATCCAACACGAGATAAAAAGCTATGCACCAAGCAGGAAACAGAATGGTTGTAATGGAAGACAATCAATCAGTTCCACAATGAACTAGTTAAGGATAACAAACTAAAATAACTAGTTTCTTTATTGGATAAAGGTTTGGTTCACCCTATAATTATGATTTATATCAAGTACTTTTTTGTTTGTAGTGTAAATCTTTATTCTATTTTTGATATATGTATATAAATTATTGGATTGTAATAATAATTGAATTTTTCTATATTTTCATAAAGATCTTGCTTAATAAACTTAATAAAAAAGTAATTATTTTCTTTTTTCATTTTTTTCAATAGTAACTTAGTCATATCATTTAACCACTTCTAATTTCTAACCAAAAAAAGGGCAGGTGGAAGTTCAGAATATCATCCACATACCTAAAAAATAAATGAATAAATAAAAAAGAGAGTAAACAGTACAACATACTTTCAGTCATTAGAGGATTAAAATAGAGGCATCAAAATAGTTAAGTGTTATACATCACTGTTGTCAATAGTATGCCGGCAATTCGGACAAGCTCTGGTTGGGTTGCTTCTCCATGTTACTCGTCCTGGATCAAATGTGCCAGATGCACTCTTAATTTTTGTGGCAATTCTATTACTGTCCACCAACCATGATGGCCTGTATATAGTGCAAAATGAAGTTAAACTAGAATCATGAGCAAGTACTAGCAAACTGATTATGATTACCATCCATGGGCCTTTGAATCCAGAATAAAGTGAAATCAGGAATGCTTTAATCTATTGACATGAAGAAGAAAAGGAACATGTGATAAACATTGATCCATTATACAATTAAAAAGATATGCCAAATTAACCAACAGAAATCAATGAAAATTGCAAATCAAATTGATAACTATGTTCCAATGAGAAAATACTGTAGCATATAGCACTATTCATGGGACATCATATAAACTAACAGTGCAATATGTTAATCATGTCATAGTTGACCAATAAACTTACATGATGCAATCACTAACTCATTTAATTGAAAGATGAAGTTGTAACTTTCTTTTTTTCTTTTTTGTACTGTTAATGTAGGCTCTTGTTTAACAGATACATACAGTTTAACTACTGGAAGAAGAGTATACTGTATCAAAAGATAGAAGCACTGGATTCAAATTGATGGTTAGCAATAGCCAATATACGCTATAAGGAATGTAGGAGACTTTAGTATGTTAAATACCAATGGACTTCACAGAAATCAGGAGATAAGATTATTGTAGATGCTCAAACTTGTAAGTGAATCTCCATTCATTGATGATGCACATTTTCTTGGGCTTTAATACTAAGTCGCGCCATCAAAAAGTAAACTTTACAAGCAAAGTTGTACCTTTCTTTCAAATTGAGAAGAAACAATGAGCAACTGAGACACCAGTAAATGCCTAAAGTAAACAACCCCTCTAAACCCTAAAGTGCCCTGATCAACAATCAAATTCAAAACCCAGATAAAACATGAGAAAACCAGGGAATTGAAGGCAAGGAAAAAAATGGAAATCGACAACTCACATATAATTCCCTACAACCAAACTTTAGAAAGAAACCTTTCAAAAGACAAACAACTCAGCTCACAATCAAATGTGACAGAGATCAACTTTCGACACAGATTCACAACTAACTCTATTTTACCAAAAGTCATACAACTTTTTTCTCCTTATCAGCTGCTTCCCAAGTAACCGTACTAATGAGGGTAACATTTACTATTCAAAATCAAAATAGTAAACTTTTAATAAGTAAATGCGATTCTATGAGGGAGAAAGAGAGACCAGAGTGCTTACCCAGCCATGAAAGCGAGTGACGATGATCAAAGGATCAAAACACCAAAACTATCTCTGTCTTGCCGCTCAACTTCCTCCTTTCTTGGCTCCTCTTTGTTTTGGGACATTCACTCCTGTAGGGAACAGAACATTTATCACTTTCTCATCAACCCACCACTTCTCAGGGACTAATATTACTTTTAATTTAAAATTTAAAACCGGATAAATCACTGTTGCTCCGTAGGAAAAGATGAATAAAGAATCCCTGAACAAGGATGCAAAGCTTCCTTTTTTCGAAAAGAAATTCAATAGGAAGTATAAACAATAAAGGCGCCCATTTTCTGAGTCATGGGTGTAAAAGTATCCAGTGTGACGTAGTCGTACAAGAAGACTTCCATTGACTTGCTTTACCATATGGTCCCATGTCATCAACGGTTCATGGAGCCTGTGATTGTTGGTGGGTCTTTCTTGGACAGTTGTGAAGCCATTAATATGTTGGGTAGTTAATCAGAATTTGATATTATCAACTAATGATTTGTAATAATATGAATTGTAAAATTATACTTTTTCAATGAAATCTAATAATTTTATTATTAAAAATAATAAATTAAAAAAACAGAACGATTAAAGTCAACCGGATCCTCAATGGAACAGGTAGATTGGGCCTGAAAAGCCCATTTATTGGTTTTTATGGGCCGATAAAGGGCTTACTAGTTCAGTTAGTTGGGCTCTATCCAATTGGGTTTGGGATTTTGCTTTGAATTGTTAATTATGATAATTTTAATTAAAATTAGTCATCAATCTCACTTTATTCCTCATTTAGTAAAGCAGAGATAGAGATTTAAAAAAAACAATCCTTGTTTGAAAGTTAAATTACTTATTCTCGTGCTATTTACCTAATTAAGTGGGTAAATGAAAAATCTTCATTTTTATTTCAATTTATTTGTTTAAATTTATAAATCATATAAATTCATAAAATGTAATTTTTTTTTTCAAAATTATTCATCATGTTACTATCAATCTTATTCTGTAAATGAAATAAAATCAACTTATTACCACTACTCATTACATTTGTATCAAATTAATCAAATACAAAAAAAAAAATAATTAATATCATAACTAATAAAAATTTAAAAAATTAATCACATTCATCTATTAAATCAATATCATACCATCACTTTTACTACATCAATAAGTTAAGACAAAGGGTAAAGGTTATATTAAGCCTTAATGTTTATTTTATATTATTAATCAAATATTTATGTTTAAACAATGACAAATTAAACCATGATCTATCATTTTAATGTAAATTAGACTTTAACTCAAATGATCATAAAAAATTAAAGACATATTCATTATTAAAATACCTAAAAAATGACTGAAATAAATTATGGACTCTATTTTGGGTCTGTTTTTTAAATTTGAATAATTTTAGATATAAAATCTATATTTTATATTTTTAAAAAATTTTAATAATATAAATATTAAAAAATTTATTTTTCAATACTTAAAAATTTTCAAAATTTTTTTTAACAGTAGGTTGCATATTTATTTACATCAATAAAAAATTTTAAGTTAAAATTTATTATACAAAATCTTCAATTTGAATATTCATAATTTTTAAATTTTTTTAAAAAAATTTAATTTAGACTAAATTAATAAATCAAAATTTGATTTGTCACGTTTTCAACATGGAGATTCGATTGATAATATAGAGTACAACATTCTCAATTTAAATTATAACTTTCAAATAATATATTTCACTAAGATAAATCAATAAAACTTGTAAATTCTATTTTTTATTAAATTTTTTCAACAAGTAATTGCAAGTGTATCTTATAAACAATTAGAAAATTACTAGCGATATCATTAGGAATATAATTATATAATTATTATAAAAATATCACTTATTTACCTCATTAAAATCTCTATCTTTTTCAACAGATATATGATAAGCCATAGTAGAATTGTTAAAGATGATTAACCTAATAAAAAATTTAAAATTTAATAAAATATACAATAAAAATATATTGATAAAATATAAATAAAATTTGTTGTAGGTACTTCTGTCATGAACTTATAGTCAATATTAAAGACATATAAAAGGTTTCATTATATTTAGATAAAGCTTATTATGATATTTACTTATAACACATCATTATTGATAAAAGTTAGTATCTAAAGCAACTATGGATTCTAAAATATCTTTAGCAAATATTATGTAAAATATGATATTTAATCCCAATTGTTTTTTGCTAATACCAAAGTCATCAACAAAGGATAATAGTGTCGCTTCTAAATAAATATCAAATTCAGACTTAACATTAGTTTTTTGAATATTCAAACAAAAATATTTTAAATTTTTTAAATAAATTTCTGAAACGGAACATAAAAGTGACAAATATGTTAACAACACTAAAGGAATTTCTCTAGTAATTATCTTTTGAAGATGATTTTTTTCCGATACTGTCACACTAAATTAATCATAATCTTCTTTACTATCTCAATTTCAAAAGTAATCCTTTCTTGGTATATTTGCTCAAAGAAATAGTGAATTATGTTCATTTTCAATCTAAGATCCAAGGCGGTTGCCATAAATAATATTGTATGAATGACATCCTAATATTTTTTTCTATATTTTGATCATATGTGAAGCCATCAACTTTATAATGCTGTTTTCAATATTTTGCAATTCACTTATATTATTTTAATATTATATATCTATACATTAAAAAAAATTATTGTATGATATGTAGTCCCCAAAAATATCTTAGCCATGTTATAAAATAACTCTAATTTTCTCACATAATTACTTGCAAAAATCCAAATCACATTCAGTAAGTAAAGACTTATATTGTAACTTACTTTGTTTTAAGCCAGGAAACACATTTTTTATATAGCAAAGTCATATTAAGCATCAAGAAAATAAATGTGTAGTTTTCTCATTTTTTTTCATTTTTTAAGGATTGTAGTCCAATAAGGTATACTATCTTGAATTCTTCCAATACTTTTTGGCAATTATATTCAATCCATGTTTAACAATTAAATTCAAAATATGTGTCACATACCTCATGTGAAAAATTTGCTTAGCCATATAAACAAATTACTATTTGAGTTTATCCAATATGATTTGAAAGCCAACCTCATTTGTAGAATGATTATCACAACTTAAAGTAAAGAATTTACTATCTATGGTTTAATCCATGAAACATTTCATTAACACCTCAAAAATAACCTTTGAAGTGTTTGAAAAAGACACATAAATAAATCTAAACTATTATTACAAAGTTGATATAATCATATATTGGTGTTTATAAAAAAATTAAATAAAAAACAAAAATGAAGTACTTTATGATTCAACCATGTAAGCTTCAAAAATCATCAATTAATATACACTGATCACTATATATCCCTTTTTTTTTTTTTTAATTCCTAGATATCATTAGTAATGTCAATAAGACTTCATTTATATTTAACAATTTCATCATTTTTTTTCTCCCATTTCTATAAATTGTCATCATATTACTTTGAAAAATATTTTGAGACACCATCTTTGATAAAGGATGAATTGAATATTTTCTAAATCTCACATGTTCAATCGTAAAAAATGGGGTACTCTAGCAAAAATTATCATATTTACAATATCAGTTCTTGCAAGTTCATGATAAAAAAAAAATATAAAAATTTCTTGTGACATTTTTTCATCACCTCCATGCTGAGTTTTAATAACAATTTTCTTAGATCTCTTTATTTTTTCAAAAAAAAATTTAAAGTAATCATGTAAATGCTTTATTCAATTTCTACTTTCTCTCTCTAAATTTTCACTACAATAATCACTCCAAAAAATTGAAATTTAGTGACAAAAAATTTCATCTCAAAACTTGAAAATTCTACCACTAAGGAATTTAGTGATGGACTGATGATAAAAAATTTTCATCATTAAAAATTGGTTACGATGGCACCTAACCATAGAATTTAAGATCCCTCACTATTTTGATAATTGACTAGATTTTATCATTAAATTAACAATCGACATTTGTAGCCAATTAGTGATGGTCTTAAAAATTTTGACGATGGATTAGTGATGAAATTGTTCATCACTAAGCAAAGTTTTTAGTGAGGAACTTGGTTAATCATTTAGATCATCATTAAATTAATTTAATTTTTTAAAAATTTATTTTAATTTTATTTTAATTATTTAGTTTTTTATATTATTTGATTATAATATAAAATTAACACACATAAAGAAACAAAATAATTGAAATTAACTTTTATTCAAATTACATATACACATGAAAAGTTAATTATTACATAATATTATACTATTCCGATCAATTACAACCAAGAAAAATGAAAATTAACCTAAATATTAACAAAATCGTCAGGTGATGCTGGAAATAAGCCAAAAAGTGGGCCACTAGAGAACAGAGTATTCATCCTATGGATATACTACTCCATCTTAGCCTCTTTGTACTCATAACGTATATGATCTTGCTTTTGCCCCTTCTCTTACATTCTTTCTCTAAACATTCCTCTGTAGTCTTACACTTCTCCTTTAAACGTTTCTCTATATCTTTACATTTTTACGCTTAGTACTCATTCATAATGTTCATCTAAGAGCACATATCTTGCGTGGTTGTATCATTGACAAAGCGTCCATTGTTGGACCTACTGCCTGGATAGTATAAATGTGCTTCTAAACTAAGTCCTTACACTAGATACTTATTCTCTTTACCTACTGTCATAGTAGAGCTTATTGTAATCTATCTCAAAAGTCTTAAAAGATCATTTTGTGGTTAAAAGGCAAAGACAACCAACTTCTTGATACCATCTTACAAGAAAATAACTTATGTTAATTGATTCATTACCCAAATCGAATAATCAAATAAGGAAGTATTTAATTAAATTTATTTGTTAAATATTGAAAAAAAAAACTTACATTTACTTGTTTGACATGCTCATTAATGAACTTATCGGCATTGAATTTCTTGGTATGAGTCTGTTTCAAAAAATTACATATTAGTTGGATTTTGACCACATTCATTCGCCTACAAAATATAATAATAATAAATAAGCAACAAATATGCCATTTTTGTTTAAATTTATATGAGTAATTTGAATGTCATTTGTGCCATGCATCAAAAATAATTTTGTAGAAAATATTAACTTACATTATGTCGAGAGGGACTTGATCCAAGTTTGCTTATTTCTCTTTGTTGATTTTTATAAGTCATGTTGTGCTCTTATTTATGTCATGAGTGGTTCCATTCTCGCTATAATCACTTTCATGTGTAATTTAGGATGAATATGAAGCCTAGTTTTTATTTTATGATAACATATATACATTAAATCAACATATTAATTAGCGACTTTAACCTCCCATGCAGATCCTATCATACCATATATTGCCTTATCCCATGTAAAATATTTTTTATGAATAAATAACATGATATGATAAATACAATATTTTATTTTTATATTTAATTATATCTTAAATTTTTTAAATAAAAATCATTGGTTTCTGTAGAAACCATCTTCTATGTGTACCTAGAAAATTATTGGCGATCATTTCTTGTAAAATCTTATAAATCTTTATAGATTATTTATTTGAAGGCTTGATTCTATCAAGTAAGAGAATAAACAAATCATCAATGCATTAAAAAATATATAAAGATAATGATATAAGTAACAAAAACAATTATGAATATTTGTATGTTATTAACAATGCAAATCTAATGTATACATGTGCTCTATAAACTCCCTATGGTAGCATTTAGTAATAGCAACTCTCGAAGAGTCAGAAACAAAACTTGGAAACCCATTTAGTGCTTCAAACGTTATATATGGAGCTGGTGTAGTTGTGTCCTCTTCCTCATCTTAAGGGTGCGAGAATAGAGATATTGATCATAGAATATCAATGTTACAACCTCTCCCTTCAAAGTCATCTCGTCTTCTTCATCCTTTCATCTATTCATGTGAATAAAGTCAATACATCTAAGTCAATACAATAGATAAATTCATAGAAAACATTTAATAATTTCCCTCATAAATTAAGCTAAACCTCTTGAAATACATGTTAAATAATCCATCGATGCATAGTGCCTAAAATTTGTGCCCCTAATAATAGAATAAATAGTTCAATCATTACATATCAAATAATTTAATGTGCACATAAAAATTAATTCAAACATAATGTAAAAAAATTAACTAATTAATCATCATTTTGAAATCTTCCTCTTCATTTTCTAGTTCCTCGCCCTCTTTCTTATCTGAATAACTTTCAAATTTTGGCTTATTGATATATTTTCTTCTTTACCATTAATATTTATTAATGTCATATTTGGATCATCTATCTCATCATCATGAAAAGGAATAATTTAGGTTGATCCATATATGAAATTATTTTCTAAAAGTTTGATGATCGATCTAACTTTTATTTTATAAATAGTTCACCCATCACATTTGTTGCATCTTAAATTTGGACAAGAAATACAATAAATATGAACGGCTTGCAAAACTATAACAGATGGCTCATACATATTTAATTTTTTATTAAAATTAATAAATTATATGATTATTTACTTTGTTACTCACACTAGGTGTTAAATTCAAATCATTCACTTCGAATATGGTAACTTTTGATGACTACTGCAAAATGTTTTGATTTCAATAGTAATTTTGTTAAAAAATCATTAAATTAAAATAGCGATTTTCAACTAAAATTGTATGACTTTTTATAAAAATGCATAATTTAATTACTATTGTAATAAGTTATCTTAAATTATTAAATATCGTTAACTTTAATCGTAATATACTATGTTGACGAAATCTACATTCATTTTACTTTAACATTATTTCCTTAATATATCACTAATCATTTAGCTAATTAATTGATAAACTTGTAATCATAATGTATTAAATTAAATAAATTATATGTATAACTCTATATGCACTAAGTCTTATGATATCTTGAAACTTTGTTATAACTTATAATCAATATGCAAACATACTATATATATATATATTACTATATGTTATAATTATAAAATATTAACATCAACATATTATATGTATTATATTTAATAATAATTGACTAATTTAATTTTTATTTTTTTATAATCACTATATATATATATTTGTTATTGTACGTATTATTTTATGTTGCAATCATAATCATAGAAAGTAATATATTATATCTTGTATTATTATATATTATATGTATTATATCTTATAATGTAATTAAATTTTATTTTTACTTAAAATTATAATGTATAGATATATTTTATTATATACATTATCAATGTTTTGCAAAATTGGATCGGTCATCAAATCAGAAAAGAGAGAGGTTCAAGGCTTAGAGATTAGACTTAGATTGACTTGAAAGTTATACCACAATGGTGTAATAAGTTATTAACAAAATTTTAAAGATAAATAAATAAAAAATATAAAACAAATAAAAAATTTCATTAAATTCATGAAATTATTAAATAAAAAATTCACAAACAAGGAAAAAACATCATCATCATTAATCTAGATAATTTTTAATATACTAAAACATATAAAGTTAAACTAATCCAATGCCAATTTAATAAAAACAAGCAAGATAATCAATTAATCACAAAATCATAACAACATAATTAAATTTTTCAACAATAAATAAAAAATAATACTATCAAATTTAAAATATTGTTAAAAGTATTACTTTGAACATCACCAATTTCAACCTCAAATGATCTGCATATCTACTCTTGTTGAAGCTTCCATTTCATCTACATTTTCATCACCATCATGTATGTTATATTTAACTCTTAATTCTTCAACAACTAAAATGACATATTGAGAGTTTTTAATTTTTCATAAACAAGTTCACCAAGCTCTACATCTTTAAGAGTCCAAAAATCTATCATATCTATACTTTTAAAATTTATTTTAAGATTATAATCTTTCTTCTTTAAATGAAACTTAATCACATATAAAACATATTATTTTTCAACAAGAGTTATAATAACTAATCAAGTATAATATTAACAATACATGAACATGATATTAAAGAGAAAGGAATTTATTTACACCTATTTTTCAAGTGCAAAGTGTAACAAATATATACAAAATTGTTAAGTCTTTAATTGATGCTTTACTCTATTTCACTTTTTTTGTATGAATGTGTTCAAAAACACACTAATTATGTTCACAACAAGAAGATGAAGAAGTTAATTTTGAGTGAAAATTCTAACGGTCAATCTTTACAAATTTGGAGCATTATGCCCTAATATTTTTTTACTATTCATCTATGAATAAAAAATAAAATAAAAAATAGTAAAGCTAAATCCAAACAAGTTATAACCAAGAATACTGAGTAATAATAAACTTAATATTCATAAGTATGATTTTTTTTAACCTGATTGTGTGCACTTATTCTCATCAACAATATCAAAAATACCATCGATCACCTTGGATCTTTGAATAGAATTTTGTTGATCTTATTGAAATGCAAGATTGAAAAAATAAGCTACTAAAATAAGATCACGTTGCGTTTGTATATCTTAACATGTTTTAATAATTTTTGAATAAGGCTCATCTAGTCTCCTTCTCCTCTAAATATATGTATTGTTTTCATTCTAGTCATATGAATTCTTCATTAAACATAACCCAATGAAAGTTCTTCGTTTGAATCTATAATATACAACAATAATCTTGTAAAAGGAGCAGATAGTTTTGCCATAAGTAAGTAGCAATCTATCCAAAATATGCTATCCAAGATAATAGAAGTAGTTTCTATTCTTTTTTGTAGTTTTTGCAAGCTTAAAATCATCATAATGTCTAATCATGTTTTTATGGTCATAAATGTTATTGAAAGTGATGAGTGTTGAAACAAACATGTCTTATTTGGGTGCATCGTATATGTCTATATATACCTCTTTCAACCAAGACAATAAAAAGATATAATTATGCACAAATATAGTTAGCTTTGAAGCATGATATGCAATATTTTTCATGTGACTTAACTTGAAAATATCTTTCAATATATTAAAGTAATACAATGAGAATATTATTGTATCTTTCACTCAACAATCCCTCTGCTACCATATAATTTGCTGCAATTATCAATTACAATATTAAAATACAAGCCAATAAAAATTATAGCACTTTTCATAATATCATAAACATCAACATTCCTTATAAGACCATCTCCAACCCCATACACTAAATTTAACACTAATTTGGTGTTAATAAAAAATCTTTTTAGAATACTTCAATACCAAATTTTTTTCATCTCCGACCCATTTACATCAAATTGGTGTTATAATATTATTTTAATAATATAAATAATAATTATCAATAAAAATATTTATAAATATTAATTAATTTATAAATATTTTCAAAATAATTAATATAATTTAAATTTTTAATTTATGTTTATATATTTTTTAAAAATTGATATTATGTAATAAATTATAATTTTTAATAATTTTTAAAATTAATAATTTATCAATTAAATTTTATAAACAATTTTTTATCATAATTTCAACTTAATTATTTTTATGAGTTACTTATATTTTTACGATAATATATAATTTCTTGATAGAGTAGCTTTAAATACATGATTCAAATTGATATTAAAATTTCATTACATAATTGATACAAGACAAAATAAAATCACTAACACATTACAATATTTAGTTCTCTGAATTACCATGACGATTCCACAAATGTTCAACCAATGCATCACGAAGTGTAAAATGAGCCTCTTTGTTTTTGATTTGCTTACGTCAAGCAAAAAATTTTTGAAACTTCATAGTTTCATCTACTCTCATCTCAACTTTTGGGATTGGTGCTTCTCGCCAATTTTTAATATCATTATCAATATCGCGTTATTATGCATGTAGTCATTATATTATGGAGCACATTTTTTTGCCAAAAGTGTGCAGGTCCTTGAATTATTGCAAATCTTGATTGAAGAACCCCAAATGCACGTTCGACATCCTTTCTACATGCTTCGTGCATCTTCACAAATAATTTTTTCTTTGGACCTCGAGGATCATGAATTGTTTGTACAAGAGTTGACCATTTAGGATATATACTATCAGCTAAATAATAACCCATATGGTACTCATTTCCATTAATGACATAATGAGCTGGAGGTGCTATACCTTTAGAAAGATTTGAACATAAGTGGGACGTCTCCAGGACATTAATAACGTTATTAGAACCAGGCAAGCCAAAATATGCATGCCAAATCCACAAATCATAGTTAGCTACAACTTCAAGAATAGTTGAAGATCCACTGCGTCCACTATATTGTCTTGCCCAAGCAGTAGGACAATTTTTTCACTTCCAATGCATGCAATCTAAACTTCCTAACATTTCAGGAAATCCATGTTTCTCACTAATTTTGAGCAACCTTTCAACATCAATAGCCTTCGGTGATCTCAGATAACGCTCTCTAAAGATCTCCATAACCGCTCAACAAAATCTTTTCACACTTTTAATTGTTGTAGATTTTTCAAGTTTTATGTATTTATCAGTTGCATCTGCAGGTATACCATAAGCCAATATTTAAAAAACTATTGTTATTTTTTTGTAAACTAGACAATCCAAGTTTACCTAACGCATCCCGTCGTTACACAAAGTAATTGTCATGAGCTTCAACAGCATTAATAGTGCAAAGAAATAAATTTTTACCCATTCGAAATCGTTTACGAAACATTGAATCATCAAACCTTGGATTCTTAGTGAAGTAATCATTCCATAAATTATGTGCAGCTGCTGCTCGATCACGGTTGATCGTTCTATGACCATGAACTGAACCTCTATGTCATTGTTGGCTAGTTTGGTTGTTCACATACTCAAGCATCAAGCGATTATTACAGATATATAGATTTAGTAATGCTGATTGTTAGGCTTAAAGGGTATGCAAATGTGTCTCAATAAATAGAGTAAGATATAGTTCATCATCGATGCTTGAGAATGAAGACGAAGATGAAGATGACATATGAGAAGGACTAATTCATAGTTGCTTATAATATTTATGGATGATTAACTGAAAATATGAAAAAAAGGTTGAATAACAAAATAGATAATGATATCCAAGGTATTTTATAAATAAAAATGAAGGCATTTGACAATATACAACGTATCTTGTACGAATCGTTGGATGAAAAAAGTAATTCAATCTAAACCGTTCATTTCAAATCACACAATATCCAAGATCTATCATACACTATAAAATATGTGACAATATACAATGTATATTGTACGAACCATTGGATGAAAGAAGTAATTCAATCTAAACCGTTCGTTTTAAATCACACAATATCCAAGGTCTATCATACGCTATAAGGTATGTGACAATATACAACGTATCCTGTACGAACCGTTGGATGAAAAAAAACAATTCAATTTAAATCGTTCATTTCAAATCACACAATATCCAAGATCTGTCATACACTATAAGACATGAGATAATATACAACGTATCTTATACGAACCGTTGGATGAAAAAAATAATTTAATCTAAACTGCTCGGTTCAAATCACACAATATCCAAGGTCTGTCATACACCATAAGGCATGTGACAATATACAATATCTATTATACGAATCGTTGGATGAAAAAAGCAATTTAATCTAAACCGTTCGTTTTAAATCATACAATATTCAAGGTTTGTCATACACTATAAAGTATGTGACAGTATACAATGTATCTTGTATAAACCATTGGATGAAAGAAGTAATTCAATCTAAACCGTTCGTTTCAAATCACACAATATCCAAGGTCTGTCATACACTATAAGGCATGTGACAATATACAATGTATCTTGTACGAATTGTTGGATGAAAAAAATAATTCAATCTAAACCGTTCGTTTCAAATCACACAATATCCAAGATCTATCATAAAACAATATTCATAAATTATTATACACTCTACCAATTATATAAATAGGTAGTGAATTGTTATGTTCAAAATCAAGAGATTTTTTATATTATCTTTTCAAAACATCTTGCAAGATTAAAGCATACACTATTTCAACTGTATCTTCAAGTTCAAAGTTAAGGCAAAAGACCTAAATTAGTGTACATACTGCTTCATATTCTAACAATGAAGATAGACTTTTGTGTCATATTTATCTTGATATTTCTCAAAATGCGATTATTGGCACAAATCAATCAACTCTTCAATTTTGGTCTCGTATTAAAGAAGAATATCATAAAGCTTTGCCAGCACACATTACAAATGTTCGACCGAGGAGATTTCTATAAGCACGAATGCAAACAATCATGGCAGCTGTTGCCGAGTCACGAGGATGTATTCGTCAAATTGAAAATTTAAATCCAAGTGGTGCTTCGGAACAAGATATTGTAAATACTTATTCTATTTTTTTTTTTACTAAATTTGATAAAATTTTTGTATGTTCACATCATTTATTTAATGGTGTCTTGCAATTAGATAAAGCCAAATTTTTACTAGAAGAAGATCCGACATTCAAAAGAGGTTTTAAATTTGATCATGTGTGATTTATTCTTAAAAATATTGAGAAATTTGCTAATGCTGATCCCAATCAAACTATTATCCATAAAAAGCAACGCATCTCATTTAGAATCCAACTCGTCGAAGTCCATAGGTTCATCATCATTTTGTATTGATTTAAATAATGATTTTGAATATGAGGATTTGTATAATGATAATACTGAATCTCAACGTCCTGTTAGGAGGAACAAAAAGAAAAACAAAATAAAAATTTCAAAGAATATTTCAAATCTATGAAGGAAGAAACAGATAAACTGAAAGAAATTATCCAAGGAAACGGTATCTTTATGCAAGCAGCGCAATCACTACTCCAAAAGAATGTTGAGCTCCAACTTCTACGAGCTCAAAATGAGGCAAAAAATTTAGAATTGTGAGAATGAAGAGAGAAAAATAAGATTTTAGAGAAAGATGTTGATTTTATAAAAAATTCGATATTACGTGAAGTTATTCGAAATGAATAAATAAAAATTTCGTAAAACGAGGTCGAGATCATTAATCTGAATGAGTGAGTGAATCATTTAATGCTTTTAATCAATATTTTAGTAGTGTAAAAAAAAGTGGAGATGACTTTCCACATTCTAAATAGTTTTAAGGTTAGTTTATTAATGTTGAAGTATTTTAATTTTAATGAATGTTGTAATTTCAGTTTAAGTTGTAATCGTTAATGCGTTATTATATTTATTGTAGTATATTATCAATCGAAAGAAATTTTATTTTTATCATATTCATGCAAAATTTTAAATTATATCATAAATTATAAATTACTTTAAATTTTTATATGTTTTTAAATAATAATTTCAATAATATATATAATTTTATTATCAATTAAATAAATTATTATTATTAATAATTTAAATAAAAAAATTATATATTGAATATTGGTCTTGTTTTAAAGATCTTGATGAGATATTTTTAATAGTATAGTTTTTTCTTAATAATATTACATATTTATTAAGTTATTGATCAAAAATATTTTTAATTTAAAAATTTTTAAAAAATAATTTATAAAAAAAATATAATTTATAAAAAATAATTTAAAAATACTTTAATTTGGTATATCATTGGATCAAATTGAAAAAGTGAATTTGTAGTCTGATTGAAAACGATTTGATCAATTTTTAATGATGAAATGCTATTTTTCATCTTTATTAGGGACGGCCTAAAGAATATCCTTTTAGGGCAATACACTGAAAAGTTAATCATAGTTCTGTGCCTGTTGTTAGTCCATTAATCATAATTATACGACTAATATCTTTTTCAATTGCTTTGAAAATTATCAAACACTCTTTTTTATAATCTTTCAAAAATTTAACTTGCATTTGGTGATGAGATGAAAGATTATACTCCGGACGAATTGTTAATATGGCATCCGCTGCAAACGAAGCATAAATTGAATTCAAAGCATTAATTAGAATATAAGAGTCAAAAAAAACCAGCTAATAACAATCACGAATTCAAAGCATTAATTAGAATGTAAGAGTCCAAAAAAACCAGCTAATAACAACCATGTTAGCTCGATGCAGGACATCTTTTCATTAGCAAACACACTCTTGAAAGAAGTTGAAACCCTAGTTGTTGTTCTTGTAGTAAAGTAATTTTCAATTCCACTGCCTACCTTCTTTAATTTCTTTTTTTATTATTATTATGAATTTTACTCTTCAACATCAACTTCCATGCTTCTATCATCTTTTACCTAGTTACCATATATATGGATATATTCTCTTAAATGCTTCTTTGAAATATCTTCTTTTTAATAATTCTTTTAAGATTTTCTTACATTTCAAAACAAACATCATGTAAAACTTAATTACGTAAAGCTATTTGCCTTTTTAAACGAGCAAAATGTTGTTTTATTTCTATTTTTTTTTTTGCCTTTATAAACAGTCCTACAATATAAGCACATAGGCTTTAATACCAATAGTAGTATAATTCTTAACAAAATGCGTCCATGCGTTACCAATCTTTCCACGAACAAATGACACAAGTAATGTGAATCATTTTGCTCATGAAATTAAAGTGAAAATATTTCTTATTGTTGTAAATGATTAACGAAAATAAATTGCAACTAAATAAAAATAGTATTTTCAATCATGATAAGCTATCTAATATTCTCAAGCATTACATTTAATATAAAATATTTTATTAGTGAAATTGGCATATTACAAGAATTAAAAGATAGTATTTATTTCTAGTGACTTTAAGTTTCTCACCAGCTTAAAAGGAAATTCTAAAGAAATGGATCGGATAAGGGTTTGAACAAGAGACTTGAAATATATTAAATGAAAGTAGATGTGCCTCCAATGATCTACAATCTTATTGCAACCCGAACTATCGTTTAGATTAAGGTGGAGATTCCTCGTTAAATTTTAAGCGGGATCAGGATGGAACGAATGTTATCTTCTTCGTTTCGTTTCTATTTAATATTTTAATACGTATATATGTATATAATAAGTTATAAAATAAATATATAAACTATATACTCAAAATATTAAAACTTATTTAATATATATAATAATTATAAAATAAAATTTATTTATTAATTCATATAATTTATAAATTTAAATTAATAAATATGAATAGAGATGGGGATGGGGATGGGAATTACCTGCTGAAAGGGAGAAACGAGACAAAAACAGAGAATGTATTTTCTGAACGAAAATTCACTGTTCCTGTTTTGAGTTAATTAAATGAAAAATGAAGCGATGTTGTGAACAGCGACGAAGATTTGAAAAGACATTTTCGTCCTCGCTCCGCCCCGTTTACATCCCCAAGTTCGGACATAATTGACCAGACAATTCGAAGTCATTTTGGTACAAACAGGTGGTCCGAACATCTAAGCAAGTGATCCACTGTTCTTTGCTAAATTTTTTTTTAAGAAAAACAAAAGAAAATAATAATTAAAAAATTGAAGGTAGTAAACTACAGACTAAATGTCCAAAGCAGTAGCCTAATGACACTATAACGCCTTAAAAATATGATCGGTAAAGCAATACCTCTTGATTACAATACTAATAATTTGAAACTCTTAAGTCAAACCATATGATTCACAATTCGACGACGCTGATAACAATCACAAGGAATTGAAAATTCTTCATTTCAAAAAGAAATATATCAATCTTTAATGGAGGTAGCTCCTGCTCCTCTACTCCACTCCACAGTAAATGCAGTGGGCACGTTTATCAACCCAAAAAAAAGGACATGATTTAGCTATTAAATAAATACGATCTTAATTTAAAGGGTCCCACAAAAAATCTCAAGGGTCTACCGGCAAACCCACGGAACGATGAAGGGGGCCGTAAAGGAAGCAAAGGAGATAAGAAATGAGGAAACTTAGCTGATTTGTGTAGTTTAAATTTTGTTATTATTAATTAACCCAAAACGGTATCGTTTAACTTAAATAATGATAAATGATGCTATTTAATAATTAAAATTTAATAAAAAATATATAAATCAAATGGATTCAATTGGACTGTAATTGAATAAGTTCAATATTTAATTATCTTGACCAAATTTTTTTACTGACTCTTGAATAATCAATTTATAAACAATTTTTTTTAAAAAAAAAACAGACAAATTGATGGTCTATATCACCATTGGATCGTTTGAACCCATCAGTTTTCTGTTTTTTATCGTGAATTACTATATGTTATAATCACAGCTATAATGTATTAAAATTAATATAATATATTATAATTTTTAAGTTAATTGTATGAGTATGATCAAAATTTTACTTACAATAAATCAAAAGGAGATTTGTATAAAAAATTATATCTATTTGAGATTTTATTAAATTTTTTTTATAAAATTTCGTTTATAATTTTTGTTAATATTAACCGTTTTATTTTTCGTAACGTAATATGTATGTGCTTTTTATTTGAATAATTATTTGAATATTTTTTTAAATATTATTAAAATAAATTAAATATTTTATTTAAATATTTATATATTAATATACTTTTATTAAATTTGATATAAAAATATTTTTTATTTTAATAATATTTTTAAAAAATATTTAAATAATTATATAAGTAAAAATCATATACACATCACGTGTATATGAAAAATCATTAATATTATTAAAAATTACAAATAAAAATCAAACATCGAAAATTTAACAGTAAGTTAAGTCTTTAATAAATATATTTTTTAAAATTTTAATATAAAACTATAAATAAAATATGTTTTATTGATGTAATTAATTTTAATTTTTTATTTATAATTATAATATAAATATCTTATTATATTTTGTTTTATGTATTATTATAAAATACAATCATACCAAATAGTTAATTTCATATACAAAAATTTAAATTTTTGGCATGTCACTTTAATGGAATTTTATTTTTTAAAAAAACTTAACAAGTACAATAAATTAATATTAAAGTAATTCAAAAATTTTCAAAGATAATTTTTGTTGAAATTTAAATAAAATTTAAAAAATATAGTTTTTTATGAAAATATGGATTTAATTTATTTATAAATTTTATAAAAAAATTACAATCTCGACTATAATTTTAGTGAACCTTACATAAAAAAATTCCAATGATAATTTCTATTGGAACTTAAGTAAAAAAAAGTTAATAAAATACATATTTAAAAAACTACAAATCAATTTGAATTAACATAAATATAATGGAATTTCCTAATGGAAATTACAATTGAAACTATTTTTAATATTTATCAAATATATATTAATTTTAAATAACAACAAATCAATTTCAATTAACAAAATTCCAATGGAATTTTCTACTGAAATTATTTTTTAATTTTTTAAATTTATAAAATATATAATTTTTAATAACTTCAAATCAATTTGAATTAACAAAATTCCAGCAGAATTTTCTATCAAAATTTTGTTGGAATTCTTTTAAAAATTTATAAAACATATATATTTTTTATAAACTCCAAATCAATTAGAATTAACACAATTCTAGTGGCATTTTTAACAGAAAATTTTCTGTGGAACTTTTCCAATGATAATTTACAATTCCATTGAAATTGTGAAAATATTTAACAAAATTTTGAAGGTTAAAAAACAATAATTTTTGAATAATTTGATTTACAATTTAATCAATTAAATTGATGAATTTGATCCGATTTTTAAACGTGAAAAAGCACACAATCTTTTGTAAGTCGTATTGTTCATATGTCACATTGAATCCCATAAACTTTTACAAGTCATATATTGGTTACAACTCAATAACCTTAAAACTTGTCACTTGACCCCATCACACCTATCACCCACCTACCATATAAGTATATCCATAGGAGAAAGCACACCTAGGTGAAACTTAGGTTACTCAAATTTTTATATATCCCACTTCACAAGTCACTTCATTGAAAATTATTGGTCCAACTATGCTTTTCACAACAACAAAAATAATGCATATTCACATCCTAAATTACGTGTCGGATAATTCTTTCCTTACGTGTAATTTAATTAGATTTTTCAAAAATTAAAAAATGTCGAGCAATTTGATGATAATAATAAGCGATGGGTACCATTTACAACTTCTTAATTCCTCCTTTTATCAAAGAAGACGATCAACAGAACATATGAGACGACCATATAGTTATATATTGAACTATATGACTTGTTTGGTCTTGATATTATTTCTTAGCTCATTAATTTGCACTTACAAGACAAATTTACCTACTTACCTTTATGTTATATAAATTCGAAACATCTTTGAAATTGTATGACTAATTTCGTAGGGTGATGAGAAAGTTAGCGAAGCATGACAGCAAATTAAACACAACGGCATTGAAATTATAATGTCTCTTTCATATCATAAGTTTTTAAAAGAATTGGTGCGTGGAGTTGTCCCTATGGGTTAGATGCATTGAACAAATTGAGGAAGATCTAAATCGTCAATTACCGGTCAACACATAATAATACTGTCATTACCTAATGAAACTTGCATAACTCAGTTTCGGTATATTTGTCTTGCAGATCACTTCAGTGTCGAACCAATTGCATACGTACACCAATTGTAATTAAATCAAATTTTTTGAGAATTTATAAATGTGTAAGCAATATGTACGTGTACCAATTGCGACATCATAATTTCTCTTCTTTTTTAAAAAAAAATCGTAGAAGATAATTAACAGAATGTGTGGGAGAGACCGGTGATGTTAATATTATTTGGAGTTACCTGTAGGGGCAGTGTGTAAATTAGACCATATATTATTGTTAAAGGATATTATATAGTTTATTTGAAACCATATGACTTTGGTTGCCCTAATTAGTATTATTCTTAATTAACCCATTAACAAAGTCTTATTGTCTCTCCCTTTCTCTCTCTCTCTCTCTCTCTCTCCCCTATAGATTTGGGTCAATTGGTGTTAGTGTCATTTCTTAATTCATGTAAACTTACATGGACAACAAAGCTTAATTAATTAGGTGCGTACGTACCTATACATAATATATTTCAAATGTCATTAAAGTTGTATAAGTAATTGCTGTAATCTTGTCCCTATGGGTTAGTTGCATCAAACAAATTAGGAAGCTCCCCCTTAATCACCGGCCAACCTAACCCTAGCATTACCTAATGAAATACTTGACTTCCTTCATTATTTTGATATGTATCTGTCAAAATCAAGTGATTACTAATTATGTTAGCTAGGTTTGAATTGAGTTATGATAATTATGACATAGCTTTTAATTTATACCTTTAAAATTCAATGACAAATTAATTTCTTATAAATTTAAGAATTTGAATAATGTATTATGGGTGATGATGCATGCTTTAGTGTATATTTTTTGTGGTGTAAAGTGATTAAGCTCGTAAATTAATCTCATGAGTTGGAGGCTGAGCCTTGTGGGGACCCTTGGCTGCTGCATTGAGGTGACTGATGATCACCATGAGAAACGAGTCCCCCTCACGAGGTTCTTAGCTATAAGTCAAAGCTTCTTATCATGCTGATGATCACCTGAACGTCAATGCCCTCAATTAGTCCTTACAGTAAGTATCGAGCTCATCAAAAGCCAAAAGAAGAAAAGAAAGAAGGAAGAACACAAAACAAGAAAACATGTGTAAAGAGATAAAGATAAATTAAACGTGAAACTGTTTTGAAGGGTAGGTGAAGAAGAAGTGTTGGGCATTATTAAATTGGCTATTACAGGGATAAAACCAACGATGAGCTTCATATGGGCACCTCTTCCTATTTATACTACCTCTCAAGACTTACTTTTGGCCATCCAGCAAAGGTGTTACTTTTCAACAACTCTTGCTACCTTGTTTTGTTGAAGAAGTACAAGTGTCAGATAAAAGGTCTTCTTCCTTTTTTTTCCCTTCGTACTCAGGCAGGCATTTAGTTTTGAGTTTGGACAACAGGGTATAGTCAGATTACATTCTGGAACCATGACTGTCTCCACAACTCCCAAGGGCAGGGTACTCATCGCTGGCGCCACTGGCTTTATTGGTGGGTTCGTAGCCGAGGCCAGCCTTGACTCTGGTCGACCCACTTATGTTCTTCTCAGGTCACGTCCCAGCCCCGGTTCTCCTAAGGCCAAGATCATCAAGAGTCTTCAAGACAAAGGCGCCATCGTCCTGCATGTAAGCCTTCTTTCTCTCTCCCTCTTGTGTTGTTATGGCAGTCACGTAATCACATGGACCGGTGATTCTTGACGTGTTTGCATTGCAGGGACTGATAAACGATAGGAGGCTAATGGAGAAAGTACTGAAAGAGCATGAGATCGAGATAGTGATATCAGCTGTGGGTGGAGAAAACTTAGAGGAGCAAGCCACTTTAGTGCAGGCCATTAAAGCAGTGGGAACCGTCAAGGTAAACATCAACTATGATCATTTGATAAACTATATAAACATTTTCAGATAGTGATTAATCCACGCACTGGTGAAACGAGCAGAGGTTTCTGCCGTCGGAGTTCGGGCACGACGTGGACAGGGCTCAGCCGGTGGAGCCAGGCACTCAAATGTACAATCAGAAGCGCGAGATCAGGCGATTGATCGAGGAGCTGGGTGTGCCATACACTTACGTCTGTTGCAATTCCATT
This sequence comes from Moringa oleifera, assembly GCA_021397835.1. Classification (NCBI taxonomy): domain Eukaryota; kingdom Viridiplantae; phylum Streptophyta; class Magnoliopsida; order Brassicales; family Moringaceae; genus Moringa; species Moringa oleifera. Next base: position 6,622,694 of record JAJFZO010000191.1, on the reverse strand, counting down.
GCCTCCTGGCCCTACTACGACAACACTCACCCCTCCGAGGTTCTTCCACCGTTGGATAGGTTCCAAATCTACGGTGATGGCACTGTCAAAGGTACCCCTAATCACATGAGAATACTTCTCTCTCTTTTTGGAATCTTTGACTGGCCAAGACAGTAGAGACCATCGTGCAGGCCACTAATCTCTAAAGTCCAGTCAATACCGACTAAATAAATGTTCGGTGGAATGTCTCTATAGTGAACAAGTGGATTATAGTTATTTTTTATTATTATAAATTAAAAGGTTCAGATTGATGAAAGAAAATAAGTTGTCGGACCCAACAAGCTGTCCTTCCCTGAAATAAATATATTATTTTATTACTCTATTTACGGAAAAAAATGTTATTATTATTTCTCGGATGCAGCTTACTTTGTGGCCGGTACTGATATTGGAAAATTCACAATGAAAACGGTGGATGATGCTCGAGCCATGAACAAGACTGTTCATTTTCGACCATCCTGCAATTTCTATAACATGAAGGAGCTTGCATGTTTATGGGAAAAGAAGATCGGCCGTACCCTTCCTAGGGTTACTCTGACCGAAAATGACCTTCTAGCTGCAGCTGCAGGTCTCATTCTAATCCTCCAAGCATTCCACGTACCTTATTTGTACCGTCCTTTTATTTCTAATTTTTTAATATTCATTTTTTGTCTTTTATTTTGATTGCAGAGAACCGCATACCGGAAAGCATTGTTGCATCATTCACACATGATATATTCATAAAGGGCTGTCAAATTAACTTCGCTATCGATGGTCCTCATGACGTTGAGGTGAGCGATCTCTACCCCAGTGAGCCATTTCGCACACTGGACCAATGCTTCAGTGACTTTGTTGACAAGATGAAGAGTGAAGCAGTAGCTGCCGATGAAACCACTGTGTCCACTCCTGTTGTTGAATCCACTCCCGTGGTTGAAGCAAGGGCAGTCACTGCACTATGCGCTTGATAGATGGCTTGAAGTATGGATTTCCTATATAAGCTACGTCTCTTGCCATTTATGTTGTTAGAAGTAATATGTGACAACTACGTGTCAGTATCATAAGTGGTTCAGATATTATTAGTCAATTGTTTCCACAGGAATAGGATGAAAATTACCCTTCATTTCATTTAAATCCCGCAGTCTAAGAAGTATAAGGACAAGTTTGTTTCACTTGATGGTTGTCGCTTGCATTATGATTTGTACTATCAGTAAACAATCTCTGTTATGTAATAAAAATCACTTTACCATAAGTGCCTTCTTCAGAATCCCTTATGCCAAATTCATCCATCCCGGCATATCTAATTCCACTGACTATCATCATAAAAGTTCCCTACTTGCTCGGAAGTCTACTGGCATGGAAAGGCACTTCTGGCAACAAATAAGTCAGCATCCAAAGCGGAGGACATGAAAGAGGGAGCAAAAGAAGGGAAAGAATCCGGATGATAGCAATCAGAGGACGAAAGTTAAAGAACTTCGGGGCAAAATAATTTCATTGAAATGCATGACAAACTTTACAATTTCATCAAAAGATGTTTACCCTATATAGTAACCACTGTATAGTAACATTAACATAAACATGCCATGAGAAACTATAATTCCCAGCTTCTCAAATGCTTGCTTCATCTAAAATAACAAGCAACAATTGGAGGCTTTGGAGGATAACTTCCAAACTTTTTACAAGGTTCAAAACCGAAACTACACATCATATACAGGGAGTCGCTCTTCAATAGAGACCCGGCAGATTGGGCATTTTTTACATTTCTCAGAGCAAGTGCTGAAATCCAAATTCATCAAATAAATACGTAAATCAATAGACAGACAATCAAGATATTTAGCCCAAAAAAAAAAACTTTAAAAATAGTAGGTTTCTCAAAGTTTAACTATCATATCAAGAAATAGATTCTGAATCATTAAATGAAGTATATCTTGTCGTTGCCAAATTAATGCAAAATAAGATAACATTAGAGCAGATGGCTGAATGCAAATACCTGCAAAGCACATGATGCCTACACGGGAGCAAAACCATATTGATCTGATCTTCGAAGCAAACTCTACAGAGAATTTTGTCCTGAAAGGTTCATCAAATAAATATCCAAGCAAGGCAATAGTTCCTAACACTGAATGAAAAACTAGCAGAAGGATATTAGAAAAGAGAGAGAGAGAAAAAAAAAAAAAAAGAGGAAAGGAACAAAATTGAGCAAGCTCGTTCTTGAATAATACATTTTGCAGTCTTTCATACTCCTGCTGGCTAAACTCGGTCACTTCTGTTTGCTCACAAAGTGCAGCTTGTAATCTCCAAATCTGATATCAAAAGTATCTAAAAACTTTAACAAGGCTATAACATAGCATGACAAAATTGCAATTCATTAAATTTGAATGGAACATAAGGAGTAGAATCCACAATTGCTTAAATGAGATAAAACAGCAGGGCTAAAACCCAAGTCTCAAGAAACAGAGATCGTAAATGTCTTTTGTTTACCTCCTCAACAAGATCTGTCTTGGGCATTTTCTTCACAACATCAGGTGAAAAAGTGTTGTACCTGAAAAATAAGGATCAAACAAAAGAATAGAACACATCTCACTTCCCTGTTCTATACATGTCTATACAGTAAAAGGAGGAAATGACAATTACAAAAGCTTATTTCTACATAAGTCTATACAGTACAAGGTGGAAATAACTATTACAAAAGTATGAAGAGAACAATACAAACTAATTATCTCAAAAGCATGGCCAAGCGAGAAGCTCAGCACTCCAATTATCCAAACAGATGCAGATTGATCTCTATTGCTAGGAAAATATCAGTTTTCATGACTGATCGACTGAAACTTGAATCTGATAAAAAGCATGAGGGCTGCAAACCATTGCTGGAGGGTGCATAATTGTGTTGTTATTTTTGTCCCACTTATACACAAGTTTTCCAATCTTAGAAGCAGGTGCAATAGATATAGATGAAATGAATGAAGGTTAAGTGATCCAATGTTCTCATGATTTTGGCCATTAATGATGAATCATAATCTCCAATTAAAGTATTCCCACATTTTTTACATACTTGAAAGAACCTCATCATCTCTAGCTATTTAACAAAAACTGCAACATGATTTCCCATCTATATGTTTAAGTTTTTAATAAATTTCTCCTAAGGCAAAGATATTCAAATCTGAGCTCAATTTTGATAGACCTTAGTTTGCAGAAGAGAGGCTACAAGATAAAAAGACAAACATCTAACAAGCCCTTTTTGCATAGTACAGCACTAAGCATCAGCATCTTGACGTCTAGAGGCTTATACGCACATATAAATCTATGAGGCAGCTCCGAGATTGTCCCACTAAACTAGCACAGTTGCAGAACATTGAACACTTATTATCAATGTGAATATTCGACGTAAAGGCATTAGAACTTGGTACCAAAAAGTCACCTGGCAGCTTCAGCACAGTAGAGTCTAGCCTGTTCCTCTCTACTTCCTTCATCAATTGACCACCAACCTAGCAACCTGTCGATGGGATGTGGAGAAAGGGGCACTTTAATTTCACAACAATTTTACATTACCCAGTAACTTCTATTGGCTCTCTGGGGTATAATGGAACGTTAACCTAAATTTAAAGCTACCAATAGCATAACATTACCTTGACCCACGATGCAAAAACCCTAAATATTCACGAGCTGTTGATGCTACAGAAAAGTATCTTCCAGAACCAGCTCCACTATGTAATAGTAGCACAACTTTCTCAACCAACCTATATGCAGCAAACATAACCCCAGCACCTTGCAGGAGAAATAGAGGGATAAAAAGAACCGGAGCTGATATACGTCCAGCACTGGGCGGTGTCCCCTGATACAAGATAAAATTTGTTTCTTGATAAGAAATATAGGAAAAATATTTATATGAATACTAGAAAAAGTTAAGAAAATAGCTACAAGCAGATGCTTCTGAACATCTACTATACCTCTAAGTGCATAAAAAGCAGAATCTGAAAACCGATAAATGGAATTTTCATAACGTGTCCACCAATGTCTTGCAGGCCACACATTCTACCATTCTGCTGGCGGTCTTCATCAGAAGAAACTACTAGACCTCTGTTCCAGTCAAGATATCTTACACTTGTTGAAGATGTGCAAGGTTCTAGTATGTGAGGATGCCTATGAATTGCTGGATTATGCCACTTTGTGCAAACAAGAAATGCAAAGCACTGGGCAATGCTGTGAAAGGGGAAACAAGATTATTTCAACTGGCAAAGACACATGAGAAAGTAAAAGGTCAGAAGAGGACAATGCTATAAAAATAATTGAAACATACCCAAAGTTTATAAATAAATCCCACCAACCTAGAGCAGCTACATCACCTGCATATCAATGTGTAAAATAAGGGGAGAAAAAGGCAATGTCAAATTACATGAGCACCAATTCTGTTAAGGGCGTATTAACAGGCACTATAGCAAGTACTATGCACTTATAAGTTGGAAGCCTTTTAAAAGACTACTGATAATGAGTACAGGTACAGGTTTCCAAATGCAAACACAAAAATTAACATTGTCCTATCAAATACAGAATGCACATTACCCCACTATAGGCCTTCATTGACTTGATGATTTTCATGAGTTATCAGTTCCGCGTCTCATTTTCAATTTGGCAAGGAAGAATAACAATCAAAATGTGAGCCAGAATTAATCCTTTCAGATGTTTACAATGGAAATGAAAATCAACAGGGACTCTTCAAAATGAAAAACATTCATTTACACCTCAGCATTCAGATCATCAGAATAACATTCAACAGGAAGGATCTTTTTTGTTTTAGAAGAAGAGTTTGAACCATAAGTCAGCCAAGAGAAAAACAAGGCACAAGAACCAACTTAAGAAATGAATGTATTGTAATAGTAGTGATCATAATTCAGTTAAGAAATACACAACTTACCAGACAATTTTAGAAGGGTGAAAGCTGTAGCAGCAATGAAGAAGACCATAGATATTGCAACCCAGAAGTGCTGGAAACAAAGATAGGAAAGTTAGGATCAACACTGTGAGAAGAAATCAGAACATAAGTACATATGGAAAACTATAACATCACGTCATAGACAACATTTGAACGGTCACAGAAAAAAGTCCTCATATTTACTGTTGCCAGGTGGGATCACCACAAACTATTCAAAATCTTCTACTATACATATAAATGATTTTATAGACTGTGTAACACCATTAGTTTTTCCTCGCTTTCTTGGCTAAAATTTACTTTTAAGTGAAGAAAGAATCTTTTACTCCACTATCCATTTTAACCAGTTAATTTACTTTACAAGCAAAGAGAACACAAGCGTCAAGAGCATTATTGTTAACAAATGCATGCAATGAAATTTACATCACTCAATGACACCAGTCTTCGAAACACCCAAAAAAAGAAAGCATATACTACACAACGTTATGTTGTGCGACCATGGTCAAATAAGAATGAATCACATAAGCTTTTAAGAAAAGATTGAACAGCTTTAAAAGTGCCAAGTTACCAAGCAGTGTCTCATGTATGCAACAAAAAGATCTTACAATCAATCTTAAACGTAATAGAAACATTCAATATGCATTCATTAGGCTAACTAATAGGTATGTTTGAAAGACATAAATATACGTTTCACCACACCAGTTTAATAAATTCCTCATTGCACCAGAAGGTACACTGATATTAATCAACATTGCTTAAATCATAAAATTTGGAAGAATGTTATCAATTTTGTTAACACAACTGGCAATTAGGAGGCTAGAGAGTTGTCTGACAACTTCCTCATCATGTGTTTAGCCCTCAAGCTTCTTTTCTGAGTTAGGCTATACAATATATTAGAACTACAACCAAGATTCTTTTCGAGCAGAAACTACAGTCAAAATTCTGAACATTATCTGGTTAATAAAATAAACAAACTGACCGAAATGCTACCCCCAATTACACATCTCAGCTGCAAGCCTCACATCGACTTGAAGGTCTCCCTATTATCATGATGTGAGGGCTAAACAAGTTCATGGAACTTTTAAGTTCACTTCAAATGCTCTTAATTGTCAATTTACACACTGATTATAAGGACATTTTAAGGATGGACTAATTACAAGGATTTTGAAATTCAAATGTCAAAAGAATGGTTAAGTGTAATCAGAAAATTAGGTAAATAAGATGAAAAGAAAATTTATGGATAGAGACATGAGCAAACTGGAATATGTACGCTGTGTGCCAATTGTATTGTTGACATTTATTATGATTGCAATGATCGACAGTGAATAGTTATTCTCTTTAGTTGCTAAAATTGTTGCTGAGTTCAAAAAATCCCTAAATTGGCTAGATGGATTATTCCTTAATAAATCAATGCCTTATATTTGATTAGCTTAGCTCCATATGCAGACACACATTATCCCTTAATTGGATTGTTTAAAAATACCATTTCCTATGTCTAGCCTTTTCTTCTGATTCATTAGATTTTGGTAGTTACAATTCGATGTGTGCCACATCCAAAGCAATATCAGGCATGATTGAGGCTCATAATTTTCAAGAAAAATAAAAGTTAAGATTGTTGTGCCCAGTAGTAATGGACTTGCCAAGCAATCGACATTTATAGTAAAAAATGTAGCCTTTGCCCAATGTGCACAATATACGGAAGGTACTTACATGTCGCGCTAATAACTAAGTCATGCAAAACATATAATAGCTCTATGCATTTACAACATACAACATTAGTACTTGTAATCATTCATCATTGACCTCAACAACAAGCAGAAGCTCCTTGCCTTGATTAGAAATCTAATGCGAATCTCAATCTAACATTATGTACGAAACACCCAAATCAGTTCTTTTGTTTTTAATAATAAAGACTTACAGGAAGTGTCTCCCATATTGCTTCGTCACTCATCGTCTCCTCATCTCCAGGCATTAAAGCCCTGCACATCCTATAAAAAACATCAACCAGTTATTGGCTGAAGACAAGTAGTTAAACTAGGATTTTGAGCAAGAGTAAAAAATTGAGACCAAAGCCTCACACTTCTCCAGAGATACCTTCAGTTTCTATGACTGTGCTAAGGATGCAATTGACTAAAATGAGTATGCAAGCTCTAATTCATTAAGCATCTCCCAGCCCACCCAATCCCAAAGACTAAATCAGAACTGCACGCTTGTTCCAATCATTAATTCGTTTAACTTGTAGGTGTGCAGACAGAAATTTTCAACATTGAAGTCAGGGATCTTCTAATTGGCAACAATTAGAACTGCAGAATTTAACATTTATGTAACAATAGGATGATGGATGTACATCGTTGATACTCATGGGACAAAATTAACCTAAGCTTCATGGTTGAAAACAAAGTACCTGATATTATCAACCAAAATAGCGGTTTCAAATGCAAGCAATGGTAGAAAGACAATCTTCAAGTTTACAACTGCAATACACCACATTAATAAATCAATAGCAGGCAAATACTGAGGCCGGTGAAGCACATATACAAATTTAAATATGGGTATCATTATGGTATAAATACATAATATTAGACAGTTTCTGTTACCAATCAAATGTCATATATGGCAAGATTACCTTGACAAACATATATATGCTATAGTTTATGTTGACTATTTTCAAATAGTTAATATTTCGCATTCATGAGTTGCAACTAATTATAGTGATTCACAAAAGCAATATCAATTATAAATGACAAAAGTTACAACTTCATCCAACAATTGTACTTCTACAACAATACCATTATCTAGAAAGCAAGGTTTTCATTGTAACAGTCAAATTGTAATTAATTTCCATTCAAGAGTCCTCGAGAGTTATTCATCATTATCTTCAATGTCAAAAACAATACTTTGCAATTTCTTGGATATACTTCAAAAGTATTGGGCGTGTCAAATATATTCAAGAAGAAGTTATATTTGTGCAGAAGCCTGTAACATATTATGAAAACAAAACTTCAAGATTCATATATTACTAATTCTTGAAGGAGACCTAGTGATATCAATACATGATTACATTCATAAAGGATGTCACTTCTGTACCATAATTGCCCTCGAGACGCACACAGAGGAGAAGCTCAAAAGCAACAAGCAACGGTGTTGCCATGACTACATGAAATGGGGCCCACTGTCATGAGAAAGAATTGTGTAATTTACAATTGATATGGTTGATTAGATAGAAAATTTTATATCTCATGTCAAAAGGAAATACAAATCCAAAATGAGAAGGTTGTATCTCATACCTGTCGATCACGAGGCAATGATGGAGCTGGCAGGGAAAACCTTCCACGTGCTACTACTACGTGAAATAGCCATAGAGGCGCAAATATGATCCTACAATACAAAAATGACCACAAAATGTTATAAGTATATATGAAGAGCATAAAAAGAAGAAAAGAACCAATTTTTCATTAGCACTCATGCATGTGAAGGTGCCTTGCATGGGATAGAGCGTTTCCCATAGGAGAAACTTCTACATTGATATGTAAATTTATTACAACAAGATGATTGCACCATTGCATCTAGTATTCTTCTAGGTGCTTGCTATGTAGTGTCTTTATTTCAAGTTATGAAACTTGAAAATCACTGTAATTAGGACATTTTTTCACTGGAAATTCATATAATGACATGAACTTTTCATAATAACATTTAGAGACAAGGTATGAAGACAAGCACCATTTGGAAATCTATGTTTACTCTAGATGTCAAAGTTTTCACATATCCAAAGTAAGAACACCATGCTCATGTTCTTTTCATTCTTCATTGCAGCACGAACGCCTTGAAAAGGTTCACATTACCCCTCCAACAATTCAATTGACTGGCACCTTTGTGAAATAAAACAGATGCAAGTAATTAACTTTGTTTTAGTCTAAAGGATTAGCATTCTGAGTATCAAACAGGAAGCTGGAATTTTAGTTTGCGTGAACTATAATCCAGACCAATTGTAGAAAGAGTTAGAACCAAGACAATAGAATTAACTGACTATTATATTGCATTTCCTACCTTTATTGAAAACACTTCACTCATTCAAGTTGAAAATATGATTATCAGTCTTCATAGAGACAACACAGGCTTCTGAATATTTATTAAAATGACTCCTATAAGAAATTCAAACTTCAAAGCATTAATAAAAATTTAGCCATAGTCAAAAGAAGTTCACACAAAAAAAATCACTAAACATGTTTAACATTCTGAGATGCACATAATTAATATGGATTACCACTGGTTTATCAAAAAGAAACAGAAAAAATACAGACCTACAACTGCAACACAAACAACATAAACCTAATCATAGATTTCTGGAAACAGTTATTTAAGCCGTGAAATTATGAAAGTTCCAAGAACTAACGAATCAGGTTTCCAAATCCTAGATTTTCCCATCAATTATCAATTTCTTCTGCAACCAAACAGAAGCCAGAAGAAAAAAAAAATGACAAAGGAAAAAACTAACCACCAAGAGTAAGAGACGGCATGGTCGAGCTTGAGAGCAAGCAAAAGGGTGAAAGAGAAGAGCAGACCATGGGCCACCAGGGACTGCAGCGACTTGGCCACTCTCGTCCAGCTCATCACTCTCCTATGCACCGACATTTTAATATCCATCCCAAGAAAGAAAGCTTTAGCCAGGAACAGAACCAGAGCTTAAAGAGGAATTTCTAGGGAAAGCAATAGCTGAGATTTGAAAAATCTAGGATTTAGACGGAAGTTTCAAGAGAAGCGGAAGGCATATTTGAACAGAGACGTTTTCTGTCCTTGGCCTTTAAGGCTTCGCTTTCACGCTAGAAGCAAGTCTAGGCTATTGGGGAATAGAATTTGTTGGACCAAAATACCATCAGATTTTGGAGAACTTACGAAGCCCGCTCAGAGGATTGGCAAAGAATAAAGAGGATAATTTGGTCAGAGGGGATAAAGTTAAAAGCTGTTGATAGTGCCCCCGCTGCTTTGGCAAAATCGCTGGGATATTTCACGGCACAGTTAAACAACCAAGTGGATAGCGTGACGTGGAAGCTGAAGGCAAACGTGGCTGGCACACGGTTTCGTACTTCATTAGCCGGTAAAACTCAGTGGACACATTCTTTGTAGCCATCATTCATTTACATTCAAAATGATTATTATGATTTTATGACATTAATTTGAGAATTCCCTATTTTTAAAAATTGTTATATAATTCTTTACAATGAATTAAAATATTTATATAATTAAAATTTCTAATTTTGATTTAATTTTTAATAAAATATTTTGTTTTATTTTTCTTTTAATTCATTGTGAAGATACCATTTGAAAAACTCATAAAAATTAATTCATAAATTAAAAATTATTTAAAATTAAAATATAAACTTGAAATGTTTTTAATATTTTACAATCAGTTGAATTAAAATTTATTTAAATAAAATTCGTAAATTAAAATTCAATTTATTATTTTTTAAATATTAAATTTTGATTTAACATATAAAATTTAATTCAAAATTTTTAATAATATTTATTTTAAAATAAAATATTGATATATAATTTTTATGACTCATTTGTTACCAGAGATATAATTATACTGTTGGGTGGAGTAGAATTGAATTGATTGTGTAATATAAAATAGAATTAAAATTAAAATTAATTTATTTTATAATATTTTGATATTACAAAATAATAATATATTTTAATATTTATTATAGTTTTAGAATATAGTAAAATTAATTGATAAATATAATAATTATTTTATTTATTTTTTATTATGCATATCCTCATTTTGACTTAAAAACATATGACTAAAGTAAATTTTATAAATAGTAGTAATAACTAAAAATTATTTTAAAATTTTAATTAATAATATTCATGTTCTTAAATATAGTTAGATTATTTTAAAATAATTTTTGTTTGAAATAGCTTAAAATTAGAGTAAAAGTAATAAAATCAAATATTTATTACAAATTTATATTATATTAGAATTAATTAATCAATATATACAATTATTTAATTTAATTTTTTTAAAAAAATTATATCAATCATGTAAATTTTATCTCATCAATCTAAGACAATAAAATTAAATTATTCTCTTCTAAATAAAAAAAAATAAATACAGGATAAGGTTATCACAATCACATATTCGGATCAAACATTGGAATAAAAGTTATCATATCTTATAATCTGATTTTGTGTAATAAACATTATCAAATTAAAATAAAAAGAATTGATGCGTTATTATTTATTTCATATTTATTTTTAATTTTATGACCTTTCATGTCTATTTTTATTACTATAACGATAGAAGATTGTATATAAGTAAGCGGCTGAAAAACAAAACCAAATTAATCAAGCCAATCAATTCCATAATTACGATTTGACCCTATATTCGACTAATTGAGATGATTCAAGCTAATTACTTGAAAAACTTAGGGAATAATGAACTGATCCCATTATTTATATATTTTTTAATTAATAATTTATTTATTTAGTGCAGTTTCATGGGTTAATTCAATCTGCAAATATAGTTATTTTTTATAGCCGCCTGTTGACAAAGATAATAAAGAAACATGGTGCGGTCATATTAAATTGAAAACCGAATGGTTTGACAGAGAAGAATGAAAAGATTCCATTAAGTTATGATTTGACTTTTAAATTTAATCAAACTCATCATGATTACTTTTAAATAAAAGATATAAAGAATTCAAATTTAATTCCTTTAAATTAAATAAAATTTATAATTATTAAAATAACATCATTTATGAGAAAGGTGAGGAATCTGTACTATGTCATGACAAAATAATTCAAATTAAATTGTTAGGTACAAGAATTTGAATTTGTTTATGGTTTGGCAATAAACATTTTTAATAACTTGCAAATTTAATAAGAAAAAGTACCATATATTGAGTATTCTTTTCGGTGATTAATTTAGATGCGTTTTGGAGTTGTAGGTTTGTTTTCTGCTACAATCCCCAACTTAAATTGCAACAATCAAAAGCAACTAATTATTATGATAGATTAGTTACTGCTAATAATATAAATAATATAAATTATTTTCATTTATTATTATTATTATTATTATATATTTTTTTATTACTGAATTAGTTAGATGGAAAATCAAAAACAATCATGCCATTGGTTGCCGAATGTCTTGCTGCACAGTAATGTGACATAATTAAATATTGGTGGGTGCGATCCTAAGTTCCACGTCTTAATTCTTTTTATTTAATTATTTTTATAATCTTTGTTGTTCATTTCTTTTGGCCTTTGGCATATTAGATAAGTCAGGATGCTCCATGCTGCTTCATGGTGAGGAAAGGGCAAGTGGCAGTTTTAAAGTATTTATAATACTTAAAATATTGTACATTGACGCATCTACTGGCCTATTAGCTCAGTTGGTTAGAGCGTCGTGCTAATAACGCGAAGGTCGCAGGTTCGAGACCTGCATGGGCCACGATTTTCTGTTGGTGACATCTAGCTGCGTGTTCCATTTTTTTAAAATTATAAGCTTACCCCTCAAACTTAAACTGAATTCTTTTCCTGCCCTGAGAAGTTTGAATTCTATTCATTTATGCCCATAGCTCAGATGTCTTGAGAGAAGCCCAATGTGAGTGGGGTAGTCTGGGAATGGGCCAGATGGTTACGGTGCGAAACTGAACTGTAACAGGATGCTGATTCTATTCCCTTCCTGAGATAACAATAATTGTAGGTCTTTCTCATCAGAGGCTCTGTCCTCAACTTTGACAGCACTTTACTTTATGTGGTTCGTAATGAGACAGACAATATTGTTGGTTCTGGGTACTTTGAAGTTGACCCCAACAGTATCTCCTCCGTAACCTAAATTCACCGCCTATATATCATTCCTATCAAATGGGCAATCTTTAGCATCAATCAATGTCCTTAGGACCTGACAAATCACTGTGGTCTTACTGTGTCTGTGTTGTTAAATAACATATTGCATGCAACAGAACACAACTCACAGATGCTATCTGCATTTTGTAACTATTTGCATGGCCACTTACTTTTTTTCTTTTCTCCTTGTCATTCTGATTGAATGTGAAAAAAAGAAGAGAGATCGTAGTAAGGATTACCATGTGATTTTGTCATTTCAAAAATTAAAATTTTATTGTAGCCAATGACCATGAAAAAGTAATTTTATGAAATTAGAATTTACCTAAACTGATTATATTACATTTATTTAAAGAGTCAGTAATGAATATGAGATTTATTCTCAACTTGAGGCTATGAAATATAATAACTAGGCATGCTAATATGAGTACATTATCTGAGAAGAAAAAATGTATGCATGCAAGGGATATGGAATAAGGCACCCATGAACCAGCTCATGTACATTAGTCTGAACATGTTTAGGATTGACGAAGCATGCTAAAGACAATCAAAAAAAAAAAAAAGAAACGATAGAGAAGAATAGTGCAGAATTAATGGAATGGGAAAGTGAAGGTTAGGAGAATATTATAACATAATTCTATAGAATATGATGATTTATTTACATTCCCTAAACACAGCCATGATGAGACAGAATTTGGGTGACTGGGTCGATCGGGTTTTGGTTCTCTTTTTGTTTCTTTCAAAGCATTGCTGAAAATCAGAACTGGGAAGACTGAGATAACGTTGTTGTACGGACAGCTTGAAAACGAGAGTATATGGTGGAGGTGGAGGTGGAGGTGGTGATGGTGGGGACGTAGGCACATGGCAGGATCAATAACCTAGCCATTCTCACATACGATCATCATAATTCCACCAAACTGACCCGAGAGAGACAGCGAGGAAGTACTGTGCTGCTATTAGAAACAAACAAAATTACAAACACCATGGCCGGCGAAAGCAATCAAGTCCACATTTTCTATGTTCGGACCCGATATAAGGTTTCTCTTCCCACGAAAAAGATCCTTCCCTCTTTCTTTCCCTTCTCTCTATCTCTCTCTCTCTCTTTCTCTTTCTCCTCTGCAGGCATGAGTGCAAGCAAACCAGAAAACACACACAACAAAACCGGAATTCCCACCAAGTACCAACCACAATGCCAAACACTATCTTTCCCTTTCCATTTCTTGTATTTTTGAGTGACGACGCAATTACACAAAACACACCATCATTACCTGTTCCTTTTTTGGTGGAAAATACGCAACACACCAAGAAATTGAAAAAAACAAAAAAAGGAAGAACACCCACAAGAAATTTGAAAAAGGAAAATGGAAGATCAAGGAGAAGAAGAAGAAGAAAAGAAATATCGAAATCTTGGTAAGTTAAAGAGACCTGTGTTCGAGAATATTGATGTTGGTTCTTTGTCTCTTAACACTCCCTGAAGAAGACTCATCCCCAGAAGTCTTCTCCATTACCGCTTTCAGCGCTTCTTGTATTGAGCTTATGGAATACTGTTGTTGTTGCTGGTGCTCTTGTTGCTCACTGCTACTGCTTGAGTCTTCTTCTCCGGTTATGAACAAAACGTTCTTTACCCGCCCACCAAGAGTTGTGATCTCAGCTTTAAGCGTCCTTAAACGTAAGGCTTTCAGTGTCTTGATAAGGTCCGGCAAGAGGTCAGACCTGTCCTCGCAGCAAAGTGAAGCTTTGATCATGAACTTACCATCTTCATCTGATGCATCGACGGTTAACTCATCGATTTCAGTCGGCACTGGACTGGTTTCCGCTATCAAAGAAGTCTGGCGTTTTAGCTCTTTCACGTGTTGGATTACTTCTGCTAGCAACGAGGCTTTGTCCGTCTAAACCCGAAACAAGAAACACAGAAACAAGAAGCCAGTTACTTTAGTATTAACAAATTAATCACACCAAGTATTTCCCAAGCATGTAACACGAGCAAGTAACTAAAAGAAGCACACAAGAAAAAGAAGAAAGAAAGAAAGAAAGAACAAACTTCGATTGAAGTGTGCTTTTTTGAGTGAAACATCAAGCAGACATGAAATAATAAGTTAAAAACGGGACTGGGAAAAGCAGAGATGTCATTTGCTGCTTTGATGAATCCTCAAAGCTTGAAAAGTTGGCAAATAAGAAGTTATGTTAAGCGGGGTTGGGTTTTTTAAGAGAGATAAAGGGCATGGTATATTATAGTGTAACTGACAAAAGGATGCAAGTTTTATCTGTCTTTATTTTCTTTTCATTCTCTACTCATATTTTGACTGATGATCCGGCAAGAATTTTCCATGGAAGCTTTTCAACTGCTCCTTGGTTCCTCTTTATCATATCAACCCAGCGACATTAACGCTTATTCTCCTTTTGTTCTTCCTTCTCTCCTCTCCTCGGGACTAACACAAGACTCAGAAGGATAAACTAAAAGACATACAAATTTTTAATAAAGCTCGAAGAAAAAGAACCAGAGAAAGAATTTACGTGTCAAGAAAACCAAAAAAGAAAAACGTAACTATCTTTCATATCTCAAATGGGTATGGTGTTGAAGCCTTAGTATCACACCAACCATCTAAATAGGATCTTAGGAAGATCTGCGGAGATCTTCCAATGTTAAAAAGCTCATTATTATAAGAACCCAAAAGGGAACAGAAAAGGTATTTGAAACTCCATATTATACACAAACATGTGCTGCGCATGATCATATTATATGTGCATACGGGTTTCAATTTGTTTTTCTCTGGATTTTTACTATTTTCTGTGTGAAAATTCTGATGACTAGCATTCACTTACTTTGGTGGTGCTGGGTAGTAAGCTGCGCAGCTTAGCAAGATGGTTGTTGATTCTCTCTCTCCTTCTCCTCTCAGCTTCGCTGTGGCTCTTGGATGCAGCAAGTGCCTTGGCATCCATGATTTCCTGTGCAGTCATTTTACCCAACTCGGCCTGTAATCCGAAAGGGCTCGAACCGGGTTGGACCACCGGTCCTAGAGTGTCCGATAGGATCCTGAGATGATCAGTTGATGGGCTGCCATCGTATGCAAATTGCAGGGAAGGTGCTCTTCTGTTGAACAAGCTCCCGTATGATGGAGGCGGTGGGGGTGGTGGGACTAGAAAGGGGTCATGGTCTCGGGCTGGGTTACAGGCGAAGTGCGCCGGGTTGAAGGTGTGGACTGGAGGGAGAGACCATGGGAGGATTGGTGATACTTCGTGAGGGAAAATCAATCCTCCTCCTCCTCCTCCACCTCTAACCCCTCCGACTCCAAAAATATCGCTATTATGCTGTTGTTGCTGCATCTGCTGGTGCTGGTGAAGAAGCAGCTGTTCTTGGTAGTTCTGTATGTTGTGGATAGCTTGAGAACACTCACCTTGATCTTCTTCCTTCTTTGCACACATCTCTCAGCTTTACCCCCCTCAAGAACCAAAAGGTTAAAATTATTCAAATTCTATGGATATGAGGTGGCTGTCATGTTGATCGCTCTCTTGTCCGATATGAATATAAATAGAAAGGAGGGTCGAAAGGAAAAAGGATATGGAAGTTGGTTCACACTTTGCTATACGGAGGAAAAGAAATACTACAGAAGGTACGAAGGAAGAAGCATAAAAGAATATAAGAGACAAACCTCCCTTTGATATGTTAAATATGGGTGCGCGATGGAGTTGTGAATGCTCTCTATTTGTGGAGGAGGAGGAGAAGGTGAAAGGAGAAAAGAAAAGCCAAAGGCTAAGACTTGTGGGAATGATCTGTGAATATCTCTTTCACTCGGGTAGGTTATATTTTCTTCTTTCTCTGCCACGCCTTTGTGGAGTTGAGTTGATGAGCCTTTTCTATCCTTGGCTTGAAATTGAAATCTTTCCTTTTCTCTTTGTGCCTTTGTTGGTGTCTTTTTGGTTCCTTTGTTTTGTAGCTCTCGCTGCACAAGCCCCGTCTCCACCACTCTAAATATATAGGAGTCTGTAAGCACTGTGAGTCTCCTTTCCTTTCTTCTTACGGCATTCTTTATCCATCCCTGTAGCTATCAGGGAAGCTGGATATCCTTTTTATTTGCTTCTTGTTTAATATTTTATAGGCAAAGTAATGTTAATAAACAACAATATATGTTGCTTTGTGATTGGTTCAATGTGTATAATTACACTGTGTGAGTGCAGTTGGAGAGAGAAAAGAGAGATGGGAAACACAAAAACAAACACAGTTAACACAACACACAGATTGTCGAGACCGACCAAAGACCAAAAAGGCTGATAGTATCATCATGATAAAAGGCTTAGCTAAACTTTTTCTTCCATATTTAATTCATTCATTCATTCTCCATACTCATTCATGTTCTACCATTGCTGCAGCAGCTCGGCAGCTACGCTACCACCGTAGTAATAGAGTCTCTTCTCTTTTACCTCGGTCAAGCCCCCACGTTCTTCCACACTCTTGGCTATTTCCACGCCACCCTTTCTGCTTCCCCAAGACCATGTAATCATTGTGTCTTGGAACACACTCCTCCCCCCCTTTTCTCTCTCTAGGGACTCTCCCATTAGCTTCTTGGGTTTCAGTTATCCGGTGCATTCATGGTTAAGAGAATTTGAGAACCTGTAAATTTAACCAGTGAAGTGGAGGGTGGCCCCTCTCTTTTTTGTTAAGTCGGTATATGCCACTGAATTTTCATATGACACATGTAGAGCCTTGTCATGGCTTAGAGGGGGCAGGCCCTAGCTTTTTCTCTGTAAGAATGGGTTGTTTTTCCCAATGTATGAAGCCAAATATAAGTGCCCCCACATTACTACTGTCTTGTTAGGAGACTCCCTTGACTCTCCCACAGTTACGCTGTTCACACACCCAACCCCTTCGATTCTACCTATGAAGAACCATCCATTTATAGGACTATTACTGTTACATGCATTTAGTCTATCGGTTAAATCACATAAATCGGCCTTTTTCGGGACCAAATGACACTCTCTTTGTCCAATAAAAACATCTTAGCATCTTCTTTCTTATGTTCTTTCCTTTGTCAAAGATGCTTAAAAAGGATAAGATTTAACCCAAAACATGTCAGTTGGGTATTTCATCCATGGAATGCCCAAAACTAGAACACTACGACAAATGTTTTTCCTTTCTACAGATGGCACGGTGTCCCGAGGCCTAAGGGGGTTCAATTCCTTCGTTTCAAGTGTGTATGTAGTGTTTACGTTAAAAGCCAGTGAATGGGAGGAATCACGGCCTGAAGCAGCCCTTCACCAGCAAGATCTGGGTAATTACACAGTAGAATAAGCAGCTTGGCAAAGAAAAGTGAAACAAGAATCATTTACTCGACCTAGCTTTCACTGCCCTTTTCAACAACATAATTGTATTTTCTACAGAGAAGAAGATCCTGGTTCTTGTCCTTGGCTTCTCTGTGCAGAAATGGGTTTTGCTTCGTTTTGAAATCAACACTCAAATGATCATGAATAAAACCCATCAAAATCTTTTAAGTATACCCAACAAGGTCATCACCAATGTCTCCTCTAGTGCTCCCTCCTACTTCCACTTGGTACGGTGACTATTTCCTTTTACCTCATAAGTTGAGTCACTATAGGGCAGTGCCCCAGTGTTTTCTCCTCTGCAGTGTTCCTATTTGATGCAAAATGGCAATAGAATCCGCTTAGACAAGGGTGGGTTTTCATTTCTTTGGGACACTTTGTGGTCACACGCATGGCTGCTTTGGTCCCCATTGTTTTTATCTTTTCATCTTTTGTGGAGCCTTTGGCCTTTTTTTTTTTTTTTTTCTAATTGTGTTCATATAATATATCCAATTCAAACATTTGATGATAGCTGCACCACCACTAACATTACCCACGAGAAGAATTCCCTTCCTCCTCTCTCTGTGGGGCTGATGATGACATCAAGCCCACCCTGTCATGACGTTATAAGCCATTGCTAGTGCTTATGGCAATCCTTCCTTCTGCTTCTTTGCCCCTTAGAGAAGCAACTCAACAGGCTTTCTGTGTTATGATGAGTGGAGTCTTTGAAATGAATTCACTCCTTTATTTTCACCCACTGATCAACCAATACAACGGAAGAAAATAACAATGGAAGCTTAATTCTAATTCCGTAAATGTTTAATTACCTCATACACTAAATAATCTCATCCCTATGGATCCCTTTTTTTTTTTTTTAGGGAATTCTTTAAAAATCATTGGCTACATAAAGTCCTCAATAATGGAGCAAACCCTAGTGCTGCAACAGCTATCCTCCTCCCACCTGGGTAGCACTTCCCAGGCCAAATGTTGCTTAACTACACTTTTGATGAGACTGAAACAACTCCATTAGTTTCTGAATAATTATGGCTTAAACATGCCGTGAATTCAGTTTTCTCTGTCCATCAAAATCAAGATTAAGTCAAAAGTTATAAAAAGCACCCATAACCCACCACAGATATATAATGGATTTGAAGGACGTATTAATTATATTCTTGAAATTTAACCTGTAATTCAATTGAAGTGTTCATTTGTTTTATTTTTTCAGGGTACTATATATATCGATCTCAAGTTAATTACTACATCTAAACTTCCAATACATTCTGAATGAATTGATTATATAACTAATTACATTATACAAATAATGCGAAAAAGGTATAAATTATTGGTGTAAGAATGTTAATGATTATGTTAAGTAGAAAGCAGAAACAAAATAAATCTTTTGACATTAATTATCTATCGCTTCTAATAATTAATAAATAAAAAAATCTTGTGAAAATGATCAATCAAAAAACTCAGTTAGATTTAGTGGCATTATACAAAGAAATTAAGTAGGTAGCGTCATGAGTAATACAGCAAATCTTTTATTTTATAAGATTCTGTAAGATGGTTTGCATATACATATTTCTTCTTTTTATATAATAAGAACTCCATAATTAAATTTTTTAAAGATAAGATTAAGTTGTAATATACAACAATTAGTCAGCTTTTAGTTCTGATAGGCTATCAAACACTTGAATCACCTTCACAGATGGCGCACCATACAACTGCCAACTTCCAAAATGCAACACTTATATAGCGTTTGGTACTTATAATTTGGGTTTGAATTCTTTAAAATACCTAACTTTCCATTTAATGAAACAGTGCCTAACTTTGGTACTCCCTGAATTCAATTTAGAATGCAAGATTAACTGTATATGATACTCCACATGTATCCACTCGATATATTTGAAAATTTGCTGAGGTGGGAACTATATATTTAAACATAATAAGTATGAGAAAGATAACATTTTTATGATTAAATCTAATCAATGAGGTGAAGCCACTTAAAGTTTATTGATTTAAAAGTGAGAAAGCTATACCCAGTAGGCCTTCCATATTTTACAAAATTTGTGAAGGTAATTACTTTTGAGTATAGTTTCCCATCCTTATATAATTAAAGAACCACTGAGCTATCTTGTTCCATATTGAAATATATCAACTCTAATTAGAAAATAAAAATTACACATTAATTCAAGATCTAAAGGTTTCAACTTTACATTGTTGAAAAAGAGTACATCGCAGCCAATTATGTGTTTTTTGTAATGAAAATGAAAAAAAAAAAAGGAGATGGGAAACTTGGTATTTTGCATAGGTTTTTTTAAGGCTATACAAACATGTACGTATATATTTTCATATAATATAGCTAGATTATATCATAAGGTATTCTAATCTTTCAATTTTTTTTTTTTGGGTTTTCTATTCTATGATAAATTAAGTTATCTATGATTTTGGTTTTTCATTATTAATTTTCTATGTTTTGTAAAAAAATTAATCTTATAGAAATTTTTTTAAAATTCTATAAATCAGACTGTTAATTTCTTCTTAAGAAGTTTTATAAGACATCACGAACCAAAGCACTACTTAAAAATTATAACTGATCATATTTATGTTTAAAAAAAGCTTCAAGAGTGTTTATAGGATTCACGATGAATCCTCAATTGACACATCTCTTTTAATTGATAGCTGACCAAATCATATTCTAAAGAGAGATATCAAGCATCAATTAATTTTTCTTTCCCTTAATTCGCCCCAAAAAAACATGTATGCATTATTAATGAAGCTATAATATTACAAAATGTAGATACTTTGTATATCACCTTTCTCTAAAGATTATTAATTAATCTAGATCAAAGGATTCTTGGAATAGTTTAATGTGTTGTCCGAAGACAAAAGTTTTAGGACACTAATCATCTACACATCAAGCAACTTTTGTGGTTATAATGTGTAGGCAGTGATGCTAACTATGAGAATAATTAATCGGATACCAAATTGACATATACTTGTGGCTCTTCTTCAAAGTGTAGTCCATCAAATTAAATGAATTATGGCCACCAAAGGGAAGATGGAACATAGCTCTATAAGATCCGACTGAACCAGTTTCTTTATATGCAAGTGGTTAAATTCTTAAGGGTATGCCCATTACATATCAACACCTTAAACAAATTTTGCCAAGTCATAAAAGCAAAGAGATAGGGTTCCTTGCTATATATAAATTGATATCTTTCTCTCTCATTCTCTCTCTCGCTCACTCTCTTTAATATATTATTATTAGATGAATATATATGTATATACATGTTGTGGGTTGTGTATGAACAAAAAATAATTTATATTTAAGAAATAATTAAAATTAATTTCTTACAAAATATATTATAACCCATAATCACATGCTTTTAATAACACCGCCTATTTGACCAATGACAGTAGAGAAAAAAGAGCATGCAGAAATATAAAATTATGCCTATACCACTAGCTAAGGCGGACAAGAAAAAAGTAGGCAGTTTTCTTATACAAAAGACTAGTAGAACATTAATAATCCTTACTTATGATTTAATAATCTAATTATTAAGATAATTAATAAGTATTAAAAAAACATAGAAATATCATGTAATGATTTTACCGATCTTATTTTTGTTGATTTTTTTTAAAAAAATTATTCTTTTTATAATTTATTACACTAATAAGGGAAAGAACAAAAGGTAAATATAACGAATTTTATTCATCCGCTTACATTTATCTTGTTCGATTATCTCGTATCTACATTTTTTTTAAAAGATAGAACAAATCAGATCAGTCATAATATCGAAATTAACATTAACCAGTTAAATAATCGATATGTTCTTCTCTTTGTATATTTTTGGTTAATCTCAATTAGCTAATGATGCTTCAATGTCATATAAGAATTTTATTTCGAATTTTCAATACCGTATTTCTTTTTGAGAGAATAGAAACCAAGAATTACAATTAACCTTCTTCCTAAGCTAGTTAAGTAAAACAGTGTTGATAATAATAAGAAAAAGGTTATTTTTGGTGCATTACTTGCCAAAAGAAACATGGGAATCACATTCTTTTGGCTGTACAGTGCAAATACTACAAGGAATGTTCATTGTATATATTCCTCCTCTCCTTTGAGGTCATCAAGAAACCAATGATGGACATGGAGAAAAGGTTCATTGAATTTGTTTACGAGGTCTGCCTTTTTCTCTTAGTAGTTATCCAGTGTATTGCGTAACTTGGAGGACCGTATTTTCCAAATGTCCACTCATATCATCCACTGAAAGGTCAAAATGTCAATCAATTTGCAGGAATTACTCCACAACCTGAAAACTGAAACCAACTATTGATGGCTTGCATGCCTGTATCATAGACAATCAATCGAATGTTGCAGAAGGCAGGATTTGGCACCACCCATAATCAAAGCCTATAGCTAATTAAGTTGCATGTTCATGCTTCCTATTAATTCACTATATATGTTGCTTAATTATTAATATATGTCGGTTCTCGAAAGAAAGATGAACTTAACGCTTTAGCATGCTAGAGCATCGATTTCATAGGTAATCATAATCTAGCAGGCATTTACTATAAACTCATGCAATATAATAAACATCACCTATGTCACCTCTACTAAGACCTGCCAGCTAGGAAATTAATGTATAGTATTCTGTTAATCAAACACATAAGAGCGGACACTCAGAGCTGCA
Organism: Moringa oleifera; assembly: GCA_021397835.1. Taxonomy (NCBI): domain Eukaryota; kingdom Viridiplantae; phylum Streptophyta; class Magnoliopsida; order Brassicales; family Moringaceae; genus Moringa; species Moringa oleifera. Next base: position 6,599,918 of record JAJFZO010000191.1, on the reverse strand, counting down.
GTTTAGCAGCTTGATGGTTTCTGTGATATCTACAAAGATTTGATATTGAAATTAACCTAGAGAATATTTAAGGGATTGGACCAAATCTTAATTTCATGTCAAAAAGATCAGTATTCCCTAGAGTCAACAAGTTTGGATGGTCTCAATAGTCTGATGGGTAAAGTTCTCAATGAAGAAGAAGATCTCTTGGTGGGTCCTAATAGAATCTCAAGCTCTCAACTTTCACTCAGACTCTACAGATTCAACTCCAAAGAAAAGCCGTATAAGGCTGGCTAGACATTGCTGTCCTCATCAAGGATGAACCAAAATGTTTTTCTTTGTCTATTTAGGGAGAGTTGCATCCATCGGCTGAGTCAAAATTGTCATCCCAGATTTCCATGAACTGTGTCCTCAAAGTGGGACAGTGGCCTTCTGCATGTAATCACAAACCCCACCTCATCAATGGGTCTCTTTCAGTGCCAAAGTACACATATGCGTATGCTCTTATTTTGTTCATTTTCTTTCCTCCAATGCCGAAAGTGAGTCTCCATTATCTCTCTTCGTCACTAAATCAAAATGAACCCAAACATATATCAGAGTCTGAACAAATAGGCAAAAAGGGTCACTACCACTAGCTAGCACATTATTATTGCTTTCTTTGCTTTGATTGTCATGAGGCCTTAAGCACATTTTGCAATTGTACCAGAGCTACTACATCGGTAATCTCATTAACATGCACATGCATGATGATTCATACACAAACAAGAGTTATCGAGTATCAAAAACTTATCGATCTTTCTCGAAAAGTAATATGTACCAAAAGTACATGCATGCGAGTCAGCAGATGTGCTTAACACACTGAACATGCTTCAATACAACGCCTTCGGTGATATCACATGCATCCATCATTGCGATAGTTTCCACTTCTATACTAAACTTTTAAAGCAAACGAAATTCTTGATATAGAGCGAACTCTGCAAAATTTATGTGTACATTATATAGTTTTTTATTTGTATGTATGTGTATGCTAATGTAGACTGATTAGTGGGTGATGCAATGATCACTACCCTTTCACTGGCTATGATTCATGATCACTTTAGCATGTTAGGAAACTCTGATCAAACTGCTTAAATAAACACTAGATTTTGAGGGCAGTACTTTTGATTAACATGCTTAAAAGAGCTAGGCAAGATATGCATCACTGCCCATAACTCATTATGATCACTTCAGCGTGTCGTGACCTTTTATCAAACTGAAAAAATAACACAGATTTTGTGGACAGTACATTCCATTAATCAATTAACATGCTTAAAGTAACCCTGCCAGATGAAGAAACCCTAAATTATCATCGGGATTTGCAATTTAATCTATACTTGAAAGAAAGCAGAGACTTCATTACACTATTTGAAAATTTTCCATGAACAGCCAGTCTTGGGCAAATTTGTACGCGTCGGTTCTCTAGTGGTTTTGATTGGGACTCCTTGTGCCAGTGTCATTTTCTTCCACATTCATTTGCCAGATTGACATGCTAAAAAAACTTATCTTTTGAAAGAAACGTCAGATAAATGTTTTTGTGGAAAACAACAGTTGAACGAAAGCAAATCGAAATACGGGTTTATGACTTTGAGTCATCTGATAGATCAGTCAAGATTAACAAAAAGTAAAACAAATATTTAATGATGAACGCCACTCTGATACCTATTGTCTCAAAGCATCGGATGATCATCATCACAAACAAAACTTGAAGATGACGGTACTATGATAATAAATACAAAAAGTCTTTACCACTTAAATGATGGTCCATGCCTAAGAAACTGTAAGCTCAATAGTTTTAGCAATATGGATGATTAGTGCATGTAATTAGTATATATATGATAGAATTTTTTTCAGATAGCTTTCCATATATTTAGAATTATAAAAATAGCCTAAATCATTGCTAGCTTTAAGTAAATTTTTTCAATCTTTTTTTAATTAATTTTTGGTCAAAACTGCTTTTGTTTTATGCAATTGAATTTATAAAGATGTCATTAATTTGAAAATAAGTAACCAAATCATCGACTCCAACAGCAGTAGCCAGAATTTTTTTGTTGTATTTTTTTATTTTTTTATTTTTTTAAAATTTTACTTTTTCGATGTTTTTGCAACATTTGATTTCATTATTAATAGCAAAAGCAGTTGCGCATCAATATCATTATTGTAAGGCATGTTTGAGCTATTTATTTTATTGTTGTTTTTGCATTTCTTCAAGAAACTTGTAAAGTGATGTTTTTGAAGAATTGGCTACATTTTTTGAAATTTTTGGTTGCCATGATGTTTGAATATGCATAAACAGTCAATCGTTAAATATGTTTGTGGTAATTGCTTGTATACATTTGGATCACCAAGAAAATGAGTTTTTTTTTTTTTTGGGTTTGCACATAGGTTTTTTTGTCCATATTTAACGTATTTTGAGCATTATGTGATTATATTGATATCTTGTGTATTTTACTGTTTTTGAAAATTTGAACTTTAGTTTCTGTCCAAACTTCACTGATCATGGTTTTGTACTATATTTTGATAATCCTCATATTGTTTTAGTCATACTTTAGCACTAATTTATAAGTTATGATACCAATTAACAGCTTGCTTTCACACCAATTTAGATCATTTCTTTGATCTAATTGATGCATGCATGCTTTCGCACTATTCTCATTGATGCTTTAGCACCATTTTAGTTAATGTGTTTGCATTATGCTTTCTCACACCTTTCGTATTATGCTTTTGCATTATTATAGTTTTTGCTGTTGCATCATTTTCGTTTTACATTATCGCATTACATTTATACATATTTTTGCATCATTTTAATTTATGCTTTTACACCATTGTTAATATATTTTTGCACTATTTTTGTTTATGCTTTCACATCATTTGTGTTACATGATTTCATATAAGTTGTGATCTTACGTTTTCACATTATATTTTCGCATCATTTTTGTTTATGCTTTCAAATCATGTGTGTTAAATGATTTCATATAATTTGTGATCATGTTTTGGTACTATTTGAATAGTGTAATTTCATGCCATTTTGTGTTTGCATTCTTACCATTTAGTTAAAATATTACATGTTTTCATATCACATATGTTAATTGATTTGGATGATTTCTTTTATTTTTTTCAGAAGTTGACAATATTTATACTATGTGCAGATGGTATTATTCAAAACTTTCATGTTAGACTAGACGAAGGCTAGGATCATGAAACATTTTGACATTGACATAAAGTTAATAATCGAGTTAGTGTTTGAACTACTTAAGGACGACGGTAAGGTAAAAATCATGAATAAAAATAAATAACTACTATGTACGTCATGCCTCTAATTAAATCAACCTAGTGTTGTAATAAGTAACTCATGATCGAATTAGAGACAGTAATTAAGAATTTTTCATAGCGTTGTGATCATCACTTTGATATAGTCTTTTGGGGTAACAAACATGTGACCATTTAATGAAAACTCAAATAGATGTTTTCTTTAGGTGAAAAGAGCACCACATATGTTGAGATAAAAAATATTTTTTTCTCTTTTCATTAGATAACCTTGGCTCTTAAAAATAGCAAAGAAACAAAGTAAAAGCCACATGTTAAGAAACAAAGTAAAAATCACATACTAAGTTGTCATAAACAAGGAAGCCTATCATGGTCAGACAATTAGTGGAAAATGGAAGGAAATAATAAATATGCATAAAGATTTGCTGAATTATATGCAAACATCTCTCTTTGAATGTGTCCCGTGATGCATACCTTCTCCCATTATGCATGTAACAAACGTAATGCATGCCTCTTCCCACTATGCATGTAACATATATAATGTATGCAAACTTTTTATGTGATATGGAGTGCATGCAATAGTTTTATGTGACATATAGTGCATGTAATTGTAACATATGAATGGTTTAACTTGGGCATTATCAACCATAATACTTTGGATTTGGTTGAGGGGTTCTTTATGGTCACCATGGGCTTCTATTGGTACTCCCTCCATCAAGTAGGACTTTGTTCTCAAGGTCCATCGACGGAAACCTCTCTAATAACACATAAGTTGGCTCCTAGGTAGCATTTTCAACAACTAGATTTTTCCATTGTATCAAGATTTGCTCGTCTAAGCAATCACCTTGTCTTACCTAATAGATGTCCAAAATGAATTATGGTTTTAAAAGAACAACACCATCATTAAAGATGGGTGAAAGCATTGGTGATGAAGTAGTCGATTCTCTAATTCACTTTTTTTTTTAAATGAAAGAAATTAGAAAAACTAGATGTTTATACGATCCTTCAAGTAGCTAGAGCTTATAAGTAATAGTCACAATCTTCTGGACTATAAGATATGGGCCATAGAATTAAGTTGACTAGTTTTTTTAAAATTTTTTTATAGAAATTTTTAAATAGTATAAATAATAACCTATAAAGGTGAAACTTAAGGAACACTATGTCACTTACCTCAAATGTGACATCCAGACGCTTTTGATTAGTCATTTGTTTCATGCGACGATCGATGCCTCTAAATTAGCCGTAAGCGAATGAACCAATTTGTGCCGAGTGATTAAACTTTGATCAACTTCATGAATTAGTGTAACACATGACTTATATGTCAGAATAAAGGGAGGTAGACACCCATGTAATGTTTGAAAGAGATTCATCCCCATAAAGATATGATAAGTGGTGTTATACCACTACTCAGCTTAAGGGAGAAAAGAGCACCTCATTTTTTATATGTTCCAAATCCCAATAGAGATATGGCTTATATTTGATCATTTATTTAAGGGTGATAGGTAGAACTGAGGTGTGGCTTAGTATTAGGTAGTTTGAAGAACTCTTTCCAGAGCTGGTTGATGAAAACTGGATCCTTATCACTCATAATAAATCTAGCTCCTTATGTAATCTAATGATTCTTGCCACAAATGTGTTTACAACCATTTAGTAGGAGAAGGGTGAATTAATGCGATAAAATAGATATATTTACTTAACTTGTCAACAACACCTAAGATGGTATCTTTGGCCCTAGAGGTAGGCAACTTTTCAATGAAGTCGAAAGTAATATCATCCCATACTTGGCAGAGATAGGGTATAGGCTGCAATAAACTTATTGGCACCCTGGTTTTTAACTTTACACATTGACAAACTTGGCACTCTTGGACATATTTTTGAATTGCTTTATACATGTTTGTTAGCCCATAATCTCACATGATAAAAATGTAACGATGTATTTTAATGATAATAAATATTTTTGAAACTAATATTTTAAATAAGATATAAAATTTAGGTTGAAGATGGTTGGAGTTATGTAACAAACAAAGAAACTTGGAGGTTAAATAAGTAAATTAGGATTTTAGGAACTTATGTACATATTCTTTAATGTGCTCAAGATATACTTTTTTTTTTGCCTGCATGAAAAAAACAGTTTAAGCAAAATCATGTCTTTATAAAAGCTTTTCAAATCTCATAAAATGAGAGATATATATATTTTTCAAAGAATCAAAAAGTCTGAACTTGTAAGAAAAATTTGAAACACTTGAACCAAGTAAGGAAAGTCGAGGACTTACCTTGGTTGGTATCATCGCCCAATGGTTGGTACCACTGCACAAGCTATTACTTTGGGAGATAAGATTGCTTAAAGGTTGATGTCATCATTCAAGCTACTGCTTTGGCAGATGATACCGCTTAATAACTATTGTCATCGACCAACTCACTATCATGGCAAATGCCACCGCCCAATCGGCTGGTTTCCAAACGAGACCAATTTGAATTTTTATGTTTAATGATCAGTTGATCTGTACCACTACTCAATTACCTGATACCATCACTCTAACGAAATTTTTGAATTTCAAATGACCTAAGATGTATTAGCGATTATATTTTAAAGTACAGGTATAAAAAGGCCTTGGAAAATATATGGAGAAAACTTTTTTAAAAGCAAAACAATTTATATAATTTCTCTCTTAAGATTTAGAGTTCTTCATTTTCTCAAGTATCAAAACTTTTATTCTTGAGCATTTCTTGTATGATCTAAAGCTTCATTGTGCTCATGTACTCTAAAAGAGAGTTTTATTTTCTGTATCACTTTTGAAGGATTAGGATAGTTGGTGAAGACATTCACCAAAATTGAAAAAAATTTGATTGGAGTTAAACTAAGGCATTGTTCAAAGAAATAAAGAAATCCTTAAGCATGGCTTAAAGTCGTGACATAAGCAAGAGTTGACTGAACCACATGAATATTGTGTTTGCTCTTTTTACTCTCTCTTTCTTTCTTTATTTTCATATTACGCATATTAATTATAAACTATCTTATGTAATTACTAAATTCAAGCAAACAAACCTAAAAACTTGCTATACAAGCAAGAAAATTTTAAATACCCAATTCATCTTCCCTTTTGGGTCACCTATCTAGGACCAACAAGTGGTATCAGAGCTAAGGTGTTTAGATTTGATTAAACGTTAAGTGTTTAGAGCTAAAGATTAGTGATGCCAATCATGAGAAGTAATGGAGTAAAAAGACTCTCCATTTCTAGGTCTTTGTAATTTGATGGAAATAATTATAGTTAACAGAAAACTAAAATGAAGGTGTATTTTAGATCTATTGACTTTGATCTATAAAAGTTGGTTCAAAATGGATCATACATACCAATAAAAATAGTAAATGGAATAAAAGTGAAAAAGAAAAAAATGTATACAATGAAGAATATAAAAGAAAAGATGTGATAAATCAAAGAGTAATTAACATTTTGTCTTATGTTCTTGATAGAGAAGAGTTTAACATGGTGCGTACATATTAGAGTACATAAGAAATTTGATACACACTAAAGGTTACTTATGAAGAAATTAGTCAAGTCAAGGAGTTAAAGATTAGCATACTAGTTCATAGCTATGAATAGTTTAAAATGAAACTAAAAGAGGCAATTTTTAAATTTTCATTACATTCAATAATATCATTAGCTCTTTAAAGAATGATGGTCGCACTTATCCAAATGTTGAAATGGTGATAAAGGTACTTAGTCTCTTTTTCTCAGTTAGGAGCCTAAGATAATTGTAATCCAAGAAGTAAAGGACCTAAACAAACTATCCCTTGAAGAACTCATGGGATCACTCTTAACCTATAAGATTGTGATGAATAGAAGGGAAGAACAAGAAGTGAAAAGAAAAGAAGAAGATGATTGCACTCAAGTAATCTATCAACGAGGAGATAGCCTTTAGTTATAAAGGAAGTGATGAGGATGACATAACCCTCATCATTAGAAGGTTCAAGAAGTTCTTAAAAGAGAAGAAAAATTTTAAGAATGGAGGAGGAGACGCAAGGAGAGGAAGTGGATCAAGGAATGAAGCCAAGAAGGAATTTATCACATGCTATGAATACGAAAAATCATGTCACATCCAAGTGGATTGCCCATTATTGAATAAGACTAAACATGAAAAGAAGGCATCCAAAGTAACATGGGATGATAGCAAAGAGATTTCCATGGATGGTGAAAGTGAGTAGGAAATTACCAACATATGTTTTATGGTACATGAAAAAAAAAAGTATGGTAAGTAACTCCATTCTTGGTGCAAATTTACCTTAAAATAAATTACTAAATGCGTTTGAAGATTTATATGAATTAATGAAAAAACAAACTCATAGACACAAATCACTCAAAAAGAAATTCACAAGTCTCAAGAATGATCATAAGAAACTAAAAGAAGAAAATGAAAGATTATATCTTGAGTTAGAAAAGGAAAGATCAAAATAGAATGAGAAAAAAGCTATAGATGATGCTCATGCCAAGTTAAGAAATGAGTTAGATAGTTACAAGCCATTGTTAGAAAAATTCTATAAAGGATAAAAAAGCTTAAACATGCTTATAAGTAGCCAATGTTATAGTTTCGATAAGAGTGATTTTAATTATGGGCCTTTTAAGTTTTAGAAATATTATAAAAACTATTTTGTTAAAGAATCTTCACAATAACCATCTAGGTAAACATATTATTGTAAGGTAATACATATAATATCAAATGTTGATTAAAAGAAAATTTTAAATTTAAGTGGTGTCGAAAGGCACGAATACTAACTCTTAAGGACCTATAAAAGATGGGTATGAAAGAATAATATTTGATTTTTTATTTGATAGGTAAAGGACAAAGTCAAAGACAAATGATACCTTAACAGTGGATGCTTAAGGCATATGACAAGAGATGCATCAAAGTTCTCCTCACTTACTCGGAAGAAAAAAGGAGACATCACCATTGGGTTTAATGCCAAAGGTAAAATTACTGAAATCAACAATATAAGTAATTCTTAGTTTATCCTAATTGAAAATGTATTGCTTATGAATGGATTAAAACATGATTTACTTAGTATTAGTTAATTATGTGATAAAAGATATAAAGTGGTATTTGCAAAAGATAGATGCATTATAAAAGATATTGAAAGCCAAAAGCATTTATATGTAAGAGAAAGATGTGCAAATATGTACACGATAAACATTAATAGATCATAGTTAAAGATGAAAAATATCTTGTCACTAGTAACTATGGTTGACTTTGGCATAAAAGATTGGATAATGCTAGTGTGAATTCAATCTTAAGGATATCTAAGAGTGATTTAGTTAGTGGCTTTCCTAAACTTTAATTCAAAAAATATAAAGTGTGTAGGGCTTGTTAACTAAGAAATAAGTTAAAAGTTCCTTTAAGCCTAAGAAACACATATATATAATCAGCCACTACGACATAAAGTATTGAAAAAAATTCTATACTATTATAATAATTGATGACTACTCTAAATTCACTTGAGTACTATTTAAAACACTAGAATGATGCTTTGGAGGCTTTTGTCAAGTTCTTCAAAAAGGTAGAAAATAAAAATGAATGTACCATAGTGAGTGTTAGAAGTGACCTTAGTGAAGAGTTTGGTTATGAAGAATTTCAAACACATTATGATTAAAGAGGTTATAAGCATAACTTCTTCGCTCTTATGATACCCCTACAAAATAGGGTTGTAAAAAGAAAACATAGATATATTTCAGAAATGGTTAAACTCATAATTAATGAAAATGACTTATTTAAATATTTTTAGGTGAAAGCAGTGAACACCGCTTGTTTTGTAATGAATAAGATTCTAGTTAGATGTAAGATAAAGAATATGAGCTATAGAAAGGTAGATTTTCCCACATTATTTACTTTAGAGTGTTTGAATGCAAGTGCTTTATCCTTAATGACAAAGATGGATTAGGAAAGTTTGACTCTAAAACTAATATATGTACTTTTCTAGAATACTCCACCATTAATAAGGCATATAAGGTGTATTACAAGAGCATTTTGATTGTAGAAGAAACAATTCAAGTGACCTTTGGTAAACAACCTAGTGTTAGCATTGATAAGGTGAAAATAAATAATTAGAAATAACCAATGACGTAGAGAAATTTAACATCTCCAAAGAGCCCAAAAAAGGTGATACAGAGAGATTAATAGTAATTAGAAAGGAAAACTTTAAATATAGAAGTGATGGTCTACCTAGAAAAAAAAAATAAAAACCATCTGGTAGAACAAATCTTAGGAAGTCCATCTCAAGAAAGAAGGAGGAGATCATCCTTTAGGAAAATATGTAGAAATGTTTTTCTTTTAACATTATTTTCACATACTAATTTGGCTTATTTTGCATGATATTTTACGTACTCAATATAAAAGTAAAAAGGTACTTGTATTCATAAGTGAGAGAGTATAAAATCACTAACACAGTATCTGAATCAATGTTAAAGAGAAAATGCAAAGTAAATGAAAATGCCAAAATTGGGATGTAAAGTATGTGTATATAAGATGAATAACAAAATAAATAAATAAATAAATAAGTGTTGGTGAAAAAAAAAAAAGAATGGAGAAATGGGTGATAGTGAGAAAAAAATGAATTTAATGAAAGTTATTTTACTCTTTGCAAAAACATATGATGTTGATTCGGGAACCTTTCTTCTGAGCTTTTTTGCACCGAAAAAATTTTTTAACCTTTTGCATTTTTTCTCCAAAACCCACTACTCACTTGCTCTAAAATCCTCTCATTACTTGGCTAAAGAAAGGGGTATTTATAAACCCATATTAACTTAAGATGCAACTTAGAACTACTGCCTGCCTACAGGCAACAAGCTTGTATCAAGCAACATGGGGTTAGTGCGAGCAAGTAATAAGCTATTGCCTGTAAGCAACAAAATGCTTTGTGCAAGTAGTAAGTAGCTACATGAAGGCAGCACATTGCTGCTTATATCTAATGGATACCCCCGTGCAGCAATTGCCTTACCTGCATGCATGTAGGTACCACATTTGTAGTGCTTTTTTTTTCTTTAGTTTTGTTTTTTTTAATTGTTTTGATTATTTTTTTAATTTTTAATTTTTGGTTTTTGGTTTTCATTTTTTGTTTTTCTTTCTTTTTATTTGGGTTTTATTTTGTTATTTATTTAATTTACTATTTAAAAAAAATATATATTTGTATATTTTATTTTTTATTAATCTTAATAATAGCAAAAGAGTATCTTATGAACTAGTCAAGGTGAAATTAGGTGTCTGCACCTTCTCATATAGACTATAAAATTTAAAAGATGTTTTAGCCATGGTTTAAAACTTATTGATTCTCATGCTTGTGGTCTTGAAATAAATTTTACTTATCCTAAAGATTTAATGAATATACAATACCATTTTTTTTATATTATACCCTTCTTATTAATGTCAAAAAGGGAAGAAAGATTGACCTTCTAGACATGACTAAATGAAAATGCATCTTGAAAAGCATTTTCAAAAATTTGACTTGGTTTTGCATATGGCAGCTAAGCGTTCAAAGACTTAATTTATCATGCTTGAAATGCTTACTTATTTTGAGAATGATATGATTAAGGTACATTAGTTATTCAAAACTATTAACTTAAAATGCATTAAGTTGTACATTCTTTGTACCTTAGATGGAGTGTTGGGCATTATTAATAAGGGGGAAACCACATAGTCTCACATGATTGAAATGTAATGACTTATTTTGATGATAATAAATATCCTTAAAAATTAATATTTAAATGAGATTTATAGTTTAGGTTGAACACGATGAGATGATAAAAAGGATATCTAAAAAGTTATGTAAATCTCTTTAGATTTGTTCAAGATAGTTTTCATTATCATGCATGATAAAAAGAATTAAAATGAAATCATATTTTATAAAGTTTTCAAATTATAAAGAGTCCTATGGCAAAGCAAAGGAAGGTCAAGGACTAACGTTGACTAGTACCATTACTCAAATCATTACCTGAGTCATTGATACCACTCAATAGAATGTGTTATCCCTCAAGTCTTTACCTTGATCAGTAATATCACCTAGTAGTAAGTTTTACCATGCAATTGATTATCTCGATCATTGCCGTTACCTAAATGGTTTTCTAAGTCTAATAGCCAGTTTGGCTAATGCCACTGTTCCATGACTCAGTACCATTACTTTAGTGAAATTTTTAAATTTCAAATGGTCAAAAATGTGTCTAACGATCATATTTTAAAGCGATGGTATAAAAGGGTCTTTGAAAATACTTGGAAATTTATCTATTCACACTATTAGATCTCATAATCATCTTTCTCTCACGAATCAAAGGCTTTTGATTTCATTATCTTTAAAAAATCTTCTTGAGCAGTTGAGAGTAAGATCTAAATCTTTACTTGTGTACATCTACTCATAGAGAGAGTTTCTGTTCATGTTGTACTTATTTTCTTCTTTGTGAGATTGGGTAAGTTGGTGAGAGGATTTATCAACCTTGTAAGATCTTGATTGGGGATATAGATAAGGTGTACTTCAACAAAGAGAAATAGTAAAATCCTCAAGGATGGTTTGAAATTATAACGGTAGGCAAGGGTTGGCTGAACCATATTAAACTTTGTGTTTACATTCTCTAACAGTTGTCTTAAAATTTTGCCCTCTTATTTGTAAATATATCTTTATGCGATTGTTAAATCTAAGCAAACAAGTTTGAGATCTTACTATAACTAAAAAATTTTAAAATACCTAATTCACCTCCGTTTTAGATTGCCTATTTAAGGCCAACATACAAGTCTTCTAATAAAAGTAGTTCAAATTGTCTAATAATAATGGTCATGGAATTGATCATTTTTCTCTTAATAGTTTCATTGCCTATAAAATAGATAAATATGTCAGTCAAGATCTTTCACTAAAGAAATGTTACTGACCTGTTATAATACCAATTGATAAATCCATATTTATCCTTATATTGTAACTTGATTAATGAGTAAGGTAAATAAAAGCATAAATGTAAATAACACATACAAGATTTTTACATGGTTTAGTTAAATAACCTATAACTATATAGCTATGCTTAGATGATGAATAATCCATTAAGTCAAAGCTCTTACAAATAATAATTTTTTTCTTACACAATTTTCAAACTCCCTTTTCAATTTTCACAATCAGTGTTGTAATACTTAATGGAATACTATTATGCAAGATCCACTTAACTTATATGACTACACTTTACTTGAACTCATTTTGACGTGTAATCGTGTTTTCCTCTCGAAAAAAGTTGATTATTCTCCTGAAAAATTCCTTTAATTTTAGTTTTTTAATCTCCAAATAAAAGCGTAGCTTAGCTCTTAAAAAATCTCTTTCAATATTTTGCAAACTTTCTCTAAGTAGATTGATTACACATATATAATGTTTTATCCTCAAGGTAAGTTTGACTTAGACATAATTATAGTAATTATCCCATAGTGATTTTCTTCCTATAATACTTTAACCTAGATAAGCTTCAAGAGATATGAATTATAATCCCAATGCTACTTGTCCAATCTTTACATACTTACTTGCCAACAATTACCCCATGGAAATAACTCTTAAAATATTTTTTTAAATAAATAATCGATACTTTAGCTTATGCAAATTAGCCCTAATAACATTGTTATAATATATAACAATATGAAGGTTATTCTTGACATGATCAACTAGATCATTGTATTTAAAGGACAATCCATATTTTTTTGCCTTCCATGCTTTGCTATATAGAATTTGAATGCATACATCTCTTTCATATGACCATCTTTTGGCTTTGTCATGTAGCCATTTTTCCCAATCTTTGAGCTATAACCTCCCTTTCATAACACTAGCTTGACGGCATTTTCAAATGGCCTATTCAACCATGCAAATTATGAGTCAAATAACTTATTTTGATTTGATAGAATAACTCATCTCGAATTTGAACTATATGAAGTTTACATTGATTAGTATTCTCTTGTGAGCAACGTTTAGCATATATGTATATATGTGTGTGTATATATATATATATATGTATGTATGTATATATTGTATCTGATAACTTTGAACTCAAAATCTCGAGAAAAAAAAAGGCATACAAGCCCAAAACCACGTTAATTCTTTCTTGTTTGAGAGAAAGTTGCCTTTGGTTAAGACATAAGAAAAAGCCACTAATCTAACGGTAGATATCTCACAAATATTGATTCAATCACCTTTAGGATTTTAATGGGTCGATGAAAATTATTTGCTTTATCATTAATTGGCTCTTTGGTATACAAAGGCACATGGTGCAAATAATCATAAGTCTGATTTTAATTTTGATTATTATCAACATAATTCTCCTGAGTTAGTTCAAAGAAAGTGTTATGGATTTGTTCCTTAATCCTCTAAGTGTTGAGAACTTGGGGTACTCACATCTAACATCATAATCTATAATATTAGTCATATTCAAATTAGCAATTATATTTTAGTGATAAGTTTTATGTTAACATATGTTCTCCATAACAGAATTATGACATTGATAGAGGATATGAATGCAAAGCATGTGATGCTTTATTGACTTGATTGCTATCAATGCAAGAATTAAAATGACAATACCTTGTAGCATCTTTGCATTATCTACACCATGTCTTATGTGTTCATGTGTTAACGGACCAATATTTAAGGGTAACAAATCCATAAATGTATGTAGAATTTAACTTTTATGAAGTCACGTGAAACTAACATCGTTAAATGTTATCTCTAATCGAGTTAAATTAGTTCTCATGTGAGTTAGTCATTATATACAATTGAGTATGAAACTTGAAAAAATTAATTTCAAAATATGATCGAATGCTTTTTAACAACTAAGTATAAGTCAAATCAAGTTTAACTCTAAATCTCCTACTTTCTAACGCTTCCTTCGACATAATTCAAATTTCATTTTGATTCTTTCTAAATCACATCATGTGTCATTACAACTTGTGGTCACCATCCTAGAATCATAATAAAGATGATAAGTAAATAATCTAGCATGAAAATATCGCTTAATTTAGTGCAAAAAGGTGCAAAAATACTTACCAAAATGGTATGAAAATGTGATAACAAAATGGTGTGAAAGACTTTCACTTATTTGGTGTGAAACTTGGTTAACAATGTAGTATGGAAGTGCTTGACTCATTTGGTGCAAAAATATATACATTGAAGTGGTATAAAAGTACAATATTTTTGTCTAAAATTATGATATCAATTTAGTGCGAAAATAGCTCAATAATTTGGTGCAAAATGTGCATATGTGGTGCAAAAATGTCAACAATTCGTGAAAAATTTTGGCAAAAAAATGTGGTACTAAATCAGTGTGAAAAATGTGATAATATATTGGAGTATGGATATTCTGTGCTATATGCAATATTATGTCAAGATTGACATAAACGTGTCTTCAAGGTATTTTCAAAATAAAAACATGCCTAAAATATAATCAAATTAACAAGTAAGAAGTCCCAAGATTTATACTTTATATAGTAGAAGAAACTTTCTAATATTTTGAAAAATTAAACTAAATATAAAATTTTCTCACCAAATTATTATTTTGAAATAAAATAATGAATTCAAACATCAAAATTACTTTTTTTTATAGCAAAAATAATGTCTACATACAAAAACAAGTGAGAAAACAACTTGCACGAACTCAGCATTTTTTTTTATTATTATTTTTTTCATTAATGTTATAAGAACATTTAATTTCACAATGCAAGAAGAGAGTAAAAAAATTATAATTGATATTTTAAAGTTATTTTTATAAAAAGTGGGTAGATTGATAAAGCATAACCATTAATTTGATAGAATAATGAATTTTCTAAAAGATATTCCTAGAAACGTTTAGCACATAATGAAGCTTGTCCAAAGCAAGAATGTAGAATAGGGAAATAGATTAAAGTAATAGTATAAGCATGCTAGCTGCAATCATTCTATGCAATATTTTGAAAATTAAATCAATTATTGAAAAAAATAAATAAAGGAATTCCCGATGAAATTGAATTAAGTGTCTACTTATGATGAAGTAATGGATAATTACAATATTTTGATATATTATTAAAATAAATACTATATAAATTAATTTTAAAATATCAAGAAGTCAAAGGATTTTTTTAAATTTTTATATTTTTTTAAAAAATAATTTGACTACAATATAACTTATTATTCTTTCAGATAATGTAATTTTAATATAAAATGTAAAAAATCTTTTTGGTACAATGACACTTATTTAACAATGAAACTAATTAATTAAAATTTTAATTTTTATTCAATTGATTTAATTTAACTTATTCCATTCATTTCTAAAACATTGATAGTAATTCTGCAATTAACACAGCAGTGACATATTTACTTACTCATAATTGAAATAGACAAAAATTTGAGTGTACAAAAATTAAAATAGTAAAAATTTAATAAATTGTTTACTTAATTTCAATAAATTAAAATCAAAATATTATTTATGTATTTATTTTGACGTAAAATCAAAATGAATTGTTACTATTTATTTAAATAATTTTTAAGTAGATTTTATATATTTTTAATTAAAAAATGATATTGTATATTCTAATAATTATTATAATATTAAAAAACATAAATAAATATTACTTAGTTAAAATTTTATAAAATATGTTTAAAATAAAAATTAAATATTATTTTTTTTGGAAATTTAAATAATAAATTTATATTATCTATCAATATAATTATAAGTGACAATAAATATGTATCTATCAATCAAATAAGTTTTAAATCATAAATATAGAAAATATGGAGGTAGAATAATGAAAAGTAGAATAATAATTTAATGAAATTAAAAAATGAAGGTGTCAACCCACCCATGATAGCTTAAATTTGTTGTTCTCATTCTTCAATCTCAAATTCATTATAGAACCCATATAATTTTACTCTTATTTTATAATAAAAATAAATTAAAAATATAAATTTATTTCAATTTTTTGCTTTTGATTAATAAATATGCCATAAATGGTTAAAAGTCAAACACCCATGGAAGACCATGCTTAGAAACTACTTGCATGATGGACATCAAAAAGTATAACTGCTAGAGTTAGCATAAAGAAGAAAAGTGGCTACTAAGAAACCCAATACTGATGGGTATTAAGCCCATTGGAGTGCACTTAGCCCAAAGCCAGCCAACAGAGTGAGCTATAAATCAACAGAGTTGACCTTGTAACTGGAAGCAAAGCCCAAGTTGGCACCTCACGTGATGACTCCTTTCAGTCTACAAAATCTGAGAAGGCCACGATGCCAATGACAAGCAACAGAGCTCGGGTTTATTTCAGGACATTTCACCAGAAGTCAAACTTACATGCAACTTTGATATTTCTTCTTAATTTACTTTGTGAAATTGAAGTGTAAATAAATATGAACAAAATGAAACAGGAGAAGTCGATAGGATAAAGGTGGAGTGCAGTGAATGCGAAGCAGGTCGAGACGAACAAAGAAAGAAACTCGTGAGTGCAGTAAGTGAAGCAGCAGCCAATGCTCGCATCTTCACAGCTGGCTGCTCCAACCATTTTCAGCTGCTCTCTCTCTCCAGTATTCATGCCTTTCTTTCAGAAATGATTGGGGATTCGTTAAGGCCCACGCACCTATTCCTCATCTTCTGACTTTAATAATGCTCATTCCTATTATAAATTTTATAGTTTTAATTCAGGCAAGATTAAAGCAATTTTGACAATTAAGACAGAAATTAATGCTACTGTCCTGTCTACTCCAAACAAAAGCCAAAAAGCCAAAAACCCAAAAGCATCAAAGCATCTCTATCACTTGCTCTTTTCACGTTTGGCCGTATCTGAGGATAACAAGAACAAACCCATTCATAGCATCTATAGTAATTATCAAATCCACACAAATGTCCAAAAACAAATAATTACGCTATATGTTTCGCCAACAATTAATCATTCCATTTTCGTAAAAAAGAGAAACTTCAAATGCAAATCGGGTCGACCCAGTGAGTCCACAGCCTGTTTGTTTTGGCTGTCATGGTAGGGCGCAGCCACGACGTGAAAAACCGAGCAGCGACCTGTCCCTATCGAACTCCAACAAAAACCCTTGTTGCATTAGATTCCCAATCACCGAGAACCCGGCCCCTGGGTTCACTGCTTGAATCGCCAGGCACTTCACTCGCTCTTCCGTTTCGAGGAAGTAATTCCTCGGGGGAGGCGCAAAAACCGCGCCGCCGGCAAACTCGAATCTCAGCCTGGGCAAACTCGGTCTCGACACTCCCGTTACGTTGACGCAGAGGTCGAAACCCGGGGTCGGCTCGGCGGAACTCGGCAGTCTAACTAGTTGTTTAAATGCAGTTAGAATCTGACGGTATGCCGGCTCTGCCAAGAAGGTCAAGGTGGTCCCCGAATCGATGATCGTGCCGCCGTTACCCGATTCGTCGACTGACCAAACTGACGGGTCAATACGTAATTTCACGTTGTTCACGGTGACGCTCTTGATCCCAATGTAGTAGAATGTAGGGGACAGAGGATTGACCAGCAGAGGAGTGAATGTCATCCTACGGTTACCGGTAACGCCGTCATTTGGATCCCCGCCGATCACGAGGTAGCTAGTTGGCGGCGGTGCTAGCGTATAGTCCATGAGGCAATACGAGAACTTGTTCCCAAATCGACGACCCAGTTGTGAGGAGAACGAAATGGATCGTCGACCCAGGCCCATGACCCCGTGGGCCCCATTAAAGCTGGCACCAGAGACACTCGGACCTGAGATCCGAAACCCGCACCCGAAAGCGAGGTTCTTCAGTTTGGCTACTTTTCCCGAGCTCGTCTTCAATGTCGTCGTTTCCGCAGAGAAGATACCGGCGGTGAGGGACCCGTCGGCATAGGAGTACTCGTATCGGCAGGGACTGTGAAGGAGGGTGTGGATGCAGGGAGGGGCCTTTCTTTGATGAGGCACTAAACGACACCGCCGGTCATAGCAATGTATGGGAGAGAATGTGGAGGAGTGGCGAGCGAGGAATGTGGTGCCAGGGGAGTGAAGCGAGCAGTTCCTGCAGGCGGAACACTTAACCCAGACGAGATCGCTGCCGGTGTCGGCGACGAGGAGGAGGGACTGGGGCGGGGACCCCACCTTAAGTTCGGCAAAGTACTGGCCCGACCCGGTTGATGCCCCCGATACCACTGGAGATTTCAGGTTCGGCTTATGTTCTCGTTTCTTGCTATGGAGAGATGAGGAGGAGAACAGGAGAGAGAGGCGTTTGGTATCTAGAGAGAGAGCCTGGGTTGGTGAAGGAAATGGGGTCACACGGTGCAATGGGAGCTTTAGATATTTTGTCGCATTGGTGTTTGATGCCCCTTGGGTGCTGCAGAGATCTGTAAGGGAGAACAGGAGGAGGAGAGGGAGGAAAGATGATGACACCATTGTTTGCTCAGAGAGAGAGAGAGAGAGAGAGAGAGAGAGAGAGGCAGAGAGGGATACTGAGGTGTAAAGAGGGAGAGGGGACGCGCTTTCGGATTCAGAAAGACTGTACCTTATTTTTCTTTTTTCTTTTTTTTTTCCCCCTCGAAGTATACCGTACATAAACAGAGAGATACAGTGTTGTTAAACCTTGTGCGCAATTTCCCGTGCCGTATGTCTTTTGCTTCTGGCTCCCAATGATGTCCAACAATCTCTTGCTAACCAATGAGAATTCGCCACAAGGCCGGCCCAGCTGGCATGCTGCAATCTCTCATGGTCATTTGACTTGTTGACTGCTCTCTTTGACATAGACCAAAGCAGCTCTTTGGGCTTCCCTGAGTACTCTGAAACTAACCAAATCAATAAAAAAGAAAAAGAAAAGCAAAAAGAAATTAGCTTGTTCGAATATTTCGAAGCCATAGAGTTTCGCATCGTGTACCTATACAGCCAACGTTGCCGTATCCATATTTGATGATATGGGCCTGGCAACCAAATGAATAGAAAAGAGTGGTAAATTGAAACGGGTGGCTGTAATTGTTGATTGTACTGTGGTGGACAATACTATTTATTGCACTTCTGGTTTGAATATGGTGTGCCAGCAAGGAGCTGTCTGGTAGCAGCCCATCATCTTGACGGTTACTTCTCTCCTTTTGGGTGGAGTACTGGAAAGATTTTAGGCTTTGATTTCCTCCCTTCCAGGCCCAATCCAGGCCTGCATGGTTTTTCAGTTTAATTGCATCGTTTCGTCAGTTTCAACCACACAGAATTCATTTTACTTGATCCGATCCTCTGAACTGTCATTGGCTTTGTGGTTCAATGAGTTAGCAAATAAGAGATGTATGGCTATTAACTAAATGAAAGCGTATGCCATGGGGCACATGAAAGAAGCATGTGAGTCGAGTAACAATGTCAATTGTCTTCTGTCTTCCATCTCCCAACATCTGAAGACAAACGTCAAGCTCGATCCGGAATATATTTCAATCTTGATTCCTACAATTAATATTGCCAAAAAATATAATACACACAAATGAATTGAAATGCATGACTGATCAGATCACTCTTTTGTGCGTAGTTATTGTATAACATTAATTAAGCAGGTCAATGCACGAAGCGACATCCTTGCGTGCTTCTGTTTTTATTAATATTTCAGATTTCCAAAGAGATTATTAATTTCCTGTATCTCCTGTTTACATGTGACCTAGCTAGTGAGCTATGCTCTATGCTTTAAATTACTCAGATTTAATCCATTAATGCTGCTGAGTATACGTGTGTATACCTTTCAAATGGGTGGGTGGCAGATATTTTTGCCTCGCCTTCTTTGGATCACCATAATTTTAGACATTCCAATCCTCTGGGTCACCATGGATATGTTGTTGTCCGATGCATGCATTGATGATAAATGTTACATACCGCATATATGCTGTAATGAATTGTAAAATTTAATTCTGGTCATGAATGTTGAAATTTCCAGGTTAAAACCATATTATTTTGCCAATTCAAAATGAGAATTTAATTATAATTGGGAGAAATGCTTGGTAATGAAATTAATTGATCTTGGGATTTATTGGTTTGTGATATTAATGTTGCATAATCAAAAGTTAATTATGACAATTGGTTAATTCCTATTATTTCTGAAAATTCTGGAAAACTTATGAAATATGCTTACTGTTACAACATTATGCATCTTATGTATACAATACATAATTTAACAGATTAATCTTCTGATCATGATGGTGAATGGCTACAGTATTAAAGTGACATTCACGAGGGAACTTTGAACAGCTTTTGATTCATTCAAACTGATAACCTACCAACTAGATATATATGCCCTTCAAAGCTCATGTAGAGAGGCAGGCCTCCTATAACCTGAAAGACACCTAGCCCTGACTCAGTGCTTGCTATAAATCATTCAACGTGAAGACCTGTCCTCTTCTGCGTACACTGAGTGTCATTGTCGGAGATCGTATATCCAGGCTGCAAAAATTTCCTTGTTTGCATCTAAAATTCATAATGATCTTGCTCAATTTACCTCCAGGAAAACACATCAATTAAACTGTGTGATCTGTTCTTAGTTCATGAATAATTTATAAGTCAATGTACCCTTAAAAATCTTTTGACTTGGTGATCACTGAGCACATATCAGTTTTGGGTGGTGAAGTCTGCTCAGTAAATCAGTGCCGTGCTTGTCCTTTGATGTCCTGTTTTTGAATATGCATGGCCTGCAACCCCCTAGCTTCCCTTAAAAAAGACAGTGAACATGCATGCGCGCTATACATTTTTGGCTCCACTTTCATTTTCTTGCATAAACTCATAGGACTTCCCCCTTATATGATCATGCATAAAGACTAAGCTTGCATAACTAGGTCACTGTGCTTAACACTTAATACATGCCTATTCTGCAAGGTACCACTTTTTTAGCTCAGTGCTTATGGTCTGAACATAAAATTGCTTCGGTGTTTACAAGTACTTCTGCATTGAAGATCTCTACATATGTTTGTATGTGTAATATGAATAAAACAAGCAAAATACGCTTGAAAATTATAGGGTATATGATTTGGGAAATCTGCCATTTACAAGCAAAACTAATTAAAGTGAGAAAATTGTAATGGAATTAATGTATCTATTGTACCTGTTAAAAATGATTTTTATCCTTAGGAACTGAAGATAAAAGTAGATTCTAAACAATGGAGGGTAAAGATTTTTTAAAAATTCGGCGTTTGTCCCAGTGGCTGAGGATAGATCTCCAACATTTTTAAAGAGTTCATCAACGGTTGCAAGACAAATGTGGATGAACCCATAATTTAACGGGTGTTATTGTTCCTGTCTTTTTAACAGTAGAGGATAAGTAATTTTCTATTAATAGTTATTTTCTTTTCAAAATTAACTACATATATTAAATTTTAATATTTTATTGACAATTATGTTTTAAAACACAGTCAGCTATATTAATCTGATTCATTTTCAATATTTATAATTCTTGACAAAACTGCTTAATTTTTATGACAGTACTGTTTGGCACTTGATGAATCTCAAGCTTCAACATTGCTCACGTATGAATTATGCCAACAATGACGTTCAAATAGGCAAATCAAATTTCATTTTGGTCAACTTAACAATCAAATGAACAATATAATGCATGACAGTCTGGCTCAATTTTAAGATGATGATAGAAACCAAAATCAAATGGAAGATACATATAGTACTGCTGCTCACATGTTGCAACAAAAAAGTGACCACCAATCAGGTGCTAATAAATCATGTACGTTCTCATGCCTTTATCAAATTTTTATTGGGCATCAAGTGATTAATTATTCCCAGATCATATTGGGTCATCCATTACAATTTGTACCCAATGACATTGAAAGATCGTTGTGTCGTTCAGCTGCTAGGTACGTACTAAGGCTATTGGTGCATCAGGCATTTAGCAGTCCAAGTATACATGTATAAAGTAAAAAAGATTGAAAGGGCTCTAGATTGAATAGCTTGAAGAATCCAATATCTTGCAGAAGCAGCGTCCTCTCCGAAGGGGCACAGGCTATCAATTGAGCACTACAGCAGAGGCATATAGAAAATGTACATGAGAATATGTACATTGTGTGTGTGTGCGCATCGTAATATGCAGTCGATCATCGATTAGTTAACATCACAAGGATATTTGAAGACAAAAATCTAGCAATGAGATGGTTGCTTTGCTTATAATTTGTAGTTGTGCACTGTACAGAAAGCACGACCAACTGTTTGGGTGTTAAACATTTCCATGAGGCACCGATGTGGAAATAACACCATCCAAATTGAGTAGTTGCTATCAACATGTGTTTCCATCTCGTATCAGGTCTTATTCATCTGTGTAAAGTCACACTCCACAATAAGGTTAGCCATAATCGACAGGGATGATGGTTGGCGAGAAATTAAAGACGAGCCAGCATATAGTGAACAAACGAATGATCAAAGCACATGAAGCCATAATAGTTGGAGAACTAGTTTTGGAGCTTTTCTTCTTTACATTCACATTGAATTGTGACAACAATATAATCTATAGAGCTGCACCGTGTATATGTCCAACTTTAGGAAACATTTTGCTCCTTTGTGACAGAGATATATAATAGAGAATACATCCAAACCAAGCAATTTAATTTGATGAGAAGAAGATACCCACATTCTACCTTTTAAGGCTTCTTCAGTCTACCACATAATTTATATATATGAGTCTATGCTAGAATGGGATACTCAGGTGAGATTCTCTTCTGGTGGGTACCCGGTGAAATTTCATGATCAGGTGAAAATGAATAGAAGGGACCATATCACATGCAATATTATTTCATGGCACACATTTATCTTCTTAGAATATATGTCTGGTGTGAACAACAAGAGTCTCAAGAGAAAATACAAATATGGTAACTTTAGGTTACAGTTCTCCAATATTTTACATCCCAACTTGGGAGGGAACCGACTTTCAGATCATTAGGTTTTAATTACCTCACTAGAGAATTTTCAAATTCATGATAAGATTAATGAAATAGATTATATGTGGTGATCGGGCTGCCACATTTATCAACAAATTAAGTGCCTTTAAAATCTTCAAAGTGCTCAAATTTCTTTAATATCTTCTCTTTATTGCAACGTGTCTGTTTCCATAACACATTATTCTTGAGATCTTTGTGGCGCCACGAATACTACCCACAATGCGGCTCTGCAGCTAAAATTTGGATTGCCTCGTTTTGCTGAACATTGTTGTTGCAAGTTCGAGAATCTTGCTGTTGAGGAGAGAGAAGAGAGAGACAGTGCTGTCCATATAAACTTAGGATATCTTAAGGAGCCATTATAACCATAAATTCAGAGCACTGGTTTGGAGTTTAGGAAGCTTTTATTTTCTTTAATCCGCCTTTGGCTCGTCTCTGGCCGTCCATATTTTTGTTGGCTGCCTTTGCTCAGAGCATGTGACTTCGGATTGTTTGTGCTGGCTATATTTATGTAAGAAAACTACTTCTCTGCAAGAGACAAACAAAAAAGATGATAAAAAGTCAAATGACTAATTGATATATAGCCATTTCACGTTGATTCCAAACCTCCAAGAGCGCAGTACATGTATAGATGAATTTCAAAACACTGTATATAAGTTAAGATGTTAGGAATCAATATCTTAGATAAAACATTAATATTTTATATATTATTTAATAATATATTTTGTAAATAATGTGAGATTTAATAACTTGTTTAATGCCATCGGTTGATTTTTATAAAGTAAAGAATTAATAACTTATATATTATTTAATAATTTCTTTGCCCTTTAATATTTTTCTTAACATTTGCATCTTTCTAGTCAAAGAATTGATTTTTTTTTCTTACCCATAAAAAAAAACTAAAAGAATGGTTATTTAGCATGCATATGTATTTTAAAATAGATAATAGAAAAAAAATTGAAAACTGTTACCTCAGTAGAAAAGGAGAAAACGGGATAGTATTTTTTTGGTGGTGGCAAAAGTGGTCACCTCTATTTTTTTACAAAAATTTTGTTTCATAATTTTTTTTTTTTCATTTTGGGTCTTGATACTCACAAGTTTATTTCTTACATTATATACTTAGAGGTAATTATGGCTTTTAATCTAAATAAAATTTTCTTAATTTAAAAATATTTTAAGTCATTAATTTTTATGTTATAGTTATTTAGATAAATATAAAAAAATCTTAAACTTTACGTATTTTTTAATTTAAACTCTTAATTTCAATTTGATTCAATTTTATTCTGATAATATCAATTTGATATAAACTAAATCTTAATTCGACTCAACTATAAAAAATTAAACATAGATTTGTAGTTGAAATGTTTAAAAAATAATTTAAATAAATTTTACACTGTATTTAGAATCAATAACTTAAATTTGAATAATTTTAAACTTATAAATTATTTTTTATGAATTTTTAAATTTTTTGTAATATAATTTTTTTAAAAAATTTTTAGTACTCGAAAAATTTTAAATTTTTTTATCATAATAGTTTGAATGTTTCTTTCTATCTTTGCAAATTTCAAACAAAATTTGTTTTATAGCATCCTTAATTTGAATATCTTCAATTTTTAATTTTTTGTAAAGTTTAAATGGAATCATATTGAAAAATTAAATGTAAAATTGAATCAAATTGAATTTTGAGGTTCAAATTAAAAAGCGGATAGAGTTCAAATTTTTTTTAACATTTAACTTAATTTTTTAAAACTAATAAAAATATCCTTCTTTATACAAGTATTCAAACTCAATTTCTAATAGCACATTAAAGTGGCGCTGATAACAAAAGAGAGAAAAGGATAACTACTTTGCAGTCTTTAGGTTTTATTTTTTATATTTTATTTTATTTACAAAAGCCTGTTGCTTTTATTTTTCATTTTGTAGACTCATTCCTCTTAAATGCATTGCATTTTTGCTAGATTGCAAAAAAAAAAAAATTCATGTTTTAAAAGGTTACTAATGTAATTTAGTTTATGGTCTTTCATGAAGCAAACTTTGAACCAATTTAGTGATGATCTTGAAGGATATTTAGGTATGTCGAAACTCATAAATGGTTTTTTTTTTTTTTTTGGGTAATCTCATTTGTAGGCTATTTCATGAGTTTGTCTACATTGGTTTTTCCACTATTAACTATTTTCTTTGTATATACAATGAGATATGGATATAAGTTCTATTTGAACCCTCTCAGATACAAGATTCTTTTGAGGTTATAATGGGCCGTGAGGCCATACAGGCAGCCAAAACCTAATTTTAAATATTAATTTTGAGTTTGTTTTTCTAAGTTGTTGTACGAGGTTTGGGTTCTTCGTCGATCCTACATTGGATGAATGGTTTTTAAGAAGATTTAGTGCTCTTTGATGGTGCTCAAATAGTTACAAATGCATTATGCAGATGCATATTGATTTTGTTTATATTAGTTTGATTATTTTGAGCAATATCATGATTTAATTTATTGTTGCTAATGATAGTGAGTTATCATGAATATGTGTAGGTGACATTGTTGGTCTTAGTTAGGCAACCCAAAATAGGGTTTAATTGTGTATTTAATTTATTATTATTATTTTTGCTTACTTAGTAAGATTATCAAATCTAAATGCTAATTCAACTATTACAAGAACAAAGACAATAACTAAATTGTAATAATCAAAGAGAGTAGGAAAGAAAGATTCAAACATGATGATTTTTACATGACTCGATTATCTCATCTATGTCCACACCTCCAAGCAACCCGCTTGAAGGTTTTATACTACTCTTTCAACCGAGTAGACAATTGGTTATCCCCGACCAAGATTTTATAGTAATGTGAATCCTCTCACCTTTTAACCTAATCTTCACAAGCTAAAAGTTTACAAGATCAAAGAAAACTCCCTCACAAGAGTAAATATATATAACAAAAATTTTAGATCTCTTACACACTAACTCAAGATAATTTAATGAAGATGAAGAATAGTAAAATCTTTGAATTTAGAGAGAAATGATATTAAACCTCTTTGTGTGTGAATAACTTATTACCCATCTTTTTTCAAAAGCTATTTTATATCTCCATTGAAAAAAACAGTCATTAAATACCACTTATGATCATTTAAAGTTTAAAATCCGTTCAGCGCAATGGCATTGAGTAATTCGGTGCTAGTACAAAAATTTTGAAATACTTTGTTTGGGTGCTGGCACTAGTCATTTGGACGATAGCATTAACTGAGGTAGAAACTTGAGCGATGATGCTTACTGTTGGGCAGTAACACCAACTAAGACAAAGACTTGGGTGGCGACAACTTTTATTTGAGTGGTGGCACTAGCTAAGATAGTATTTTGCATATATTTAGTCTATGCTTTGCTTGGTTCTTTTGTTTTTCCAGTTGGGTCTTTAAAACCTAAGCTTTTTTATTGAAAACACATGCATCTCTTATTTTTTAAAGAATCTATTTATATTCAAAAGCTATACATAACATGATTTTATTCGAATTTTTTTCATCATGCATGAGAATGACATGCATCTTGAGCATATGCAATGAGATTTACATAAGTTCATCGATTTCCTAATCTATTTACTTAATCTTCAAGCTTCTTTATTATTGCATATATTCAAGCCTTCATGTTAGCCTTATTAACCTTGATTGATTTCAAATTCAAGTTGTTTCTCAAGTGGAGTTTGATATTAAGAATCTATTTTCAAAAGCCCTTTATACCCATTTTAAATTTTATGGCAATTATGCACAACCAAGGCAATTCGGTTGCATATTCAAAGTAAATTGATCGATCGGATTACATAGCCATTAAGGGAAAAATTTGTAATTTCAGAGATTCGATCGGCTGAGTCTACAAATTAGATCGATAAAATTACAAAAAGGAGATTTAGCCTTCAATTCAACTAAGTGGTGAAATGCTCTATGTAATTCGATTGTTTGAATTAAGAATTTCACTAAGCCGATTTCACTCACATTTTTGAACCTTTTAAATCCATCAATTCGATAGTCCAAATAGCAAGTTTGACTGAATTGAATAAGTATCTGTGTTATGCAAGTGTTTTATGTTTAGGTTCCTTTACAAATCTTTTAAATTTTATTTTGATATAAAGTTAATTGATAACCATTTGCAAATCTTTTGTTTTAAATGTTTTGTACAAATCAAATTTCAAAGGTTACTGTTTAAGCAAAACTAACGAGAGTTACATGAATACTTGCATATCCTATCTCTTGGTCTTCATTAGTTTAATACTTTGCATGTTTGATCTTCAATTTTTTTTTTTTGTCATGGCATACCTTCAATCATTGCGCTTCCTTGATCTCATTGTCTAAGTTAAGCTATACATCTTTAACTCATCAAAACAAGTTATCACATTATAATTATATGAAACCATGGATCTAATTGTATCATAAAAATTTCTATGCGATGAAAAGTTCTTCGGAAATTTGTTTCCAGAAGGTGCCTTTATGTTGGGTTGTTCTTCTCTTAGTGGCATGAGTCTCCTTTTAGCATGCTCTAAGACCTTTTTAGATCCTTTATTTGAATTGGGCTTGTAGCACAAAATGGAGTCCGTCTTTCTTTCTTTAAGCAATTAAGTGGAATTGGATTTTTATTAGACTTTAAGTTAATGATACCCACATCAATATCAATTTGATATTGTTATCTATCTTATAAAATTTAAAATAATTTAAATAAAATTTCACTATTAAAATACAAACATAAGTTAGTATGTAGGTAAATTCATATCAATGTAAGTAGAAGGATGCCTTAAAAATGCTTGCAATTCTTCCTCCTAAGTAAGATCAAAATTTAATTATTATTGGCCCGTATCCATATTGTCATAAAAGGAAAACGTTTCTTCTGCCCTTTTTGTTGTGATACCATATAACATGACATTCTGTATTAATGGTATATAAACACATACAAAGGTCTATACGTGAATTCATCCGCTCTTTCTGCTTACAGAATGGCCCGAATACTCTCCCGAACCCTACTCTGCAACTCAACTTGGCACCCTTGCTCCCTCAAAACCCTGCCATTTATTCCTCTTTCTTTCGGTCGCTCGCTTTCATACAAGGCCCAACTTATTGAAATCGATCTCGACTCCTCTGCCTCATCTTCATCGTCGTCATCAGACGGTGGTAGTGAACCTGACGTTATCGTCATAAAGAAGCTGGAGGACATGGTTCGTAGGATAATTGTGCAGAAATCCACACCCTATTGGCTACCCTTCATCCCTGGTTCCTCCTTTTGGGTCCCTCCCCCCCGCGACTCCTCCAAGATTGGTGATTTGGTTGATCAATTCACTAATCAGTTGACTGAGGAGCAGTTCCTTTCGCTCACTACTGTTCGCAGCTGGCCTTGCTCCGCTTTCTTTATCAAAGGTGGGATTAACTGATTCTCAAAATAATTTAAGCTTTTGGATATATAATTTGTCCTGCTAGGACTTGCATTTTGTTTTTTGTTTGTTTTTTTAAGAGTGAGTAATACGCTTTTATTACCGTATTTTTGTTCTTATTATTAGCATTAATATTAGTTATAGAATTACTTTCTTTGTGCTCCTAGCTCAAAGGAGAATATGTGAAATTGAATAAGAACTTCTTGAGACTTGTTATTAACATCCAAATGGGACTTTAATTGTTTGTTTGACATATATTTTCATTGTTTTTGGAAGAAACATATAAAGAAAACTTAAAAGTCAATTTGTTGAGTGAAGTAGTAATTAAAAAGTATTTATTGGAACTAGACAATTGCCACTTGGATGGTAACTCTGCCTCAGGTGCCTTAAGTTAATATGCCTATCTGTTCCAGGAGAAATTATTCTCTTCTTCCTCTAATTTGGGATTGTAAGAAAGAGAGATGAGAGAAGTACAAAGTTTTTCAATAGCAAAGGTTCTATATTGAACGTGAGCACAAAGACGTTTGCTATCTTTTGGAAGATCTTCAAATGAATTTTCCAATTTGTCTCTTGCAATGTATCGTAAATTGCAGCATCCCAAGCAAGCTTTAAGGTTGGTAACAAGTGGATCTCACTTTATGATGGTTAAAACCCAGTTCTGCTTGCCATCTTCTTGTGTCACTCCTAAAAAATTTTTATAGAAGTTATTTGCTTCCAAATGCAATAATAGAAAGTAGGAAAAAAAAAAGCACTGGATTTCTCCCCTTGACCACTCAAAACACAGGCTGTGTGAACCATGCAGTTTCATTTCCTCTTCCTATCCTGCAAGGGCAAACTGTTTATCACTGTTACCTAGCTTATAAGCCGTGCTTACGAATATTTTGAGAGAACCATATACGATCTTTGAAGTCAGCTCTCCTGTCTTCTTCTGTGATTGGTTCCAAGGATCTTGAGCATTGAAGAGGCCATAGTTTCAAAGGTGCTATGTTATCTCTCCTTTTTAATTTGGGTAGATAACACCACATAAATCGGCTTGAATCTGAACCACAGTGTCGAATCTTGCTCCTTGTTGATGCCAATTGTTATCTTTCGAATTTGATGGATTACATCAATTGTGGTCAATTTTCCTATAAAGTCAAATTATTTAAGACATGAAGCAAAAATCAAGGAGAATCCCTTATAGATAGCAATATGCTTATGTTATTATTCCTTCTGACCAACCCTGCAGGGTTCAGCCTATTAGTGAGCTAGTATGAACTTATAAGCCAGATGCAGGGTCCATCAGAGCTACTGAGTTTGTTCCTATTTCTGGTCGTTAGACATATAAATTAAACATTAATCTATAAAGATGTTTATTATCATCAAAACATGTCATCGCATCCTAATTATGTGAGATGATGGGATTAACAAGTATGTCCTGGAATGTTATATGCGCATTATGAGTTATAGGTTGACATTTTTAATAATGGTGACTTATTATAGTGTAAGACCATCTTGTTCTGATTAAAATCTTTATAATGACTTATTATGAGTTATAGTTACTTATTATAGTATAATAGTGGGTTCATGTTTTCATAATGAGTCATTAATTCAAAAATAGCTTGCATTATCCTGCATGCAGGGTAGTTTTAGAGGCTATAACTATGTTAATAAATAGTATTTTGGTTATGATGTAGGATGACTGACGGGATTCAAGTATTGGTATCATTCAACAAAAAATGAATTGAGGATGATTCAAATTGCCTATATGTCGATAATGTTGTGTAAAACAAAAGAGTAATGATTCAAAGGAGCTGAATGTACAATTAATTGATTGAGTATATAAAGTTATTTTTAGATGAGAAATGTTCTAATTATGACATTGAGTTGGATTCTTGATTCAAATTAATGACAGTAAGCTATGGATGAAGGTGTTGAATGATAATGATATTAGATTCTTACTGCATAATCATAAGACAAATCTTCTAAGGATTATTTACACATTTATAACAAAGAATATAGAGCAAGATGCACATGATGGTAATAAATGTACTAACATGGAAGATATAATGTTAATGAGGGCTGATTAATATATATCTCATACTAGTATTACTAATGAGGCAAGTCCACCTTTTCAATATGAATACAATATGGATAACATAAATATTCATGATGATTGATTTGAAAGACTTTGTCATGACTTAGAGGTAGTTCATGCTAACCAAAGTGACGAGGAAGCATGATAACACTAGTGTAAAAATTACAAAAGAATTGACTTATATTTGACATCTAATCTTGACCATACTAAGCCATTGCATAAGTTTGATGACCATGTTGGCAATGCTGAGATAGAAGATCTAAATGAATTTCAAATATATAGTCCTACGTCGAAAGCTAAAATATGTATCTCATTGTTGAGGTATATACCATAGAATTAATTACTCCATCACACACTTCAAGTAGACATGAGTTCATCCCCAAGTAAAAATAACTTAAAAAGTGCACTTATGTTGTGTTTATTGTCGAAAAATTTTGAGTTCAGAGTAACAAAGTCCAATAAGTTGGTGTTTGTAGTGGCTTGTAGAGAATACATGTGGTAATGAAAAGTTTGTACAACAAAAACATAGTAGGGTTCCTTCTTTCAGATAAAGAAGTGTGATCTAAAGCATACTTATGCATTAAAGGAAGTGCATTGAAGAAATTGTCAAGCTAGTGCAGTGATTATCGGGTAAATGATACAGTTTGATGTTGTATATCATGGCCGCTTTGTGAAACAAAAAGCTATAATCGGTGATAACAAGGAGATGTATGAAATTCAAATACTATACTTAGCATAAAAGATAAAAAAATCATGCTTTGGCATTGACATATGCAAACCCAATTTAGTCATATCAACAACTTCTTTAACAACTTTCTTCTTATTGCTACATGTTGCCACAGAATAATCTAAGTTACCATTATTAAGACTGAGACCGATAATAATACATATTCTAAGTGCTTCTTCATGGCATTAAGTCAATCACTTTTGAGATTTCATGTAATGATTTGATCAGTCATTGCGATTGCTAATACCCTTTGAAAAAAGATTTTAACGAAATCATGTTTATAACTGCTTATAAAAATGATTATAAGCAAATATGCTCCTTAGCCTTTGGATACAAATATTTTGAAAAATTAGATTTTAAAGAATGGTTTTTGAATGAGTTAAGGATGTCATTTGTGTTGTTGAAGGACTAGTTGTTATATTTGATTGGAATGGTAGCATAATCAATGTTATGGCTATAGTTTCAATGATACTACTTCCGAATTATGCTCATGGCATATGGTACAAAATGTGAAGAACAGGTTTGAAAAGGTTGATGTATCTTTTTATTTTTTTATAAAGCTGCAAGAGTTTATTGATTGAGTGGATTTGAGTAATAGATGTTTGAATTGGCATCATATCACCTCATTTCCCATTAGTATATCATGTAGGAGGATCTTAAGAAGTGATCACATATGCATTGTCTAGAAAAAAGTACTAGATCATGACCACTAACATACTAGAAAATCTCAACTCTTGCCTAAAATTTGTCTGGGATTTACCTATGACCATTCTTGTTGATTTTATAAATCTGATGTAGTATTGGTTTTATGATCATGGAGAAAAATCCAAGGTCAACAAAACATAGTTCATAAAATAAAAACATGTAATGTTATAAAAAAAGGTAAATTGTTTCATTCTGAGTAATGGTCACACAAGTTGATTGAAATATATATATGGGGTACATATATATATATGGGTAAACCACAATGGTAGGAAGTTTATAGTTAATTTTTATTACCATGCACATTATGAGCTTGAGATTGACCTCTGCATTGCAAATCTGCTTTGGCAGTTGCTTAGTAAGTTACCATGTCTAACTTTGCATTGATAGACTAATCAGTTGGTAAGCTTGTCGATCGACCCATCATACTCAACCAAACAAAATAAGAGATTTTGTATTACTTACCCAAAAAGCTATAGATTTAGGTGCATTGCTAAGAAGTGCAAGCATGTTTATTCGAACCTGGTTCTCAGTTCCTCTAAGTATTAGCGAATCAACATCACAATGATTCATAATGGTACCATCAAACAACTAGCTCACTAAAGTCTTCTATGGGATGTGCACACTACCAAATCACTAGCTCATTGATGTCTTATATGAGATGTACACACTATCAAACCACTGGCTCATTAAAGTCTCATATGGATGTGCTCACTATGCATTTTATTAACTTACTATGCATTGTAATAAAATCATTATCAACTAGAATAAATCATTATAAGTCATAGATGTATGACATACTATTCACTCTCTCATGCATTATAGTAACTCACTATTATTATCCTTATTAACTAACACTTCAAACTATCAATCCAAATTAATTTGCAATCATTTGACATCTTAACACTACAACAACTAAACCCATATCATTCTTAACAGTACAAAGAATTTCTAAAAGAATTTGAACACCTAAGCTAGCTAGTTTATCTATAATGAACTCATACTTATTCTAAAACATTTAGGGCAAATGAAATAAACACAATAGGTATTTAAAAAATTTATATATCCTTTTATCAATCTTTAACTATATTATACAACTTTATGCCATACCTAATTTACGTTGCATATGACTAAAAACACAATTTTTTTCTATCATATATTTTTATGTTAGCATTTTTGATAATAGATTTAAACATGAGATAGAAGTGTAAGCACGAGAAAAAATCCTTCATGATAGAGGCCCATCAGTGAATAGAGGATTTAAGAAGAGTGTGTGAGTTTTGGGTTTTCTTGAGTATAAACCAAAGCTTGGAAGAATGCAAAGCTAAGGAGGAAAAGAAAAAAATGTAACTTTTATGTCGGTATGTTATTGATCTTAAGGTTCAATTGCCATAAAAAAAGAAAGAAATGGAGAAAGAAAAGAATATTAGAAAAGATGAAGGGAGAGAAAGAGAGAAATGCGTGCTTAGGAAGGTCCATGGGTTTTCTTCGAATAAGAAAGCAAAAAAAAAAAAAAAAAAAGAAGAAAAAATCCCTTCTTTTAGTTATAGCAGCATTTTGGTTAAGAACCAGTTTTTTTTCTTTTCGTCAATAAACTATTCTTATAGGTGACAGGAGATAGTCATATAGTTTGGGATAGGATACAAATGAATTAAGAAAGTTTCTTTTGGGGTATTTTAGTAATATTCATATAAAAAGGCTAAAAAAAAAATTTAACTAGTACGTTTTTGTGAACCTTAATTGGTGGGGCTTAAATTTTTTTTTCTCCTTTATATTTATATAAGAGAATGATATAAGAAAAGGTAATCTTAGATTTATTAAGCCTTTACTAACTTTATTCGTGATTGATCTAAGATTGTGTAGCTCTTTTAAGTATCCTAATATTGAGGCTATAAGTTATTACTTTGCTCCTTATATAGTGTTATTGCTTTGGTCTTAACCTGAATGGGTTTGTATCTTACATCATACTAAAAAATATGTTGTAGAAAGAAAGATATGGCTAGATTTATATCAACTTTACTTATGGCTAATGTGGATTATATAGCCCTAGGATAATCTTTTATTTCTTTCAATTAAGTGGTGACCTTAATTTAGCTCCTTAATCTAAGTATATCATCTAATTCTTCAGATGATGTCAAGTTGTTGCTGTCAAAAATTAGAGAGGTTGAGATCATAAAAAGTTATGCATTTAAAAGAACTAGGAATCCACAAAATAAAGGATTAAGATATTGCGGGTTCAATGAGGCATACTCTAATACTTAAGTCAAAACGTATGTTGATAGTATAACAATTGAATGAAATGAGTTATCTCTCATGCATCGCTAGGCTCCTCTCTTATAAGAGTTTGGAGGCAACTAACATGCTTTTTGTTGTTAAAATGATCTGTAAGTTTTCGCACTTGCTTTTTACATTTTTAATATTAGTTTATGGATAATTCAAGGTTATTAAGATTAGTTTTGATCCTAAATCATTTAGTTATAGGCATATGTCTAAAAAATAAATTGAAGTTACAGTTGATATAACAACTCAAATAAGTTTTTTTTATTGCATCATCTTTCTTTAGATATGTGGTTGATGTGCTTTTTTGTGGGTTTTTAACCTAGGATCATATTTTTTAACAAAAAGAAAGACACGATAGTGTTTGCAAAATGGATCATTAGATAATTTTGAGAGTAATTAAATGCTCTTATAAGTTTTCATTCAAAAAAATCTCATAAAATTTGGTAAATAATCCATTTTTTATATGCGTATATGTTTATAATTAGCTAGCAATATAATTACTGATTTAGGTATCATATTTAAGATTTTCATATTATGATATGATTTTTAATATTTTTTTTTAAAACTCACAGATGTAGACAATGAAATTGTAATCCTTTAGCTTATTAAAATTTTCTGAAACTTTATACTTAACAATCTTATGCATTTGAGAATCAATGGGTTTTTTAACTCAACGTAAAAATCTTATTTTAGAATTTTTAAATAAATAAAAATAATATGAGTCATCTAACATTTAGGATAAATATTATACAAAACCCAAATCGTAGTATTTGTTCTATATTACCAATTAACCTTATACTCAAAAAGTGACAAATTGAATCATAATCTACTAATTTGGTTGAAATTGGATCTTAATTCAAATGATTGTGAAAAATTAAGATTATGTTTATTGTTGAAATGTCTTAAAACTGATTTCATTTCGAGTCCATCCCTCAAAGTTGAACAGCATTTAATTCAAAATTTATTTTTTTGTAATTTTTTATGAATTTATGAAAATAAATTTTTAGTATCAAAACAATGAAAGTTTTTATGATGACAGCTCTAACATTTTTTTGTATTTATAAAAAAATTAAGTTAAAATTTATTATATAAAATCTTTAATTAAATTATGCTTAATTACTAAACTTTTTGATAAGGTTTAATTTAGTTCAAATTGATAAATTGAGGTTTGATTTATAACCTTTTAAACATCAAAGTTTATTTGGTAACATAAGTTAAATATCACAGTTTTATATAACTTTTACCTTGCGTTTTATTCTTTTTAGTGATATTATTGTGAAGATACAATAACATATTATCTATGTTAGTCTAGCTTTATATTAATCAATTATTATTTTATATATGGCCTTGTTATTTAAATATATACAAATTTAAATTTAATTAACTTATTTATCAAATATTTGACAAAAAATGAAAAACTTAAACTTTAACATCTCATTTTAATACAATAATATAAAAAATTATAAGAAAAAATGATATCATTGTGAAACGGGATCATAAGCATAGATAAAATAATATTGACATTACTAAGAGTAATATTATTATCACAACTAGTACTAAAAATTATTAGTAACTCATAGTACTTTCGGAATAGATTGTAACATTAATATGGTCCTTAAGTGTGAAAAGAAAAGGAATTAAAAGATATCAAAGCAACAATTTTTTGAAAAGTTACAACTTTATTGAATAACAATAATTATTATCTAATTCAATTCTAAATTAAACGATACAATCATATAAAAGTATCTATCATTTATTATAAATAGATAATTTTAAAACATAATTTGGATTCAGTATTGACTTTGTTATGTCTTAGAGGTAACTTGTTTTCACAAGTGTCAAAGCATTTTTTTCTTAGTTTTTTCTTGAAAATATCCTTAGTAATTTAAAGGTAATATTGAATGTAGACCAATTCAAGTTCAACCTTAAAGCTCATGAATCATGACTTCACCAAATTGAATTGCTTTGATAAACCAAAATTTTTCAAAATTGAAAAATAAGAGGTAATTCTATTTATTGTTTTCAAGATACATTATACCTTAGATCTTAATGTACATCTTATACTAGAACCATAACCATAAGATTTAAAATATGTTAACGTTAAAAATTAGATGCTTGAAGAAGATGAATTGGTATGTAAAGGTCATATTGATGGGTTATTTTATTGGACTTTCCTTGTAATAATAATTTTTAATGAATTGTCATTATAAACCCCATTTTCATGATAGTTTTTAATAAACTATTGTTAAAGATCTCATTTTTAATAATAATTTTCATTAAATTGTCATTAACAATATTTTTTATTTATTTTTAATAATTTTAAATTAAATATAAATTTCTTATATACAAAACTATTAAAAACCTGTACATATATAATTTAATACTTTATATATAATTCTCATATTCTCTTACACATCTACGTATCTCTTTTACACATTAACTATATCTTTTAGTCTTGTACACATCAACCATATCTTTTTGTCTTTTATATATCAACATAATTATTTTTAATATGCACACAAACACAAAGTTTTTTTCATGAAAATTACAATACAATGATAATTACATACTTTAATAAAATTTATTCAATATATATAACTACACAACTTTTAAATACACCAACATTTATTCTTTTTATACATTTCAATAAAATAACCATTTTTCTTTCTTCTTTTAACATAATTACATCAACACATACATAATTAATTTCACAAAAAATGTAATTTATATTCAAACAATCATTGTTTCTTTATGTATAAAAATATTTCAACATAGTCGAATCTAAAAAATATTAAAACATGACATCCAATATAAGGAGAAAAAAAACTTAATTTCATAATTTAACTCAATATGTACAATAATAAGTTGAAATATACATTATTATACTCGATCCTAAAAGTTCAACTATATAAGTTTAACTATGTCAATGTTTACAAAATTTTAAGCACAAGTCTTTCATATTTACCTAGAAGATTCAATTATCTGAAATGACACTCAATAGATACTGTCCAATTTCTTTTCTAACTTCATAAAGTCCACTAACTATATTTATCAAAAAGAAAAAATTAACACAATTAAAATTTCTTACAAGCACATCAATTACATAAGTAATTATATAAATAATTACTTAAAAACTTACTTTTTTTTTTGTATGAGACATTATCGTAATGTTTTTCATTGATGTCTCTTATAAATTTCATCACATAATATCAACACTCACTATTTGAAGGCTAATATGAACACTTATTAAAATTTTTTAATTATTATATTATGTAAAATAAATAATCAAATATAAGTTTAAATATACATACCTTAGCAAGAATACTTCTAGCAATACGCTTACACTTGATTCACTCATTACTTGAAAAAATTTAAAAATATTGTAATAAAAAATAATTAATAATCTTAAGATATATTTTTTTAAAAATATACTGACATAAATGAAAATATTTTCACTCATGTGGACATGAGCTAATCTAGTTCTTGTAGAGAGCCATGATTTAGAGAATCAAAAACATTATACGAACAAGCATGGGGCTCAATAATTACCAATATCTAGTGACACCTACATTATTAAAAATAAATATCAAGAATATTATGAATAAAATTATTACTAATTTTAAATAATATTAATACGTACCTTAAGTTATAGAAAAATAATAATATTCTTTTGTCACATGATTCCATCATTCTATTGGCAAGGTGATGAGTTTGGGTGTCTACACTTACAGATATCCAATTTGACATCGTCAATGGATCAATAAATGCAAAATACTTACCTGAACCAAAGTACAATCAAATCTGTGTAAAGTTCATAAAACAAATAAAAAAAATAAGAAAACATAAATATGATGTAATCATATAATAATAAACCAATAAAATACAAAAAAACATAGGTACATAATGTAAGCCTAAATGGTGGTAACACTTAGCTCCCTCATGTGATAAAATTAAATGATATCTTCTTGGTCTATACATACTTATCCTTCAGCAGTAAAGACACCCTTGTAAGGTATGTGTATTTCTTCATCAAGTGACATCGCCTTACTCACATAATTATATATTTTCTGCATTGATGACAGTAGCCCAACAAAAGACTCTTGGTGCGATGATTGTGGTTTTATCAATGTTGATGCCTTTTAACTGGCAACTTACCTTGTTATTTAGTCAATGGTAGTAAAAAAAAAAAAAGCACTAATAAGTTGAAATTATAATTTATATTTTGCAAATATATTACCTTATGTGCACCAATAATGATCCAATCTCGTGATCAAGTAACAATTAGACTAAATGCATAACAAATAGTAGTCAATCCACCATTGGGATTTTGAATGAGACAACTATGCATTACCATGAATAGCTACCTCCACTATCATCCTAACATCACTAGAAACTAGTGGATGCCTATGGATCATTTGATTAGGAGTAAGATCCATAAATATAACCTTACTTGCTGCTATGTCGTTTGATGACTGGATGAACATTTCACATGACTCATACTATAATGATCCAAAAAATCGTCAATTACATTCTCAACATAAATAACATCCTATTTAGTATGAATAACACATGACATACCTTAATGCTGTATGGTACGAGTGTTAGTGGAAAGACAGGCGCAGGTGACTGAGGTCTCAAATTTTCTTCATTATTTATTAATCTAACCATATTGTTACTAAGTTTACTTGAACGAAATTGCATTATAGATCTTTCTAGCTGGATATCAGTTTTTTTCATCACAATATTTATTAAAACATCTTTGTACTTTGTGAGCCACCTCATTATCTCTACTAACTGATACTGATCCAACTGCATACATTGAAGGACACACAACTTTTTGCCCTTCTTGAAATAAAAAGTAATAGTCAGCTTGGATCCTTGACCTCTAACACATTCGAGGTGCTCATGTGTACTAAGAACTTTTATGAGCACATCATCTAGACCTAAGGGTGTAAATCTCCCCTATGTGATTTGCGTCATCAACTCATCTTACAATATTACGATAAAATTAATAGGTCTACATTAAACTTATTGCTAAAAAAATAAATAATAACTAAAATTTACCTAATATTTATAATCATCTTGCCACACTCTTGATTAGCTTTGTTAATGTGTTCTCCATTTTTATTCTATTATACTACCTTTCATAGTGTGGCACGATCAATTTATTCATCGCTATTTAATACTTGTTTCTTTTATTAACATGGAGAGCGAACATGCTAAAATTTAAGAATGAACAACTAAATGAATATATCACAAATCAGTAACTTAAAAACTGAAAAATAACTTACAAGTTCTTTCTCCAGCTTTACAAATCCCTTTCTAGCAAGACGATGGTCGTACACATTTTTTTTTTCTCTTTTGCTATTTTTCTCTTTTTTTGTAATACAAATACACATCAATATTTGAAGAAAATTATACAAATCAATATATTTACTAACATAAACTTATACTTGAAACTCTATTGATAGGCGAGAGTTCACAAAGTCCTGCCATACTCTCATGTCTATGACACTATTATATTCTTCAAATGGAAGCCTAAAAAAATTCTAACTCATTCACATGAGGAAATACGTACTTCGACATAAGAATGGTTTTGAAGTGTCTCCATTTGTTTGTAGCAGAGTGAAATACGTACCTCTTCATACTTTTATCAATATCATACGTTTCCTACAAAGCATTATAAGAAAACCCATTAGTATAATTCAATTAATTAGTATAATTTATTCTAAATATTTTATATTCTATTTTATGTACCAATATTGTCCCATAAATCTTATCCTTTATTACATTAGGTACTAAGTGCTAGTTCTTGATATTTATGGGCATCGAATTGTACACGATGACCTCAATATAGCTATTGAATTGGTTGCCATTCCTTTCAATAGGCTGGCCTTTATCATCCGTTTGAACTGTGAGCTTAACAATAGAAGCACGACTCTTAATTTTCTTAGGCATGCTAGTGATGCCTCATTTTGCATCCTTGAGAGCTATCACTTGAGTGTCTAGCAGAAGGATCCATTAAATTTGCAAATAAAAAAAGTATATAATTAACATTATATATCCACAACGTATTATAAAGATAATAATCAATAAAAATAAAATATGATAAACATCATAAAGCTAATAATAATAATAAAAACGTGTGTAACTTTAAGATGTGGTAATTGAACACTACCTAAAAAATATATATACTCAAACTTATAATCTTTCACCATTTCCCCTAGCATTTGCAAGATAATGATCATCCATGTGGTCAAATAGGTTAACAAATGCAAATTGTTACAAAAAGATATGTGGTCTACCCCAATATCATTGAAATCATCATTTTCATCATAGTCTTTCCAAATGTTGATGTTACATGGATCATTTGGCATCAATTGGATCTTTAACATAAAATACTTATCTTGCTTACAAAACTAATATAAATTGATTATTTTTTTCCCAATCTAATTAAAGTCACCTAACACAATTCTTAAATCATCAACTTCGATAACATTACTATTATCGATCCAATCATATTTGAAAACTAACACTCTAGACGTTGTATAATCTAATTCCCATGTATATTTCTTGTATCAATCTATAAAATGACAAACTACCGTATGTTGGATTTTTATCCTTCTTACCAGAGATTCGCATGGTATTAGCAACTAGAGTGACACCACTTTTTTAATAGATGCTCGAGTTATCTTACTCCTTTGTGTAAAAGCGATAACTATTGATAACATATTTAGGATACTTAACTACTATGGATCGAGGATTATGAGTAATCCATTATAGCGTTAATGAGACATTGTGATTGGACAATGAAAGTTCATTCTCAAGTTGTATCACAAAATATATTAGATGAATCATATGAGAAATAGATTTCATATTTGGACAAGTTTAAACATTCTTATCTGTGGGCGTAGCTAAGGTTTGGTTCTATTTATCATGTAACCAATTAAGTCAATTCGTCCTAACAAGATTATCAACTCTTAATTGATTTAAATGTTCATTGCATAATGAGAATAAATCATCAAACAATAATTCAAATTTTATTTGATGTTTTAATGATTAATGAGTTGTAAATATACTTTATGTATGGTTGAACTTTGCTTATCTTCATCAGAACATACAATTGAACTTGATAAAGGTGACCATTATCAACTTTCTTAACTCTTCCCTTAGTGAAAGCTTTCCCATATGCCTTAAGCTTCTAGCCCATTAAATTGTAGATCAAGGCTTTCCATCCTTAAATTTTTAGAGGCAATCATCTTTGTTCCTATGCAAATAAATCCTTACTTTCCTGTTATAATAATTAATCATAAACAAGAAGTTATGACATCCACCATAAGTAACTTTCTTTGGCCCCTAGAGATCTATAAGTGTATAATCCATTATCTCTTTAGATTTATACACTGCACTTTTTGAAAACTTGAGCTTGTACTTCTTAACCATAACACAGTGCTCATAGAACTCAAAATTATTAACCAAATCACTTTTAAGCAAGCCTTGCTTACTTAACTTTTGCAACCCTTTGTGACTCACATGTTCCAACCTTTCATGCCATAATCATGTAGTCATTGGTTTAAGATTGTTGCAATTGCAATACTTCAATGACTATAATTGTTTTCAAAACATACAAGCCATAAAATTTATGTGCTTTGAGTATCACAAGTGCATCTTTGTCAACACTTTTGACTAGCCTTTCTTGACTTTGAAAGAACAACCCTTACAATGTAATGAACTAAGAAAAATAAAAATTCTCATCAAGTTAGGCACATATCTAACCTCACTTAGAACCTTGATGGTTCCATCATACAACCTAAAAGCCATTGAACCTATCCATTTCACAATATAGGGTTAGTCATTTTCTGTTAGAACATTGCTTCTCACCAATGATAAATAATTGTGGAATATTTCTTTTTTCTAGACACATGTTGTATGTCCAACCGATGGTACATAATTGTCATGTCTCA
Organism: Moringa oleifera; assembly: GCA_021397835.1. Classification (NCBI taxonomy): domain Eukaryota; kingdom Viridiplantae; phylum Streptophyta; class Magnoliopsida; order Brassicales; family Moringaceae; genus Moringa; species Moringa oleifera. Next base: position 6,557,607 of record JAJFZO010000191.1, on the reverse strand, counting down.
AAGATGGTTAACACATCTTGTTAATCATAGAATCTATAGCCACTACAACATAACTTTTTGTGTATTGCTACTTATCAACTTGTTTATTTTGAAGGTCCTTATAGAATCTCCTTATGTGGCCAATTATTGCACAACAATAACATTTCCAAGAAAAGCATTTGGATTTAGATCTCTTCCCTTCTTTTTTCTTCATTTCTTATTATCTCTGATAACAACTTATTTGCCATAATTTTCAATCTCTCTCTTACATATAAGTCTTTAATTTCAACGTTCTTTTATTTAGTCTTATTTCTTAGATCTTAGGACTTATGGTGCTTATTACATCTTCTAATATTAAGGTATTATAACCTTTTCATAAAATATCCACGAAAGTCTTGCAAAATTTAGGCATAAAGTGTAGTATCATTAAGGTTTTATCCTCATCTTCATATTCTTACTTGAAATTTTCACAATCAAGATAAAGCTTGTTGAACTCATCCATATGTTTTTCCAAAGGGTTTGCTTTTCTCCATTTTAAAGGTGAAGAATCTTTCCTTAAGGCAAATACTACTTAAGAAAGTCTTGGTCCTATACAAACTCTCCAATTTCAATCACACTTCTATAACCATATGTTGTTAATTAAGTTAATGTAGGAATTTACCATTAAAGCTCAAAATTGAAGTGTTATAGGCCTTTTTCATTACTTCAACCTTTTGTTCTTAAGCAAGAGAACTTGGTAATTTGTTCTTTCCTCTTAGTGCAATATAAAGCCCCAAGGTATGTAACCACGCCAATATTTTAATCTTTTAAAGACTAAAGTAATTAGAGCCTTGAATTTCTCCACTTAATTAATACTGTACTTTGTAGTTGAAGTCATCTTAGTTACATTAGTGTAAGACAATTGAGTTAGCAAGCAAATAAGCTTTTTTACTTTCTATAAAATAGTGCACCAAAAAACTGAACACAAAAGTAGCAAATCAAAGTTATAAAGCATTATAAAGAGAAAACAACTTGTTTCTCTTAGTGATGAGATAGATCACCAAAACTATTATTTTTAAACTAATTTTGATATAAGAAAAGAAGAAAAACACACAGATCTAATAGTTTAACCCTTTAGAATAGAATTTTTCTTCCTTTCCCTCTCAATCCTAATTTGAAATTGGTTCAATTTAGCACCCACAAGAAAGGCAACAATTGCTTCTTTTTATACTTAGTTGAAGCAGTTAGCTAACATGGCCTTTAACTTATATATAAGACAATAATTATGGAATATGGTGGTCCACCCGCATTGCTTCTTCATTTTCTGTTAATGTCACATCAGTACGTGAAATTAGTTCCTTTCAAGTGTTAGAAAAGAGACTTATCCTCTAACAAAAGCCTTTAAGCTAACATTAATTGCCAATAAAATTTCTTCAATAAAATGACTAGATTATTTTGATACTTATGTTATAATGGCAAGAATATTATTTATTAGAGTTCTTTTTGCATAAGCATTGATATATCATTTACATGTACATAAAATGAATGTTGAAATCACTTTCTTAAATGCTGATCTTAAGGAAGAATCTTACATAAACAACTAGAAGGATCTTTTTTCTTAGAAATAAAAAGAAAGATTGCGAACAAGTAAAATCTTTATATTGTTTGAAGCATGCTTTAAAGTAATGGAATAAAAGATTTGATTGCATAAGTTTATCAATTATTTCAAGCAAAAATATATATATAGATACATGAATTTAGTCTAAGTTTACAAAAAAATGTGGTGTAATTATATGTTTTTAGTAGATTGCTTATTGATTGTTGCCATTGACGTGCTTATAACAAGTGAAAGCAAAGGTATTTGACGTCATAACTTGAAATAATAGATCTTAATGAAATAAATACTATTTTACATATAAAAGTTAAAACACATGGTGCTGGTTATGAATTAAATCGTTCTTATTATTTTTAGAAATTACTTCAAAATTTTAATCAAGATTATGATTTTAGGTACTGAAGCTATCCAATTTTTAGCCATGGAATCAAATTTATAGCCTCAATAATACCAAGTAAGAAGCAAAATGACTAAGAAATTTGTTGTTAAATATAAAGATATGACCATATTTTATGATGACTATTTTCTTACACAACGACAATGAAATGCATGTTCAACTATGTTTGAAGTATATAATAATGTTTACAATGATAAATCTAGACATATTGTTGGAAAAATAATTAAAAAAATATTTGAATGGAAAGGTATATGGTTTTTTTTTGAATAAAAAGTTACTTTTCTATTAAAGATGCATTCTTTTTCTTTGAATGCATCTCTTTAGAGAGATACACTGTTTTAAAGTTAGCTTTTAACATTTATGAAAAGCTCTCCGTATAACTATTCAATCATCTAAAATAATTCATTCTTTTTTCCTTCTTCATTAAAAAACAAAAGCTTATTTTTTGAGAAATAATAAATAGGTTGCTTGTTCTTGTGACCTAAAGCGCTATTTTCATAAAAAGAGATTACTGTATCTTGAAAGATATTTACCATCAACCTACTAGCACTAATTGGGAGGTGATTATTTCTTAAAGATATAAAGTCAAATGCTAGTCTTGGTCTAACAAAAGTATAGTTTTACGTGTTGTAAGTTACTCTAAGTTTATTTAATTTTATTATTCATTTAATTGTTTGGTTGAAATAACTTAAATATTATTTTAAATTGTTGGTTTGTATATTATTATATACTAAATACAACAGTCTTACGATAAAAGTCACAATTGATTTACTTTATTTGACGCCGCATGGAGGTAGAAGGCCTACAGCTCGTGCACTTCTTTTCCCGAAGAAGAAGCAATGATAGTATCTGGGGAATAAGTATCGACTAACTCTGTGCCAGTAATGACAGTATCTGAGGAATAAGCATCGACTAACTCTGTGCCAGCAATCACAGTAATACAAAAGATGCAAGTGTTATTCAGAATAATTAGGTGTAAAGTATTTGTAGGTGGCTTTTTAAGTCCATCATCAAATCTTAGGGCCCACCTTGGATAGATGGTGGAAACTACTAAGCTAGAATACAGTAGCGACATAGGGAATTTCTTGTGGAGCGATGAAATGCGTAGAGATCGAAAAGAACACCAATGACAAAAGCACTCTGCTAGGCCGACACTAACACTAAAAGACCAAAACTAAGGGAGTGAATGGGATTAGATACCCTAGTAATCCTAACCGTAAATGATAGATACCAAGAATTATGTGTGTCGACCCATGTAGTGTTGTAACTAACGTGTTAAGTATCTCGCCTAGGGAATACGTTCGTAAGAATGAAACTCAAAGGAATTGACGAAGGCTTGCATAAGTGATGGAGCATGTGGTTTAATTCGATGCAAAATGAAGAAACCTTAGTAGGACTTGACATGCTGCGAATATTTTGGAAAGAAAAGGGTGCCTTCAGGAATGCGAACATAGGTGGTGCATGGCTATTGTCAGCTTGTGTCGTAAGGCGCTAGGTTAAGTCTCGTAACAAGCGTAGCCCTTATGTTTAATTGTGACCACTGAGTTTGGAACCTTAAGCAGACTAATAATGATAAGTTGAAGGAAGGTAAGGATGACATCAACTCACTGTGCCCCTTATGGCTTAGGCGTAAATCATCTATAGGTGGAATTTTAAGTTCGCCATCAAATCCTAAGGCTCAACCCTGGATAGGCAGTGGAAACTACCAAGCTGGAGTATGGTAAGGGCAAAGGGAATTTTCAGTTGAGCTATAAAATGCATAAGATTGAAAAGAACACCAACGGCGAAAGCATTCTACTGGGCCGACACTAACATTGAGAGACAAAAGCTAAGGGAAGTTTAGTTTTAAACCCCATTTCGAATGGAAAAAGTTTTCCACGTTAATGTGCCGTAGATGATCCACATCTCAAGGTCAGGCACTGATGAGCACATTGAACTATCCATGTGGTTGGGAGCTCTCATAGCCTAGCCACAATGATGCAATTATTAGGGGTGTGCTGTACCACTGAGCTAATAACCCGTCGTGTGGCCTTTTACTGGGCACTCATTTTGCTAAGCCAAAAGCGAGAGAAACCATCCCTTATGTCCCTCCTGTGTGGTGACATGAAGGCATAAAAAGGGATCTTATCAACTTATTCTGACCTAGGATAATAAGCTCATGGGCTTTGTCTTGATTCACTATTGAGAAAGGAAAAGAAGGCTTCCATTTCCAAGTTTAACTTATATGTAGCTTGCTTTTTTTGGGTGTGAAGCAGTACCAAACCGAAATACCTAACAAGTATTAGCTCTCCTTGAAAAGGAGGTGATCCTACAGCTCTTTTTAGTATGACTATCTTGATACGAATTCATTCCAATCACTAGCCCTGCCTTCGATATCCCCTTCCTTGTGGTTAAGGTAACGACTTCGGGCATGGCCAGCTCTTATAGTGTGAGGGCGGTATGTACAAGGCCTAGGAATGAATTCACGATCATATGGCTGATTGACGATTATTAGTGATTTCGACTTCAAAACATGGAGTATGAATCAAACCCATGTTTGAATTGAAATTGAAATACTGACTCCTCAGAATTTGGTAACTTCAACTCTGTTAATAACTACTTATGAATATTTTTTTAGATTACACCCATTATCTCAAGTTTTAGATTGAACCAATCCATTGACACAAATAGTTAATGGGATTGATCCGAAATATGATTTAAATCCAATATAGAACCTATGGAAGAAATGTATTGAATCAATTCTTTTTAATGAATAGATCTGATCGTAACTTTGAATATGGACTTCAAAGGGATCAAATAGGAAATGATACTCTAAATCATCAAAATATAATGTAATATACGATTAACCAATATTTATCAAATTTGAAAAAAAGTCAGAAAAATGGTTCAATCCTCTTATTTTTCTTTCTCAAACCAAGAGATCCATAAATCGAGATTTTAATGCATATAGATACCAATGGTCCAAAGGGAGCAAGAATTTCTAGGAGCATTTGGAACATTTCATTTTTAAGCAAAAAAGTTATTTTCAAGTAGTGTTGATCGATTACGTATTAATCAATATTCGGTTGATTAGTTTGAGCTTATTGACAAAAAAGATTTGTCTAAGTCACTTTGTTTCTTTTTGTCCAAGTTACTTCTTTTTTTTTCTCCAAGTTACTTCTCTTTTTATCTAACCCACTTCTCTTTTTCTTTATGAGTTTTGAGAACATCCCCATTCATAGGTTTGAGATCCACATCTATAAATTGAAAGGTCCAAACGATCAACTCTGCAACCAGTTGTTAGAATCAATAGGTCTTCACATCATTCATTTGAAAAAAATGAAACCTTTTTTATTGAATGATCATAATACTTCTCAAAAATCAAAATTCTTGATCGATGGAGGAACAGTATCAATATTTTTGTTCAATAAGATACTAAAGTGGATGATTGACTCATTCCATACTAGAAAGAATCATAAGAAATCTTTTGATAACATGGATTCCTATTTCTCAATGATATCCCACGATCAAGAAAATTGTCTAAATCTCATGAAATCATTTCATAAAAGTTCATTGATATCTTCTTTTTATAAAGCAAACCGACTTTGATTCTTGAATAATCCACATCACTTCTGCTTTTATTGTAATAAAAGATTCCCTTTTTAGGTGAAAAAGGCTCATATCAATAATTATAATTTTACGTATGGATAATTCCGTAATATCTTGTTCATTTGCACCAAAATATTTTCTTTGTATGATGGTTAAAAAAACATGCATTTTTAAAGAGAGATACTATTTCACTTTTATTAATCGAGTCACAGGTATCTAACGTATTCATATCTAAGGATTTTCCATAAAGTGGTGATGAAAAGTACAACTTGTATAAATCTTTCTAATTTGTAATTCGATCCAATCAATTAGTTCATAGAGCTATTTACTCGATTGTAAACATTTTTGGAACACTTCCAATATAGGACAAATAGTAAATTTTGAAAGAACTTATTGTCAACCTTTTTTAGATAAGAATCTTTTGATTCAAAAGAGAAGAACTTGCATTAGTATCTCAATTTCAATTCAAACATGGGTTTGATTCACACTCCATGTTCTGAGAAATATTTATCATCTGAAAAGAGGGAAAAAATAGATTCTTTGTCTAAAGAAATGCGTTGAGAAAGGGCAGATAGATAGAATCTTTCAACAAGATAGTGCTTTTCCAACTTTGTCAAAATGAAATCTATTCCAAACTTATATGCCATGGTTCTTCACTTTGATAGGGTGCAAATATCTAAATTTGATATTTTTAGATACGTTTTTTAGACTTGTTGTCGATATTAAGTAGCATAAAAAATTTGCATTCATTTTTCATGATGTTATGCATGGATCAGATATATCATGGCAAAATTTTCAGAAAAGATTATGTCTTCCATAACAGAATATGATAAGTGAGATTTTAAGTAACTGTTTACATAATCTTCCTCTGTCTAAAGAACTGATTCATTGAAATAACGAGTCACCATTGATATTGACACATCTGAAATTGCCAACTGTTCAAGAGTTCCTCTTTCAATCCTTTTCCTTCTTCTTATTGTTGGATATCTCATGCGTACACATCTTTTCTTTGTCTCCCAAGCCTATAGTGAGTTACAAATAGAATTCGAAAGGGTCAAATCTTTGATGATTCCATCATACGTGATTGAGTCGCGAAAACTTGTAGACAGGTATCTTACATCTGAACTGAATTCTTTCTGATTAAAAATCGCTTTCTAATTGCTCTAGAACAATTAGAAAATTCTCTAGAAGAAATATGGGTTTTGGCGGCAACATGCTATGGGATGGTGATCCGTTTATAAGGTCAAATCAATACATTCTAAGAAGAAATATTTGAATGTCAATTTCATCGATATCATCAATCTCATAAGTATCATACCAAATCCCATCAATTGAATCACTTTTTGAGAAATACGAGACATCTAAGTCATACAAGTAAAGAGATCTATTCATTGATAAGAAAAAGAAAAAACGTGAGTGTGATTGGATTGATGATAAAATTGAATCCTAGGTCACGAACAGTGATTTGATTAATGATAAAGAAAGAGAATTCTTAGTTTAGTTCTCCACTTTAAAGGTAGGAAAAAGGATTGATCAAAGTCTATTAAATCTGTCTCATAGTGATCATTTATCAAAGAATGTCTTTTGTTATCAAATGATTGAACAACCGGGAACAATTTACTTACTATACTTAGTCGACGTTCATAAAATGTATCTAAAAAATTATGAGTTCAATACATCATGTTTAGTAAAATGATGGATATTTCTTGTTAATTATCAAATAATCACTTATTCACAAACTTTATGTGGGGCTAATAGTTTTCACTTCTCATCTCATGGAAAAACTTTTTCACTCTACTTAAGCTTGTCCCCCTTTAGGAGTATTTTAATGTTAGGTTCTATAGGAACCACATGATCCTATTTGGTTAAATACCTAGTGACAAACTCCTATATATGTTCCTTTGATTACAGTATTTCTGAACAAGTTCCTGGATAACAAGTCTAATTATTGATGATATTGATATTGATGATAATAATGATATTGATATTAGTAACGATATTGATGATAGTAATGATATCGATAGTGAATTTGATATGAAGCTGGAGCTTCTAACTATGATGAATGCGCTTTCAGAAATAAACAGACTTTTTATTATCCTTCAATTCGATTTAGCAAAAGTAATGTCTCCTTGCATAATATAGATTCCAAACATTCATGATATGGATGTGAATGAGTCGAATTACTTATCTCTTAATCTATTAGTGAACTATTTCTCCAAGGATTATGAAAGATGTTCCACTAGAAATATTTTTGTTATTGCTTTGATTCATATTCCTCAAAAAGTGGATCCCCCTCTAATAGCCCGAATATATTAAATACATGCATTGAGATACAAAGGCTTTTTATTCCATAAAAATGAAAACACTTTTTAACTCTTTTATATATTAGGGGATTTCGCTTGGAAAAGAAAATGTTCCATACTAATGGATTCAAGTCCGTAACCATGGGTTCCAATGCATGAGATGTTGTAGCACTTACCAATAAGGCCCTATTGATTAGTATTACATAGAAGAAATCAATTATAGACACTAATATAATTAGATCTGGTCTTCGTAAACAAATTTAGGATTTGTGATCCCAGGTAAGATCAATTTAGGATCATGGGATCCGTTTTTATTAAATAGGAAGGGCTGTTGCATAAAATATACCTTAAAATAATTACCCCATAGATCCTATATCTATCTATTTGAAAAGGAAATCATGTAATGAAAAGGATTCTTAAAATGATACTTTGAACTTGGAACGAGCATGAAGAAATTAATGATACTTCTTTATCTTTTGAGTTATTCTATCGAATCGGTCGCTCAAGACCTTTGGTCTCTACTTGGACCGGATGAGAAAAATGGGATAACTTCTTATGGATTTGTTAAGAATGATCTGATCTAGTTTATGACCTATTAGAAGTCAAAGGCACTTTGATGGAATCCTCATGGATAAAAAAAGATTGCAGTTAGTTTGATAATGATTAAGTGACATTGCTTCTTCGGTTCGAACCAAAGAATCCCTTATTATGATGCAAAATGGATTTTATTCTATCATTGATCAGAGATTTCTCTACCAAAAAAAAGAATCAGAGTTTGAAGAAAGGAAAAGAGAAAGAGTCCTTGACCTATAACAAATAGAAAAGGATTTATTCAATCATATAGTTTGGGCTCTTAGAATATGGCACCCTTAGGGCTTTCTGTTTGATTGTATCGAAAGGCCCAATGAATTGGGATTTCCCTATTAGGCCAAGTCATTTTGGGGTAAGCAGATCAATTGTGATGAAAAGGATGAGCTTCAAGTGAATGATTCAGAGTTCTTGTAAAGTGGAACCATGCAGTATTGGACATGAGATAGATCTTCCAAAGAGCAAGGCTTTTTTCGAATAAGCTAATTCATTTGGGATCTTGTGGATCCATTTCTTTTCTTATTCAAAAATTAGCCCTTTGTCTCTATGTTTGTAGATGAAGAGATGTCAAAAAGGCTTCTTACTTGCCAAACAGATCCTCTTACATTTATATATAAACACTAGTTTATCAAGAATACGCAAGAAAAGCACTTCGAATTATTGATTCATCGCTAGAGATGGCTTATAACTTATAGTTCATTATCTAATGGATTTTTTCATTCTAATACTCCATTTGAGAGTTATCAGTATTGATCAAATCTATTCCTATCTAACGAAATGCTATTGGATCAAATGACAAAGATATTGTTAAAAAAAAGATGGCTTTTCCTAGATAAAATGAAAATTAGATTCATGTAACAGGAGAAAGGTTTCCAAATACTTAGCTGAAAAGATATGTGGCCATGAAATGAGGATTAAGTGAAATGGAACTGATCAGGTAGTAGAGTCTTGGAAACACCTATTGCTTTCATATTTTGGACATTAGCGCTATGGAACAATATATTACTGCTAAAACATGGAAGAATTGAAATCTTATATCAAAACACTATGTATGGATGGTATGAACTGCTTAAACAAGAATTCTTGAACAACAAACAACCAATAAAAGTTCCATTAATGAAAGATTTAAATCCATTGGAAAACGAAAAATACGCATGTTAGATGAAATGATTATTCTATCTGCTCCAATAACAAATCATTGGTTTAACTGAATAACTAAATAAAATAGTTAGACCTTTTTCTTTGTCTCAGCTTAATAGATTTTCTCATGTGGAAGATCTTTATATGGATAATACACATTCTAGTTACCCTTTTAATTACTTTATTTTGAAGCAAAGATATCCACGGGGCGATTTGCCTTATTTAGATTTTCATGACCAAGAAGTACTGGATTCTTTTTGGATAGGTCCTAAAAGGAGAAAAAAGGCTGGAGTGCCACCAAGCATCTATATTGAATTCACCCAACCTGATAATCCCAATTTTGTTTTAGGAATATCCAATGCCAAAGTCACTAACTGGGTAAGTCGTTAATCCCTAAAATGGACTATGTAATGTACTTTATCTACTAGGTTATATGGAGGCATTTTATTAGAGGTTTATATTGTATCAATTTACCCTTATGTGATTCTTATGGAAGCATATACTGGGGGGGCGGGGGGGTAGGGTAGATAATTTCAAAGCGGACTCCCATTCATTAAATAAAGAAAGAGAAGATTACCAAGATTTTATGATCCGTTGTTGAACTTATTCCAATTCAATGAGCATTTCAATATTATGCCTTAAACATGACTCAAACCTCCACATTCTTTAGCACGAGATTTTGAGTCTCGTGTGTCTACTATTTCACCATCAAAACATCTTGAAAGTGAATTGTATTCCATGAATATGATATCTATCTAGTGTGATGTATGGAATATATGACAAAGGTGGAGCGTTGGAGTATTTCTATTGAATGGTCATGTCATATAGGCCTGAGTCGTACATTCAATGGTTTTACTTGAATTAGCTGCAGGAGGTCTTATGTATAATATATTAATTATCAAAAAGATGGACAATCAAACCTATTTTTTGAATCAATAGAACTCCAAATAGGTGAATAAGTCCTAAATAATGAGAGATATGTAAAAAGTAAGTCTGATTATGTCTATTCCTATTCCTAATGGAATTTAACGACGTAAGGATCCATACGTAAACATAGTATCGATTTAGATATGCTCGAATGACCTTTTCTGATAATGAGAATGTATAGAACCTTATTCTGGTCTAGTCCGGTATAAAATGAACTAATAATCATGGAATTGAGTTGATCATCAAATTATAGATTATAAGTTTATAACCTTAGCCTATTCCCATTTTAAATGGAACTAATTTACTAATTCTTTGATTCAAATTAGTATTAGTAAGAGGGATCTTGAACTCAGAAATAGATTTTAAAAGCTAACTAGAAACTAAAAAAGAGTATCTTGAGCAATTGCAATAATCTGGTTTATTGATATTCCTAGTGTAGTAGATGCTATCACACATACAATCATAGTCAATTTGATGGAATTGTTTGATCTTAAAGGGGATCTTCTATAATTTCGCACATTAGGGGTTATTTCTTAGTTTCGTCCATCATTAATTACTTGATTATTTTTAAATAATAATAAATGGAAAAAATGCTAGTAAGAGTCCTATTGAAACCAAAAAATATTGGTTTGTTAGTCATCCACACCATAATAGATGGAGTTTCTAAAAAAAAAAAAAAACTACTAATAGAGGAAGACCTCATAGGGATAAGAGACATAAAGAGAAAGCCAAAAAGGATCTTTTGTGTATAATCCTATGTAATCTCGAATGTTATCAATTCCAATACATAGACCAAATGATGTAGTGCAAGCAAAAGTTCCTAGATTCATGAAGATATAAGACAACATATTAGTTATCATGCTCACATATCCACTATTTATGTCTCTAACAATTATTCAAATAATTACATATCCAATTTAACCTATGGACGAATATGCAAGCACACGTTTCATGCTTATTTGAGTAATAACAATGAGACTCTCTAATATCATGCTAAGAATAACTAGGATTTCTAGAAGAAAATGGCATTCGTTTAATGAGAAATAAAAGGAATATCGAAAATTTGAGTGGCTGAAGCTAAAGTAGCTACTTTCAAAGTAACAGGAAGAAAATCAATGATTGGAGTAGGATAGTCAGAGTCAAAAAAAGGATTTCTCTTATTCAAAACCGTGCAAGAGACTTTCATCTCGCGCGGCTCCTAAGTGATGAAAGTAAAGAAGAATTCATTTTTTTTCTTTTTTAATTTCCTTCCTCGCGTATGTATAAGATCGAATCCATTCAATTTCTAAAACGGATTATTAATCCTTAACTTTTCCAGGAGTCTCTTATCCGTGGTTGTGAATGATTGATTTTTTTTCAATCTTTTCGACCTTGGTTCTATAAGAGGAAGTTAAAAAGATTAAAAGATAGAACCATCTGATTTGATTCATTCTCAAGAGCCATGAGATGATCAACTTAAGGTGATTCTTTTGTTGATGGATGCTTTTGTTACACTCGTAGTCTCTGAAGAATGAGAGCCAACTATATAGCATCTACATTGAGAATTCAAGTATTGTACACATCATTAGTCCGATCCTTTATAGGAACTACCTGTAATAACAAACTTGCAAAATGGGTCTATTTATCATAAAAGATTCATTGTTCTTGACCTTGATTCACTTTAATTATAATTTGAACAAGTCAAAGTTATGTCTTAGTCTGAGCGGGGACAACATTTCTCTTTTACATGTCCATGGATTTTTGAAAAACCCAAACATCTTAGAGATAGATAATAGATAGAGAGGTAGAAATTTATCAAACGAACCACACTCTTTTGTATACGTCAACAGTCCATTAATGAGAAAAGGTTGGGGAATTGAGCCTAATTCCTACAGTGATGGATATAAGCACAAATGAAATTCCTGGGAAGTTATACATTTATGTATTGATAAGAACATTCATTATTTCTTGAAGCTCAATCTCTCTCATAGATGAACCATATAGCTAAGAGAAATCATGAACCATAATAGAAGAGCTTGCCCCACCCATGAGAAAATATTTTGTAGTAGCCTTATTAGATCATGCATCTTTCTTGGTATATCCAGATAATAAGTGAGAGCATAAACTAAAAAATTTTGGAGCTACAAAGATAGTTATTAAATCATTAGCACTGCATAAAAATATTCCTCCTAGAGTAGCTGTTAATATGAATAACAAAAACTCTGTTATAGCCATTTTTGTATATTCAATGTACTCTATGGATAGAGGAATATAAAGAGTTAAACATAGTAAAATAAGAAATTAAAAGAGTTCATTGGAATTATTCGCTTGGAAATTTCTTAAAAAGCTAATCATAAGTTCTTCTCACTATGGGAACAATAGGGTTGTTATGCTCATTAGTAAACTTGTTGAAGAGATGAAATACAACCAAGGTATATCTTTGTGATGAGAGATTGAATCAATCATCAAAAGAAGAATTAGGGCAAAAATTAGGATATATTTTGAAAAAAAATTCCATCGAACAGAAGCAAATGGAAGGCTTTCATAAAAATTCTCGTAGAATCGAGAATGAAATTTTCATTCTGTACATGCAGATCATGAATTATAACTGTATCCAATCTTCTAAAAAATCTCAATTTTTTCGAACTTTCAATTTTTGGATTGGAATATTTATGGAATCCCCATGAGTAAGATCAAACCTTATTCCAATGTATTTACATGAGATTCCTCTTTCTTATTCTTAAGCAATTCCTCGAGAGGGCTTAGTTGATCCATGATTTATGTTTCTTTTTTTGCTTTTTTTTCGTTTGTTTCAAGAAATAGATCAATCAATTTTGATTTTTTTTATTGATTCTTTTTCAATCAAGATGTATGGATCCATGGATCTATGTGTCTACATAGATCATGTTCATGCATTAACGAAAATGTGCAAAAGCTCTATTTGCCTCTGCCATTCTATGAGTCGCTTCCTTTTTGCATATGGCATTACAACTCCCTTTGGCAGCATCTCTAATTTGTTTAAAAGCCATATTTTGACTCGAAAGTTTTCGAGATGCCCCTAATAACCAATGAATGGCAAGTGCTTTTTCTTGTGTGGATCATATTTTAATGGGAACTTGATGAGTTAATCCACCTACACATCCTGCTTTGCTGCTATATCGAGAGTTACTTCATGTATTGCTTGATGTAAAATAGATAATGGATTTGTTTCTACCTTTTGTTGAATATTTTTTAAGGCTCGATAGATAATTCAGTAATCCAATGATTTTTTCTATGTTTCAGAATACGGTTAACCAAGGTGTTAACTAATCGATTACGATAAATTGGATCAGATTTTGCAGTTTTTTCTTTCACAGTACCTCAACATGACATGAGTCTCAAAGGGTTTCAAGAATCAATTTTCTTTCTATAAGGGCTAAAATCATTTATTTTGGCTTTTTGACCCCATGTTATAGGGTAGATCTTGAAAGATATGAAAGATCTCCCTTCAAACTGTATATATGACTTTCATCGAATATGGGTTTTCACAAAATTCTATATGTATCTATGAGATCAAGTATGGAATTTTATATTTTACATATCCATACAATTGAGTCCTTAGGTTTCCAAAATAGTGTAAAACGAAGTGTTTCAAATCATTGCTATTTGACCCGGACTTGTTTTTAAAAAGTTGAGGCATTTCGAATTGTTTGTTGACACAAAAAAAGTCAGGGAAAACCTCTGAAATTATTTCAATATTGGACCTTGTACACATAATAGTTTCGAATCGAATCTCTTTGGAAAGAAGATCTTTTGTCTCATGGTAGCCTATTCCAATCCCTTTACGAAACTTTGGTTATTGGGTTAGCCATACACTTTACATGTTTCTAGCTTTTGATATGGCATCATCAAATGATACATGTCTTGGAGAAGAATCTACAATGCACTAGAACGCTCTTATTGATGATCTTTTACTTCAATAGCATCTAGGGTTCCTCAAATAATGTGATATCTCACACCGAGTAAATTCTTAACCCTTCCTTTCTTTATTAAGACTACAAAATGTTCTTGTGAATTATGGTCAAAAGTAGGTATATAAGTAGTGATTTCAAATCTAGAGGTTAATCGTACTTTGGCAACTTTACGTACGGCAGAGTTTGGTTTTTTAGGAGTGATGGTAGAAAAGTTGACAGAAAAGTCACCCTTGCTGCCACTTTACAAAATCGTACATGAGATTTTCACCTCATACGGCTCCTCATTCAATTCTTTCAAAGTGATTGAGTCATTTTCCTCATTCGAGAATCTCCTTTCCCTTTTTTCATTTCGTCCTGAAAAGTAACTAGAACAAACTCAGTCACGTTTTCATGTTCCAATTGAACACTTTCCATGTTTGATTATTCTCAAAGGAAAAACGTCTGCAGATCCAATCACAGGATCTTATAATAAGAACAAAATATCTTTCTTGATTAATCCTTTTGCCCTTCATTCTCTGAGAATTAAAAAGATACTTTTTTAAGTTTGAATTTGTTAATCTAGAATCGGGGTTCTTCTACTTCATTTTTGTTTACTTATTTATTTATTATTATTTTCTCTACCTTTCCTTTTTTTTTTATTTCCTTCCATCATTCCTTCCTTAAGTCTCATACGTTTGATCTTATAGAATTTGATCCATTTTCTTATTGAACAAAAGGTACAAAATTAATTAAATCATATTGATTTTTTTTTATCAAAAACACTATGTGAAATCTTTAGTCTTTTCCTCTTTCTTTATCCCTATCCTATAGAAATAACACTTGAATTAATAGAGAACATTTTCTTCTATATCTATATGAATTGATTATGAATCGATTTTATTACATTCTAATTCTTTATTGATACTCCTCAAGAAAAATCCCGAATTGGATTCCAAATTGACGGGTTAGTGTGAGCTTATCCATACGGTTATGCACTCTTTGAATAGGAATCTATTTTGTGAAAGACTTAGCTTTCATGCTTTAGTAGGTCTCTAAGATCCTTTAGACAACCTATGTTGTGTTAAAGGGATATCTATGTTGATCCGAATGAATCATCTTTTCCATGGAGGTAAATCTTTACTTGCTAGGCAAAAGGATGGCAAGTTACGAATTCTATTTCGGTAGGACATGTATTTCTATTACTATGAAATTCATAAATGAACTTGATGGTAGTTAATCATGGGGTTACCATTATCTTTTTTTTAATGACAAATCTTATACGTGTTTCTAAGAAAAGGAATTTATAAATTTTTTAGGGTCTTAAAAGGGCGTGGAAGCATATAAGAACTCTTAAATGGAAATAAAAAAGAGATGCAACTCTAGTTCCTTCTAAAATACAAAGATCTTTAGTGCAAGAAGAAGGGGTTGATTCGTATCATCTTGACTTGGTTTTGATTTTTCTATTTTTTTAAGAAAAGAATACCACTTCTCCCATCGTGTTGAATAAAACATGCTGAGCCAAATCTTCTTTATGTAAAATAAGCTTGATTTAGATCGAGAGAATCGTATGATTTTATATTATGAAACCATGTGCTATGGCTTGAATCTGTAGTCAAATTTATTTTTGCTTGGAGCAATTGACAATTAAATCCAACTTTTTTCATTATTTTCATTTCATATCTGTAATAGTGCAAACGAAAAGCTCAGCTCCAAGTTGTTCAAGAATAATGGCCTTGAGTTTCTCGACCATTTGCCTTACGAATAGTGAGTAGGCTGCTAATACCTCGTAGACTGAGGAGCAAAAGGAAGAATTCGCTCAAGGAGGGGCTTGCATCTCATTAGCTAGTTGGTGAGGCAATAGCTTACCAAGGCGATGATCATTAGCTGGTCCAAAAGGATGATCAGCCACACTGGGACTAAAACACAACCTAAACTCCAATGGGAGGCAGTAATGGGGAATTTTTTGTAATGGGCAAAAGTCTGATGAAGCAATGCCACATGGAGGCAAAAGGCCCATGGGTTGAGAACTTCTTTTCTCAGAGAAGAAGCAATGATAGTATCTAGGGAATAATCATCGGTTAACTCTGTGCCAACAACCTTGGTAATGGACAGGATGCAAGTGTTATTCGAAATGATTGAGCATAAAGTGAATGTTGGTGGCTTTTTAAGTCCACTGTCAAATCCCAAGGCTTAACCTTAGATAGGTGGTGGAAACTACCAAGTTAGAGTACAGTAGGGGGAGAGGGAATTTTCGATGGAGTGGTGAAATGCTTAGAGATTAAAAAGAACACCAATGGTGAAAGCATTTTTTTGGGCCGACACTGACACTTAGGGACGAAAGTTAGGGAGCGAATGGGATTAGATACCCCAGTAGTCTCAGCCATAAATGACGGATACGAGACGTCATGCATATAAACCCATGTAGTGCTGTAGCAAATGTGTTAAGTATCTCGCCTGAGGACTACATTCGCAAGAATGAAACTCGAAGGAATTGACAGGGGCTTGCATAAGCGGTAGAGTATGTGGTTTAATTGATGCAAAGCGAAGAACCTTACCAAAGCTTGACATGCTGTGAATCCTCTTTAAAAAAAAGGGTGCCTTCAAGAATGCGGATACAAGTCGTGCATGGCTATCGTCAACTCTGTCCTAAGATGTTAGGTTAAGTCTCGCAATAACACAATCCTCATGTTTAATTGCCACCATCGAGTTTGAAACCCTGAGTATATTACCGGTCATAAGGTGGAGGAAGGTAAGGATGATGTCAAGTTATCATGCCCCTTGTGCTTTGGGCAACACATGTGCTATAATGGCCAGGACAAAGGATCACGATCCCATGAGGCTGAATTAACTTAGAAAACCTATCCTAAGTTAGGATTGCAAGCTATAACTCGCGTGCATGAAGTAGGAATTGCTAGTAATCATCGGTTAGCCATACGGTAGTGAATTCTTTCTCAGGGCTTGTACATACCGCTCGTTGTAATATAAGAGTTGGCCATGCCAAAAATCATTACCTTAACCTCAAGGGGGTGATGCCAAAGGTAGGGCTACTAACTGGAGTGAAGTTGTAACAAGGTAGCCACATTGGAAGATGTGACTAGATCACCTCCTTCTTAGGGAAAGCTAATGCTTACAAGATATTTTGGTTTTACATTGCTTCACACCAAAAAAAAAAAAAAAAGCGAGCTATGTTTGCGTTAAACTTGAAAATGAAAGCTCTTTTTCCCTTTCTCGACGATGAAGTAAGACCAAGCCCATGAGCTTATTATCCTAGGTCAAAACAAGTTAATAGGATCCTGTTTTACACTCTCATGTTGCCACATGGAAAAACATTGGGGCATAAAAAGGAAAGATAAGGATGAGATTTCTTTTATTCTTGGCTTGGCAAAGTGGACCCCTTGTAGGAGGCTTGCATGACAGGCCATTAGCTCAGTGGTAGAGCGCTCCTCTGATAATTTTGTTATTATGCTTAAGTTGTGAGGGCTTTCAACCACATAGATAGTTTAATGTGCTCATTAGTACTTGACCTTGAGATGTGGATCATCTAAGGCACATAGAATGGCATACTTCTCTTATTCAAACCAGGGTTTGAAATCAAAATTCTTCTCAAAAGGATAGATAGGGTGATTCAGGTGAGATCCAATGTCGATCCAACTTTTTATTCACTTGTGGGATTCGAGCGTTTTAAGGGGACTGCCACGGCTCGTCTCTTCTTGATAATCTATACATCTTTTACCAGTGTATTGGCAGCTATCTCTCAAGCACAGGTTGAAGTTCAACCTCAATAAGAAAATAAAATGAAGAACCTAACAACCTATCTTCACAGACCAAGAACTACAAGATCTACTCTTTCATTCTAGGGTAACTAAAGGATTGTATCGTTCGAGCCCTTTTTTCATGCTTTTCCCAGAGGTCTTGAGAAAGTTGTAATCAATAGGATTTTCCTAATCCTCCCTTCTCGAAAAGAAGAACGTGAAATTCTTTCCTTTCTACAGGCGACCAAGAGATTGGATCTAGTTGTAAGAAGAATGCTTGGCTGATAAATAACTCACTTCATGGTCTTCAACCCCATCAGTCACTACGAATGCCCTCGATCAATGTAATGGGATGCATCTATTTATCTATCTTTTGACTTAAAATAAGAGTAGGTTTGAAAATAAATCTTAGAGTGTCTGAGGTTAGGTTATGAGGGTCTCTTAACACCTTTTTTTTTTAATTATCATCGGAGTTATTTTGAAAATGCTTGCCATGGTAAGGAAAAAAAAGGGGAACGAGCACACTTGGAAAGTGCAATGCAATAGAGAGTTGTATGCTACGTTTGAGAAGGATGCATTACTCTTAAAAAGAAATCTATTGATTCTCTCCCAATTAATTAAACTGTAAGTGCACTGATTTACTTCACCAGTGAGGCCTCTAGTTCCAGGATGGCCCAATTGTGCCAAAGAAAATAATATAAGAAGCATTTAACTCCTTCATGCATGCTTCACTTGGCTCAAGGGGATATAACTCAGTTGGTAGAGCTTTGCTCTTACAATTGGGTTGTTGCAATTGTGAGTTGGGTGTTTAATTATGTAGGCGATAATGATAGTATCTTATACCTAAATTGGTGGCTCACTTTTTTTAAGTAATAGGGAAAAAGATTGAAACATGACGCTAAAAGACTCTACTGAGATAAAATGGGCTGTCAAGAACGTAGAGGAGGTAAGATGGTCAATTGGTCAAATCTAATATAGATTGTGCAAGGACGATAGTTAGAGTTAGTGGCTCTATTAGGGTTCTCTCACATGTGATCCCTAGGAAAAGGATCAAGTCAGCCCTTGTAAACATCTTGATACATTATCTCTGTTCAACCTTTTGAAGGAAATGCGACAAAATGAAGGAAATCTATGGACCGACCCCATCGTCTTCACCCTGTAGGAACTGTGAGATCACCCTAAGGATGCCTTCGGTATCCAGTGGTTAGGGACTAACTATAAGACCCTATTCAATAAGTGGAATGCATTAGCTATCCACTCTCGTGTTGGGTAGTAAGGGTCAAAAAAGAGCAATCACTTATTTTTAAAACCAACATTCGAAAGAGTCGAGGCAAAAAAAAAGGGAGGAAAACTCTTCATTCTTGGTTCTCTTGTAGCTGAATCCTCTAAAACCACAAGAATCCTTAGTTAAAATGGGATTCTAACTTGGTACCTTTTGAGATTTTAAGAAGAGTTACTCTTTAGAGAGCACAACACGATGAACCTTGTAAGTTGTGTTCAAGGGGGATTTATTATTTATTATTAGCCTCCATGGTAGAATCAATTGGGGGGATTGATAAGCGGTGGTTTATCTTGTGGCGGACGTCAGCGGTTCGAGTCCACTTATTTCTAACTCGTGAACTTACCTGATACAACGCTATATGATAGTACCCAATTTTTTTGATTCGGTAGTTCAATCTACGATTTCTCATTCATGGACATTAATAAGATAAGATCCTTCCATTTAGCAGCATCTTAGGATGGCATAGCCTTAAAGTTAAAGGCGAGGCTTAAACGAGAAAGGCTTATAGTGGATACCTAGGCACCCAGAGACGAGGAAAGGTGTAGTAAACGATAAAATGCTTTAAGGAGTTGAAAATAAGCGTAAATCCATAAATTCTCGAATAGGTCAACCTTTCGAACTGCAGCTGAATCCATGGGTAAGCAAAAGACATCTTGGCAAATTAAAACATCTTAATAGCTAGAGGAAAAGAAAATAGAAGTGATTCTTATAGTAGCGACAAGTGAAACGAGAGTAGCTTAAACTGTGAAAACAGGGTTGTGGGAGAGCAAAAAAGCGTGATGCTTCTAGGCAAAGCAGTGGAACGCTGCACCCTAGATGGCAAGAGTCTAGTAGCTAAAAGCATCATTAACTTATAATTTGACCTAAATAGCATAGGGCACATGGAATTCTATCTGAATTAACAAGGACCACCTTGTAAGGCTAAATACTCTTGGGTGACTGATAGCGAAGTAGTACCATAACAGAAGGATGAAAAGGACCTTTATGGAATGAAATAGAACATGAAACTGTAAGCTCCCATGCTCTGGAAGGAGCCTATGGCTCTGATCACGTGCCTATTAAAGAATGAGCTAGTGACTCATAAGTAATGGCTTGGTTAAGGGAACCCACTGGAGTCGTAGCAAAAGCGAGTCTTCATAAGGCAATTGTCATTACTTATGGACCTAAACCTAGGTGATCTATCCATGACCAGGATGAAACTTGATGAAACTAAGTGGAGGTTTGAATTGACTAACGTTTAAGAATCAGTAAATCAGTTGTGGTTAGGGGTGAAATGCCACTCGAACCCAAAACTAACTGGTTCTCCTCAAAAGGCGTTGAGGTGTAGTAGGTGATTAGACATCTAAGGGTAAAGCACTGTCTCGATGGGGGTCGTGAAAGCAGTACCAAATCAAGGAAAATTTTGAATACTAGATATGACCTTAAAATAACAAGGGTCAAGGTCAGCCAGTGAGACGATAAAGGATAAGCTTCATCGTCGAGAGGGAAACGACCTGGGTCACCAATTGAGGCCCCTAAATAACTACTCAGTGATAAAGAAGGTAAGGGTGTAGAGATAGCTAATATGTTTGCCTAAAGCAGCCACCTTTGAAAGAGTGCGTAATAGCTCACTCATGGAGCACTTTTGCGTCAAAGATGAAGAAGGCTAAGCAATCTGTTGAAGTTATGGGATGCAAAAATGCATCGGTAAGGGAGCATTTTACTTAGGTTGGTGTTGTTCCTTTATGCCTAGGACACCAGAATATTGAACTATGAATGAAGAAAGGCATGTAAGAAAAGCATATTGGTTAGTGATTGTAAGGCTCTAATTCTTGACTAAAAGGGACACCAAAGGCCTCCACCCTTCCATTCCTTAGATAAATAAAGAGGGAAGGCAGAGCTTTTGGTTTTTTCATGTCAAAGAATTGAACAATGGTTTTTTCATGTTATAAAAGAGTTGAAGAATGAAAATAGATGATGAGTACTTGATTGAATTGATTGGGTCATGTAGGAACAAGGTTCAAGTCTATCGGTCTGTTAGGATGCTCTGCTACATACATCACTACACTTCCACCTGACACTTATTATAATAATAAATGGCTTGTCTCACCGTTACCTTCTCTTGAATTCTCAAAACTTTTATCACTCCATCCTCTCAAAGGCAGAGGACCATTGTTGTCTTGGTTGTGCTATCAGAGGCTTTAGCAAAGTCAAAATAAAAGCACTCATATGGGGGTAGGTTTACTACTTAGATGCTTTCAGCAATTATCTGCTCCGCACTTGGCTACCTAGTGTTTATCGTGGGCAAGATAACTGGCACACGAGAAGTGCGTCCTTCCCGATCCTCTCGTATTAAGGAATGGTCCTTTCAATGATCTAATGCCTACACTAGATGTGGATTGAGCTGTCTCATAATGTTTTAAATCTAGCTTATGTACCATTTTAATAGGCGAATAGCCCAACCCTTGGAATATATTGTAGCCTCACATGGCAAAAAACTGATATTAAGGTACCAAACCTTCCCATTGATGTAAGCTCTTGAGAAATATTAGCTTGTTATCCCTACAGAAAATTTTATCCGTTGAGCAACGGCCCTTCCACTTAGTAATGTTAGATCACTAAGGCCAACTTTTGTCCCTACTCGAGAGGTAGGTCTTGCAATCAAGCTCCCTTCTGCCTTTGCACTCAAGGGCCAATTTTTGTCCTGCCAAGGGAACCTCTGCATGACTTCATTACCTTTTGGGAGGCTTACACCCTACAGAAATTGTTTACTTGAGACTATCTCTTGGCCCGTAGGTCCTGACACAAGGTTAAGATTTTAGCTCTTCCAAAGTGGTATCTCACTAATGGCTCGGGCCCCTCTAGAAGGAAGCCTTTTTTGCCTTCTGCCTAAGTTACACAGTAAAAGTCCAAACTAATCTTAAGGAATAGTGAAGCTTCATAAGGTTTTTCTGCCTAGGTACAGCTAGTTTGCATCTTCATAGATATGTATATTTCACCGACCCTCTCTCCAAGATAGTTTTTAGATCTTTACACCCAATTGTAAGAGCGAAGCTTTACCAACTAAGCTATATCCTCTCGAGCTAAGTAAAGCATGCATGAAGGAGTCAAATGCTTCTTTTATTCTTTCTCCTAACGTAATTGAGCCATCCTAGAGTTGAACCAAAGACCTCGCTTGTGAAGTAAATTATCGCGCCTTGAATAGGACTTGAACCTCCATGCTCTTTAGCACGAGATTTTGAGTCTCGAGTGTCTACCATTTCACCACAAAGGCATCTTGAAAGTAAATCATATTCCATGAATATGATATCTATCTAGTGTGATGTATGGAATATATGATAAAGGTTGAGTGTTAAAGTATTTTTATTGATCGATCATGTCATATAGGCTCGAGTAGGACATCTTATTACTTTGACTTAAATTATCTAGAGGATGTCTTATATAATATATTAATTATAAAAAATATGGATAATCAAACCTATTTCTCGATTCAATAGAAGCCTAAAGAGGTGAATAAGATGCCAAATAAAAAGAAATATATAAAAAAAGGTTCGATAAAACCTTCTCGTAAAAATATTTCAAAAATGTTTTTGACGATGTTGGTAAATGTTATTCGAAGTGTTCCTTTTCTATTCAGCATAGCATTTCATATAGAGGTTATTATATTAGTAATAGTGTCCTTAGGCATAAAGGAACAACACCAATCCATTCTAAACTTGGTGATTAAACTCTATTAAGATAACGATACTATAGGAGAGGTTTTGTAGAAAAATAGCTCAATGACAAGATGATAAAAAGCTTAACTTCTTTCATTCTTAATATTTTTTCAATATGGAAAAGAACAAAATGAAAAATAAAAAGGTCATCTTATTCAAAACCTCAATTATGAAATCCTTTTTCATCTACTTCATACTTCAAAACACACTGTTATTATAGAAAGAAAGGCGCTTTCATATCTTGTGAACCCGAAATGAAATGGTTGGGGAAGAAAGGTTCTTTTTTTTTTTTAAAGAGTACTCTTGGGAACAGATCTAGTAGAGACGAGATGGGGCTTGTAGCTCAGAGGATTATAGCACGTGGCTGTGGGCCATGGTGTCGGGGGTTTGAATCCCTCTTCGACCATAATCAGACCTCCACTTAGTTTCACCCAAGCTTCATCCTGGTCATGGATAGATCACCTAGGTTTGGGTCCATAAGCAGTGATAATTGCCTTATGAAGGCTCGTTTTCGCTACAGCTTTAATGGGTTCCTTTAACTAAGTCACTGCTTATAAGTCATTAGCTCATTCTTTAATAGGCATGCAGTTAGAGCCTTGGGTTCCTCACACTTCTTAGGAGCTTATGATTTCTTGTTCTATATTACTCCCTAATGGTGGTTTTTTTTACCCTTCCCTCACGGTACTACTTCGCTATCTGTCATTTAGGAGTATCTAGCCTTGAAAGGTAGTCCTTGCTGATTCACACGAGATTCTACATGCCCCATGCTTCTTGGGTCAAAGTGTAAGCTAATGATGCTTTTAACTACCAGATTCTTGCCATCTAGGGTGCAGCACTCCACTGTTTCACTTAGCAACTTGACATTTTATTGCTCTCCCACAACCCCATTTTCATGGCTCAGGATGCTCCTATTTTGCTCACCGTTACAATGGGAATCAATCTTGCTTTCTTTTATTCTGGCTACTAAGATGTTTTAGTTCGCTAGGTTGTCTATTGCCTGCCGATGGATTCAATAACAGTTTGAAAAGTTGACTTATTTGGGAATCTCTAAATCTACGCTTATTTTCAACTTTTCAAAGCATTTCGTCATTTGTTAGGCCTTTCTTCATCTTTGGGTGCATTTTGATTGGTTTGTATTCTATGGTTACGATTCTACCATACATGTATTTTTCATTTTGTCAAAAATCGATTTTACGGTATAAATGCTTATGACCTCCCCCTCTATGCCTTGTGGTAATGATTCCTCTGGCATTATGACCTTTACCACAACAATGCTGTCCACAGATCAGATTATTTTGTGTTAGATCAATCAACCAAAATAACGATAAGAAGCTATCACATTATAAGTTTCTTCCTCTTGATTGAATCTCCAACCTTCATTAGCAGATTCATTTTTTGTGGTTTCCCTTATCAAACTAGAAGTTACCAAGGAACCATGTATAGTACTGAATAAGGAGCCAGCAAATACACTAGCTACGCCTAACATATGAAATTGGTGCATAAGAATATTGTGCTCAGCCTGGAATGCAATCATAAAATTGAAAGTACCAGAAATTCCTAGAGACATACCATCAGAAAAACTTCCTTGCCTAATTAGATAGATTAAGAAAATACTGGTAATAGTTGTAACAAGAGTTGAATATGCGATAGCAATCCAAGGCGCATACCCAGATAGAAACTAAGTTCCTACTCACGACCTATGTAACAAGCTACACCAAGTAAGAAGTATAAAACAATTAGCTCATAAGGATCATTGTTATATAACCATTCATTAACAAACACGCCTTCCCAAAAACCTATACCTGCAGAAGTAGGAATAATGGCACCAAAAATGACATTGTTTCTATAAAGTAGAGATCTAAAAACAGGTTCATAAATACCATTAATAACTACATGATGAGCTGCAAAGAATGCGATAATAAATATTGAAGTTGTGATTAATAATGTAGGGATCATTTTTATTAGAGTTATAATTTTATGATGAATCCTTATTTTGTTTTTCCTTTTTGTATCATTTTGAATTGACCAAAATTTACCAATCCTATAAAATCATCTTTTCACTAGTGAATATTTACTCTTTCAATATTTATTTCGATTTTAGGGCTAGTCCATGCCTTTTCAGAGTTAGAATAAGAATAGATGAATTGGTTTTTAGTTTGTTCCGCCATCCCACCCAATAAATCATTAGGATTCCTTTTCAATAGAATCTTTTGCATTCATAGGTTTCGTCGATCTCATCGCTTATTGATTAATTTTTAGGTTTGAATTCTATAATGAAGTGGCGGTTGGTACTCGAACATTGGCTTTGAGCATTTTCTCTACCAGTTCTTACCTTTAAAAGGTAAGGGCACCTTGTATCCTTGAACCGATAACCATCTTTTTGGCTAATCTAGCTTCATTTGTTCCTAAGAACCAATTAGGGGTAGTACAAGAATATTCACCTATTATCCATCTACAACGCCTTTCGACTTGATCTTAGCCCTGACTCACCCTCCGTGGATGAACCTTGTGAAAGAACCCTTAGGTTTTTAGGGCATTGGATTCTTTCCAATATTTGCGTTATTCAAGCTGACATTCTCGCTTCTGCTTCGTCCAACCTTGCTCATGCGGATGCTTCCCTCTAAGGTGGAACACTCCACTACCGATGCTTTTTTACATCCTACAGCTTTGACAGATCACTTGGTCCCATTCATTCTCTAACATATTACTTAGGAAAAGTCAGCCACCAATTCAGGTGTAGGATACTATCATTACTGCCTAGACAATTAGACACCCAACGCATAATTACAATGACCCAATTGCAAAAACAGAGCTTTACCAACTGAGTTATATCCCTCCTGAGCCAAGTGGACCATGCATGAAAGAGTCAAATGCTTCTTTTATTCTTTTCCTTAGCACAGTTGGGTCATCTTAGACTTGAACCAGAAACCTCACCCGTGAAGTAAATAATCACACCTATGGTCTAACCAAATAGGAGAGAATAAATAGATTCCTTTTCAGGAGCGATTCATCCTTTTCAAACGCAGCATACATCTTTTTGTTGTATTGTGCTCTCCAAGTGTGCTTGTTTCCCCCTTCTTACTTACCGTGGTAAGTACCTATGAAATAACACCGATGAGAAGAAAAAATAGGCTATTAAAAGACCCTCTTGACCTAACCCTATACATTTTAAGATCTTTTTTCAAACCTGCTTCCATTTCGAGTCAAGAGATAGATAAATAAACACATCTCATTGCACTGATTGAGGCATTTATAGTGACTGAAGGGGGTCAAAGACCAAGAAGTGTGTCATTTATCAAGCAAGCATTCTTCTTACGGCTAGATCTAATATCTAATTGTATCCTTCCTCCCCAATTTGATATTATAATGCCAATATAAATCAAAATTCCATTATGATCTAATTATGACCAATAATAGATAGCCGAGCTTTGTAATATTTTATTGTTCACAATTCTATATATTCCATTTACTATAGAAGTTACAAGGGAATTCATTAGAGGAATGTTTCCAATAAAAATTTATTTGTACTAAAATTTTTCAAGGACCACCTCATGGTATCCAAGTTGAAAGAGACAAATTGAACAAGCACGGCCGTCCCTTATTAGGATGTATTATTAAACCTAAATTAGGTTTATCCACTAAGAACTACGGTGGAATGGTTTATGAATGTCTACGCAGTGCACTTAATTTTACCAAAGATGATAAGAATGTGAACTCCTAACCATTTATGCACTAGAGAGACCGTTTCTTATTTTATGCCAAAGATATTTATAAAGCACAGGCTCAAGCAGGTGAAATCAAAGGGCATTATTTGAATGTTATTGCAGGTACATGCAAAGAAATGATCAAAAGAGATAGTTTCTATGGGCATAGGCCTTCTAAAAGGTAACAAAAGTGTGCAAAGATTTCCTCAAGCTGAACGAAGATTGGCTCTCGAGTGCAAAGGTAAAAAGGAGCTTGATCGTAAGAGCCACCGTCAAGTAAGGACAAAAGTCAAACTTAGTGATCTGATGGTGTCGAGTGGAAAGGCCGTCACTCAATGGATAAAATTTACTTTAAGGATAACATGCTAATCTTTCCTAAGACCTCACATCAACGGGAAGGTTTGGCACCTCAATGTCGGCTCTTCGCCACCTGAGGCTACAGTATGTTCCAAGGGTTAGGTTGTTTGCCCATTAAAGTAGTACGTGAGCTGGGTTCAGAACATCATGAGATAGTTCGATCCATATTCGATGTAGGTGTCAAAGCATTGAAAGAGACCTTTCCCTAGTATGAGAGTATCGGGAAAGACATACCTTTGTTGTACTAGTTATTGTGCCCACGGTAAACAATGGGTAGCCAAATGCGGAGCGAATAACTGTTGAAAGCATCTAAGTAGTAAGCCCACCCTAAGATGAATGCTCTCTTATTCTGACTTCCCTAGAGCCTTTGGTAGCACAGCCAAAATAGCAATGGGTTCTCTGCCCTTGTGGGGATGGAGTGATAAAAGTTTTAAGAATTCAAGAAAAGGTCACGATGAGACAATGTTTGAAATGATAACTTTATTTTCATGTCTTCCAGCTATTTCGTCACCTACTTTGATGTCACATTTTGTGAAATATACACCCAAATCATTTTTAGATTATAACCCCCATTTTTTTGAATCCATCTTATATCAATAACTTGATCTCTACCACCTGTAGGTAATTTTAGACAAGTTTCCTTTGAAGTAGATGCTTGAATGCCAAGTATGGCTAGTAATAACCTATTTTTAGGAGCATACGATGATTCTTTCACCACTTGAGGCTTTAATTTACCTACTAAAATATCTCCTGCCTTAATTCAAGATCCCAGCATCACAATTCCATTTTTGTCTAAATTATGAATTAAACGACCTTCTAGATGTGGTATTTCGTTAGTAATCCTTTAAGGACCTTGGCTTGTCACATAAGTCTAAATTTCATATTTTCGTATGTGAAAATGAGTATAAATATCTCCATATATTAGAGGCTTGCTAATGAGTACCGCATCTTCAACATTGTAACCTTCCCATGGCATATAAGCTACTAATTTGTTTTTCCTCAAAGTGAGTTTGGCACTAATTGTAGCGGCACCATCCGCTAAGCCAAATCTTCTTCATGTAAAATTGGCTTGATTTAGATCAGGAGAATCGTAACTTTTGTGTTATGAAACCATGTGTTATGGCTCAAATCCATAGTTAATCCTACTTTCATTAAGAGTAGTTAACAATTGAATCTACCTTTTTTCATTATTTTTATTTCATAGCATAGTACGAAAGGAAAGCCAAGCTCTAAGTTGTTCAAGAATTATGGCCTTGAGTTTCTCGACCTTTTGCCTTAGGATTAGTCAGTTATATTTCTTGATCGGGGGAAAAACTGTAAAATCCAATCCAATTTATCGTAATCAATTAATTAATATGTTGGTTCATCGTATTCTAAAACACAAAAAAAAAAAAAAAATCATTGGCTTATCAAATTATCTATCGAGCCTTGAAAAAGATTCAACAAAATACAAAAACAAATCCACTGTTTGTTTTATGTCTTGCTTTTACTGCTATATCAAGAGTTACTCCACATATTGCTTAGTGGGACATTCCAAATGGTTTCTATCATTGAACAGTTACTACTATATTGGAAAGATTTTAGGAATTATTTGAAGTACAAGCATAAAGAAATGGGACTCAAGGATTTGATCGTATAGTTAAGGATAGAAGAAAGATAATCATATGTCTAAAAAGAAGGTTAAAAGATAACCCATGGAGTCAGAACACCATGAAAAAAGGAGAACACTCTGATTAAGGTCCAATCCAAGGTAAGTCGATGAAATTCAATGGGAAATGCGATGTATGTCACATGCAAGGTATCTACGCCAAGGATCATTGCAAGAAACCAAACCAAGTGCATGTAACTGAGAAAGACAAGTGAGCAAGCAATGTTGCTTACATGATGGTGGCTACTATAGTGTTTGAAGCTAACTTAGTGGATAACACCAAGGAATGATAAGTAGATACTACAACTACTCGTCACATTTGTTCTGATAAGAAGATGCTCTCTTCTTATATGGTAATTAATGATGAAATGTAGCTTTTACGAGTAATTCCATAACCTTCAAAATAAAAGGTATTGGCAAAATTGCGCTTAAGATGACCCCAAGGAAACAATTCATTCTAAACGATGTGCTTTGTGCATCAAATATTCGTAAAAATCTAGTTTTTAGATCACTACTAGTAAGAATGGGTTTAAGTTAATATTTGAATCCGATAAATTTGTATTAATCAAATATGGGGTATT
Organism: Moringa oleifera; assembly: GCA_021397835.1. NCBI lineage: Eukaryota > Viridiplantae > Streptophyta > Magnoliopsida > Brassicales > Moringaceae > Moringa > Moringa oleifera. Next base: position 6,528,161 of record JAJFZO010000191.1, on the reverse strand, counting down.
TATGGTTAAGTTATATTTGACTGATAGGTTATTCAAAATAAATATAATGACCATACTTCGTGATTTTAATAAACAAGTTCTTCTTACTTGATTAAGTCTTTTAATTTATGGCATCATAGATTAGGACATGTAAATTATAATTTTTTATGACAAATAGTAACTTAAATTTATTACATACATTTCACACTGATTCTAATTATAAGTGTGAAATGTGTGTGAAAGCTCAATTGACCAAGGACACCATGACAAATGATTAACAGATACATTGGACCTTTAGACATAATGCACAACTATATTTATGATTTAAAGTTTATGCAAATTATAGGTGGTAAAAAAATATTAGGTAAATATTATTTAAAACCCTAAGTTTTACGCTTTCTCTCTAATCAAACCCTTACTTTCAAAAAGTATCCAAACAAATCTTAATATTTTAATTTTATCAAAATTGAATCCCATTAAAAAAATTTAATATTAAAACTATTCAAATTAGAGATATTTTATAATAAATTTTGACTTATAATTTTTATAGATGTAATAAAATATTTAAGCTATCATTATAAAAAAATTCAAAAATTTTTAAGTACTGAAAATATTTTTCTTAAAAAATATACCATCAAAAATTTTAAAAATTCATAAAAATAGTTAATTAGTTTAAAAATTTTCAAATTTGAGGAATAAAATCAAAATAAAGTGTAAAATCTATTTGATAAGTTTTTAATCATTTTTAACAATGAAAAATTATTAATTTTTCATAATCATTTTGAGTCAAGATTTTATTTGGACAAAATTAATAAATTATGGTCTGTTTGGATACATTTTGAAAGTTAATGTTTGATTGAAGAGAGAGAGTTAGACTCAAGATTTTAAATAATATTTACCCAAAAATATTTTATCACTTTTATTGATGATTGCACACATTACTATTACATGTGTTCGCTAAGAAGAAAAGCTAAAACCTTAGAAATGTTTAAACATTATAAGAATGAGATTGAAAATCAACTTAGCAAGAAATAAGGAGTGATAGAAGTGGTGAATATGAAACACTATTTTATGAGTTATGTTCAGAACATGGGATTATTTATCAAACCATCGCTTCTTATTCACCTTAATCTAATGTAGTTTTGGAATGTAAGAACCATACATTAAAAGAAATGGTAATCTTTATGTTGATAAGTTTTGAGTTACCTCATAACATGTGGAGGGAAGCTACTTTATTTGCAACCCATATTCTTAATAAAATACCTCATAAGAAAAAGGATGCAACTCCTTATGTATTATGGAAAGGTCAAAAACCTTCCTACAAATATTTGAAAGTGTGGGATACATAGCTAAGGTGATTGTTTCTAACCCTAAAAAGGTAAAGATAAGAACCAAAACCATAAATTGTATATATTCATAGGATATGCATATAACTGTAGTGCATGTTGATTTTTAATGCACAAATATAACATTTCAAATATATATGAAAATATAATTATTGAATCTAGGAAAGCTTCATTGTAAATGTGCATAAGAGGTATCTTCTCTGAAAAGAACTTATGATTCTACAAATAACAATCTTCAAAATAATAAAGAAAAACCTAGACATAGTAAGAAGATTAAAATGTCTAAGTCATTTAGACTTGATTTTCTAACTTATTTATTAGAAAAAAGCCTCAAACATTTAAGAAAGTAATATAAATCCATTAAGCAAAATCACACTTGAGAGTTAGGTAATCTTTCTTCACTGAACAAGCCTTGAGGATATAAATGGATCTTTAAAAAGAAATTAAAATTAGATGGAAGAACTAAAAAATATAAGGCTAGATTTAAAGTTAAAGATTTTAAACAAAGAAAAGATCTTGATTTTTTCTATACATATTCATCAGTTATAAGAATAACATCCATTGGAATGCTTATTGCTATTACTACAATGCATAACCTAAAAATTCATCAAATGGATGTTAAAAGGAGATTTAGATGCAATAACCTAAAGGGTTTATTGCACCAAAACAAGAAAATAAGGTTTGTCGGCTTGTTAAGTCTCTATATGAATTAAAGTAAGCATCAAAATAATAGCATATAAAGTTGGACAAAGCAATGTCGTCAAATGGTTTTAAAATCAACGAATGTGATTTATTAGAGGACAAAGCAATGAATCAAAATTTATAACTTTAGATAAAGCTAAAAAAGAAGCAAAATGGCTTCATTATTTTTTAGAGGACATTCCATATTGGCCAAAGCTTATGCCAACTATATGTATTTATTGTGACAACTAATTAGCAATTAGTAAGGTACAAAGTAACATATAAGATGGTAAGTTTAGACACATTCATCGAAGACATGATACTATCAAGTAGTTACTTTTAAATTAAATAATTTTAATTAGTTATATAAAGTCAAAAGACAATCATACTGATCCACTTATTAAAGGTTTGTCTAGGTATCATACCAAACTTTTTTTAGGGGTGAAGTGCCCAACTGTAAGAAATTTTTTTATTAGTTTTAATAAAAAAATTGCCACCAATCTTTTTTAGGATGTGATTGGCCATTAATGATATTTGAAAACCTTTTTTTAGTTTAGAAATGAAAGCAAGTGAACTCAATTTTGAAAACATGCATTGGTCTACTTTGCTAAATGATTTGAGATTGAGAGTTAGTTATATGTAGAGAAAGGTTAGCATCCTTAATAAGCGCCTAGCCATTGATATCATTTAATTAAAGTCTTGTATCTTTAATTTATAATAATTTAAAATTAATCTCAAACTAAATTTATTATATGGTTTTATACAAGAATCTCAATTTAACCGATAATAGATCTTTAATTTTAGAGAAGCAAATGTTTTAATTTAAAGATTGAAATGTGAACTTCATCAAATTCTTTTCTCCCAAACAGTTTTTTTTTTTAAAGAAAAGAAAAACATGAAATGCACTATAGACTAAATAACCAATAAAGGAACAAAACAGAAAAGATCATCTTTTATTCACTTTTGCAAATTAATAGTTACAAGGATGTAATACCTCTAATATAATTCTTGCTTCTTTATCAAATGGTAGGAAAATAATTCCAAGAGAGCTTCTCTGAGAGAGATTCTCAGCTTCACAGCACTGATCTTCAATGATCAATCACGAAGACATAGAGGGATTTCTTGTTCGCTAATCGATGCTTGTTGATGATGAATCCTTATCATAATTATTGTCTATCTTCTAATTATTGAATGAACGATCTATTTATATAGAGGAATTAGGATAACTTATGTCAATGATTTGAAATCTATGACGGAGAAAAAGGAGCTGCAGTGTAATGAATTGAATCTTAAAATTCAAAAGCTATCAATGGATAACCCACATTCTTTGCAGATGAGCTTAGGATCATCCAATCTTGGAATTCAAAATTTTACCATGGGAGTCAAGAGATCACAATGCTAGAATATTTTTTGTGCAAGTTCTATCAGAAGTCTTTCACTAGCATTCTTAAGCCTTTGTAATTTCCTCTTTAAGTAGTTATGCATCTGCATCCCGATGAGAGATTTAGATCAATCACATTGGGGCTTATGTTTGAAACCTTATCAATCTTTAAGTTTATTTCACCATATTATCCTGATTATTCACTAAATGTCGATATGAGATCGAGGTCAAATACATTAGAGGTTAAGAGGCACCTGGAACCCGATGCGAAATTGAGGTTTGAGTAACGTCTAAATCCCGATGTAACGTTAAGGATTGAATTGCAGCTACACCTAAAACCTGAAGTGATATAAAAGTCAATGACATCTAACTATAAATTACATTCATAAACTGATGTGAGATCAAAGTCAATCACATTAGGAGTTAGGTTCATCTAATGTGAGAATGAGTTAATCATATGGGCATCAAATTATTTTGACGTGAGAACAAAGTCAATCATATCAAAAATTGGATTAGTCTAATATGAAAATGGTGTTAATCACATTGGGATTAAGTTATTTTGATGTGAGAACGAAGTTAATCAAATCTGTCATTAAGCTAGTCTAATGTCAGAATGAAGTCAATCACATTAGGATCAAGTTATTTTAATGTGAAAACGGGATCAATCACATCTAGTATTGGATTGACTTGATGTGAGAACAAAGTCAATCATAATAGAATCAAATTATTTTGATGTAAGTACAAAGTCAATCACATTAGGATTAAGTTATTTTAATGTGAGAATAGAGTTAATCACATGTGGCATTGAGCATAAGGTCGATGTTAATTACGTCAAGGTAAACAACATCGGGGTTAAGGTTAGATGGAAGATGTGACATCAAGATCAAATATTTAAATTTGGTATGGGATTAGCGATAACTTTGGCTTTTAGGATGTTAAAAATTGTACATTTTCCATTTTCAACTCAACAATATTGTCAATAGAACCAGCTCAAATATCCAAAGGGGACTTCTCTTTATGGAATCTATCAAATCAAATAATTAAATAGTTATCACTTGATCTATCATCAGGATTCTTGATCTGACATCAGATAAAATACACTTATTAAACTATTCTTGACTTATCATCGTGGTCGACTATTCCGGGCCTATGATCAGAGTATAAGTATAATCTCGATTTGAAACTTAATAGCATAAATTTGACAGATAATCCGACTTTGAATTCAACAGATAATCCTAAATTCGAAGTAGCTGGACAATCTTAACCTTGAAGTCGACTTGTTAACACTAAATCATCTTTTGACTTATTCTAACTCAATGTTTAAGCTAAAATTAGGTGTTTACACTAGGGATAAAGTAAACTATTCATCAATGAGAATAGGATTAAAATTTATGATAAAAGAATCATCGTGATGATAACCCAATCTAGTTAACTAAAGATCTCAAGATATAGGTTCAAAAAGGACAACTAAGTTATGAAAGTCTCAGAAGTTAGACTAAAGAAATAATATATTCTATATATTTCTATGATAAAATACTATTGTCTACAATAGATACTAGGATAAGTTAAGCTTTTAATGATTTTTATAGCTTGAAAATCCAAGTGGGGTATAGTGGAATACTTTTAATAAGAAATCACTTGTATGAGTGTGAAAAAGGTCATTTTTATGTGAATTATAAAGCTAAATTCTCTAAAGTACTCATGGAATCAAGAGTTGTTTAGATCAAAATAAAAAAAAAATGTGTGAATCAACTATTCTTAAGAAGAGATTGTATGTGTATTACTATCTTATTTTATGACAATGCCTGAATAGTTTAAGACATCACGTTCACTGATTAGCCAATTAAATTCGATAGTATGTCACTATGGAAGGTTCAAAGCCACAAGTTGTCTACTTTGATATAGTTTCTTCTGATTGTACTCTCTTGAATGTCTGCATTTATCATTTGTGTTTACGAAATTTCAATTTGTGTAAGCGATTGTTAGAAAAAAAATATTTTAAAAATAGTTTGGGAAAGTTTTGGTTTCCTTTTGAATGAAAATGTACATTTCTATTGAAGATGCATTATTTTTTTTTTATTCATCTCTTTGAAAAGATACGCTCCTTTAAAACGACCTTTTGGCACCTTTAAAATGCCCATCTCATAACCATTTCAATCATCCAAAACAACTCATTCCTTCATCTTCCTTCATTGAAAAACAAAAGCTTATTTTTTTAAGGCTAACAATCATAAGTTGATTCGTTGTTCTTGTGAATTGAAGTACTACTTTCATAAAAAGATATGCTTATATCCTACGAGATATTCACCATTAACTTACTAGCACTAATTGGGGGTGATTTTATCTTAAAAATATAAAGTCAAAGTCTAGCCTAGATCTCATAAAACTACAATTCTACCTATTGCAAGTTATTGTAAGTTTATTTCAATTTGTTATTCATTTGACTGTTTGGTTGAAATAACTTAAATATTATTTCAAGTTTTAGGTTTGTGTATTATTGTGTACTATACATAACACATACAAGCTTAAAGCATGAATCAATTCGAGAATTGGTTTTCAAGTGGAATAAGTGCCATTGAACTTGTCAAGTCATACAATAATTTAGCATATTTACTTACCAAAGAAGTTTCTAAGGATTTGGTAAAAAGAACATATGATGAGATGGACCTATAATTTGGTAAAAAGACCATATGATGAGATGGACCTATAACCCAAACTAACTTTAAAGTTTAATACGTATAATAAAAAATTACTAAGACATGTCTGATTTAGCAATGTAAATGCACAAAATCTATTTTTTAAAACAAAAATGGCTTTGGCTTTTATAAAAGACAAGGACAAGCTAAGGTCCTTAAGGAAGTTTATTAAATAAAACTTGTTTATCATAATAAAGGCACAAGAAAAAAAATTCCATTTATATGAATATAGAAATTGTATTATTTCTAACAATCATTTATTGAGTAATGTTCATAAGTGTTCAAGAAACCAAGATTAACATGTATCCATAATGGTGCTTAATTGTTTTAAATCTCTTAAAAGGAACTGGATTATTTGATGTGCATTAGCTTTTAATTTAATATAATTCATGGAATTTTGGTTTAATATGACAATATTAGCAACTTTGCTAGAGCTTTCAAAGACTTACATTAATTAAAGGTATAGTGGAAGAGACACATTCCTACATGCTTGATATCAATTGAAAAGGATGAATAATCCTAATATTACAATCTAGCTGGTAAGCAATTATTGTTATAAATTATAATATGGGGATCTTTAAGAAAAGATAGTTGGATTAAGATTACTAGTATCAGTAATAATAAATTGACATTCAATTATATATGGGATTAGAATTTATAGTCTTAGCAACAACAAGGAAGGAAGTTAAATAACTAAGAAGTATATTGTTAGATATGAAGATATGACCATAACTTATGCCAACTGTTTTCTTACATTGTGACAATGAAATATCACAAGTTCACACCTATTTAAAAAAGCATATAACAATGTTTGTAATGATAAATTCTAGATATATAAGCTTAAGACAAGAGTACACTCAAGAATTGATTTCAAATGGAATAATTACCATTGCATTTGTCAATCATACATTAATTTAGCAAATTTACTCACCAAAGGAGTTTTTAAAGATCTAGTAACATGTATAATGAATTGGAAACTCAAACTAACTTTAAAGTTTAATGGACATAATTACAAATTACTAATACATGTCTAATTTAGAAATATAAATGCACAAAATCCTTTCTTCTTTTTCTTTTTTTTTTTACAAAATGGTACTAACATTTATGAAAGACGAAAAGACAAATTAAGGCTTTTAAAAATATAAAGTTTATCTATAGTAATAAGAATAAAACGAAAACTCAATTTATATGAATATAGAACTTATGTCGCTTCTAACAACAGTTTATTGTTAATTCTTGAAAATATTCACAAAACCAAGATTAACATATGGCCTTAATAGTACTAAATTGTCTTGAAAGCTTTAAATGAAACTAGATTATTTTATACGTATTAGTTCTTTTTATTATAATTCATAGACTTTTAACTATGAGGATATTAATAACTTCTTTAGAGCTTTAAAAAACATATACTAATTGAAGGTTTAATGGAAAAGACATCTTGTGTGCATGATATGGTCAATTGGCAAGGATGAATAATAATCCTAATATTATAATGTAGTAGGCTATTACTAGAGTAAATTGTAATATTAGGATGGTCTTAAATTATGGAAAGACAAGAAAATTAAAAGATTCAAAGAGCTGCAAATCAAATTGTAAATTCTTAAAAAATTGTAATTTTGGAAAAGTTGAAACACTTTTAAACAATAAATTCAACCATAAATGAAAATTAAACTGCAAACACATAAACGTATATAATAATTTATTATAAATAAATGATAGCGATACATGATCTACATTTTTTTTTTTTCATTACAAGTTTTACATACTTGTTTTAAGAAAGAATTCTTAACTTTGTAGTATGATGAAGATGATTTGTCCTTGTTAAAGAGACAAAAAGCAATATCATCTTTAAGACAGATTTTACATGCCTTAAAGCCTTTTATATTTGTTTCTTGTACAAATATCTCTAACAAGTACTACATCAATCAAATTAAAAGAACTCAGTTTTCAGTTTGTCCTCGAAAACTATCGAGATTTTATATGAACCAAACACTATCTTTGTTTTTTCTAAAATTCTAACTAGATATAATATATTATATTTATACTAAGTACAATTAGCACCAAGGTAGTACCACCTATATACAGATATAATATTAGCTAGTTAGAGACCCAAAACTCAATAGTATCACCTATCTATCCTTGATTAAATTTAAAGGCATCTTAATTACTATGAAAGACCTCATGATTCACTCATTTCATATCATCATAAAAATAAGTAAAGAATTACTATTGTAATTTTTTTTCTTAATTTTAGAAATACAAAGACCTTTCCATAGTTCCAACTCAATTTCCATTAATTCAAATCCTATACTTTTATCCAAAAACAATAAATTCATTTTCCCTTATGTATCAAATCCAACAACATTAAGTGAGCATATGATTAACTAATTCCTCCAACGCCTTATATCGGAAATTTATTCACCATAACCTTACCTATTCTCTTATAAATTGTTAATAGTTAGAAATTTACCCCATGATGCTTTTCAAGAGAAAAATGCCATTTTAGAAGGGATCTTAATCATCCAAATCAGTTTTCGTGAAAATAACAATGCTTCACTTTACTACTAAATGCCCTATATTATCTGGAAGAAAGATTTAATTGAAAATTTTTATGTGTAGTCCTCTCTTCTCAAAGTTAAGTCCTCATTACTAATTTCATGTTCAATTGCATAAATTTGCTCAAAAAACTATCCAAAAATACCTAACTCTCATTCTTAAGCATCTCTATAAAATCTTACCTCCCAAGACATACCACTAGATAATTTTTACATATTCACTTAATCAAGCCTCTTTGTTACAAGTTGGACTATACATGGCAAGAAATTCTTTGTTAACAAAACATCTTTTATCCACCTTAAACCTTACTCATGATATAAATTCATTTCAAACATTTCTAATCAAAAGACCAATCCCATAAGGTTTATTCTTTAACATTGTAACCTAACTAACATCATCTACCCCATATCTATCATTCACCATTTTTCTTAGACCATGAACCTATTTGATTTCTATTTTCAAAAATAGTTTTTTTTTTGTTTTTAAAAAATAAAAGAATAAAGACATGGTTTGATAAAAATGTTTTGTAAAAGTTGATTCTAAAAATAATTTTTATTTTTTAGTTTTTAAAATGAGAAAATAAAAAACATCTTAAAGTTGTTTTTGCTCTATTTTTTAACTTTCATGAAGAACATGGTTTTATTAATGGCATTATTGTAATCATCAATCAATCCAAAAAAACTGTAACGAATTGCTTTTAAAATAATATTATCAAACAAGTTATCCTTAAAAATTATTTTTAAAAATAGTCTTCAAAAACCAAAAAAAAAAAAGAACATAATCAAACATGCCTTATGTTTCTCCACTATAAACTTGTATAACTATTTTCCCAAAAGTACCATTTTAGAAGTTTGAAGGGGCTTATAACTAAGACCTCTTTTTTTCACTAATTACTAAATAATCCCCCAACTTACCAAGTGAAATTTAAAATCCTCACTTAAGTTGTCTTATAAGATTTGTCGTTACTTGTGCTTTAATCTAAGCATCTTTTTCCTTGAAAGAAGAAATAATGACAAAATATACCAATAACCTTGAAAAGATATTCTTGATTAGATTCATCTTCCTTCTTGTGTAATAAATAAAACCCTCTTTTAACTTGTAAGTTTCCTTTCAAATTTCTTCACAACTATGTTTGCATTATTTTTTTTTTCTTTGTTTTTATCTCCCAAGAGCAATTCTAGGGGTTATAGAAGTAGTGTTCCCTACCTTACACCTCAACACACTAGTAAGGCATACTTCACCTGAGGGGAATAAGTTTACTTTTTCTCAAGCCAACCCCTAATCATGAGATCGCTTCCAAACAAATTAGACTTCTCCTTAAGTTTGTAATTTGTTTCTTTTATAACTTATATAAAGGAATTACATTACCTGCAAATAATAAAGAAAATACTTCTAACTATTACTCGCTTTTCCACCACATACACTATAACAAAAATAGGCTTAGTTAACACTATATTGTTCATGGTTTGGAAAGAATTATGTTCAGAGTTATTAAAGAACCATGAACATAAAGGGTTTTTATCTTTAGTTTTTAGAGGAATTATAAATAAAAAGTTTTAAAAATGTGTATTATTCTTTTTCTTACCTAAGTATGTGCATGCTGCATTATGGGTGTTTCTTCTTAATTATTGTAGAATTAAGATGAAAGGCCTAATGTTTAAAGGCTTTTATTGTCGATTTTACAACAACAAAGGATAAAGACTAGACCTTTATTCTCGAGCACTTATGAAATAAGAAGAAAGACCTAGTCAGGTAAAAGGTCCCCTTCCCCTTGCTTCTTTTTTCCCTTTCCTTTTCTTCTTCTCCATCCGGCTACCTCATCTATCTTTCTCCTTACCAAAACTCTTTAAAACTATCAAAATTATCTTTCATTCTTTGATGTTAAGCTGAAATCATTCATTTCATCACCAAGTTATTTTAAGTAAGGGCTTTTTAAAAAAAAAAATTATCGATGTTGCATAACATTGATCTCTCTTTAGAAACGTATAATGTTTTTGGTAAATTTTGTTTAATTAAAGCATATACTACATTTGGATGAGTTGATTTGCGTATGTTTTAGTTAGTTGTTTGATTAATCATTTTTAACATATTTTTAAAAAAATCAAAAATATGATGGTATCATTGAGTTAATGTATTTTGGTTTCTTTAGAAAAAAATAAAATTACAAACCTCTAATTTGGGGAATCATTATTGATATAAGTATGGTTTTCAATCAAATTTATTTACTTGATTTTTTAAATTTTAAATGTAAATTTTTATTTTTGTATAATTTTAGATTTAAAAATAGTTATGGGGATTGAAAAGTTAGTTTACAAATTAGCAAAATATTGACACCTTAAGAATTAAATTTAAATAAATGTAATATTATATTCTTTAAAAAATTAATTATTTAATAATGTGCGATACATAAAATTTAGTTTGTGAATTGATATAATAATTAGATATTATATTATTCGCACTTTAGAACTGAAAAATAAAATAAATTTATTTATGTTGTATTAAGTGAATTTTAGACATTGATAATAGGTTTTATTTTTTAAAATTTAAGTTTACAATAATTAATTGATGTTGTAATATTTAAAAAATTTAATTAAGTTTGGGTTATTTATTAAGCTTAGGAAATTTAAATTATAAATATTGTTATGTTGTATTTAGGGAATTTTTTGATTTAATTAATAATATGTAATACTAAAATTTAGTTTCTGAATTGATAAATAATTAGATATTCTAATGTTGGTACTTAAAGACTAGAGAATAAAATAAATTTATTTTATGTTTTATTAAGTTAATTTTTTTACATTAATATCATATTTTTATTTTTTTAAAATTTATGTTTAGGATAATTAATTTTATAGTGTTTTAATATGTCGGTTTGTTGGTATATCGTAAAGGTGTCAATTTTTTCCAGCAAAGGTGGAGCCCTGTGGAAATCCACCCTTAATGGGACAGGTACTTCCCGAATAAATAGAGATAGGTTCAAGGTTGGGTTCCTCAAATGTTTATTTTTATTTTAACCAAGATGGGTGAGGACAACTATTAATATTCTTTGCGCCATCCTTATCCTTGAGATGGGTGAGGACGACAGTTAAATTTCATAATTTGAAATTCTTGTTGTTGAATCATGAATCTCTTTCTGATTTTTAAAAAACGTAATAAAAATTTAAAAAATATAAATAAAACACCTGATATATCTTCTTCTTTTTTCTTGTACCTAGTATAGATGAACTCCAAAGTTCCTCAATATCTTCTCCATCAATCACTAAAGATCTGATAAAGTTATGCCTATGACGCACATTGGGTATCTTATGGAAGAATTTGTATTTTAATCTTCTTCCTTTAACCACATGACCCTAGATTTCTACTTATGGGATACCTCATCTATCTTGATAATTATAGCATATTTCTTAATTAATTCTAATCCACTAGTTGACAATTCTTCTAACTTTCATTATTGATTATGGTTCCATCAATTTCACTTAAATCCCTTCACAAACTCTCTTTTTTAATGCCACATCACGTAATAGTTCCTTATTCCATTTTCTTACTGATAAGTAGATGTTATGTCTATTAATTTAATAGTTCAAACCTAATTTTGTAGTTCTTGAATGTTTTATAGGCAGTTTTATATATTTATGTTTTTTATATATAATTGTGACCAATTTTGATTGAAAGCATGATAGTATTTAGAGTAATTTGAAACAATTTTAGAGTTCAAAACAAGGTCAGAATGCAAGTAATAACATCGTAATCCTATGAGGTCTAAATTATAGGTAGAATAGTTAATGCTTTTAGCACCATCCAAAAGCATTTTTGCACCATCCATAAGCATTTTTGCACCAAAAAGCAGCATTATTGCACTGTAACGAAAAAATTATGAAGAGAAGTATAAGTACATGACTTTGAGTCTTTAAAAGGATGATAAATTAGATAAAAAATAGGAAAAAAGACAAAAGAGAGGAAAAAAAACTGTTGAACTCACTTATTCATAAATTTGTCTTTTTTTTTATCACAATTGAGATCTTATTCATATTTTTAGTTAATTTCATGATGTTATAAGTTTCTTTTCACCTAACGATATATCCAGATTATGAATACTCAAACTTTTTTGTTTTAATTAATTGATATTTTACTCCATACCTGTATTATATATTTCGATCAATTCTTAATGCTTGTGAACAATCGATCACTATTTACATCATTTATGATTTAATTTGAAACTAACAAGTGAAGATTGAATTAGACCACATTGAAATACCTTATGATTATCATAAGATAAAAATATTTAGGTGATCATGTGTAATAACATAGTTTCTTGTGCTTAAAGAGTTCTATAAGTTCGTAATTATCATGAAGGTGTGGTTAACTTGCCTTTTAAAATATGTTGTTGATGCTTGACAAAGACGATAATTATACTACAAAACCTCACGAGCAACAGAGAGAGTAAATGTTGTCTAATTGAATTAGGAGACTTGAGTATGATTAATCTTGGTGCAATGAAAATTCGTAAAGCCTTTTTAATATTGGCTTTTCATATTGCTATCATTCAAGCCATTCTTATTACATTTACTTGATTTATCAATCTTTATTAAATTATTCAAATAAACATAAAATTATATTAATTTTTTATACTTAATAACATAATCTCTATTTGACAATATTCGTACTTTAATACTATATTAGTGGTTAAATGTAGTGTGCACTTATGTTATGAAGTTTAAACAATAGTTATGTTATCCTTCAGTCTCTTCATCTTAGTGTCAAGATAAATCTAACATATTCATCCAATCTAATTCCTTCCCAATGGCCACTAACCATCTAATTGTAACTTTTCATTTGAATCCATATATTTCTAAGTCAAAATAGCCCATGTTAATCTTAGTGAATCCTATTCTTTTCCAATATAATAGAATTATGATTTAACACTGATCAAAGAAGAGAATTGTTCTTAAGATTAAACCAAGTGTTGTCACCCCTTATCAAAAGCAAATCCAACATCTTTAACCCAATTATAACATCATGAAATTCTCTCATATGCGAAGAACCAATTGTTTTACTATTTATTTTCTCATGCACATATAAGATCAAATTTGTCGGATTTAATTTTGATAAAATATATATCCACCTACCATCCATGAAAGTCTTTACCTTTTTTATGTTGGATGAAGTGGGCTACAGAAGTTACTACAAAAAGTAGTGAAATCGATTTGAAAACCGATGTGAAAAGCTTCAAGACACATTATAATGTCACTTTTCCTAAGATGTTGTTTACCCCTACCAATTGTGGTGCATAAGGGTAAGTAAATATGCTTCAAAGATACAATGAACTTTTAGTTTGTTTGTTTACATTATGCACTCATGAAAATAAACCCAAAACACCTTTGAAAGATAACAAATCTTTGAAGTATCAATATTCTATTCTCTAGATTAATAAAATATTGGTTTGATTTTTGAAAATTATGGAAGTAGTAAGAAACTTTTGTATGCAAGAGAATGGTGGAAGATAAGAGACTACTTACTTGAAGCATACTCGAATGCTTGAATTGATGATTAATTCAAAGGCCATGATAAACCCTTTTTATAGCATCCTTGGTACCTTTTCAATATGGTTACATCTTTTGAGGTTGGTTCATGCCTTTTCATTTTCAAATTTGGATTAACTCTAAAGATTTGATCCATGGTCTATGTTCGACTAGCTATATCCTTTTTCAACCAATGCAACTATATGCATCAATACATAACATATATTCAATATGTATTTAAAATTTGTCAACATATCTTTTACATGTTTTCAACACGTCTTTTGACATTTGTTTGACACATCTTTAACATGTCATTTGACATAGATTTTGTATAATCATGCACCAAGTGTATTTACTCATCATTGTCATTCTTTTGAAAATTTTTTAATATTCCCCACCATTTTCAAAATGAATCAATTTGAAAATTTCTTATAAAGGCTTGAAAAGCTTATACATAACTGTTTAGGACTTGAACCTTCACTTAGTGATAATAGAAAAAAGTTAATCAAGATGGCATGGTAGGCAATTTTGAACTAACAATCTTTATATAACTAACGAGATATGTTTCACACATAAGATTTCTACTTCTTAAGTGTTCATGTAAACTGACACATAGATTGGCCTTATGTCTCCATATCTTAGTTTTTCATGAATGTTTTAAAACTAGCAAAGTTAGAGATAACACCATCTCCTACATTCATACAAGTAAACTTATCAAAGATACCCCTGTAACTAAAGTATCTCAATACAAATATGTTTAAAAGTTTATTAAAGACTTAAGCGTTATACTTTTCATTATGTCATAGGTACTAAGCATTTTATCTTTGAACACATCATTTTATATTATAGTGCTTCAATCACAACATATGATGTACTTTTCTCGTTGAACCTAAGATTTTGATATTTCAAGTGCTAGGTTAAGGCTTCATTATTGGTGATAATTTGATGTTGGTTTTAGTTCCATCTCTCTTTATGTTTTCAAAACTAGATCCCTTGCAAGGCCTTTTATTAAGGGGTCTACAAGATTTTGACAAGATTTCACAAAATCAATAGTAATTACTTCTTCAATGAGAAATTGTCTTACATAACTATGTCTTAAGCTAATGTGTCTAGACTTACAATTATATATATGACTATATTGTTAATTAGCCCCATGATCTTAGATGGTTAGACATGAAAAACACTTTTGATGACAACAAACAATCTTAAGAACTTAGTTAAGTGAATATTATAGTATTGAGAGACCGAAGGACTAACAAAGTGTACAATGCACATGTTAAAGTCCTTGCAACAAAAAGAAAAGTCAAAGACCAAGTAAGGAGTTTAGAAATTCTAGAAAGTTTAAGAGTTGGGAATTCTAGGCTTACTTATAAAAATCTCCTTGATTTTATGATCAATGAATATTTTAGCAAATGCTTTTATTAAAATGAATCATGGATTTTAAATAGTTATTTTAACAGTTTATCATTTTTCAGACTTAAGAGAACGCATATTTTCAAAGCTTGAAAAGACTGAGACACACTAAGCACATAAAGGACTAGATAAATATCATGATACCACTGTGCTAAAGGGTAGTGTTATCTCGCTAGACAATAGCTAGTGTGATATCACCGTGGACAGGATGCGACACCACTGTGGTGTTAGGCAAACAGAGTGTTCTCGTGACAAGTACAATGAGATCTCACCAGGCAATGACTGATGTGGTACCACCATACCATAAACGCAGCGAGGCTACTCCTATGAAAAGTGTGATACCACCGTAGTATTAGGAGAAAAAATTCAAATTTTATGTCTAATGAATCCTTTACATGATACCACCTCAAGAAGAATGATGGCTCCTCATTAAGCAATATCTAGCATGGTACTACCATATTAAGTCATGGTGCCATCGTGACAACAAGTCAAAATTTAAAATTTATATGTCTAACCACTTTATGTCATCCTACTACATGGGAAAATCACATCGACAATATATGTGACTTCAAATCCTCTTTTTTTGCGTTTAACAGATATATTTTTCAAAAAAAAATAAAAGAATTTCAAAAAGCATTCTCTATAACTTTTGTGCATTTGAAAAGCTTGGGTATACACTTTTCTAGAGAGATTTCATTCTAAATTTTGTACTTGTATTTATGAATTTATTATTATGATTGTTAGATATTTGTTAACAAAATCCAAATCTTGCAATATAAGTAAGAAATTTTAAAAATACACAATTTTCCCTCCCTCTTAGGTTGTCATCTTAAAGCCAACATATGTGCTCTTGATAACATTGCTTTACTATCATAATTTATTGAGATTAAAGGCATTGATTTGGGCTAAAGAGAAAATTCTACCAATAAATTCCTCAACCATTTTGTCTCTTTACTACAAGAAGCCAATGTCACAAATTCAGCCACCATGTTGGAGTCAACTATGCATGTGTGCTTTCTAGAGTCCTAAGATATAGCTTCACCTTTAAGATTGAAAATCCGACTGCTAATGGGTATATGATCATCTCTATCAGTGATCCAAATAACAACAGTGGATCCTTCCAATGCTAAGGATATCCAGTATAGTGTATACCATAATCCATAGCGTTTCTCAGATATTTTAATACTCTATTCACTACATGCCAATGAACTTGACTTGGACTACTAGTATACCTACTTAGTTTGTCAACTAAAAAACTTATATATGGCCTAGTTAATGTCATTGCATACATTAGACACCTAATAACTCAAGCATACTCTAATTAAGATATTACTCTTTCACTATTAGGTTATAGTCTTAAACTTGAATCAATAGGTGTAGAGATAGGCATACAATCATAATGATCAAATTTTTAAAAAAAAATTCTCAATGTAATGCGATTTGCTAAGTACTAGGCCATGTTCTTTTTAAATAACTTTTATATCTAGAATCACATCAATAAGCCTTATATCTTTCATCTCAAAATTAGATGACAAGGTGGACTTAGTGAATTCAATGCTTTCACTATCTGTCCCAAATATCAACATGTTATCTTTATACAATCTGCTAGATACACATTTATCATATCCATAAATTCTAAAACCTTGAGAAATATTCACTTCATTAAAATTTTCATACCATTATTTTAGACCTTGTTTTCAACCATACAAGGACTCAACTACTTTGTAAACCTTATACTCTTGACTTGGCAAGACAAACCCTTTTAGTTGCTTCATATAAATTTTTTCATCTAGATCTCTGCTAAGCAAAGTTGTCCTTACATTTGTTTGATGAATTTTGAGGCCATAGATTGATGCCTAGGCAATCAAAGTTCTTATTTTAACAGTTCTAGCAATAGGTGCATAACTGTTAAAGTAACCTTTCTTTTGAGTGAAGCCTTTTGCTACTAATCTTACTTTGAATTTATGAAGTATGCCATCTATTCTCATCTTCTTTTTGAAGATCCATTTGTAACCAATTGATTATATTTTCGATGGTAAGTTAACCAACTTTCACATTTTATTTCCCATGATGGACTCCATTTCATCATTAATTGCCTCCTTTCAAAAGGTAAAATCTTGAGATTTCATTCCTTTCTTATAAGTGAGGGGTCTATCAAAGTTGAAATCATGGTTTGTTTTACATATGAGCCTTTAAACCTTAGCCTTATATATTTTAAACTTATCTTACAACTCATTTTTGGAATGCATCAAATAAACATAGCAAAATCTGGAATAATCATCAATGAATGTAATAAAATATTTCTTCCCTTCTCTTATGGGTGTAGTATGCATATTACACACATCATAATGCACTAATTCAAATAATTCAATTTTTTTAGTAATCTTTGTTAATGCACAAACTTTACACTTTTCATGCATGTCGTATTTACAATTAGAAATCATTTGATTTTTCACCATGTCATGCAATCAATTAGTATTAATATGACTTAAGCAATAGTACCATAAAGAAAATGAGTCAATCATATGAGCAGAAGAAGAAGTCTTATTGTTTATGTAAAGCTTGAACATCCCTTCATACATGTATCTCTTGACTATAAACACACTACCTTTAGACAACATGAACTTCTTTGACTCAAATACAAGTTTAAAGCCAAACTTGTTTAGTAGGCTTTCAGACATGAGAATTTTCCTAAGTTTTGAAACATGGTACAAATCAGTTAGGATGAGGATTTTTTCAAAAGTAAACTTTAGTCGCACAAAGCCATTTCTTTTAACAATTACAGTGGGTGCATTGCCATGTATAGTATTATGCCATCATCAACTAGTTCAGAAGAGATAAATATACTCTTATCCTTGCACATTTGTTTTATTGCACTAAAATCAATCTACCATTTATTGTTGTCTTCAAGAGCATAAATCCTAAATACTATGGCCACAAACTCAAAAGAAGAATTTATATTTCATCTATTCAAAAGATGACATTCTCATTTATAGTGGTCAGGTTTGCCACAATGATGATAAGAACCTTCCTTCTTCTTCTGAGATTAATTGTTTGTTGCATCAAATTTTTTCTTTTTGAGATTTTGATGATGATGATACTTTTGAGGATTTTTTCCTTCCTTCATCATGTGTACCTTAGAGAATTAAGTGGCTTATTCCTCATTGGATCTAAATTCTTTCCCTTTACAGAGGTGTTAGCTTAACTCTTCAAGAGTAAACTCCTTTTTTTTTTTAATGTTTAAGACTCTTCTTATAGTTTTTTCAAAACGAAGGGAGTTTATCAATGATAGAAAAAACAACTATACATTCATTCATATGCATGTTATGTTGACTAAATTGATTATAGATATGCACGAGCTCATGATATTGCTCCATTATTCTTTTCGTATCAACTATTCTATACTCATAAAATATAGAGGTTAGAATTCTTACTTGTAACATTCTTCGACAGGTATTTAGTTTCTCAAGCATCTTATATCTCTTTTGCAATTAACTTGTCATAGTATTGATCAAAGGGTGAATCAAACATTGCATTGCAAATATGACCTTTGCACACATAGTCATCTTACTCCCATTTTTATCATGCATGTGACTCAGCAAAGGGCTCTTCCTCACGTTCAGGTGATTTTGGTATAGTAAGAACACATATAACATTGAGACTTGCCAAGAGAAAGTTAGCTTTTTTTGCTAATGTCTAAAGCTTTCACCATCGAACTGCTCCAATTTGACTAAGTCAACAGTAAACTCACATAGAGACAATAGTGATGCCATAATAACATTTTAAAGATTGTTGGATGAAGTAAGCTATAAAAGTTGCTGCAAAAAGTAGTGAAACTTATTTGAAAATTGATGTGAAAAGCTTTAAGATGCGTTACGATGTCATTTTTCTTAAGATGTTATTTGGCCACACCAGTTGTGATGCATAAGGATAAGCAAATATACCTACAAGGTACAATAAAAATTAAGTTTATTTGTTTGCATTGTAAACTGACGAAAACAAACCTAAAACACCTTTAAAAGATAGCAAGTCTTCCAAGTATCAATATTTTATTCTCTAGAATGATAGAATATTAGTTCTGATTTTTGAAAACTATGCAAGTAGTAAGAATATTTTGTATGCAAGAAAATGATGGAAGGTGAGAGACTTCTTGCTGGAAGAATACTTGAATGTTTGATTTAATGAATCAAATGACCATGGTGAAGCCTTTTTTATAGCATTTTTAGGTATTTTTTCAATATGGTTATATCTTTTGAGGTTGGTTCATACTTTTTCATTTTCAATCATTGAATCAACTCTAAAATTTTGATCAATGGTCTATATTTGACTAGTTATATCATTTTCTAACCAATGTGATTATATGTATCAATACGTAACATATATTCAACATATATTTACACACATATTCAATACATATTTTACATGTTTTAAATTCATCTTTTGACATGTCTTTTTAACATTTTCAACGCGAATTTTATATCATCATACACCAAAGTATATTTGCTCACCATTGTCATTCTTTTAAAACTTCTTCGACATCTTATATTTAACTCTTTCCATAAATTCTACAAACTCTTGCCTATGGAACAGTCATTGTCAATACTCATTTCTTCTCATTTCCTTTGTCCCAAATAAACAAGAGATTGACTCAAATTTCTACCTGACATTCAAGACAATTGTTTATCCTTTCATTTCACATCATCAAGATTCTCCCGACCTCTCTCTAGCTGGTAAATAATGTCATAGTCCGTTGAATCATATAACTTTATGATCATACTTTTGGTGCAGAAAATATGTTCATAGCGAACTACTTTCATTGAATCATATATATTTAGTACCGGCTAAGATTAATTATCCAAAAGTTTCAAAAAGTACACATTAAAGCATAAAACATTATTTTTGAAAATGATAAATGAAGGACATAATTACTATTTAAACTAAAGCTCAGTGATTTTATGGTTGGCATTTTATAGAAATTTTAGATTCCTTACCATAGTGCTTGAATTCCTGGAAGTAAGTAAAACACCAAAATTTTAAAAAGACTCTTCAGAAAGTGAGGCTACTTTTTTGTTGTATTCCCTTGCATGAACTCCACTCTTTTCAAAATTTCTTTTCCGTACAAGCAAAAAGAAAAGAAGCTACAGTTGTGTGACTGTGGAATCACTTGACATGCCCTCCACCTTAGCACAAGAAGCTACGGTTGTATGATTGTGGCATCAGCACTAAACTTACCAGTCTATCATCCCATTTGCTTCCCCAAAGAATAAATGCATTTTTTAAGTAGAAGCAGGTGTTGAGTGTCTGTTGCTACTTTTTTCTTTTTTAATTACCCAAATAATGGTTTCCTTCCTTTGATGTTGATCAATTTGTCTTGGAAACACTAAAATTGATTGTTTTGTTTCATATATTTAGATTCTTTTCACTTTCATTATTCTGGGAAAACGTTTTCAGCTGTGAAACACTCTTGCACCCAGTCTCAGCAAGTACTTGTTTATCTGATATAGTACACACAATAAGTTCATGTAAACCTAGTCCAAGTTAGCAAGTTAAGGCAACTAGAGACCAAGCCACTGTAGCCTCTTGCCTTGTGCTGCTCTCATGTTAAAGAAAGAAAAATACTAATAATAAGAACAACAGGAAAAGGTACTGGCTTTGGAAGAAGGTAGCTAGGAAGCATAGTACCCCTATTACAAGAAAGCCCTAACATATAATTTGGCTCTCCCTTTGGATTTGAGATTGCTCAAAAAAGGAAGGAAAAAGTGACCTTGTGGTCCTCCTTGCAATTATGTCTCCCCTGAAGAAGGAAAAGAGGAAGCTAAAGGTATTTTTTGAGAGAAGGTGTTGGATTGATCTGATTCTAAGTGAAGTCTGGCGTATAATTAATAATGGAACCCTTGAAGGGTATGCAAGAAGGAGATAAGCGAACAGGGCTTTTAGGTGCCAAACCAACGAAAGGCCGTTTGTTTTTCACAAATATAACTGGAAGTCCAAAAGAGAAAAGAAGGATTAGGATTGGGAACAAGGTCCAATGACAAAGAAATGGCAGCTCGTTGAAAGGGAAACGGGAAGAGCAACGCCATCTTGAGTGGAAAAGATTAATTGGGTGGTTTAGATTTGAAGGTCTCATGCATGCGTTGTGGTATAAAGTGAAGAAATCTGAGTGTCTCTGTGAGATACTGTACACGTCCTTTGTGCAATAAAACTGAGTAACCTATTGTGTTTAGGGAAAGGAGAATCTGAGTACTCTCTGTACTCAGCTCGGTTGGCTGCTAACTATTCAAGATAATCTTTCTTCCTTGCAGATTATTAAAAGACTCGGCCCTCGATAAACACACAGTATAATATTTAGCCATGAAATTAACTGGGGTTGCCGAGGAATGAAATGGAGCTTAGGTTTTAGATTTTGGAAATAATTGGTAGCTGATGAGAGGCAAGAGAGATGAAAGAACCATTAACTAAGACAGAGAGGTGAAAGTGACGTTTGGTCAGGCAGTCAAAGAAAGGATTGCCCCTCAAATGGTCGACGGTAAAAGTAGGTTCTAACATGTACATGCCTCTGCTCCAATTTTTATATAATTTAATAATTGTCCTGCTTTCCTTTCTCTCTCTCTCTCTCTCTCTTTTCTGGTCTTTCCCTAGGTTTTGTAGAGGTGGCCATGTCTATTCTACGCCTAAGCTTCTTATGGTAGTAACTCAAACAGTCATAGGCATTCACTGGCATTCTCTCTCCATGTGGCTCCAAAGAAAGAAAGAAAGAAAGAAAGACGAAGGGTTGCTGTCAAGCAACTACCTGCACCCACGTGAAGTGTCACAACACAGGGCTTAATTCGCATCCCTTCACTTTCACACTTCTCTCTCTGCTTCCCACAAAACCTGTGTTCCGTATCCACTCACTCCCACAGTTACCATTCTCTCTCTCTCTCTCTGCGCACTGGCAGTTCACTTTTTTCTCAAAAGGATGAAGATTAAGCTTTTTTGCCATAATAAATACCGCTTTCTAGGTAAAATTTCCCTTATTCTTCTTCTACCATTTTTAGCACCCAAGTAGCTAGGTCTTCAAAAGCAAAAGAGAGATGTTTTCTTCTTCGAGCAACAACAATTACCCTTTCAACTTCGTCACCAACCAGTCCATCCAGGCAGGACCCTCTTTTGCAGCCGATGAACATCCTAACCCCACGGACCAAGACCAACCTTCACCATTCTTGCATTTCCCTGTACCGTTCCTTGTGGATGATGATGAATTCCTCATGAGTCAGTTGCTGCCACAACCAGAAATCTTGGGGTCTAGTTGTACTCCTGATGCAAATTATACTGAGATTAACTGCATTGTATCACCAAGAAAGGATAGTAAGAAAGAAGAAGCCACCACCAGGAAGAAGAGAAGCACTGGCGCGGGCAATGGAGCAAAGCAGGCAACTCCTCGAAAGAGAACTGGGAAGAAGGACAGGCACAGCAAGATCTATACAGCTCAAGGTCCCAGGGACCGCCGAATGAGGCTGTCCCTCCAGATTGCCCGCAAGTTCTTTGATCTTCAGGACATATTAGGCTTCGACAAGGCTAGCAAAACCATCGAGTGGCTCTTCTCCAAATCGAAGACCGCCATCAAGGAGCTCACTGAGAGTCTTCCCAGAGTGAAGCACAGTTACAGTGACGGTGCCAAGAGTGCTTCGTCTACCTCAGAGAGTGAAGTAGTGTCAGGAGGAGTATTCAAGGAGAACTATCAAGAAAATGGACAATATAACCGGGATATGGCAAGAGGTGAAAATTTTGAGGGTAAGCCCAGCGACTCGAAGAACAAGAAATCACGTAAAGCTGCTGAATTCAATCCTATTGCAAAGGAATCCAGAGACAAGGCGAGAGCAAGGGCAAGGGAGAGAACAAGGGAGAAGATGAAGATGAAAGGCTTGGACCAAAAGTCCTCCAACCAGTGTTCTGATCATGAAGCAAACCCTAATGATTTGGAACAGTTTGGGTCTCCTAGTCCCCTTGAAACTGGTGAGAATTTAGGTTGTTGCAAACAAGAAATGAGTTCTTCAATGAAGGTGGCTGGTGAAGAAGAACTGGAACCCGGTACTGTTCACTTGCTGGAGCATCAAATGGATTCTGTGAGCATCATTGAGAAATTTCTTGGCATTGCAAGTGGACCAAGATCGTCAACAATCTTCAATTATTCACACAGCATGGGAGACTCGAGCGAAGCAAATTATCCAGAATTTACTGGTAATTGGACCCTTAACAATAATAGAGTCCATTACAATTTCTGTGCAATGAGAAACATGAAAGGATCAAATTCAACAGGTAATGTCCAAATGCAAAACCCTAATGAGATTTCAATAACCAAGCCAAATGCCCAAGAACAAAACACTAGTTCACTTGTCATGATGGATTCGACCATCAAGGAACCAAACTCTCCATCAGCTTTTGTATACCACTCAAATGCCCATGAGAGAAACCCTAGTTCAATTCCCGTGACAAGTTCTCAATCTCCCTTCCCAGAAAACCACTTCTACCAAAATTCCAACTATGTTAACAAATAGTGCATCTCTGTTAAACTCCTTCGAACTATATTAACAAGAAAAAGTTGTTTGATTATGTTCAACTTATGTTTGTTGAATCCTTCGTTGAACAGTAAAATGATATGCGTGTATTCCCTATCTCAGCTTATGATGAATTAATTGAGTTTGTGTTGTGTCATCATTCTATTGTTTAATGGGTTGACCATTGCCTATTTTTATTTTACATGATCATCATAGTTTATATATATAGATATATATATATATATATATATCACTATCTACAAAACAATAAATATTTAGTTCACCCGTAACTAGAATATATTAAGTGCCACTAGTGAAATCACTGATTTACCGTAGGGAAAGCTAGCTACATGAAGGGACAATTCTGATCATACTTCTCATCTATTGAATATCTTATCAATCTTTTTCTATCATCAATCCTAACGCATCTGTGTCCAGAAGGTGCAAATTGCTTAAATTTTGAGTCACTCCAAGGATGTTTGTAGTGGTTCACCTAACAACTTACAGTAGAGCATGATTGGATGATTGGAAGAATCAGAAATTAACACTGAAATCACTTTTTCCAGCTGAGAGAATTTATGAGCTCGTTCAAATGGAATGCATTTTCATATTATAAAAGCTTTGATTCCATTCTAGGAGCTAGATTAAATAGAAAACAAAGGAAAGCAAAAGAAGGAAGAAACCTGCAAGGAAAAGATTGTAGCCTTTCAGCAGTAATCCCTTCATAGCATATCCTGTGCTTCTTTATCTTTCTTTGTAATATCTTACAGTCTATAAGGCACTTCATGGATTTCTCAAAAGCTTCTTTGAGGGCATCCCTGCCAAACAGGAGAAAGTGCGTCAGCTACCAGTCTGTGTTGTTGCTTGCAACACAATTCAGCTAGAAATAAAGGCAGCACTCAGGATTTCCAGGTAAACATAACTTCTTGATTTTGTTAACTAGATTATTATAAGTAGGGCGTTTATATATCCAAGATTGAAGGGATGAATAATGAATCATAATGAGTAATTACACTTCTTAACCGTTCAATGTTTTAGATTTGGATCATCTAGCCTTGTTGTAGATCTCCTCTTGTAGTAAGTAGAGTAATTAATAACCTGTTACTATGTGCAGCCATAGCAAAAATTTATGTCCAATCATCAGGTTTTGTTGTACAATCTGAAGAATGTTCTCATCTATGTGAACAATTTAATCAATGACAAATAATTAGAGAATGTACCCAAGCTCAAGTTAAAATCTGTCATATCTTGTCCTTTGTTAGATGATTGATGTGCCATCATAGGTCAAACCTAGAAGATATGATTTAGAAACCATATTAATCATGACTTAAAAGTATAACATTTTAGATAAAGTGTGGTAGATCCATTATTAACATCTTCTTCTTCAAAATCAACTTTACATATGCATGTTTGAACATAGAACAAAGTACTTAATGATATAAGTGACCAATTGTTTTAATATGAGATAAAATCAAAGAAGTTAGGATGATTACCTCAATATGTTGAAGGGGAAAATACTTGATATCACCTAATGAGGGCAAAAGGTCCGTAGAAGGCTGAACAATACCGACATCTTCTCAACCAAAAATTAATGCCTTCAATAAATATGACAAAAGTGAATGAGTGAGAAAGGAGCAAAAAGAAAAAGAGAGGGAACCATAGTAATTTAACTTAGGAAAGAAAGCATAGCTAGTGAGCTACAGGGTACCGGCTAACGATCAAAGGTGTTAATTCTTCAATTCTCTAGGTGATGGCTCTTAATTTTTCTAAATGCATTACTTTACTACTTTGTGAGAAATGACAAAAATCTTCTGTTCGAGCTAATCTTTACTGTGAAATATATGAGTTAATATATTTAAAGTCCTAAACTCTCTATTGACATTAAAATTTAAGGTCTCTCGATCTCTCTCCTTTAACATGTATGTGAGGGTTATACATAACCTTCTATTAAACTAACTTCAAACCAATTAACTGCTAGATGCACTAAAATGTTAGAATGTAAGTTGTAAAGGAGATAGAAACAAACAAATCTAAACATCTTCTACTTTCCATTTTCTCTTTTGAGTTTGTCATTTGAAATTAATTTTCTAACAGGATTACTTGATCTTTCTTGTCCTGGAATGTGAATATTATCTTTTCTTCAAACTTAATTTTACGGTTATCTGTTGATCATTTGTAGCATAAACTTACACCCATATAACAAAGGAGTTGTCTTCACCTACCAAAGTGGCTTGTATAAAGTATATAGGAGGATGTATATCAATCTAATTATATTCCAATATATTTTAATTATGAGATACATGTCCACAGAACAATGTGCTACACCATAACTAGCATTTCATTCATATACAAAAATGTATGCATGTGTATACTGTCTCATAAAGTCCTTAGAGAAGCTTTAGGAGGAGTAGAAGTTGCATAAGTATCATCAGAGTGAGAGTGTTAGGTTTCAATTTTGTCCAAGGGTGACTTGGCCATTGTCTCTGGAAATGCATTACTGGAATGAATTGTTGTTCAAAGAAGATCGAGATCATCTCTCTCTCTCTCTCTCTCACACACACACACACATGCAGGCACAAAACAAAAACTGCTCACACATGCACATTGGCGTGCATGTATGCATTCACCTATGTGTAACATATCCATGCATACTTGAGCTTTAGAAAGAAATAGAAAGAATGCTCATTTCCAAAAGGATTATAAGAGCCAATGCAGTTGCTTATACAAAGAGATGAGTTTATAGGTTGCTAAAGAGCCGTGCATTGCAGGTTTTTCTTTAACCCAATAATTTCTGTAATTTGTGCATCAGTTAGCTGAAATCCTCACCGATGTCCAATTCTTAATATCTCTTTTCATAGTCTATGTAAATCTTTGTTAAACATGCCTTAAGACATTACTTTCCTCTTTTCTTATTATCTGTATCTTCTCAAGCTTTGAATGTTGGCCATGGTTTTGCTATGGGACTAGAACTGTCTGTTTGGTACTCTGTCCAAATTCACAGGGGCAACCCTCCCCTTTTTGAGTCATAATCTTGACCTTTTGCAGTAGCTCCACCCTTAATTACTTACTGCCTTTTCTAGACTTTCTAGCTTGCCATTATCATTTTGCTACTGTATTTTTCGAGAACCATATAATGTTTGTGATTCTTGCACCACTAACTGGATGGGAATGCTTCATTCTTTCATTGACGGATATTTAAGAAAGCAGTAGAACAGATGAGTTGCCCAAATAAAGACATTCCATGATTTAAACAACAGTAGGACACATCTTTCAGTTATCTAATCATGCCCTTATGCATCAATATATTGTCACCTTAAAGAAGCAAGCAATTGACATAAAAATAGCTTTGAGAAGCACATTACTTAGATATCTCCCTTTAATTTAGAGCTAATATCAGAGACTATCTTCCAATATTCCTGTCCAGATTTCTGTAGATGTTTCTACTCTTCCTGTCTTGTGATTAAGTGCAGTTTGCGGTGTATGTTGGTGTGTTCAGGCATTTTTCCATGTGGTGTATATGATCAAGCACATTTTACTCGTAATTGACAGTCTATTTGGTTGCACCTTATGCTTCTATTTAACACAGAAGACCATATGCATGCAGCTTGATAGTAAAGACATATATTTCCAAACTAATGAGAATAGAATGCTTTCCTGTTTGCCTCGGCCAAAATGTTCACAACATGATCAGGAGAGCACAAAAGTTCTGGATATTTATAGACCAACTCTACATGGATTTCCATTTACTCCACACCTGTGTCATTGACTGTCCTAAATAGTATCAGGTAAAGTGAAAATGACTGATCAACTGCACTAGAAATTAGTTGATGCATCAACGCATCTCTCTCCTAAGATAATGGTATGTTTCTATCTGCTTTATTTGTTCATGGAAAACATCATAACCATTTCACTCTCCTTGCTTATGTTCAATTTCAAACTCTTAATTGGGTTAAGCTACATTCCTCATATGAATCTGGTACAATGATATAACAAACTTAGTTTAAATCCAACATTGACATTTCTTCTTGGGTGACCCACCAAATACATATCTCCTCAACGACGTTGTGATCTAAATCTATAGACTAGGACTCCCCTTACTCCAATGGTGGTGTACTGTGACAGTGTCTCACAGTTTATTATGACTTCATAACTAGGGTCATTGATGGGTTGTAACATGGTCAGTGCAGGCAAAGAAAACTGAAATAGTCATCGCCATCAAGACTCACTCTAGCATTTTATCACTAACAAAGCAATCAATCAAATAGCAGGAATCCGCATAGCAAGAGACCAACAGTGCAATAGACCTAAACAAACCACTTACAGGTATCATGAAGAGCTCTCCACCGGGTTTTGCTGAGTCAGCAGCCAGGTTTTATCAGTTGATGTTTGTCTGCAAGTGATAGGTGAAACAGTGATGTAATGGTAGCTAAGCTTAACATGGAGAACATCAATGTTATGTTCCATATTATGATTGAAGAACAAGATATTAAAAAAATAAAATAAAAAGGAAAAAGATTTACAAACAATGAGCATTGCTTGTAAATTATTTTGGTCAGGTGGATCAAGTTACAGATCCGACCCAAATGGAGTCCTAGGCTAGGATTATGGGCTAAGAAAGTAGGCCGAAAGGCTTTAATCACAAATGTCCTGGCCCAAAAGTAAAATGTATAATTTGAAATGCGTGCATTATGGCATAATGGTACTCATCTTCATGGGTGTTGCCCATTGACTTTTTGTTCAGCCGAAAAAGCAAATAAAAGAGAAGGGCCAAGGCTAACTTCCTTCACTTCTGTGGGTAAAAAAATTTATTAATCAAATTATCTACCAAGCTTGCAGCCACGCAGTTCCTGAAACTGTCTGGCAGGCAAGCAACTGCAGCTGTTCGAGACAGTGAGTTAAAGGAAAAATGCATAGATAGACAAATCACTTTGCAAAGGCCTCTGCTTGGTTATGTTTAGCCTACTTTTAAGCACACGAACATTGAACACAGCTATAAATTATGTCATCAGAACCTGAAAAAGTAAAGACAAAACTGAGCAAATGGGAACTGCAGAAACTTGATTACAGTACAGGAAAGCTTTAAGGACCTCTTGTTAGTTCTTTCTACCAACTTAGTATCACCTCTGGCCATAAATCAACACAGTATTTGTAAAGATTTTTTCACCCCTTTAATGTTTTTAAAACAGGTTCACAAATGTTGACATCCCTCTTCTACATGCTCTTAAATCCTTCAGAAGTACCCTTTCATAACAGAACTTAATTCATAAAGTGGCAGGCTCAAAAATAAATTATTATGAAAACAAAAGGTTTTCTTCTGATTATTGGTCTGTGCGTTCAATCCTGTTGTTTCATGTCATCATTCTCTCAACTTCAAAAAAAAAAAAATTTGACAAACAAAATCTTTCCTTGTGATAACAAAGAGATAGAATACAGAAGTGGGAGCATATAATATCAATGTTGTTTAGTAAGTCAGGGAAGCAACTTCTTATATCATATGAGTTCACTATTGTTTAATTTGTTTGTAAGCATTGGGTGTTTATGTAACCTAAAAGTGCTGTTTAATTAAAATTGTTAAAATTATAAGCTTTTAAGTATATATATTATATCATCTCCATGACATTGTTTCTTTGGAATGTTCTTCTGCTTATGATGGCGTCTTCCTCCTTTAGCTACTATATCCTTTGATAAAAAGGGTCAAACTCAAAATTAACGAAACATCATCATGTATGATCTTGACTTGACATGATCATTCCATATAAATGAGACGTTCTTGGCTTTGCAATTCAAGTTTTTGCAATTGCAGAAACTCTATAACTGAAGAAAATTAAAGTAAGGTTATGGCATTTGGGTGAGTTTCTATATATATACTCAAAAGAGGATAAGCTGGACATGCTATTACATATTCCAAAAGATGAGCGAGTTTAATCACTCGAAAGAAGAGGTGGTACAGGTAGATTTCTCATTAAAGGCACTGCAGATAATGTGAAAAGGGTTGCCATGCAGTAATATTGCTGGAAAAGCTAATTATAAGCATGCAACCTTGCAGATAGTCTCATGGAACAAAATTATAGAAGAAAAAGATTTGTTAAGTCCAATACCTATGATAAATGGCTTCTAGCGGTGAGAAAGAAGGGTTCAGGTTAAGCACCAAGAGACAATCTTGATACTAGTACAATTGACTAATCCCAGGTATCAAGAGAAGAACAAGGAAAAAAATGTTTCCGAAATCTTAGCAAAAGTATCAAGAATATACCGTGGGTTCATGTAGAAAGCCAAATCAGATATATTGTCCAGGAGAATTGAGAAATATTCTGCAAAGAGTAATGTTGGATGTGCTTAACAAAAGCCACACAATATTGTGCAGAGTGAGGAACAGATGCATCAAGTAAGAAGAAAGAGTACTTAAAATATTGAAGAAACTGTATGAAAGCTAGCTGTATAAAAATTAAAAAACAAAAAAACAAAAGCACTCGTATTGCATATCAACTGATAAATGTTGCAGGCAGACATCAAAACTATGTATGAAGGCATACTAGTGCAAGAGTAGCAGATCTTAAACTTTCATAGATTGAGTTGCTTATAGGGTTGCATGATAAGAGTAAGAGTGAAGTGAGGTCTTTGTTGGTCTTGGATCTGATTTCATGCAATTTTAAGTTTTCTAATGTGCATATGTGTATACTTGGATCCATGTTGTTGCTTCTGTCTTTGTTGATCTTGGTCTGTTGTGTAGTAGAGCAGTATTTTTGCCTCTGATTTTATTAGGTGTTGTAACTAACAGATTTGATTTGGTGATCTTATTCTATATCTTTTACTGCTTGCAGTTTTCATTCACTTAGTGCAAAAAAGCAGAGAAGAAAACTGATGAGCGCAATTAGTTATGTCCTCCGGGTTCTACTTTCCTAAAATGAATGAAGCCTTGTTATTATGAAGAACTTGACAAGCAACTTGTCAGTAATACAAGTGGTATGAAACATGTAGTTTTTGATTTCATCAGAGTTGCTGCTTAGTTTAGCTATAACGTAGCCTCCTAATAGACATAAGGAGCTTGATGCAACAGGCCAAGAACCTCTACATGTTTACAACTCGTTGCTAAATCTTCAACCTACCTAGATGGGCATTACTACACTACCCATAACTCATGAACTCATATATTCTTTTGAAACCAAATTATAGATGCAAGGTTGCTGCAAGAAGAGCAAAAAGAAGAAGAAGATGGGAGGAAGAAAATAGTAAGAAAAAGAAAAGAAGAAAGAATCTAGACAAGTTAAATCAAAATTTTGGTGCAGATAGTTAAAAAAAAAAAAAAAAGAATTTATGTAAATGATTATAAGACAAAACTGAAAATTGAAAAATGCAAAGTAAAGGAGGAGCAGTGGGAGAATAATGAAAGTAACTCTAGTCTCAGGGTCTCAGCAGTTGTATAACGTTAAAAGTAAGAGATGGTGTGTATGCGGCAGCAGAGCTGCACGTACTATGCCTATTTATTAAAAAAGCGAGAACTTTAGTTGCCTGTTTACTACACTGATAGTAGTAGTAGTATTACTTAGCAAAAGCAGGCCATTATTATCCTTTTACTTTTTGAGCTTTTACAGTTGAACTGATGAGCCAGCAAGGTGATTTTTGTTTTTTTTTTTTTCTGTCTTCTTAAGAGCCCAGAAAAAGAGAGATTAAAAGGGTCCAAAGCAAAACGCTGGAAGCACGCAGAGAAACCATAAGCAAATTAAACTTTCTTCTACTGGTCACTAATCAGTCAATCACTGAACAATATGCTTTGATGTCTTCAGTTGAGCAATGTAATGATTACCAGAGAATGCCAAAAAACTGCCTGCAAATCATCTTGTAGAGGTAAAGGACTTGCAAGAATATTTTAACTCATCAAATTTTGTCATCTTGCAAACCACGAAATACTGTTCTCTGTAAGAGACCAGAGAGAGATGGAGAGATAAAAATGGGCTCTACTAACCTTAAAAGCTTGTGCGATGATGCGTTCCTCTTGTTTATCTTCTAGGTATCCCTCATTGCCTGAGCTTGGCCATTATAGCACTCAGTACACGAGCAAATAGCAGGAGTTGCATAACCCTACAGAGCCAGTTATAGCAACAGTGCAACATATATATTATTAAACCCAAGAAAAAGAAAACCTGTTGGAATTAACTTAGTAGTCTTTAAGCATACTAGTGGACACGCAAAAGAAGCCAAAAACAACTCTAAACAGAAGCAAAAGAAGGCCAAGGAAAGAGACTATTCATGATAAAATGTGTATGATAGCGAGCTGCACGGATTATAGCGACAAACCCGGAAAAGAGAGAGCGATCTGCAGCGACAAACACCAGCTCTTTGTAGAAATAATCTGTAGAGAGAGAGAGAGAGAGAAAGAGAGAGAGAGAGAGAGGGAGTGAAGTAAAAGAAGCCCAGGTGCTGTTATATGGGACTTTGTCTTTAGATATCAATGATGGCATTGTTTTTTTCCTGGGTACAGGTACTTTGGCAGCGAAATTTTCTTTTGAACAGAAATAATCACTGACAAAGTTATGGCAAAACATATAAATTTTTTGTAGGGTTAGTTACTTGGATTTGCTTGTTTAGGCTCAGTTGCGTGATCTTGTGGCAGTGTTAGGTGCTAATAGGTCTCTTTCTATATGCGTATAGGGCCCAATTCCCCTGTGTTGTGTAAATATACCTGCTGCGACCGTTGTTTGCTCATGAGTAATCTCACGGTGCTGCGATTTCTCTTTCTTTCTTTCTTTTTCCTGAGAAAAATCTATCCTGCCCAGAAAAGTAGGTGGTGGCACGTACTAATGTATCAAAAGATCTGTATGATAATACACAAATACATATACAAATAGTGGCTTAGATAACTTTGTCTCCGTTTATTGTGAAGTAGAGCCGGAATTTGAGCTTCTCGATCAGTCGCTGTTGTACAGATCGAGTACTGTGCATCTTTAGGATTTGGTGAAGGATACAGTGTCACGGGAGGTTGGGAAGAATAACGAGCAGCATTTTGCAGCAGTTCAGCTTACTACTTTAACACAGAGATAGTCTTCTTTGGCCCCCAAAAAGGAATCCAAAATGTCAAAATGCATATTCCATTGCATGATTTCAGTCAAATTCGAGAGTGATTTTCCAGGTAATAATGGCGGAGCGGTGTCAAGATCAAAAGTACAAGTAACTAAAAGCACTTACTAGGACAGTGATCCTTAGTTTATTCAGTTGTTAGTACCCTTAACATTTATAAATATGTAAAACTGTACCGTTTGTGCTTTGGGGACCAGCAGACAAAAGAACAGGTTATATGGCTTGTGTCCTCTTTTCCTGCCATATCCCTGTATATTTTAATGTTAAAATCTCAAACCTTGCGCTTGACAACCAGCCATGTTTGTCTGAAAGGAAAATGTTGAATATATATGTTCTTGCCATTTGTTTCATACATCAATCTTAATTAAGATAAGAGATGATTTTTGTGTTTATTTGGCTGTGACATATGTAGATTTAAATGAGTTATATCACAAAAGTCAATAAAAAAATGAAGAGCTCAGACTTCGTGACTGTACTTCAATTATTTTCCTAGCATTGTTCCCTGATATATACATCTATTCATATGTTCACAGTTGCTGTATATGATGATAACAGGATCCACTTTTTTAAGGATACAGTAAGAATTGGAAAGAGAGTAAATTGAAGTGCATGGAAGTTTCATGGCTAACAAGCAAAGTTCACGTGGCTGCAGGTAGCTAGACAGGCACTTTCCATTTAATGCCGTCCTGAATGATAGCTAACAATGCCCTCTT
The DNA here is from genome assembly GCA_021397835.1 of Moringa oleifera. NCBI lineage: Eukaryota > Viridiplantae > Streptophyta > Magnoliopsida > Brassicales > Moringaceae > Moringa > Moringa oleifera. Next base: position 6,494,265 of record JAJFZO010000191.1, on the reverse strand, counting down.
CAAAAAGGGGTTACCTAGGCCTTTATTGAAACTTCAAGTGCGCATAAAATGCACTAAATGGACACTTTCCTTCTTGCCAGATCCAGCTAAAACAAGCATAGCTAGCCACAGAAATATGAACAAAATATGGGGAAAAAAAAACAATGGGAATGATGTAATGGACTGATTTGATTGCTACGATGGTTCAGATAAAGCTTGTGAATGAGTTTGAAGAGTAAAAGAGGCATAAGGTTAATCCTTTAAGCTCTTTCTACAGAAAAAAAAAAAGGTGGTCAAATTCAACCCAAACACTAGGTTTGCCAGGCAGAAAATAGACCCAATCTGCTGGTAGACATGGAGTAGGGTTCACTGGCCCCCCATATTTTCTAGGCTTGGGATTTTGTGTCTTTCTGCTCTGAAAGAGTTTTAATTACCTTTCGCTTTTCCCAGCTTTTGGTGAAAGGATTTGGATCATTATCAGAGAAATTGCAGCACATTGTAGCTTTAATGTGCTCCTGAGGGGGTTGGGTACACTGTAGCATTGGTCCAAATAGCTCAGGCGAGGCTTTTGAACACACCGTTTGCAGGCATGAAACACGCTTCAGATATACCCATCTGCCAGTTGTTAATAACCCAGATATCAAATAGTTCAAGCTGTTCTGGCATGAAAGATAAATGAATTAAGAAGAAGAAAATGGAAACATCACAGGCTGCTCTTATCCTTCTGCAGCCATTTCATTATATTGTCAAACACCATTACATAGAACACAATCTACACATACTACCATCAATAACAAATCCCTCACACATGAAACGGCAGCGAATAGAAACAATTGCAGTGGTTAAGCATTTGAATATGGGCTGCTGTTGGTTCTCAGAGGCAACGCTGATGTGAGAATAAAACAGACCCTCACAGCTCTAGCAAACTGTCAGCTATAATTTCTGTGCTGTGACTGAACCCTTATGCCTGCTTGATGATGTAGAACTTTGAGACCATGATGGAGGCTTGAACCCCCCTGTCAACAGATTAGATGCTGCAGCAGCACTGATTTTTCTCCTCTTCGACTCTAGCTGCAATCGTTTCTGATTAGACATAGAACATCCAGATGACTCGGGAAAAATTGAAGCAGCATTAATTAGTGCTCGTTTATCCCTCCTACTTCTGTCAAACTTGGAAGAAAACTTCACATTTGAAGCAGTAGCAGCATCTTCTCTGCTAGCTGGAAGTAATCGAATGCCAAGGCCCATTCTCCTAGACATAGCCTCTTCCTCGGCAACCCTCTTCTTGTGAGTCTGAAAACATAAAAGAGTAAGCAAAACTCAAGACATAGGCTCAAAAAGTATGTGAAATTTTAAACTAACATCTCCAGAACATACTCTAACTTGAGCCCGGAGAGCCTTGTTGAGGGCATAATCATCTGAATGCCTAGCATCAGACATTCGCTGGAGACGAACAAGAAGCGGCTCTGCTTCTTTCTTCTTCTGCAAATCCTCTTCCTGGTGCTCAAGACGGTAAAACGGATCTGCAAGCTTACCTCTTTCTGCAAAGTAAAGGCTTCTGTTAAAGAACATATGAAAAAGCTGAAGAATAAAATAATTGGACATATGTATTGTGGATAACCATCAAAAATACTAAAAACAACTGAGCCATAGCTTTTACATCAATATGATGCCACCTGTTACATCTATTTTCATAAAACAGGCAAACAAGCCTGGAGTTCCACCAAAGTGATTACCAACCTTCATCCGCAGGGAGTGCAAAGGTCTCTGCATCCTCAACATCAAAGTCCTCAGTCTTCCTCTGGGCCCCACTGATAATTATATATTCACAATTTTTAGGATCGGTCTGAATAACAATCTGATGTTTGCAGCACGCAGATTTCATGGTAAAACTCCATATCTGAGTGAAGAAAGGAAGAATTTGCTGTTAGTGGAACTATAAAAGCACTACATCAAGAACAGAAGCTATAGCCCACAGTATTAAGATAAGCAACACTGACGTAGCATTTGGTTGCAAGAAATTGGAACTGAATTTGAATCAAAATTCTGCAGAATTAAAATTCAATACATTACATAATTCCATGATATTCCAGTTCTATATTTGGATGCTACTACTAGGAATTGAGTTTTCTTGAGTTTTCCTTTTTTCTTTTAGCTTTAGATATACAAGCATTATACATACATACATACATATATATATATATAGATATATACATGTGTGTGTGTATATATGTACATGTATATGCATATATGCGAGTATATGTGTGTGTATATCTATATATAGACATATACACAAGTGTATATGTATATGCACAGATATGTGTGTGTGTGTATACATATATGTGCGTGCATGTGTCTGTATATTTGTATCTATGTATATGTGTGTGTGTATATACATATATGTGCGTGCATGTGTCTGTATATTTGTATCTATGTATATGTGTGTGTGTATATACATATATGTGCGTGCATGTGTCTGTATATATGTATCTATGTATGTGGGGGGGAGGGGTGGGGTATACATATATGTGCGTGCATGTGTCTGTATATATGTATCTATGTATATGTGTGTGTCTGTATATACATGTGTGTGCGTGCATGTGTCTGTATATATGTATCTATGTATATGTGTGTCTGTATATACATATGTGTGCGTGCATGTGTCTGTATATATGTATGTATGTATGTGTGTGTGTGTGTGTGCGTGTGTATCTATATATATATATATTTTTGTGTGTGTGTATATGTATATGTGTGTATGTATATACGTATGTATAAATACACGCACATATGTGCATATATATACATATGCACAAATATGTAACAGTACAAATGGACGTGTATATAAGTCCATGTATACATACACAGAAAGATATGCATGGCCAAACACATGTATGATCAACATGTGCATATATGTCGATATATTCGTAGATACATGTAAATATGTGTACATACAATTGTACACAGAAACATGCTTATGTGGACGTATGTTAAAGTACATGAATAAAATCATTACATTGAAAAGGTTGCACTTCATGGAATTGTCTTAGTTCTCATATGGAATCAGAACTTCAGAATTCAAGCATCTGCAATTGCTACTCATTTCCAATGCCAAGCTTTAAAAGAAGATCAATTTAACAAATAAGCTTATGATAGATGTCAACAGTCAGGTTACATGACAACTCAACTGTGTAAGCACATGAACGTAGTTCCATCATCCAGACCATGCATGAAAATCTCATCAAACATCATCGCAACATATTTTAAGTTTTCCTGTCACAAAAATTTGACTTAAGCTGGAGCACATACCTTTGTAGAATAATAATTCCCAACTTGCTTTTTTTCTGCATTGAAACGAACACCCTTTGCAATCATAGAATTGCATCCACCACACCATACATTGAAAGGCATTTCAAACCTGAAACCAGAATTTTTTTTTTTTTAATCAGGAATTTAAAGCAATAAGAACATATGAAAGCTAACTTCAACATAGTAACATTTGACATGATTTTTTTAAAAAAGTTGATGAGAACCACTCATACAAAAATTATCACTACCACAATTAGCTAGTGCGCATGTCACTACTATCTCAAAGCTAGCAGTTCATAACAAATCATAACTGCTTAGTAACTAACTAAGCCTCGAAAATAGCAATATAGAAAGCCTGGAAAATAGCAATATAGATTCACTACCTCACTGTGCTCATATGTAGCCAATAAATTGGCACTTCCACAGACTCCTACTTTAACAAAAGCTCCGGCAGTTATCAAGTTAGATTCATCACCATAAACAATTTGCTTAACCAGAACCATGTATTCAACAAAATAAATTGATACCACAAAGGATCCTTTCAAGGACCCTGTCTTAATCTTCTTCATGTGTTTTAAACATGATAAACCAACAAAGGTTACCCATCTACAACATACCGGAAATGCATATGCCGTGATACTGGACGTCTACCAAGAAATCATACAGGTAGCTAAAGTCAAGGTGCAAACTTTCAATCAAACACTTAATAGTGTGCATGTGATACATTACCTTATGATCAAAATGCCTTGGTCTAGTTTCCTTGCTCTCTCTCTCAATGCATGCTGACCATGAAACTTGTTCAGCGAACCCTGAAAATAAAGAAATTTAAGAACCCAAAGCATGCATAAATACTATTATGATAGTATGAAAACGAAAGTACCAAAGCAGTAATTCAAGAACTACTGTAGTACCTGATTTGGGGTCCATTCTGGAGGATAGTAAAAATTGTCTGCCCTAGCAGCTGCAAGTGAAGACTGCAGAACAAAAATGAAGCACATTAAGTATCTTTTAAAGAAAGATAAAGAGAGACACAAGCAAGCTTGAGGTGGGGTAAAGGATTATGGATAGAAACACTCAGTAACGGACAAATAATTATACTCAAATATCTACAAAGGATGAACTTTCATGTCAGAGCTTTGCTCACAGGACCATCCAACCCCACATGTAGGATGAAACCAAAATTTTGCCTCTAAAGCCCCACATGTAGCTGAGCAAAAATTGTAAAGGGATATTTGACACATTTTGCTGCCAAAACAGAGAAATCACTCATCTAGACAACTCAACTCAGCTAAACTTGATAAGTCTTACCCCCCCTCTCCCCCCCCCCCCCCCCCAACAAAAAAAAAAAAAAAAATCTTAAGAGTAGATATATTTTAGGATCATCTTTTTTGGTGATTCCCAAGGAGACCCAAAAATATCAGTACTCACACAATGGGAGTAGAAAAGACTAATGCCTTTCAGTGCAAGTTTTAACAAAAAGAAGAGTAAGTCAATATAATATGTTCATTGCTCAACAATTCACTCCTCTAGCCTTCTCTTCTTCTAGGCTCCAAATATTTCCACATTGTTTGTCATTTTCAAACCAGAAGAATGGAACCCAGCTCATTTAATTTTTATAGAGATGAAACAGAAACATTGTCTTACGCTCATCATACAGCCACAAAGTTTCTGCTTAAAAAAATATAGAGTGCCACAAAGTTCCAATATTGCAAGAAAGTCAATCCTACAGGTTCACATGGAGCAGCCCACTGAACCACTAACACCAAAGATTCAGTTCCCAGTGATGTATTCTCTGTTGACTAAAGGTTTACTGACAAGAGGCCACACAATATCCGTAAAATACTAAATTCATACAAGTCTCTAAACTGATTCATTGAAAATAAGGTTCAATTATATTTTTCCTAAAGAGTTGTTCACATAACTATAATACCAAAGAAATTCATTCGATCTGCAACAATTGAAATGCCAAACCCCTAAAACCATGAACAAGAGGATCTTTTCCATTACTGCCATAAGTAATTTGCAAACTCATGATAGTATCAAGCGTTAAATTAAACCAAAAGAACAACAGAAACACCATCAACAATCAGAATAGTGTTAGAGGAACATAATCGCAAGGATAAAAAGAAAAAACTGTTTTTCTTCTGTCAGAAGAGAAGAGGGGGGGGGGGGGGGGGGGGGGGGGGGGGGGGGGGGGGGGGGAGGTGTTTGCAATTGTGTTTAATTAGGTCAAGGCAGACCTAAGCTAGAACAATTACAACTCAGTAGCATGAATAAATAAAAATTAAATTCTCACCTATTTTGACAGATCAACCTGCACCTAAGGTTTTGAATTTGTATCTCTGATTTCCGCAACAAAATAATAAACCATAAAAGTTTTTTGTTTCTTAAGAAAAAGTGACTTGACAAAGCCAACAACCATATTTAACAGAAAACCATGATTTACACATAGATTAAATAACAATCGACCAAAGGACCGTAATTTCATTACCATCTAGGGTTTCTAATATCTATCACGAACCATCCAATTTCTAAGAATTCCTAATAGCAGAAAATCAACAAGAGATCGAAGCAACAAAAAATTATATCAAGAATTAAGATTTATTTCGAGACCAAATTATGCTTACCATTTTCTACTCTCAAAATCAGGACCGGTTTTAGTGGTTCTTGTTGTTGATCCCGCGACTGCAATAAGAACCTTTTCCTTGTAGGGAGCGAAGCTATGAGGGGCCTTCTGTGTGTTAATACTTTGTAAAAGGTGACGTTGCCGTTTCGTTTATCAGAAATCCTGATCCGCCGACTTGCACTGTGGGCTCTGGCACTTCTTTATTTGGACCGGATCGCACTTCATGCTTCTATTATTGGGCTATGAGACCCAATAAATTTCATCTTTTTTGGTTTAAGGTAGCATATAAAATTTTGAGTAAAAATTTTATAAAATTTTTATATTTAATTAATGTCATCAAATATATTTTTATATTTTAAAAATAATGATATAAATTTTAATATTAGTATGTCAATTTCGACAAACCTTTTTTAATGAATCATCAACGTGTTAATGTATAATTAAAAATTAAATTAAATTTTTATAATTTATTAATTAAATCAAAGTTATATGTTTTAATTTTTTTATAATAAAAAATAAATCATCATTAATGGTTGATAGAGAGCTAACATCTTTGGTTAATTAAGATCCATCACCAGGTTGATCAACATCCATCACTAGTAGTTATCAAGATCAACCATGGTACTCCATGGATACCTACTGATCTTTTGTGGTTTTTTTTTTTTTTTTTTTTTCTGTTAAGGATTTGTCCATTGGATGAGCATAAACAATTTTCAAATCTTAAAGTTCTACAAGGAATGTAAAGCTTTACTTAATATTTTTTACTCGAATCCGTTAATTAAATTTAATCATATTGAAAATAAACGGGATCACTCGTTCAATATCATTTTATAGAATTCATGGATAGAATTGTGTTTGTATCAACCTAGTCAATGAGGTTGCGAGTGAACATAATTTTGAAAATCATAATTTGCAAAATTAAAAAAGGTAATCAAGAATTTCGTGATCTTTTTTATGGCATCTTTGACTTCAATTTTTAAAACATCATTTTTAAGATTAAGCTTTTGTAGAGATCAGAATTTTTTACTGATTTAAGCTGTATTGAATTTTTAATAAAATTATAACATAAAATAATTTAATAAATTTGATAATTCAAATTTTTTATTAGCATAATAAATTATTAAAATATCCTTATAACTCTTTGTTAAAAATTCAACACAAAAATCAAATCGAAAAAAGATCTCAGTCTCTTGTAAAGGGTGGACCAGAAATGGGAGGGGAAATTGGCAAAAGAGGGACTTGGTGGGTGTATTTTATTTTCTATTGAGAATAAGATCCTCCAAAGTTTTTCTTGGCAATTTAAAAAAATTTAAAGAAAATAAATAATAAAATATATTAATAAATTAAAAGTTAAAAAAAGTAAGATTTAAGTTTTTTAATCATTCTTTGATTCTTTTATTTAAAAAAAAAAATCAATGATCCCAACGTGATGAGTTACCTTCGTTTGATAGTAGGCCAAAATAAGGTTGGATATTAAGGTTTTGCAGAGAAATTAAGTAGGAGTAATGAAGGTCGGCCAAAAAGTTTCTCGACAATAATAATTTATTATTTGATGTCTTTATCTCTAATTTTTATTATTTTAAAGTTTATAATGTTAAATTTGAAACATGAAGCTATATTTGGAAATATAAATCAAATATAAAAATTTTATGAGACTTTATCTTAAATTTTTTTAATAAATATATATAAATAAATTTAATATTTAAATTTAAAAATCAAACTTTAAATTCATTTAATTTTATCTTAAAAATATCAATTTAATGTAAATTATATCTTGACCTAAATTAACTGTTAAAATATTTAAAATATTTTTGTAATTAAAATATCTCAAAAATAACTCACATGAATTTTAAAATATTTTATTATTTTTTTACTTGTTAAGTTATTTTTAATAAATTTTTTGAACTTTTGATTTTGCAAAATATTTAAATTTTTTTGATATTCAAAACATTTTAAAGTTTTTTGTGACAATATTTGGAATGTTTCTAAATCTTTGCATGGATGCAAAAATTTTAAATCAAATTTGTCATACAAGATCCTCAATTTTAATATCTTTAATTTTTAAAATTTTTAACAAAATTTAAATTAAAAAAGTTAAACATTATATGTGTAAAATTTAATAGAATAAAAGTTCAAAATTCGAACATATTTTTTAATATTTATTCCAAAAAAATTTAAATTGAAGTGAAAAATAAATTAATTTTCATATTTAAAACCAATACTTATATTAATGAACTCTAAAATAAAAGTCCATAATTTATAATTTTAAAAAATCAAAAGTTGGCATGATAATAATTTTAAAAATCAAAATTTGGCATAATAATTATATACTAATGCATAAACAATAATAAAAGGTTAAAACCAACCCTTTTTTTTTCTATAAAGACAATTAAATGATGCAATTATATTAACTTTATGATTAAGGTAACTATTTTATTTGAACGAAAATGTATTTAATTTACTTTTGACCAAAAGGAAAATCATTAATTTACTAATTTGCTACATAGCCCTTGGCAACATCAATGGCATTTCATCTTGAGGTTGGTGCGGACAGAGAATCAAACCGTGCATAGTTCCCATCTTCCTAGCTGTATAGAACTCTTCCTCAAAGTAACTTAAGACAAAAGGTTTAATGTTAAAATACATTAAACTTTCCTAAACTTGTGGTTAAAGTTTGGTCCGCATTGGGTTTTGCCTCAAGTTAAATATACTAAAATACTTTAAGAAAATTTAAAGCAAGCTTTTCATTCATAGAAAACATTTATTTTAGTACTAATTTTAATGTCAATAATTTTCTTTAATAAATGTAGTTCTCCCTTGTATTCTTAAATATAAGCATATATAATGATAATGATATAAAATCTTAACCAGATCACGTGTTATTATTTCTTAAAAAAGTGAAGATAAACTAAATTAAATCATGATTCCTTTATAATAAAGTTTTCCATAATTTTCCAAAGAAGTTAAAGCTCTAAGACTACATGAAGCTATTCGTGCGTAGTTGAGCTTGTTCATTAAGAAGTGGACCGACCCACATTGAACAGAATTAATTACATTTAATTGGGACTTAATTAGGTCAAAATGGATAGACTTAAGAAGCAGTTGTGTTCTATTTAATTGCTTTTTTCTTTTAATCTTTGAAACTTTAAGAAGAAGAAATTAGAAAAAGAAAACTGGAGAAAAGAGGAATGGTGGATGGTTTTGATGCAAGCTAAGCAATGCCAATTATCTTCACTTTTACTATGACTGTTCATAGATTGCTTTGTCCACAGAAAATGAGGATTGCATATTCCCTACGGCTTTATTTAGTTGCGATTCACTCAAACCCAGCATGGATCTTTCCCTGCTGCCAACCATGGGAGCTGGAGAACCAAAAAGGACTTCAAATTTGCATATTAATTATACCAAAATAGGTCAAACTTATTCCACAGATTATTAATAATAAGCATATAATCAAACATAATATAATTCAGGCTTTGACATTTGTTATTATTACCCTTTTGTGTTACTTGATTTCTAAGGAAGTTTCATTGGGAAAGGCTCTACCTTTATCCCCCTTCTCTCTCTCTCTCTCCCTCTCTCTCTCTCTTACATGCTTTCGTTCTTAATAAATTAGCATTAAAAGCTTCTCTCAGGTATCACATGAGAACCCAAAAAACGCATATTTCAACTCTCCCTCTGTATTTTGTTATGTGATTTGAACATTAGGTTCAAGCTGTCAAGCCTGAAAAACCATCCATGCTTCCTCTTCTAACTCTTCTTCTTCTTCTGTTCCTACTCTTCCTCCATGGCCTTGAAAGTCTCCTCTCAAGTAGTCTTCATCATTCTCTGGTTCTCTCTCCTCTTGCTTCTGCTTCATGAGTTCCACGACTTCAGGTCCAGGATCAACATCAACAACAAGCAAAACAGGAGGAAACCTACACGTCATTCCTCTCTACCGAGCTCTTATAACCATCCGTTGATCAATAGGAAAGTCCTAGCCAGCAAGTTTGATTTCACCCCTTTTCGAATAAACCATGGACGCCACCGGAGTCCGTTGCCGGGCAGGAAAATGCAGCCTGACCCAGCTGATACCGAGATTGACCCGCGCTACGGCGTAGAAAAGCGGCTCGTGCCTACCGGACCTAATCCATTGCACCATTGATGGTTCCTCCGCCGGGGAATGACAAAAAGCTAAAAAGAGACCAAAAGAAAGGAAAGACCACTGGTTAGTGAGAGCTTTCATTAGTTGTATGATTTTTTTTCTTTTTTTTTTAATCCTTTTATTCATAAAATCATAATTCAGATTAATATGGATCGTGGTGTATGATATACTCTAAGGTTTTCAGTCTGTACATGTTATTGACAACATTAATATATTATTGTTATATCACCATAGGAAACAAAAACGGAAAAGATTTCTTTTTTTTTTTATTTGGTTGGTTATATTAATTTGTTTAAGTGCAGGATTACCATGGTAATGCTTACTTAGATCAAAGTAATCATTAATTATCATCATGATCGGTTCCTAGATTGTTGAAATCTCCGAGAAACATGAGTGGCTGTAACGGCACGGCATGCCTTTGAGAAGCAAGTATTGAACTCGCTAGCTGCACCATAATGGCATAAACTAATGGGGGTTGGTCAGTGCAAAAGCTTAGGTTTCTTTGAAGATTAACAAAAGCAATGTGCACCGCCGATATGATCTTGCCAAAGTCTTGAATCGATCACAATGTGTAATATATTTCTCATAATTGTAAATCGATGGAGTGGCATAAAAGTGGAGCCCTTGCCCTAGGATGGTGAAGAAGCTTTATAATATATTCCAGCTCAAAAGTGGGTAGTGATAATTATGAGCAAACATTAAGTTTGTAACAAGTAAAAAACCACATAATTAATGAAAAAAGGGAAAATATTAAATGGGTTTGCAAATTCTGCGGATTCTGTGCTCAAATTCATCCTTGACCACCTCTTGGCAGCTGATCATGACATGATGACAATACCGGAAATTAACCAATCTCTTTTATGTTAATGAAATAATGAAGAAAAGAAACTAAAATGACCTGAAAAGACCTGAGCCTGAAGCGAAAAGAGAAAGAACAGATTAGTGGGGTTTGGCCATTTCAAGTTGGATTGTTAGATCCAGATCATGAGAATAAACGATATATGCCACCCACTTACTTGTTCTTGATTTTAATTATCAGAATTGACAAGGTGCTCCACTAATGTGGTGTTACTATCATATTATTGTATTAAAAAAACTTGATGAACAATCACAATATCTACATAAGACACCCAAATCTAACAGTGTGAAGCATTAGAATCTTTTGCCTTTTGGTTGCATAAAACCTACACTTAGAAACCTTGACACCCCACCCACTTTGTACTGCATGCACTCTCATCCCATGGTTACATTAATGGAGAGGAGATGTCATTTTACCAACTCGGTACCTATAAAGGATTCCCCGACAAATCCTGTTTTACTTCCATAATGATGCATTCGTTTACCCTTTTGATCATGCAACTTCAGGCACAGCGATCCAGGGACAATAATCCATCGCATGCAGCAACATTCTTGTCCAGCTTCACTCTCTTTAGAAATTGGAAAAACAATTAAATGGCGAGAAAGATGATGATTATCAACCATATAATTATGGTATGGAAGGAGAGATTATTATCAAAGTCTAATCAAGGTATTATTCGAATGATAGCCCACCTAATGAGAAGGTGCTTCAGACCAATTATGCAATGGAAAACCACCCAGCATTCAGTAAAAAGAACAGACATTATTTTTAAAAAAATTTGCAAAATTTCAATTGAACAGTTACTTTCAACACCGAGATTTTGAATATCTGGTGATTAATTCACCACCGGTATAATAATATTAATATGTTTGATACATCAAGTTTTTAATTAAACAATACTAAGTTGTTATACTATGAATAAAAAAATAAATAAAATCTATATAAGGTTTTAGCTTAACTTTTTGAAAGTAGTTTAATAAGGGGAGATTTTAAACTAATTAAAAAGTAATTTGAAGCATAATCAAGTTTAGTTAATCTTTAATACTACTCAAAAAATTATATGATGGTGTAAATGAAAATTTATGTTTTCTTAAAATATGTATTTATTTTTTAAAAGATACATTATTTTGATTAGTTATATTATTTAAAAATAATATAAAAAATATTAAATCTTTTTAAAGTTAATATTTTAAATCAAATGATGCATATAAAAATCAAAATCATATAATCAATCAAAACAAATCACATAAGATTTGACTCAACAAGTCAATTTGAGTTGATCATATGAATAATATAAATTAATACACAATATTCAATTTTCTCATAATTTGAATTTGACAAAACATTTAAAAGAATAAATTTCTCAAAAATTTATCTTAACAAGAGATAAAATCAAATTTCTCTCGGTTATCTTATCTCAACATATAAGAATTGATAATTTTATTGGCTCTGTCTTATCCAACTCGATTTTATTCAAAATTTTACAAAAGACATTAAGTACATTTTCACAGAACAATTCTTTAATTCATTGATTTGCTTGTTGGAGTCCTTTTTTTTTTTTTTCAATTTTTTGTTTTGTAGATCCTTTCAAGTTTTAATTTGCTATAATACAATCAATCAAGCAATTTGCGAAGGCACATGAGCACCTAAATGTTTCATCCTTTCAAAATGTTTTAAAACTTTATATTATTTTTTATTTGAGGCAAAAGTTTTTCTTTTAAAAAAATAACTATAATTTGATTTGCTATTTTTTAAAATTATAATATTATATTTTAAGATCCATTTATCAAAATATTTATTAATATTAAATTAGATAATTTTATCTCAAAAATTACGTAGAATGAGATAGGTGTTAAATTTCAATTTTATCTTGACAAAGTACACATTTATATGCTATATTTTTCTTTAAATTCATTTCAATTAATTTGTTTAATTTAATTTTTTAATAATTAAACAATTTTTTAAGTTTTTGGCATCCTTCATGTTTACCAATATCAAGCTTAAAACATCTATGAAATATCATTTAATTATTAGAAATTGTATGTAATTATCAATGGACTGACGGGTTATATTTCCCAATCATATATCTAAAAAAATATCTAAAAGAAATTAGATAAACATGCTTGTTTTGTAAGAATATAGCAACTAGAAATCATTTCTTTTTGAAAGTTTGAAAGGCCACGTTGGATTTATTAGTGACGCACCATCAATCAAAATTATTCAGATGCATGGAACATATTACATGTATTATGATGGGGAAACTATATTGGACAATTAACTCAACATTTCAAATAAGTGATAATACATATTCTCTTGGTGCTTCTTAATCAAATCCATAATTGCATGCCAATTGACTTGAAACAACCAACAACATAAGATGACCAACACCAGACTGTTAACACAACAACCTTAACATTAATTTAATCAAATGGATTAAACAAGCAGACATGTTACCCATTCTTTCACATGTTTCCCTCACTTTCTAGGCATCCAATCAGCCACCCCATTTAATACTACTTCACCATTTATCATACAACATCAACATTAGTGGATCCATCTTATGTATGGAATATTAGCATTTTCTTTTGATCTTATTTTGTGTTATGTTTTTAAATAAAAATATTTTTCTTATAATTTATTATGTTAATATAATAAAAAATAAATACAAAAAACTTTGACTATCAATTTTATATTTCTTGGAATAAAATAAAACATAATTTGTGTGATTTATTATTTGCATACTTTGAATCATATCATAAAGCATGAGGTGGACCTCCCCTTGGTCCACATTGTGGTCGACATGTATTCCATGGGCCAGTTGAAATCACAAGGCTGCACTTATTAATGCCAACACCCACCAAAAAAAAAAAGATTCAAAACTTTATAGATTAAATGACACAATTTGGTCTTGAGAATAAGGAGTTCCTCCTATAGGCCTGCCTCCACCGTCTAATTATTTGATCAAATTCCTACATTTATATAATGCTCATCTTGATTCTCCAAGGCCATCTAGTTTACCAAACCATCAGGGAACAGGAATGGTACGTCCAGTGCCACAACAAGTTGGTGACAATCTTGGGTCCATTCTACTGGCAATTGGCTTGTTCGTCTCAATGTCAGCTCTCGTGGCCTTGTGCGCTAGACAGACACGCCATTCGCCGAAGAAAGCAAGTGAAGCACAACTGCAGCCCAAGTCACCGTTAGCGTCGCCAAGGCATCTGGTGACCACTATAGGCATCAAAGCAATGCCATTTATCAACAAGAAGAAGAGCAGTGGTGATGACGAGGGAGACATTAGAGCCAAAGAGGAGGGGACATTTGGAGAAGATGGGTTGTGGCAAAAAGCGATCTTGATGGGTGACAAATGCCGGCTACCGGAATTTTCAGGTGCGATATATTACGATAGTTATGGGAACCGGCTTGCTGAGCCTCCGCCAAGGTCTCCGAGGGCCAATCTTTTTACAGACTTTTCCTTTCCGATGGCTAAAGATTCAAGCTAGTTGCATATTTATGTACATCATGTATTTGATAGTTGTAAAGTACTTGCAGTCATTTGAATAAGCAGGAAAGAGTTCTGTCAAAATTTTCTTTTGATCTGGTTTTTCAGTGTTGATACTGGCAGTAACATAGCAAGTAACCATCTATTTCTGCTCTGTTTCTCTGTTCTTCCCCACCTTCCGTGAATTCTGCACTGCGCTGTTGGGCTTGTACCATCCTAGCTGGTGTAGAGATTTCTGGTTCAATTTCGATTCCTTCTACCTAGATAAACATAGAATCAATGGAAAAGGTCAAGAATAAATTTTCTTCTTTGCCCTTCGCTTTCATTTCACACCTTTCCATGCCAGTCATTATGAACAATTCCAGTCAAAACGCAAGACTTCTTTCTTTGCCAATGAGCCAGAGCAGTAAAAACCAACATCGAAGTATGCAGCTGAAAAGTCAGTAACTCATGCCAGGTTTTAACAAGTCAGAGATCGAGATGATCACCTTTTTTCTGGTCATTAAACTTGTCGTTTTTCTTAAAATATTTTCTTCTCATGGTTGCAAGTTGTTTTACTGATGACCCATCAAGTGTTCCTAGAAAATCTTCCAGTATCTTGGAAAAAAGTCCATAAGGATATGCAAAATTAGTTACAATTAGAAAGAGAAAATGCCATGAGATTCTACTTTTGTTCAGAAGTAAGACGTGGTCAAGGCTTCACAATAGATAGGCTAGTGGAGCTGGATATTATCCCCTGAAAAATGGACTTGGTATATGACAGTTCCTGACTAAGCCTCTTTCTGATTATTTAAAGTTCATGGCATAAGGCACAAGAAGGAGAAGCTTGTTCGTTAGATGGGCGAATTGACAACTTCTGCCTCAATAGTAGATAGAATCATCTCATCATATTTTTTTGATTACTGTTACATTATTCTACTAAACTTCTACACATTGTTTTAAGTTTCAGAGATATACAAAAATCAATGAGATGGTGATTCTTTTAATCCTTTGATCAGGGAGGATCTGAGTTGCTGGTCAAATTCAATGAAAGAAAGTTTTGTAATTACATGGTGACGGTAAGAAATGCAATTTCTTTCTCTCTAAAAGGCCTAGATACAACCGGACTGAGATCTACATTGAGCAATATGTGCCATGAAGGTTCACTGGCGATCACAGAGACAGGAGAAAATAAGAACTACTAAAGGTTTTTAGCTCATATGGCATCATCTTCAGGTTGTATAAACAGGCTCTTGATTTCTTGTTGACAACTATGCATAAACAAGTCGGCTAAACTGCAATTATTTGAAGTTTCCTTTGTATAACTTGTCCTTCTTTCTTCTTCTTTTTCTGCCCTCCCTCGCCCCCCCCCCCCCGCGGCTTTCTGAAGGGATCTATTACTGTAGAGTATCTGCTCCATAAGGTGTGTGATGCATCATGGAAATGGAAAAAAATGAACTATACAACAGAATAAAAGAGAAAAATTATGCTTCTGCATTATTTCCTTCCCTGATTTTCCCCCTAGAAACTGCTCCTAAGTTCTTGAAAAGCCTTCCTGGTTTCTGCATCAAACCCCCCTGCAAACTGGAATAAGATCCAACGCATCAATTTGTTTGCTGTTTCCAACAGAATTCGAGCTCAAGTTTTTATGCTCAAAATCAGAAAATAAAATACAGTTTGCAGGCATTACTTTGGGATAGAATGTTTTGTGGTAAGGGATTTGCAGAAACAGTCAACATGGATGCAACGTTATCCATGTCCGGTAGAGCCAGCACAGTCAACTTTCTTTGTTACTTATTTCTGTTTTCTGTTAACCTTTCACATTTGACATCATCCAAAACTAGAAAGTAATCGTACCTGATGAACACGGAATGCAAAACGGACACCTTGCAGAAGACAAAACTCTCTGTTTTGCTGCTTTCGTGTCCCACCCAATGCATCAAGTTCAGAAATTACACGTTTCATGTAGTTCCTTGCCAATCGCAAAGATGAAAGCTTGACCTGCAATGAGAAGTAATGGAATTTGACAAGAAACAACAACGTGACCATTTAATGGCAAGAAACAATTGCATTTATACTTAAAATCTTCTGAGGCACCAAAGCAACTCTTAGGTTGTAAAATCTTCAGAATCTTTATGGCAAGTAATGTCCTAGTGAGTTCAATTGTCTTACTGAATCATTTGTACAAAGAGTGAAAGCAATCACTTGTCAACTACCCTCTAGTATATTCATCTTTAACATTACTGAAAGATGCAAGTCCAAGTTCCTGTTAATGGGATTATACACTGCAAAGAAGGATCCAACGCCCCAACTCTGGAATTATTATATAGAATGAAATCTACAGATGTGAAGCATACCTTGCCAACAACACCTGAATCAAGTAACCAATTAACAGGAACTCCAGATTCCTTATACAGTAAAATAGATTTGTCCCTTGTACGTAAGAGTGTATATATGGTATCTTCGACTCTGACAAAATGTGAAAGAACATAGAGATTGTAAATTGGCATTCCAATTGCTTACAATGATTAAAAAAAGAAGAAGAAGAAGTTAAGAACTCTGTACAACCTCCAAAGCTCATAAAAATTAATATGAAACTCCTCAACACAAAAGAGATTAATGCAAGTTAGGTGAAATGATTGAAAAGAAGATAGGGGCATGTCAAATTAGTTCTGTTCTATTGAATGAAAATCCAAACGAAGAACTGTACATACTTTTGAAGAAGTTTGCACATTTTCAGCAAAGCAGCTTCACATCTGAGGTTGGGATCATCAACAAAATTGATGGTTTCCTTCTCTAATTTCACTAGGTCCTGGTACTTGCAAGCTGCCTCTCTTAATGCATCAGCTTTTGCTTCAGGCCAATCGAAGTGTTTGAGAACAGCCCGTTCATCAGCCTAATAAAATTCATGAAAATGGAATAGATGATTTAGCTTGTTATCTTCTTTTTTCATGTTTTTCAGAGAAAAAGGTATGCCTAATTGTGTTCATTAACATGCTCCAATAGAACGAGTTCAAGCTAAAATTTTGAATTCTTGCTTAATACTAAAACCCACGAGCTGGTTAACATTAAGAACATCAAAGCATGCTTTACTTGCAAATTACATTGTTCCCAAGAAATGAAACCTTTATCAGTGTAAACCTCAAGTACCTAGCATATCTGAGCAGATGAAATTTGGTGGCATACCAAGAAGGAGAGTTCCTCATCTAGCCAGTTTACAAAGGCCACTAGATCTTCTACGTCGGTGAAGGAAGCTGCTCGAACTTCAGTTGCCAATGACTGGACAAAATCACCTTGGGTTTCCACATCATCTTTTACCTGAACCAGCCAATGTGTTTGGAGTTTGAATAACAAAGTCCTACAATTCCATTTCAGAATAGGAGAATCTATAGAACTGAAGACTAAATTTAACTTACAGCTAAGAGGTATGCTGATTTGCTCTCAATCTCCCCAACCATGTCACTTTTAGCAGCTGATGCATCAGTTCCTGAAGAAAAAGAAGATGGTTTATCCTGCCTTGCCTCACGTTTCATCAATGTCTGGTAAAATTCAATGAGTTCAGTAGCTCGTTGAACTTTATCCCCAGTTCCTGCCCCTCTAGGTAAACTTCCCGTCAGTTGAAGAGGAGGAGGTGGTCCGCCAGGTTGTGGTGGTGGGAGTCGTGGTGCACCTGGGGCAAGAGGTGAGGATCGTGGGGCACCTGCGGAAGGAGGTGGAGGCCGTGGGGCACCTGAGGGAGGAGGTGGGGGTCGTGGGGCACCTGACTGAGAAGGTGGAGCTCGTGGGGCACCTGGAGGAGGAGGAGGTGGAGTTGGGCATATCCGGATTGAAAGATTTGTTTTCGTGCCAGCTTGAGACCTAGCAGATGGTTTAGGAGGTGGCCTAGGCACCCTAGGAAGCCTCCTCTGAATGTGTCCAATTTTCATCTTGCTTATTGTTTGGGAACCAATGGCCTTATCATCATTAGATTGATCACCTGAATCACCAGAAGCAACCACTTTCTCCTTTACTTGAGGAAGATTTGGTGGCAAAGTTACAGGTTCCTCTCTCCCTGCCTTTGCTTCAGACCCAAAACTAGGATTGTCAACAAGCTTCTCTGCTCTTACTTGTTCTTCTTCTTGCTTAATTTGCTTCTTCGTTGCTAAGGCCAACTTATCGTGGTCTCTATATACAGGATCTTTTTCATCTAAAATTCCATTAACTGATTCAGACATCAATTGGACTGATGGTGCAATAGCACTCAGCAAGTCACTAGAAGAAACTTGTGTTCTAATGTTTCTAAGACTTGGACTTTCAGGACAGCCAATAGTTTCCTCCTCCATTGCCCTAAAAGTATCATTGGCTTCACTATCCCCTGCATTCCTCAGCATTAAGATCTCCAATGAATCTTGGCCAATGACTTTTGCTTGTCCTGCTTCACGAACCTGAAGATTAGGATCTTGTCGGTGATGAAAGAGCGCTTGAATTATATTCCCTGAGATCTGAGAAGAATTCTCCAGTTGCAACTCTGGAAATCGGATGATCAAGCGGTCACCCGGCAGATTAAATAAAAGGCAGCATTCTTGAATGTTTTTCACATCCTCCGCATTGACTCAACTACCCATTAAATAATATTACAGACAATAATATTTCCTCACAACTCATGACACAATACTAATATTTATTAGTGGATGTCTCTGTACTTTGAATCATATTTTAAAGAATAAGACGGACCTTCAATTGTTTTTCATTAGAGATTTAAAGCATTACAGAGCCTTAACTCTTAAGAATAGAAATAGAAGGCATCACTCCTCCCATATAATCAAAATCCACATATTATATATATTTGGATACAGCAATCTAATTCTTCATGCTTTCATACTAACTAATTTATTTTTTAATCCCATCTTGTCAAGCAAGTCATTAAGCAATAAAATTGTTATGCCTAACACCATAAAATGATGTCCTTAATAATTTGGCGTGCAAAATCTAAGTTTAGCTGCCATAAGGCACGTTGTGACGACAATCAGTAACAAAGGAATGCGATTAAGCAATGAAAAAAGGTAATGTCGAGGAAGAGGCAGATAATGGAATCAGATGGAAGATATAGAGAAGATGGCTTAGGGCAAAATGCTATCTTGATGGGTCAAAATGCCGCCATCACAATTTTCAGGTGCAATATATCATTATAGTTATGCAAATCATCTTGTTGAGCCAGTCCTCTCCCAAAATTTTCCTTTTCGATGACTAAACATGCAAGCTATTGTCATATTATGCATAGCATGTTTGATAGTTGATGCTATCTCAAAATAACTGGGGATAAGATGGAGACAGATGAAAGGTGATCTTTTAAGCTTGTGATGTTGATGGAGGGAATCTACAAGAAACCAAAGGTTAAGGGATATTGCTAAGTCATTGGGGTATCCTCTTATGCTCAAGTTAGAGAAAAAATATCCTTTTATATATGTTTGTCAAGGGCATCATAGTAATTTGAGCACAGTAAGATTGTCATATTCTAGTTATTAGAGTTGACTTTTTAAGATCTTCTCGAAGTCGAGTCTCCAATGGCTTAGTCGCTTAACACTCTCTCTTTCAAAGTATCATTTTTCTTTTTATATGGTACCTCGTAACTTAGTATGATGATAACTCATAGTCTATGATACTGATACATGATGGATCAAGAACGTTGGCACATGAAAACTTGATATGATGACACTTTCTAGTCTTTCTGTAACACTAACATCATTCGATGTTGATCAACCTCCCTTTAAGAATGGCTTCCTTCATGTGGTTAATTTTTTTTCTTCTTACGCCAGCATGGGCTTTATATTATGCTATTCTAGCTAGCCATGTTAATCCATGTCAAAGCCCCACCACTTTTAGTTAGAGATGCCACTTACGATGTATTTTGGTTAAAGGGGTAAAGAGAGTTATTTTATGATTAGCAGAGTAAGTCAACCTTTAGTGGTGCTCATGAGAGCTATATGTTCCTTACGTGTTGGCTTGTGGATTGCTTAATGCCTTGCTGACGCCACTTTGCTTAATGGAGACAACAATAACTTGCTAACCTTGCCTTAGCTTTAGTAGTTGACAAAAAATTTAATTGCATCTTTAAAGAAAAGCCTGACTCCATGGCAACTTGTTAGTTCAAAAATAGCTCGATAACCCCTTCTTGGTTCTTAAAGTCATCAACCATTTCATGACTTCGTTTTGGTGTGTTAAAACCATCGAGTAACTTTCCTTCCATGTGGTTTTTCTGTGTTTTATGGTAGGCCTTTTCTGTCAATTGCATAATTAATTACCTCATTTTCCATGTATTGTATTTGATATCCTTTCATATGGTGTGAGATTAATTACCTGTTTTTTCTCACTTTTCTATTTGACCTCTTTTTGGTACTTAGTGATCGTGGATTGGTGTTTTTTTATTTTTGTTTTTTATAAATACCATTTTTACCTTTTCTCGGATACTTCATCTTTACCTTTATCATTTTTTTTGTTAGGAAATTGTCCTTTTTTAATGTTTATTTAGTTTCTTCAGCTTCACAACTCACCATTTGAACTCAATTAGCTATGAAAAGATGATAAGAGAGTTTATTTCTCTTTATTCATCATCTTCGACAAATAAAGCATACAGTCCTGCCTTTTAATGCCTTTGTGTCTATGAGGAAGCTTTAGTTACAAAGATTAGAATACTTTACTTATAATTTTTCTAGGACCTTTTTTCTTTTTATAATATCTCCTTTAGCCAACTTAATACTAGAAGCTGGTATTTAATAATGGCTTATAGAAGAGCCATGGTATCAACCAATTTTGACCACTTTTCCTTAGATGTATTCACTAAACTTTTTTTTTTTTAAAGTCTTCATTCAAATATGAAGGTTGGCATTCCTTTGTGGCTTAGGCTAAGAGGTCTATTTTTAGTCTCATTCCCTATAAATTAAATTAGTGGAAGCATAAGTTATTTCTTCTTTTACTAGCAGAGTAATTATAAGAGTCAGTATGTTTGGTCTTCTCAACCTTACTTAGGTAGGTCTGACCCTAACCTTTTTTATCTTTATAATAAAGAGATTTCAAATGCCCTTTACAATCATGCTCTGATAGACATGGATAAGCATATAAACATTAAACTTATGTTTGTAGCTCATAGCTTTACGCAATGACTTACTCATTGTAATCCATTAATGCCACCCACTTTTCCTCCTTTGTTTCCTTCATGTTCTTCACCTTTTTTGACAGAGAAGTCTCCTAGCATAGTAGTTACTAAAGGTAATGCTACCAAAAAGTAATAGGCGCTAGGATTGCAACACGTGTATGGAAATCCCCAAGCGAAATGTGTGATGTGGGAACCTGAAAGGTGAAAGAACAATTAGGGGCATCACTATTAGCTAGGGTACCTTCTGACACTTAAGTTTGTAAAAATGTTAGTAGAGTTTTAGTGGATTAGAACTTGTTTGAATCATGCCTTAAGCCTTCTTTTATAGATGTGTTAGGGGTGTATGTTTGTCATTTCATCTTTGTAGATTTTGACTTAACCTTGGTAGGTAAGACATGACTTATCTTTACGATAGTGCAGATTATAGGTTCTCTTATGATTTGATCGACATCTATTATAAGACCTCGATGGTAATGATTACCTTCTGGTTGAACCCTATTGATAGGCGGTCGCTTCACTACTTTGACACAATTGACACTAGTCTCTTTTGTGTTGTCACCCTTTTAACATAGACCCATATTATGGGAGAATGTGTTGAGATGTTTGATCTCACGATGAAGAGCCAGTTTTAAATGTTAAGGCCCTAAGGGAACTTGGCTAAATCAAAAGTCTATTACTCATTTAGTTGAAAGAGTCTGTTGGTGTATTTTGATGTGAAGGAGTGAATGTGGTCCGCCTTCTTATCATTGGCTCACTAGTCACTAATCTTACCATTAACACCTTAATGATGTGATTTACTGCCTTTTGTAGGCCTAACCATGTAGCCATCTAATGGACAGGCCAATTGAGTCCTCATGCTGACTAGGTCGGGCCCATTAGTGGTCGGGTCAATTAAGCTTGCTTTCAGATTAGTCGAGTTTCCTTATGGACTGCTTAAGTCTCTTTACGATTGGGTCGATTGGGTCTAAAGGTAGTGGACACGTTGGTTGAGTCTGCTAGTGAACCGATCGATCGAGTTGGCTTACGAATATGTTACTACTATTTTATTCGAGCTAACCTTCCATCGCTTGTCACTTCGTATTCAGCACACGCCTTACATATAAAATGATTTGATTTTCCATTTATGAGCTTTTATCATCTTAATTTTTCTGACAAGTGCTATCATATCTTTGTCATCATCAACTAGTGTCAATCCTCTTGGGCCCCTTAAAAGGCTTCTCTGGTATTGGTTGTTCATTGGCCTAGATATCTTCAGGCTTTTTGTTGTATCTTTTTGGTATTCTATGGTCTTATCCATATAGGCTTGATCTCTAGTGCATTTTTTGGGCATGACCATGGGGTTTTGGCCTTTATGATCATGTTTATATATGTATACCCACTTGTTCATCCTTTAACGTGACTTTAGGACCCTAGCTAAATCCTTAGTCGAATGTAAAGGTGTTGTCTTTATACTTGGCAGTCGCTTACATGGGAATCATGTGTTCCTTAGAACTTGGCCAATGCCTAAGCAGTCATGATCATCAAGGATTCTTTGGGACTTGGTCGTTTATGCAGTTATGGTCACCATGGGTTCCCTGAGACTTTACTATCACCCATGTAGCCATAGTCCTTTTTGGCTCTTTGGGACTAGGTCACCTCTTATGCAGCCATGGTCATCCTTAGCTCTTCTTAGGTTTGATTTTCTTTAACATGTTCTCTTTGGGGCGTCTAGCTAGATGCGTTAAAAGTAAAGGCATGTTCCCCAAGCAAAGACTTAAGCCATCACTTTGGCACTTTGCCTTCTATTCATTGTCGTTGCTTCATCACCCATGCATCATACTACACGCATCATTATTTCCACCTTACTGTTGTTGGCATCTTCCCTGGTAAAAGTTTTCCCCTTTACTTGTCCCTTTTCTTTCTCCATCTTTACCGTTTCTTTCAAGGTCATGGCCAATGCTTTCGCAACCTTCTACCATCGTAGTACGATGGAGAAAGAAAAGGGACAAGTAAGGGAGAAAACTCTTACCAAGGAAGACTCCAACAATAGTAAGGTGGAAATAATGATGCAGGTAGTACGATGCACGGGTGACGAAGCAATGGCAATGCATAGAAGGCGAAGTGCCAAAGTAATGGCTTAAGTCTTTGCCTAGGGAATGTGCCCTTACTTTTAACGCATCTAGCTAAGCGCGCCCAAAGAGAACATGTTAAAAAAAGTTAATCGAACCTAAGAAGAGCTAAGGATGACCATGGCTACATAAGAATTTTAGCGACTTTATTACCGTTTTTATTCCCAAAACTTGAGGAGAGGGCATGTCATCTTTGCCCATACTGCCCCTGTGTTTAAAAGTAGGCCTTAGCATTAGGTATTAGGATACCCTATCCCTAATTTGTTTAGGATTTGTGTACTTACTTCACAAATCTTCTTTCTAACTAATGCCCAAGAGCTAATACTTTGTCATAGGTTATTTGGCTTCATGGTTAAACCATTTCCTAGTCAAAACCTTCGCTAAATTATTTTATCTAAAATCTTCAGCCAAGTTGGGCTAGTACTTCTTTGTCCCTAGGGAAAGTTCATGCCTTTTTGGTCTTCCTCCATATGACTTGGATCACTGGATTTGAAAGTATTTCTATGTTAGTTAGGATGGTCTCTTAAAGTCACTTTGTATGTGGGGCTTTAATCCATTTCTCAGGTTCTAGCCCATTTTTTTTAGACTTGCACAACCAAAAGATCTATGAGGCTCTTCATGATCATCCAGCTCTTGACTTACATGAGATTTATGACTAGCCCACCATTTAGAAACCATAGCACAACCCCTAGACATTTTCATTTTACCTTAGTTTTATCGCCATCTTCGTAGTCATCCTTATTTTCTTTTGAAGCGTCAACCTAAGGTAGAGTCATCAAAGATCAATTTTTTTTTTTTTGGATTTTTATTGCTTTATTTTCTTTCTTTCATTTTTGCTAACAGTTTTTACTTTCTCTTTGCAACCCCATCTTTCAATGGTTCTAGTTTTGATATTTCTTTATAGCTTTTAATTTCAAGTCATTCCTTTGAAGAGATGACTCCCTACCTATGAACCTTGACCTTGTCAGAGGGAAGGCTAAGAGAAAAGTACCTTATAGTGAAGTCCAAAGCCACTCACTACGACGCACTACCTTAAGGGAGACCGTCATAATTCTGGCTCCTCAGAACTCTACTCTTGTTAACTCTATCGTTATCAGAGCAATTTATTCCACCGTTGTAATTTTGACATTGTTGCCACCATTGATGATCTCGTTTTTTATTTCTTCAGCACCTCAAGTGGTTCTTTCTACCTCAACAACCATACCAAGTGTTTTGGGGTGCTTTTGGCATCAAAATTTGTTCCTTACTAGGGGATTTGAATTACATATATGTGCCTTTCAAACCCCATTTGCCTTGTCATGGCCAAAAACCTAACCCCACTGGTGATATGCATCGAACCACTCCTAGTTCTTTGGGCAGGTAGCTTTTTTTTTTTATTTTCTCTTTTCTTCTTCCTTCTTTTTATTTATTATTATTGACTCCCATTTCTTCTTCTTTTTTAAAACATTATTGAAGGCTCAGGGGCCATAAGATTTTTTCTTTAAGAAGCAAAGAGATGTAAGGCTTTGACCACTGAACTATGGACTTCCAAGCAAGATCAAGATCTTAACATCTTAAGCACTTAAATCTCGTGAGTCAACATCGAGCGAAATCATGCCTTTAAACATAATACTGCTTTAACGAAAGAAGAATCATCAAAAGTAAAAGAGGTCGAGCTTCTCAAGGCCCACCTTGCCAATGCGGAGAAGGATTTGGCTACAGTTAAGGTAGATTTTGACTCCCATTTAATGGTTGCTTACCACAAAGTGATCGAGGTCTTTAAGGAGTTTGAGGCCTTCTCAAAGGAAAAAAAGGGCTTCTCAAAGGAAAAAGAGGCATTCTTAAAGGAAAAAGAGGCCTTGTTAGCTCCATGATGCCTATAAGCAATAAATGGCTCAGATTTTGATGATAACAATGAGTATGCATGATATAATGAAGTTGCTAATTGTGTAGCATGATTAAACTCAAGGATATCAAATGTGAGGCCAAGAAGCAAGCATAAGGATCTATGTGAAGAAATAGCAAACTAGATCCTAGATAGGATCAGGCTTTAATATGTAAAAAACAATTTTGCTCTATTAGATAAGAAATCATACATACACTTCATGCATTTTCCCGTTTAAGACTTTGAACTTAGAAACAAATGATTTTAATGGGTTCCATTCAAACGATTTTTAAGAAAGCTTTCAAATTGATCTTAACTGAATAAAATACATTTTAAAAAAATTAGGATTGAAGTCTAACGACAGAATAGCATGAAGGCATAAGTGAGAGAGAGAAACGACATTACCACTGACTGGTATCACCAAGAGAGGACCAACGTTACCATTAGACCTACTACCTTTTGAGACATATAAGTCTGGTACTTCTGATGGCCGACATTACCAAAAAATCACAGGCACTACCACTAGACCCACTGCCTCTTTTAGTCATATGGTACTACTAGTCACTACCATTTATCGACATTGCCAGGAAGTTATAGGCACTACCACTTGACCTACTACATCTTTAAGGCACAATAGTCTGATAGAATCGCTCCTTTACTAGTACTACTAGTGACTAATACTGCCAGAAGACTAGAGGCACTACCACTTGAGCTACTAGACCTTCAAGGCATTGGGGTCCGATACTATCAATTAAGTTAAATTTTTGAGTTCAAATCAATTAAGCAGTACTATCAGTTGTCAAATGGTACTATTGATTTGGGATTTTAAAATTTATGATTTTGAATGCAATAACTATATTTTTAGATCTAGGCATAAATATCTTTTTTTTTTAATTCAAAAACACAACTCTCTAGTAATCTCTCTTGAAATCACTCATCTTTGAGCAAAGTAGTCTATTATGATCTTTTTTGTACTAGATCCATTCTTATGAGAGTTCATTAGCTTTTAAAGCTATCTTTTTTTGGTGAGATTTAGGTATAAAGGTGTGGGTACAACTTGTTGTATTCAATCTTGGTAAGGGAATAGCTAAGAAGTGTTTGCAAGAAAGTCAAGTAGTAAAATCTTCAAGCGGAGACTTGAGGTCGTGGATGAAGGCAAGGTTTAGCCAAACCACATAAATCTTGTGCTTCCTCTCTTGCCCTTTTTTTTTACTATTTATTACACGTATAACTTCATTGTTTGCTTTATATTATTGAATATTTGCCTAGATAAATTCTATTTGTCAAGTTATGAAAAGAAAATTAAAAATACCCAATTCATCTCCCTTTTGGTTACTATTTAAAAGGGTAACAGACCTTTGCTAATGACACCTGTATGACAGATCTCTAAGATATTAAGAGGAAGCTGCTAGGGACCCATCCTAAATGAGACACTTCGTTTATTAATTTGATGGATGAAGAAAAGGCGATTACTGCTAATGCTTTAGTAGGTAAACTGTCCATAGGGAGAGTCTCTTTTAATAACTCTTAAAGAGCTTCATCGTTTCTTTCGTTTTAGAACTTTTTTGGTTTCAAACTCTTTGTAAGCTCTGTTTAATGAAAACGTCTCTTTCTCTTGCCATTGCTTATTTCTTCGAATTCTTTTTGCCTTTGACTTAACTTTGGAAATTATAACCTAACTTTGGCTTGACTAGGCTTTTTTTTTTTTTTTGACGCATCTTTCTTCCAATGTCTTCATGGCTTGATTCTTTTGGCCTCATCCTTAGCCCATCATAACTTGGTTTTTATGGCTCTTTTGCCCTTTTTCATTTGCTTTTTAAGCTTTTATAGCTTGCCCTTTACTATTCTTACCATTTAGCCCTTCATAGTTTACCTTTTAGGCTTTCATGGCTTGCCTCTTCCAACCTTGACCTTTTGACTTTTCGTAGCTTTCCTTTTATGGCTCTGTAGGTTTGTATGCAGTATGAATTCATCCTTATCTCGACTGGCATAACCGCTTTGGTGCCAAAGGTAAGGAAAAACAAAGTTTTTCCTATCACTGTTCCACTTGTGGTTCAATATGCCCATAAGATGTTGTGAAGTTCTTCTGCCCAGACCTTTTTTGCACCATTAACTTTTGTCTTAAGGGCTTGTAAGATTGTTCTATTTGTCACTCTACTTGACCATTAGCCTATGGGTGTCCTATCGAGTTGAAACTTAGTTCAATTGCAATTTCTCAATATTCTTGACAAATTTGGTAACTTGAAATTGAGTCTCATCATTAATGATGATTGCTCTAGGGATGCCAAAACAACATATAATGGATTTTCAAATGAAATCCCATATTGTATGGGTGGTGATAATTGATATCCCTTCAGTCTTTATCCATTTTATAAAGTAGTTAATGGTTACCATCATAAACTTTTTTTGTCTAGTGGTCATTAGGAATGGTCCAAGCAAATCCATTTCCCATTAAGCGAACTACCATGGGAGCATCATCGAGTTGATTAACATGGTGGGGACATTCACTAATGGTGCAAATTTTGACCCTTTCCACATATTTGCTTACATCCTCTTTAAAGGTAGGCCAATAATATCCTTGTATAAGTATCTTATACGTCAAAAAATGTGCGTTAATATATAAGCCGCACACCCCTTGAGCACCTTAGTCAAGATATACTTTCGCTCTTTTAGGGCCAAAGAGAAAAGTAGTAGGAGAGGGAAAGATCCTTTGTAGAGTTGTTATTCCATCAACAAAAACCAAGTTGAGTGGGCATGCATCTTTTTGGCCTCCACTTTATCCTAGGAAGTTTTTCATCTTCAAGAATCAATGAAAATATGTCATCCAGTTCTCTCACGTATCTACTGGCATGACGATGGGCTTATCCACGCTCGATGATTTCAACATTTCGATTTTCACCTTTCTAGCAAAGTCGATTTTTATAGCTACTACAGAGCATTTGCTTGAACGCCTTCCTCCCTCTAAACTTAGCCGATGTTAAACTTTTCAAATCCTTAGGCCATCTCTTTGACCTATTTCAGATACTTAAGCATGCGCTCTTCTCTAGCTTTATATTCTCGTAGCACCTACTTCACAACCCATTGAGAGTCACTATTAACTTTTACTTCACTTATTTGTAATTCTCTTGTCAATCGCAAGCTTACAAATAGTGCCTTTTACTTTGCTTAACTGTTAGAGGTAGGCAACTCTAACTTAAGAACATAGTGGTATTCTAAGCTTTTGAGGCCTTTTACAAGGATTTCAAACTCTACTTCCTAATTTTCCTATTGCTCCACCTACCCATAATTCCCATGAGAAATCAGAGTTTGCTTTTAGTAGTTGTTTCTTTCCTTAGTCTGTCGCATAGTTCCTTCATCGGCTTGTCTTATGTTTGTGGCCTCTTTGATCATCAGGACAATGATTGCCCTACAGCTTTTCCCTAGTAACAAAGATATCATAATGTATAAAAGGCATATGGCATTTCGTTGTGTGCTAAAGGAACAATTGTTGGTTGTCGAGATCAACAAATAAAATTCTTAAATTTTTGCTCAAAAGATTAAACTTATAGTATAAATGAGCAAGGTTGTCTTCACAGAGATTTGTTAGATTTATTTTATAAAAAATAAAATTACAAAAAGAGTTTGAGAAATTAAAAGTAGATAAAATAAGAATAATAGAAAATAAAAAAAATTAATGTAATAGAGTATCCAGTCAAAGGAATAATTTCAGGTTTGATTTAGGAATTGATCATTAATGCAAAGATAAAAATCTTTTAATCTTCACTGAATTAGTTATAGTTATTGGTATGAGTTAACAACCTGTTTTTTCTTACTTCTTTGATAA
Organism: Moringa oleifera; assembly: GCA_021397835.1. NCBI lineage: Eukaryota > Viridiplantae > Streptophyta > Magnoliopsida > Brassicales > Moringaceae > Moringa > Moringa oleifera. The sequence goes on along the minus strand of JAJFZO010000191.1, from coordinate 6,464,943 downwards.
TCAGGATACGATCTTTGATTATTTTCTTTGTCAATAAATAATTCTAAATATGATCTTAGGATTTAATTTTTCTACAACATTAAAAATTAAAAAAATTACTAATTCTAGACAATAAACACATGTGTAGGTTTATTTACTACTTATATTAGAACACTTAAACAACTACGAATTTAAAGTTCTAATTAGTAATCTATTATTTTGATGATTAAAAAAATGATACTTTTTGTTATAGTTAACCAAAATAATATTTCTAATAAGTATAAAAATGTATAAATAATAAAGAAATAAAAAAAAATAAAGTCCATTAAATCTCACAATTCTTGAAGAATCAAACCCTTGATTATCCTCTGACTAGAAGATATGTTTAGCAATCCACGAAAAGAAAAAGACCTAAGAAAAGAGGAAGGTAAAAATTAAACTCTACATGTTCCTTTGAAAGAACTACCTCTTTTTTATATAATAATCCCTAAATATAATAATCTATTTTAACTAGGACTCTTAAAGATAAATTAAGATAAAGGTAAAATTCTACAACTATAAAAGATAAAGTCTTAGTTCGGTGAAATTTTAATGCAATTAAGTGTGCCAACGCCTTATGCAAAGATATTTTCTAGTTCATCCACATCTTTTAGGTCTAACTTTTCATCTTTAAATAATGAATTTGAGTCCATCTTAGTTGAGTCTGTTAATCCACCTTACTAAATATAAAACATAATCAAAATCCAAAATTTAATCATTTATAACTAATAAATATATAATAATATATGTGACCATTATGCATTCTATCAAATCTCCCACACTTAAATAATGCTTGTCCTTAAGCTTATAATAATTCAAGCTAATTATCTCACCTCACCATCCTTCCTTCTTCTTCTTTTGCTCATCTAAAATAATATATTATTTTTTCATACATTAAAACATAAGATCATAAAAGAATTCTCATAAATAACATACATGATCAGTAATCACCTTAATGATTTTATTGAACTTAAAATGTATAAGATCTAACACCTTCTCCTTAGATTCACTCATTCACTCAAAGTGTTATGGAAAAAATATTTCAATAAGCTCTCAAGTCAATACATAGCAAAATTTTATCATAAACTTGCTTGTATATCATGTCCTTTTTACTAATAAATGAATTAAAATGCAAAAATTTAAAAGTTTTAAAACGGGTTGTCACGGAGCTTAGGTAAGGTATGAAAAAAGGGTTTTGGGTTAATGGAATTGAAAGAATCATACAAAACTTTTTTCACACAAAAATTTATGAAGTAATATCAAAAGATTGCTTCAATCACATCACAGACATCCAAGTAATGAGACTTTTAAATCATTTTTTTCTCAATCCTTTTCAATTTTTTTTCTTATTCCTTCTTTCTTTTCAAATGTCTTTTCTCTCTTTTTCATTAATCTTTCTAAGACTTTTTTTTTCTCATTATTTTTTTTTTCAATACAACTTGGATCGTTGATTCCTAATATTTAGCAATTTTGCCTAAGATAAGTGAAAACTTCATGTGAATAAGCTCATGTAATCCCTCAATTTAGGGTTCAAAAGAAAAATCAAAAGAATGGTTTATTATAGCTTGTATGATGGTTAAATTCCAAAGAAAAAGCTAAGGCTCAAAGTTGGCTCTCTAGGGGTATATGAATATGGTAGGCTTTTCAAAAAAGGCTAAATATGTTAAAGAAAATTATTTTAACCTAAATACCCTAATTGATTCAATACATCTAATCCTTTAAAGGAATGATTCAACATATATAACAAAGCAAATTTTAGAAAAATGAACTATGTATGACACACACAAAGAAAAAAAATTGAACATAAGGTAATATATGCTCATTGGCCTAAAACTCACCAAAAAAGGTTATATGTGTTAGATCTCATATAATTTTCAATTCAATATATCATCAAAAAGAACTAATCATAGTATAGTAAATGAGAATTTAAAATCATATTTGCATACATAAAACTTTTTTTATTCTTTTGGAATAAGCATTGGAATGATCTAGAACTCAGAATAGAGAAATCACAAACACAAATTAAGTATCTTTCAGAGCAAAATTTTCTTATATTTTAAATATTTTAGAAAAAAAATGGCAAAAATAAAAAACAATAGTATGTTAAAGACTCTCCCCTACACCTACATCATACATTATCCTTAATGTATTAAAAATAAATGCTCAAAAATGATAAAAGAATAAGAGAAGTAGGAAACTCTCTGAATATATTAAGCATCATTGAAACTCCATTTATTGCTGGGGAGATGAGAATGATGGATCGAATTTCATCATTTTATGGAGTGTTTTCTGATCTATTTTCATTCTTGATAGCTATTGTCAGGTGCATTCAAGTTGCTCATCATATTGCCCTTATCTCCTTTTTTTTTCTTTTTTAATAAAAAATCATAAAAATAAATTACTAAAAAAAATTAAAAATTTGGGTTGCCTCCCAAAAAGTATCTTTCTTTAACGTCTTTCGCTAGATGTTGTCGATTCTTAATTATAAGTTGGATATTGTAAATCAATTTTGTTAACATCATGTGCTTGAAAGCCTTCATACAAAGGCTTTAAGTGATGGCTATTAACATTAAAAATCTTACCGGTATCTGGACTTTGAATTTTAACTACACCATGAGAAAACGCATTAGTAACAATAAAAGGTCTTAACTATCTAGAATGTAACTTACCAAGAAATAATTTGAACTTAGAATGGTAAAGAATAACTTTTTGACCAACAAAAATTTTTTTCCTGGAAATCATGCGATCATGGTAGGCCTTTGTTTTTTCCTTGTATATTTTTGAGCTCTCGTAAGCATCTTTACAAATTTCTTCCAGTTCTTGTAAGCATCGTAACCCCTATGTTCTAGTTCTACTAGAAGATGACATGGTTTTTCAAATACCAAATGATAAGGAGACATACCTATAGGGGTCTTATAGGTTGTTCAATAAGCCCATAGTGCATCATCAAGTCGCATACTCCAATCCTTCTTATTTCGGTTGACAGTCTTCTCAAGTATAGACTTGATTTTTCTACTAGATACTTCAGCTTGTCCATTTATCTGCGGATGATAAGTAGTAGAAATTTTATGGGTAACATTATACTTTTTCATTAAAGCTTCCACCACTCTATTGCAAAAGTGAGTTCTATGATCACTTATTATAGCCTTCCTTATTCCAAACCTAACAAAAATATAAAATTTGACAAAATCTACAATCAATTTAGCATCGTCAATACAGGTAGCTTTAGCTTCTATCCATTTTGACACATAATCCATAGCAAGAATGACATAAATATTATTACAAGAAGAAGGAAAAGGACCCATGAAATCAATACCACATACATCAAATATTTCACAAACAAGGATAAAAGTTAGTGGCATTTAATCTCTATGTCCTAAATTTCTAGTTTTTTGACATTGTTCACAAGTCTTACAAAATATGTATGAATCATGAAATAGAGTAGGCCAAAATAATCCACACTCTAATATCTTGTAAGTTGTTCTCTTAGGATCAAAGTGTCCTCCGTATGCATACGAATGACAAAAATTTAAAATAGAATTAATTTCATGTTCAACCACACATGTTCAAATAATTTGGTCAGAATAATATTTTCATAAGTAAGGGTTATCCCAAACATAGCTTCTAACATTTTTTTTAATTTTATCTTTTTGTACTCTAGATAAAATCACTTGGTAATATTTCACTAACTAAGTAATTGGCAATATCAGCATATCAAGGCCTTGTCTTGTGAATAGAAAAGAGATACTTATATGAAAAGTTATCTTTTAATGGTGATGACTCTTCACTTTTGCTAAGATGATCTACAACCAAATTTTCTGTACCTTTTTAATCACGTATTTTCAAACCAAACTCTTGTAGTAAAAGTATCCATTAAATAAGTCTAGGTTTTGCCTCCTTTTTTGAGAGTAAATACTTGAGAGCTGCATGATCAGAATAAAAAATCACTTTAGTACTAAACAAATATGAGCGAAATTTTTCTAAAGCAAACACAATGGCTAAAAGTTCTTTTTCTATTATGGAATAATTGCTCTGTGCACTATCAACTATTCTTGAAGCATAATAAATAGCATGAGGAGTTCTTCCAATTCTTTATCCAAGAACAGCACCAATTGCATGATAGCTCGCACCACACATGATCTCAAATGGAAGATAATTGGTGCAGTTGTTAACATATCCTTCAACTTGTCAAATGCATCTTTGCATGCCTCATTCAATTCAAACGCCATATCTTTTTGTAGTAGCCTACATAAGGGTTAAGTGATGTTGGAAAAATTCTTGATAAATCATCGGTAGAATCTTGTGTGTCCAAGAAAAGAGCGAACTTCCCCTACACTTGCGAGGTAAGATAAAGATTTTATAATTTATATCTTAGCTTTATCAACTTTAATTTCCTTAAAGTATACAACATGTCCTAGAATAATACATTAATTAACCATAAAGTAACACTTTTCATAATTTAAAACAAGGTTCTTTTCTATGCATCTTCTAAGTACTTTTGTAAGGTTAGTTAAACATGCATCAAAAGAATCACCATAGACTGTAAAGTTATCCATAAATACCTCTATGATGTTCTTTATATAATCAAAAAATATACTAACCACACACCTCAGAAATGTAGCAAGAGCATTATAAAGTCCAAATGGCATGCGTCGATATGCAAAAGTACCAAACGGGCATGTGAATATGGTTTTCTCTTAATCTTCAGGTGCAACAAGAATTTGATGAAAACGTGAATAACTATCAAGACAACAATAATGGGTATGACATGCTAATCTTTCTAGCATTTGATCAATAAATGACAGAGGAAAATGATCTTTTCCAATTGATGCATTTAACTTCCTATAATCTATACATACCCTCTATCCATTTTGAATACGATTGAGTATTAAATCACCACCAGGATTTTTTATTGTTGTTATATCTATTTTCTTTGGAACAACTTGAATTGGACTTACCCATTCACTATCTAAAATTGGATATATCATGCATCAAGAAGTTTCAAGATCTCTTTCTTTACAACTTCCATCATAGGCGGATTCAATCTGCATTGGAGTTACTTGGAAGGTTTACAATCTTCCTCTAATAGTATCCAATGGATCCATGTGGAAGGATTTAATCCCTTAATGTAGACTATGGTCCAACCAATGGCCTTTTTATGCTATTTAAGTACTCAAATCAATTTTTCTTCTTCCAAAATAGAAAGTTTATTAGAGATTATGATTGCAAGATCTCTTTTTCTCTTAAAAATGCATACCTTAAATAATCTGGTAGGTGTTTTAGCCCTACTTTTTGTGCCTATATAATAGAAGGAAGGAGTTTTGTATGAGAAAAAGGAAAATCAACATAAGAAACATCATACCTCATAGGTTATAATGATTCTAATTCATGAATTGTATCTTGCAACTTCTGCAAGATTTTTTACGATCTTTCAAAACTTAAACTCTTATTAAGTAAAACTTTTAACTTATCTTCATCACTCAAATTAAGAATTTTCTATGCTAAAGGTTCAATAACATCCATAGCAAAAACAAAAGACAAATTACTAGGATATCTCATGGCATCATAAATATTAAATTTAATAATTTCACTATCAAATTTTATTGTGAGTATACCATCATGCATATCAATTTTTGTCTTGGATGTTTTTAGAAAAGATCTTTCTAAAAAAATTAATGAGTTAGATGAATCATTTTCCTCCATATTAAGCACATAAAAATCAGCTAGAAAAATCAATCCATTAACTTGCACTAGAACATCCTCCTCAAATCCCTCAGGATACACATTAGATCTATCAACAGTTGAATATTCACACTAGTTTCTTTTAATGGTCCAGCATTTAAAGATGAATAAATGGATAATGATATGACATTTATTGAAACACCTAGATTTAACATCGCTCTCTCAATCTTAAAATTACCAACTTTGTAAGGAATAGTAAACATCCATGGGTCCTTATATTTAAGAAGTAATTTTTTCTAAAGAACAGCTTGAAACATTTTTTCCCATACCTAAAAATTCATCACCTTTTAATTTTCTTTTATTGGTGCATAACTCCTTTAAAAATTTGGCATATCGAGGTACCTATTTAATTGTATCAAGTAAAAGAATATTTACCTTTATCTTGTGAAAGGTATCAAAAATCTCTTTTTCTTCCTCTTCATTCTTCTTAGATTTAGATAATTTAAAAGGAAAGAGAGGAATTAGCATGGAAGTTTTTAGTTGCTCTATATTAGATCCCTTAGGCTGATCAAGCTTTGGTTAAGGAACTACTTTTTCAATCTTTTCTCTTAGGATGCATCCTTTGGTGGTCTTGCTAGGTTCCTTTTAACTCAGTTCCACTCCTTAAGATAATTGCAGTAGCATTCTGTTTTAGGTTGATAATAATTTTTGAAGGCAATTTTCTTTGAGATTCTAATCTATTCATGCTAGTTCACCTACTTGATCTTCTAACTTTTTACTACTTGTTGTTATCTCCTACTGAAATTGTTGTGTGTTAAATGCAAGTGATTTAACAATTTCTTTAAGAAACATACCTGAATTTGAATAAGCTTGTGGTGGTGAAGCTAGTTATCTACATTGAAATTGAGGTCTTGCTCCATGATTAAGAATGGGATGATTCCTCTATCCTAGGTTGTATGTATTTCAATAAGGATCATACTTCCTTTGTGGCAAACCTAAAAATTCTCTAACTACATTAGCATCCTTCGAAGGATCATCTTAAAGTGTAGGGCATTTGTCAGTTGGATGGCCAGTAGCAGCAAAAAATCTCACAAGCTTTAACTTATTGGATATTTCCTACAGCCAATTATTAAACAAAAGAAGTTATGTTGGCTATTTGATTTTCAAGAGAAGATATATTTACTTCATTAATTCTTTTTAGAGATGTATCTTGTCCGAATCTAAATTATTGTGAGTTAACAGCCATGGTGGAAATCAAATCCCTAGCCTCACTAGGAGTTTTATTTACTATAGCACCTCCACTAGCTGCATCCATCATCCTTCTTTCCATGGGTAATAATCTTCATAAAAATATTGAATGAGAAGTTGTTCAGAAATTTCATGTTGAGGACAACTTGCACATAATTGTTTAAATCTTTCTCAATACTCGTGAATGATTTCAATATCTCTCTGCTTTATCCCATATATTTCCCTTTTGATGCTAGCAGCTTGTGAAGTAGGAAAAAATTTATCAAGAAATAGTTTTACCATCTCTATCCATGTGGTCACAAAACTATGAGATAAATAAAATAACCAATCTTTTGCTTTTTTAGTTAGTGAAAATGAAAAAACACGTAATTTAATCAGCTTTTCAGTCACTCCTTTATGGTTTTAGGCTTGAGCATACCACATGGAATTCTCAAAACTGTGAAACTTAAGAAGCAAATGGATCAAACCAGACCTTAACTAAAAATCTACTTATAAAATTGAATATTGAATGTAAAGTGGTTGCTGATTTACTTCTGGTGCAGCCAATTGCCTCAAAGTTCTCTCTTCATTAGCTATGTATTGTTCTATTTCAGAATTATCAGATGAGTCAACTAAATCAAGTGTTAAATTTAATCCAGAAGATGAAGGTGAAGATTCTTATTGATTTCGTAATTTAGTTTCCTTCCTGAATTTTTTTGTTGTCTTCTCAATCTCGGCATCGTATGGAACTAGATCACCTACATGAGAAAAACCTTAACTCTTTGCTCCAAATGAAAGAGGTTTAATGGTGTCAAAGGTCACGTAGCACATGGCTGAAAGAAGGTGATCATAATACAAAATTTTTTCATTCAATGGCCTCTAAATGTTGTCAATCCAACAGAATCACTAGTATTCAAGACACAATGGCAATTGGGTGTCCATTACCATTCAAATAAGCAACATTTTTTTAACTTATTTTATTGATATCTTTGACACTTCTTCCCCCTCAAGTATTGAGACAATATGCCAAGCCATAAAAACTCACATACCAGATTCCATGTAGACAATCTTGAACAGGGAGTTTATAACCTTTGAAGTATCAAATGCTTTTTTTCAAAAGAATCCAAATAAGTCCCCAGGTCTAAAAGGTATGATTGTAAGGTTTTTTCAGAAACATTAGAGCATAGTGGGGCAAATATAACATTTAGGGTGTTGAATTTTCTGAATCACGGCTCTTGTTTATCTGAAATCAATAATACTCATCCCTTTCTATTGCCTAAAGTCCAAAATCCATCAATATCGAGGGGCTTCCATCCTATAAGTCTCTATACTATGGTTTATAAAATTATAGCTAAAGCATTGGATAATAGATTAAAACAAGTTCTTTTGATGGTCATTAGCAAAACACAATCAACTTTCCTCAAAGGTCGGACGATATTCGATAATGCTTAGATCGATTTTGAATCCATCCACTTCATAAGGAGCAAATGCGGTGGAGATACAAGGTATTTTGCATTGAAACTTGATTTAAGCAAGGCCTATGATCAAGTGGCATAGAGCTCTTTGGTAGTTATTATGCACATTTTTAGTGTCTCTTCAAAGTGGATCAACAATACACAAAAGTGTGTACAATTAGTTTCTTATTCCATATTACTCAATGGCTAGACTTATGGACATATTACCCTAGCATGGGGCTCAAGTAAGGCGACCCTCTGTCACTATACGTTTTCCTCCTTTGTGTAGAAGGCTTCTTAGCTTTACTCAAATAGGCGAAAGCATTGGGTCATACACACAGCTTAGCAGCTATAAGAGGGACTTCCAAAATAAGTCATTAGTTTTTTTAACGATAATAATAGTTTGTTCTTCAAGGCTTCAAAAACAAAGTACACTTATTGAATATTCTCTAAAAATTTAGGACACCTTCTAAACAATAAATTAATTTAAAGTAGTCCAGCACTACTTCAGCGCTAATGACATTAATGCATTTCAAACTGAACTTCAAACTTACCTAAGAGTTCATAAAATACTTATCTAATGATTGTTACCTGGGTTTTCCTCTTCTCATGGGAATGTTTAAAGCAAAAAAGTTTTCAAGAATCAAGAGGTGTCTTCGAGCCAAGTTTCAAAGTTGACAGGGGTGGTTTCTATGATAGGCTGGCAAAGGAGTTTTAATTCAAGCTATGGCACAATCAATCCCCACCTATGTCATGAGTTACTTCACTCTTCCAACATCTCTAAACCATAAATTTAATGTGGTGGCAACTAGCTTCTAGTAAGGGGACAAAGGATCACAACACTTAATTCATTGGAAATCTTAGGACTTATTGTGTATTTCGAAGAGCAATGAAGGCTTAGGATTTCAAGATTTAGAATCCTTCAATCGAGCTCTCTTGGGGAAACAATGGTGGCGATTGATACAAAATACTAACTCATTATGTTATTCGATGTTTAAAGCCAAATACTTCTCGTTTGGCAATCTACACATGGTTAAGCTTAATCATTGAAGTTCTGATGCATGAAGGAGTCTATTGCTTGGTCAACGGTTATTAACCAAGGTACCATATAAAGAATTGGTAATGGCACTGAATTGGACATTTAATGAGACCATTGGATCTCAAACGCACCCTAGGGATGAGTCTCTTGTCATTCGGCTAATCAAACTACAAGGGTGAAGGTTAATAATTGAATAAATAAGAGGACATGGAACATTGACTATATTCATGATTTATTTCAGCTGCATATAGTAGAATCTATTCTTAATATTCCCCTAATCACAACTCCCATGCAAGCTAAATTGATCTGAGAGGGTAGCCACAATTGGCACTACATGATCAAGCAAAGATAATACCTCGTTGCTTGTCAATTGCTAAGCAAACCCTAACTCAAATTAACAAATTCGTTGCAAGATATGAGCAGTCCTCTAGTGAGCTAAAGTACCTCCCACTATTCATTCTTTTTCATGGCGAATGCTTCAAGACATTCTATCGACCACCAACAATTTGCAACTTTGCAGCCTCCTCTATGTTTATCAACAGTGCTGTGTTTATGAGTCATGTTCTGAATCCTTACCCCTTCTACTTTTTTACTGCAGCACATGGTCTCGAACGAATTTTACGTCAAACTTAATGTGCATCTCTCGAGCCCAGTTAAACCGTCATGCATAGGAAGGTCTATTCACGTACATGATGCATGTAGATAAACTTGAAGTCTTCTTGACCATCTGTAGGGCTTTATGGCTTTTGCTATTATCAATGATGCATACAGACTAGTTAAAGCTTCCTTCAATGGCTCATTGCCTACTGTCCATATAAACAACCTAGTAAGTTGGTAACCACCTCTATAAGTTTCTCTTAAGATTAACGTGGATGTTGCATTTCACTAACATACTAAAACATCCAAAATAAGGACGGTGGCTAGGGATTCCGCAGGCCAAGTCATCATCTGTGCTACATATGCAGTAGAACCCGATCAACACCCATGCAAGGTGAACTTATGGCCATCAGGTTCATACTCGAGCTTGCTGAAGACTATCATTTTCAACGTGTTCTTCTCGAAAATGATAGTTGGAATGCCATTGCAAAAATCCTCCAAGGTGTGCACACCATAAGCATTTAGGGAAGCCTCTACTAGGACATTAACCTTTTATTTTCTCATTTCAAAAGCTGCTCCTTTGCACACACACCTCGTAAACTCAATGAATTTGCTCATCGACTAGCTCACTTACTAGCCAAGATTAGGATTAGGCGGGTTTGCATCAATGTATTGCCTCTAAACTTTTGTAATCTTAATGCTTAGTATAGTTATCTTTTTCATCAAGAAAAAATCCCAATCATATGGGGGAAGCCCTTCTTGAAGGGAGGTTGATCGGCACTAAACAATGTCAACGTAATAAGATGATCAAAAAATGTTAGCATACCAAACGTGTGTCAATGCTACCGACCCATCTCGTGTCAACATCACATGTCACCTGGTGTGATCACACCAAGTTATAAAATACTATATAAGAAAAAAACAGATCGTAACCCATAAAGGTGGAAGTGTTGGACTCACGAGCCATTGGAGATTAATGGCCTTAAAGAGACTTTAGGAAGTGAACTCTAGCAATTATGGTAAAATGAACATACCATACTCTAAATTACTATGATACCCTTCATCAAACATATAAATAGGGTAGATCTTATAAAGTTTAGGCACATAACTTTACCTTAATTTTACTCTTTCAAATCTATTTTCTAACTTGAGCATCAAAAGCATCAAAAAGTATCCTGAACAATTAAGGATGTCCCCTTACTTTTGTTTTCTTGCAAATTCACTTCTTCAACATCATAAACCTGAAAAATTATCTTTGACATGTCTTTATCCTGATCCTAACCGTTTTTCATGTAACATCAATAATTATAAAATATTTGAGATTTAATTTCATTTAACATGCAAGAAAGAGGCTTACATTTTTTCTTTTGCCTTTTGGGTATTGTGGGCAAGAGAAGACATCGATTGTGCAGCCTGCAACTTTTTGCTGAGGGTAATGAACTTCTAAAATCCCAAGAAAAGACACTGGGTAGAGCAAGATAGAATCATGCCCATTTAGGTTGTTTCTAGGTTACTGCTTAAAACTTACAGATATACTAGCTTTAACAATATATCTGCCGACATTTTTTACATAACCCATATATCAATTGTAGCAAAAGTTTTTATCATAAAATTAAGGGTGTGTTAAATATTTGCTTTTTGGTTATCAAAATCAAACTTTGAAAGATCATGTAAAAAGCTTGGGCTTTACTTCCCCATCCAAGACCCCCCCCCCCCCCCCCCCCCCCCCCCCCAAAAAAAAAAAAAAAGTCATAAATAAATAAACCCAGACAATGGTGCCTTGTTAGTTTGGAAACGCCTCTTTCGTTGGGCTGCTCATTAACGGCAACAGCAGACGTTGTTAGTTAAACAATTACCTTCTCTTGTCCTAACTACAAATACCATAGTATCCAAGCCTGCTGGCGAAAAATGGTGTCTTTGCCGGCTTCGCCTCTCCTCCTAGTAAACCGCGACCTTAACTCCACTCTTATACCTCTTACAAGAAAATCTCGCCCAAGAATGTATCGGCCTCTGGTCATGTCAGCTTCTTCTGAGGATGATAACTATAACGTGAATTCTTCTCAAAATTCAACAAGACTGATCACATTTCTGGGTAAAGGTGGGTCCGGCAAGACCACCTCCGCCGTATTCACCGCTCAGGTACTTCGAAATCATCTTCAATTCTCTTCTCTCTCTCTTTCTCTCTCTCTCTCTATAATGTTTTTCCTATTTGTTGTTGATGATGATGATTTGTGGGTTTTCTGGAGCTAATTTTCGTTGATGCGGTAATGTTGGGCTGAATTCTCGGTACTATGGTGAGAGACTACAGTAAATTCAAGTAACCCATTTGGAATCTTAGTCTATGAGAAATTAAGAGCAAGCATCTAAATTTTGGGTTTTATGATACTAATTTTTGGTGCGGAATTAGACAATTCTGAATCTGACTTCTTTGTATAAACTGTCGTGAATGTTCGGTGCACATGGTGGCTTAATCATTTCTGTTCTTTCTCTATTTCTCTTCTTACTAATTTGTTGCTGTTCAGCACTATGCAATGGCTGGGCTCAATACATGCTTGGTGGTACAAACCCAAGACCCAACGGCAGAGTACCTCTTAGGCTGTAAAATTGGAACTTCTCCTATTAGATGCAGCAACAACCTTTCGGTGGTTAGGTTGGAAACAACAAAAGTGTGTACTCTGTTCCTTGTTTCACCTGTGCTTTGAAATCTTGCTTTGAGTTGCTTTGGACTAATAATGAAGTATTCCTGAAAATTTTCAGCTGCTTCTGGAACCTCTCAATTGGCTGAAGCAAGCAGATGCCCGCCTTAATATGACCCAAGGTGTTCTCGAAGGGGTGGGTTAGGTAACATCATTTAGCATTTTGGTGCCATGGGACTTAACATCTAGCTTCCCTAGGATGGAATGTATGTGGGAGCCTCATTATGCATCCATCGTTGTTATATGATAGGTGGTTGGGGAAGAGCTTGGGGTGCTTCTTGGGATGGATTCTGTCTTTTCAGCATTTGCACTTGAGAGGCTTGTAGGATTTCTCGGAAATTTAGCTCAAAGAAACCACCAAAAGGATAAATTTGACATAGTAGTATATGATGGTATCAGCACTGAGGAAACTTTACGGATGATAGGGGCAACAAGCAAAGGAAGGTCAGGGACTTTCTGTTCTTCCCTTTCACACTCTGTCCTCTTTCTTCCCTTGTGTTATGACTGTGTGTAACGTGCCTGCTCAGATTGTACATGAAACATTTGAGGAGCATAACTGAGAAGACTGATCTTGGGAGATTGGCTGGTCCTTCAATCTTGAGACTTGTTGATGAAGCCTTGAGTATAAGCACCAACAGGTCTCCTCTCAATGGGAAAGTGAGTGCAGAAATATGGGACACTGTAGAGCATTTGCTGGAGGTATAGTTATCATTTGTTAGTTTCAGTGTTTACATCCAATAAGAATCTGCATTAATTATGTAATCTGCAGAGAGGAGCTTCTGCCTTTTCAGAACCATCTAAATTTGGCTGCTTCCTTGTAATGGACCCAAGCAGCATAACATCTGTGAATTCTGCATTGCGCTATTGGGGTTGTATCATTCAAGCTGGTGCACAGGTTTCTGGTGCAGTTGCACTTGGTTCTACCCAATTGAAAGTAGAATCAATGGAAAAGTTGAAGAAGAAATTTTCTCCTTTGCCTGTTGCTTTCATTCCACACATCCCCATGAGCACCCCTCTAGACTGGAATGCAACCATCCTGAATAATGACAGTCAAAATGCACGAGATCTTCTTTCTTTACCAATGAGCCACAGCTGTACCAAGATACCAACAGTAAAATTTGATGCGGCCAAAAAGTCAGTGACCCTTCTCATGCCAGGCTTTGACAAGTCAGAGATCAAGCTATACCAAGTATGTCCTGGTCCTTAAACTTCTTTGATATCTGCTTCTCATGGTTAACAAGGTTTTCACCAACAATCCGGAATATAAGTGTTCATAGAAAATCTTTCAGTGTCTTAAAAGTTCCTTCAAAAGGATATGAAATTAGTTACCCCCTGAAAGAAAAAGTGTAGATAAGGAGATTTTAGGTTTTTTCAGGAAGTGAGAGGTGGTAAGATTCTCGATCTCGTCATAGATAGACTAGGGAAACTGGACATTATACCCTGACAAGTGTTCTGAATGACAGTTTATGAAAAGCCTGTTTTCTGATTATTTGAGTTTCATATGGAGCAAATGGGGAACACAACTGTAAAAAAGTTTGCTGAAAGAGATGATAGACATGCTAACTTTGGCTACAGCAAGCAGTGCACTATGAACTAAGGCCTAAATATGACACCAAAGACAGGAAGCACAAGTTTATCTGTTAGATGGGTGAATTGAGATGTTAGGCCTTGACCAGCTGATACAATCATCTGAATCAATTTTTAAATTATGTGCATTACATTATGATATTAAGCAGCTATTTATTGTTTTAGTATTCAGGGTTATGAAAAAAATCATTGCGATGATGATTCTTTAATCTTTTGACAACTGCAGTATCGAGGAGGATCTGAGTTGTTGGTCGAAGCAGGGGACCAAAGACGAGTAATTAGTCTGCCACCACAAATTCAAGGAAAAGTAGGAGGTGCCAAGTTCATTGACAGAAGTATTGTAATTACAATGAGATAGTAATTACAGTAACTAAATGCGAATCACCTTCAGGCTCTGTGCTATTCCAAGAGAGATGTTGTAACTGTTCATTTAAATGATAATCAATAAAGCTTGCTAAAGTTGCTTCTAGGTCTTTGCAATTTACACAATTGCCACTATCTAGTTCTGTGCACTGCATGAATTTGAACACAATGTCATTAAAAATCTATGTACTTTATAATGAAGAGCTATCTGCAATGCATGCCCAACTTCCGTTGCACAAAGAAGTTCTATGCGTGCCATAAGTAGTCATATATAAAGATATATATCATGACCAGCAACCTAAGTTTGTCTTTCTGTGTGGAAGTTGTACTGTTCTGGAATTTGCAGAAAGGAACTATACCAGACAAGTGAAATAGACCTCTCTGTTTTGAACAAACTAAATTGGTCACCACCAACCTTTACTTTCTCCCAACTTATTCAACAATATTTTTTAACCATGACAATCTATTCTTTCTCCCTTCCTCTCTGGTTCTCATGTTTTTGCTCTTGTTCTCCTATTGTCTATAACAACGCATCTACAAGTTGGCTTGAACTGTAATCCTTTCAATTGTATGTATAACTTTTTTTGGTTTCTGATGGTGAATGTCATTGTACAATATCTGTTCTATAAGATTTCTGACACGACATTGAAATGACGATGAAATATACAGCAGAAAACAAGAGAATGATATACTTCTTGTTTAAGAAAGAAGAGAAGAAGTTAAGCTTCTGTATCATTGCCTGTCCCAATTTTCCCATGGACACGGCCTCTAAGTTCTTCAAAAGCCTTCATGCTTTCTGCATCAAAGCCCCCAGCAAACTGGAAAAACATCAAAGTCAGCATTCTATTCACAAAGTTTGGCAGACTCTACTTCAGTAACGAAACAACTGGAGACAATGAATAAATAGGGCAGCTAGATGACCACCCACCCAGGATGCAATAGTATTTGCATCCAGTTGGGCCAGTGTAGTCAACTATCTCTGTTACACAATTCCACTCTCTGTAAACCTCAAGTGATTGAAATGTTAAATCAACATTAAAAAAAAAAAATAGACGTACCTGATGAACACGAAAAGCAAAACGAACACCTTGCAAAAGCAAGAACTCTCTGTTTGGCTCCTTCTCAGGTCCATCCAATGCATCAAGTTCAGAAGCTACACGTTTCATGTACTTCCTTGCCAATTGCACAGAAGAAAGCTTGATCTGCAATGAGAGGATGACGTGATAATTTGGTAACAGAATAAACACAAGGATTTTAACCCTCTAGTGGCAAGAAACAATTCCATTTATACCTAAATCTTGACACGCACCAATGCAATTCTTAGCTTATTAGAACACTTGACATATAGAAGCAAGAAAAGCATGTCAAAGCAGAAGAAAATGAAACAACTTCAGTCCTTTCTAGCAAGTCATATCCTTGAAAGGTCAATGATCCTATAAAATCATTTGTATAGAGAGTGGAAATGATCAACTTACAAACTACAGCATCTTTATTGATCAAAGATGCGAGTGCTGTCCAACAAGTGAGACAATGCACAAAACAATCTAACAACCACCCTTGCTATTAGTTTCATGAAATTTATAGACCTAAAGCATACCTTGCCAACAACACCTGAATCCATTAACCAATCAACTGGAACTCCAAATTCCCTATATCGTGAAACAGCCATGTCCCTCGTACGTAAGAGTGCATATACACTATTTTCAACTCTGAAAAAAATGTAAAAGAATAAAGAGTTCATAAATCAACCTCGCAACTGAAGAATAAAGAGACTGTAAATGTGAAAGAATCTGCACAACCTGAAAGTTCATAAATCAGTGTTGAAATCCTCAACATAAAAGAGATTTAAGTCATATCATATCAGGTTTTCAAAAGCCACACGGAAAGAAGATTGAGGCAGTCAAATCATGTCTACTCTATGAGATGAAAATCTAAAAGAAAAATATACATACTTTTCAAGTAGTTTGTACATTTTCTTCAAAGCAGCTTCACAAGGGAGACTGGGATCATCAACAAAAGAGGTGACTTGCTTCTCTAATTTCATCAGGTCCTGGTATTCAAAAGCTGCCTCTCTTAATGCATCAGCTTTTCCTTCAGGCCAATCGAAGTGTTTGAGAACCGCCCGTTCATCAACCTAATCAATCCAAGAAATGACTTAGCTAATTATATTCTTTTCTTTTACTTGTTAAGAGAAATTTGCATTGGTATGCTCATTTACACACTTGAAAATTTGTGAAAGGTCAAATATGGATTTCTTGCTTAATGCTAAAACGAGAGACCTGACTAACATAAAGAAGGGTCATAGTATGGTTCATATTTCCTCAAAAACTTGTTTCCATGCTGAAATGAAATCCTCAGTGAAGTAAATGAAAATCTTGACAGATGAAAGCTATATCCTAGCAGATGAAAGTTTATAGCATACCAAGAAGGAGAGTTCCTCATCAAGCCAGTTTACAAAGGCCAAAAGATCTTCTATGCTGGTGAAGGAAGCTGCTCGAACTTCAGTTGCCAATGACTGGACAAAATCACCTTGGGTTTCTACATCAGCTTTTACCTGATCCAGCCCACATGTCTAAGTGTTAAGTTGAATCATAAACTCCTATACATCAATCCCAGAATAAGACAATCAAAGAACAAGAAGGCTAAATCAAACATACAGCTAAGAGGAATGTTGATCTGTTCTCAATCTCCCCAATCATGTTGCTTCTAGCATCTGATGCATTAGGTGCAGAAGAAAATAAAGACGGTGCATCTTTCTTTGCCTCACGTTTCATCAATGTCTGATAAAATTCAACAAGTTCAGGAGCTCGGTGAACTTTATCCCCATTTCCTGCCCCTCTAGGTAAACTTCCAGGTGGAGGAGGAGGAGGCGGTGGTCCACCAGGTGGTGGAGGTGGGGGTGGTGGAACACCTGGTAGAGGAGGTGGAGTTGGGGGTACTCCACTTGAAGCATTTCTATTTGTACCAGCTGGAGCGCCAGTAGATGGTTTAGGAGGTGGCCTAGGCACCCTAGGAGGCCTCTTCTCAATATCTGCAAGTTTAATCTTGCTTATTGTTTGAGAATCAATGGCCTTACTATCATTAGATTGATCACCTGAATCACCAGAAGCAACTATCTTCTCTTTTATTTGAGCAAGATTTGGGGGCAAAGTTACAGATTTCTCTCTAGCTGCCTTAGCTCTATACCCAAAACTAGACTTGTCACCAAACCTCTCTGCTCTTGCTTGATCTGCTTTTTGCTTAATTTGCTTCTCCCTTTCTAGGGCCAACTTATGTCGGTCTTTATATGCAGGATATTTTTCATCTAGAACTCCACTAATTGATTTAGACATTAAATGGAATGATGTTGCAACAGTATTTGGCGAGTCACTTGAAGAAACTTGTGTTCTAATGCTTGGCGGATTTGGAGTTTCAGGAGAGCCGGTAGCTTCCTGCTCCATTGACCCAAAAGTAGTGATGGCTACACTATCCCCAGCATTCCTCAGCATCAGGGTTTCCAGTGGACCTCTTGGTCGATGGCTTATGCTTGTCCTGCTTGGTGAACCTCCAGAGAGAGATCTTGTAGGTGATGAAAGAGCACTTGAATCATCTTTGCTTTTGCCCCATTTCTTCAGTTTCTGAATTAAGCTTGGCCTCTTACCGAGAGTACTAAACCTACTAGTGGAACTATCTATAGATGTATTGTCAAAATCCTCGCTTCCAGGTGAGGAAGGTTGTGAAAAGTTGCTTTCAATATCTGTATCACCTTGCCCCCGTTCAGATCCTGCATATTCTAACATCAGCTGTTTAGCCCTCTCACGGGATTTGGGACTCAGGCTCTTGTTGAGATCACGGGCTGACATTTTCCCTGCAGGTGTCTGGTAGTTCCGGAGCTCATACCTCAGGCATGCATTTACCCAGCGAAGGTACACTAGCTCTTCAACTTCACTGAACCTGTTCATCTGAAGTCCTTCAACTTGCTTTAGCAGATCTTCATTTGCATGCCTTAAATTGTTGACCTCTTCTCTTTCTTTGGCAACCATTTCGCTCTAAGGAAGCATGAGGATAAAGCATCAATCATATAATATAAGCCACTTAATTGTAAAACACATATCAAGATAGAACTAGAATACTCCTTGCTGCAGAAACCTAAAGATTCAAAAAAGATGGTAGGCATCGGGAACAATAAATTTTGTCTGTAACTAATTAAAGATTAACAATCATTTGGCCAAACTTGTGCTGTGAAGTTTTTCTTTTCTTTCTTTTCTCATTTCTTTTCTGTTATTAACAGTTACCCGCCACATACCTCTAGTGTGCAAGAGATCACTCCAAATTTATAACATCTCATTGTGAATTAGTAGTAAACTTGGAGGAGCTAAGTGCATATATCTATTGTTAAGACCTCACAGCTCTGAAATACCCCCTAGTTCAGAAGAAAGGAGTTATTCTGGCGGTTCCCAACATTCTATCTCAGTAAACTTCTGTCAATCCTCTTCTAAAATCTATTCAACAGCATCACTGTGGGCAACCGATGTCTCAGCACAAATGAAGCAGAGGCAGCTACTTAGACTTGAATAATTCAAAATTCTCACACTGTTTCCGCACCCAAAAGAATGTTAGTACTGAAAAAACAAAAGGAAAAAAAAGAATAGGGAATAGAATTGCATTGCTAAGGAACATATGCAATAGAAGACCACAACTCTTACCTCTGTCATATTGGAGAGGGCCGCTATTTTTGCTTCAGCAGCATCAAGTTTTATAGTCAACTCTCTCCTTTCGTGTTGAAGTTCTCTGCTCTTCCTCTTAAGTTCCATAACTTCGACTTCTAATTCCTGCACAGCTTTCAGCTTCCTCTCCACCTCAGCATCTTTCTTGATGGCTTCTTCCTCTTTGGCCTGAAGACCTGAAACCTGTTGCTTGAGCAACAATAACTGGCCTTTCGTCTGGTTAGCATCAAGTTGAATTTGCCTCTGCAATTCCTTGATTTTGTTCCTTGCTGACTCCAGCTCCTTCTTGACTGAAGCAGCCACTGCAACTTCTCCTTGAAGCTTCTTCCTCTCAGCTTGCAAGGAGTTTATGGTAATATTAAGCATGTCAATCTCCACTGTCTTGATCTTGAGCTGCCTTTGTAGTTCAACAATGTCTATTTCCTGCTCCTTTAAACCATAGAATTCAAGCAATTCCCCTTCAAGCTTTACTTCCCTCTCTTCCAATTCTTTTACTAAGTTACGCAACCTTTCCAGTTCACTTGCATTGTTTGCCATCTCATTTTCATAAACTTTTTCTTTCTCTGCCTTATCAAACATGTCATTGGGTGATGGATATTCAATCTCTCCAGATAGAAGATCTTCAAATTCAGGTAAAATATCTTCATCATTAAAATCCGGTGCACTGCCATGAGCTTGGTTAAATACACTACTGATCAATTTAACCTCTTCTTCCTCCTCTTCCTCCACCTGCACCATTTGGTCAGTTGAAGGAAAACAATAGGATTTGAGAATAGCTTCTTCTCAAGGTGACATACAAGGACGACAATTACCAAATTTGAGAACTAGATTAACATAGTCGTAACAACAGAGAGAGAACAAAATTGAATTAGAGGTTGCATATAAACTTACATTCTTTCCTTTGAGGCCATCATTAGAATATGTAACATGCACTTCATTTTCCCTTCGCGTGAAGCCTGCTTCGTCATTTCCTAAGTTCCAGTTTCAGCAGCAGAAACATAAACAAAGACAGAATTAATTTCTATCACAAATTACAACTGATTGATGAAATCTCCAAAAAGTTTTCACTATAAAAATCAAATGACTAATGAATAGCAAACTCAAAGAATTAAGTACCTGAAGGCTTGCTTGAAGAAGATGATGGCTTTGAAGCATTGAGGTTGACCTGCTTAACCGCATACGCTGCAATTGAAGCAGCAACCAGGAATCCAAACCTGACTATCATGTAGGAATTCTTGATTGAAAATTTCTCTTCTTTCACTCATCCAGTGAAATAAACCAATCCCAGAACAACCCACCAGCCATTTCCCCTCACCCCCATAGTTGATTTTCGAAATGCAAAACCTGCAAATCCAGAATCAAAAACCTCCTTGTAATGGCTTATATGGAAGAACCTGGTAACTTTAAGCAAAACCCAGGTTTGAGAACTTGAACATTTTTACAAGTTCGATATCTACACCCAGCTATAAACATTCATCTATCAGCAACATTATCATCTTATCAGGTTTATGGACCTTAGAAAAACTTTGCTTGTGTAAACAAAAGTGTCCGCTGAGTAGAATTCCGACACAACTGTCATGCTGGGAGCTACAGGAACCACCAATAACTAGTGGCCAGGTTTGCTCCAAAAGGATTGACAAATATGAATGTGGGCTTAATCTAAAATCTTACCATTTAGTTTGAGAGGGGCACGAACACAGGCCAAAATTAAGAACTGAAAGAGACACTAGCAACTGTAATTTATTTTTTCTTTTTAGTACCCACATCAACTGTAAAAGTTTGTTTTCTGAAGCAAAAGGGGAAGCAGCTGCAGTTTCAATTCCGAATTTTTCTGGAGAAAGCTGAAAAATGACCATTCAATCCGTGAAGTTTGTGAGCAATAACTGTAAAATTACAACCAACAAAAGCATATATGTCGTTCAATCTTCCTTACGTGTTTAAGGTAACATACCATTTTAAGCCAACCTCAAATATGACTGCAAAACAGGATAAGAGAAGTTGTCTTGTCTCTTATGACATTAATGAATGTTTCCGTTGGCTGTTATCAACCTTATTCATAGGTGTTTGTGGATGGTTAAGTCCCAGTGGCAGGTGATCCAGATTAGAAATCTTTGATGAAGGGTTCTGATTATCTGAAAAAACTTGTTGAAGCCAGGGGTCTCTCCATCCTATGACTCTCTTTCTCTTATCTAGGTAGATGCCCTTATAGTGGCTGAGGTGAGACGATTCACACAGTCCATCCTTGTGCAAGTTTTTTGTGATGTGGGTACCAGCCTACTACGGACAGATTATCAATTCATGGGGTCCCATCGAAAGGACTCCTAGGGCAACCCAGAAAAGTCATTCCCAACCCTTTCATTGATGGAGTGTAGCGCATTCAGGATTTAGCCAAGCAAGAAACAAAGTAAACCGAACTTTTTGTGGCTGAACCCACCAGCTTCACCCATTTACCTTTTTAGATTTGCTATACAATGGGCTTTATCAATAATATCGCTTATTGGGTTTATTTGGCAAAACACTATCAGAATCTGACCTTTTGTCTGTCCCATCTGTATCCTTCTCATCATTCGATGTGCTTTCTGGATAGTTATTGGGTAAGCAAAAATTGACAAAATTTGTAGATTGAATGTATGCCCACATCTACATGTTTCCAAGTCCCAATAACATCGATATATAACTAAATTTCAAAACCCAAGTGATGCAGAAGAGGTGTAAATAGGTGATCAAACTGCGGTTTCAGGTTATTTTTACCCCTTTGACGAAAACAGAGCTTGGAAGATACTTGTCGAGATTGGGAAATGGAGACAAAATGAAACAATAGGATTCTCATCAGGATGGTGATATGGCCGGTAAGGGGCAGACAGGTGGGTTTACCAATCATCAATATCTTCTTGTTTTGGCATAGCTGAGGAATTTGTTGGCCTGAACACATCAAGGGAAAAATTTCTTAAATTAATATTATAGATACATACATGAAGGAAGAGAAAAAGTAAAAGAGTAGTCCCTTTCAAGGTGCGAGCAATTGACCCTATAGCAGCCAAAGTATTATCCCTAATGCTCAGTGGCTCCTGGCTCTCCAAGGCAACCATTCCTTCCAGTTTTTCATTTCTTTGTGCCATAATTTTATGGGATCAAAGCTCATAATCACAGAATGAAAAAAAAAAAAAAAAAAAACACACACACACACAAAATAAATAAATAAAATTAATTTTTTTCATTAAAAACTTAGATTCCTGTAAAAAGAAACAGTGTTCTCTTAAAGGTACAGAAGATGTTCATTTTTCACTTGAAGAATTAATTAACTAATCAAAAGAGAAATCTGTTTCAAGTAAGACGTTCAAGATGAAAACTTCTAACTCATTTGGATAATTTTTTTACTCTTTTATCTCAAGTATTGCTCAAAGAATTATATATCAGAAAAGAACTCTAATCCAAAAATATTATCAAACCCAAGTAACTCTAGCTACTCCATTTTCATCTCAGTTAAATCCATAGGGAACCTACCTCTAAATGACTCAAAACTCTAGGACAAGCCTAACAAAGGTCAGGCAGGATGAAAGCTCGGTTTCATATATATTAACAAAATCCTCATCTATTTACTTCATTACTTGATTAGTTTAATCCAACGGTAAAAACATATATGATATTATGACTGGGTACCAATGCCCAAAAAAAATGATACTTGCCAGAATCCCCTGTACAAAAAAACATTGCAAAAATAGAAAGTACTGCAGGGAACCTTATTTTGCAGCAACACAAACAAGGGTTTTCTCACACTGAGCTTCCATAAAGGATTCTAATCTATCATGGGACAGACAAGCTTTTAATCAAGGATTGGAACACTCAAGCTTGATCATCCCATTTCCACCTTCGTCCTACCTCCTCAAGAACCTTAGCTCGGGCTTGACTTTTCCTTGCTTCATCCTCTACCCAAGACCTGCATTTGTTACTTCCACAGATCAGAAAATTTTGTGGGAAAAATAAAACTTTCAGCATATATCAACCCTAGCTTAAGAAATTTCCAACTGGTTAACTGTAAAGATTTTCAACATGTCCAGATAAAAACATGTTCCAGGTCCATTTCAGAGTGACAGCAGCATTCAGAGGTCAAACCAAGTCTAATTGATTTTAGTTTGCTCAGCAATCAGCACTCTCCCATGTGGTTCATATGAGATGATCCAGTGCAGCCGGAACTTAGCAATGACTTGATCATAACATAAGAAACGATTATTTTAAAGATGAATACAACATTCATATTCTTATCTTAGTACTTAATTAATCCTTTTAACTTCAACTGAGAAATGTAACCACAGAACAGATGCAAACATGCATGGAACGGTACATGATATAAATGGTGATTAACAGATTACTGTGCATTTTCACCAAGTCTTAACCTTCACTGTCACAGAAAGGCCATGAAGAAACACTTTCGTTATCATCTTCATCACATTAAATGTTCTTCATAAAAGTTTTTGTTGCTGGGTTGGGAACTGGATTTTGGGAGTTTTAAGCCTTTGGAATTATTTATACACAATGGAAATCAATTAAAAGGGAAAAGAAGCCCAAGACAGAAAAATAATAGTGATAACAGATCCAATAACAACAATAATAGGTGAGATAATGACAATGATAACAACAAGAATGATGATTACAACCATGATGATACTATGTTTGTAGGTATGGTTCGCACATGCACATTAATAGTTTAATGCATCATGCCATTCATCAGTTAGCAGCCATTATTTAACAAATCCAGTTTTGCAAAAAATAAAAAAGAAAATAGATAACAAAAAACAAGTAGGCAAAGCATGCAATTATAATCCTTACCTAAGAATTCTAAGTGCTTCTATCTCAGCCTCCAGTATAGATTTTGTATCAAGCAATCCTTCTTGCTTGAACTGTAAATCTCTAAGCATATCCTGTAACTTAGACTGCTCAGATACAAACACAGCTCTCTCAGATGCAAGTCTTTCTGACATCTCATCAACCTCTTTCTTCAGACTGAAAAGAAGTTGCTTTTGACATTCCATAGCTGCCTTTTCCTTCAAACAGTGAGCAAAACACTTCTCTTGAACAATCTTCTCTTGTTCCAAATCACGAATTGCAGCAAGACAAAGATTTTTTATCTCAAAGCTACGTGTTCTCTCTTCATTCAGCTTCTCATCCCAAAACCTCTGTATGTCTCCTTTATCAAGCAACTGACATCTAATTTCTTCCATCTCAGGTTGCCTTGAATAACTCTCCATTTCCAGTCTCACTAATTCAGTGGAAATTGCTTCTGTCATTCTGCCACTTGTCAATGCCACTGCAGCTTGTGCTTTTGTTGAAGGTTTATTTGGTTGAAACCGTTTGCTCTGTCCTGTAAAAGTCAAACATTGACATGAAAAAATCATCTTGGTATGTGATTGCTGACTTTGACAAGAAACAATCGTCCCTATATGTGATTTCCAGCAGCATGTCTGAACATACAAGTGCTCAACTCCCTATCTGTGTGAGGAGACTAGAACAAAGTTGAAAACAGAAGATGGCTATGGTTCTACATCCATATGAGCTTACTACTTCGCTGAACATTCTTACAACCATCTGAAGAATATACTACAATACAGCTTCATACCTTCAACTCGTTCATGTCCTATCCATTGTTTTAGCTCGCATAGTTGCCCCTACCAAATTTCCATTTATTTGATTGCTTAAAGGAAAAAATCTTAGTTTCCTATAAGTTTTCATCAAAATCCATCAACAGACAAGTGCATTTTGAGAAGTCACCACAAATCAGCATACTCTAAAATGACAGGAAAGAGATAAGATATGCATCCACTTGTATAGTTTCCGACATTCACCTATATGTGTGGATCAATAAGCTTTTCCAATGGCCCAAACAACCCCATTTTCAAAGCAGATTGAACGAACGGATCTGGGAATAAAGAAGTTGGAAGCCAGGGAGGGGGGGGGAGAGAGAGAGAGGAGATACCAAAAACTTTTCTGACTATGCTCTTGTCTCCAGCCAACATGTCTGTCAAAAGTTCTGGAGACACATCAGGATAGAACTCCTTCATATCCATATATTCGACTTTTGTCCTTGATATCTGAACTGTAAACAAGTCAGGTTTTAAAAGATATGAAAGATTTGGAAGGCATCAGCTTGAGTTATTGTTATAATAAAATCAAGGAAATAAAATTAAATCAAAGTTGAAATTTATCGTACCTCTTCTGTAATTGCTGGCTCAAATTGATACTCTACTTGGGCTTTCCAATTTATCAAATCCCGTCTGGAGATATACCTGCAGCACCAGATTTTTGCAGAAATAAGAAAGAAACTAAGAGCTACTCATAAAGCGTGCAAATATGTCATACCTTTCAGGAGAAAAATTTATGCTTCCTATGTCTTCTAAACCATTTGAGCTGGAATTGTTCCCTGATAACTTGCTGGAGATGATACCTGCCTCTGCCAGGGCTAAAATGCAGATTGGAGAATAAAGATTCAAACTTTTCTCTTTATAACAGATGATAATATGGAAAGAAAAAAGAAATCTTAATCACTGATACCAACAGATGCCATTGAAACGGGATGCAAGTAGGAACATCAAGCTCTGGAGCTCTTACCTTGTATGGCCCCAAAATCTGGGTCTCCAACACCAACATCATCAAATGCAGCAGTTACTGACCCAGAAAGGGATATTGCTGGAACGATCCTGTGCTTTGGATTCCTGAAAGCCAAATAATAGTTTTCTAAGCTAGACAAGTAAAGGTTTTCACAATAATTTTGGAAAGTTATTCCCAGCCCAGATGCGGGAGGAATTATTACCTCTCCAATAACAAATTTACACGTACTAGCCATCTTGCGTATTCCCGTCTAGTGCACAATTCATCCGCCTTTGCATCATCTTCAATGATCTGTATACCTTAATGACAATTGAGATATTCATGCTCAGAACTAGACTTGAAGCTCCTTTGACATTGGTATACAATTCCATAGCCAATGACCCAGGGAAGAGAAGGAAAATTCTATCTATGTGTGCAACCAGCTGACAGAAATTACTGATGAAAAGAGATCAGGAAATTGTACTCAACTGAACAAATCAAATTCCCTCGAACTAGAGAATAGAAACTACAGAGATTTGGGTTCTTCTGTTTCAATTCAATTCCAGCAAAGCATAGACACAAAATTCATCTCTTGCTTCTGAAGTTCTCTCAATCATCATTTACAGCAAAGAAGAAGAATGACAAACACAGAACTCAATACACGGATATTAGCCTAGGCTTATTTAGACACAGCAATTATAACATTAAAAAGAAATAAGTAATTACACAATACAACCAAATTCAAAGTGCTACATGTAGAACAAGCTTCTAGAAGTAAACCTTTAGTTTCTTCAAAACAGACAGAGCTTCCTGTTGAGTAGAATCCACAGGAACTGATATGATAACGCGTTCACAAATTTCTGTAGATGCTGAAGAATGTGAAAAGTAAATTATACATTTATTCCCCCAAAAAGAAAGGTATATGCATAAATCTTATTAAGGATTTGGTCAATTCAGAAAACAATGAAATGCCATCATACTCCGAAATAAGTGCAAACAAACTTCTGCGATATACAAAAATAAGAAGCATAAGTCCATGTCCATATAGAAGATCATACAGTACCAGAACCATTAAAGCTTCAAACTATAGCTACTATTTATGAAAAGTTGGTTTTCCTTTGAAGAAGTTGTAATACTTAGTATTTCACTGAAATATTCACTCACATTCTTTTTGCCTTTTTAGGAGGGGACAGAGGTGAAAAAAGTAGAATCATGTTTCGCAGTTCATTATGACAATGCTTTTGCTAGAAATAATCTTGAAAAACAAAAATTTCAACATAAGTTTATAGCATAAATTTGTTAAGCTTCTACGCATTCCATGGAAATTTTAACTGTTGCTCACAAGCTTTCCAAACCAAAAGTTGAATGGATAACAATAGCTACTGTAGGTTGCATGTTATAATTCAAAAGTAAGAGCATTATCATAGGTTCCCAACCCCAGAGGCTAAATATTTAACTCTAACGTTAAACTAGTGTTAGCAATGCAAATTTAGAGAAGGATCACATATTTTAAATTGGAGTCTTATAGTGGACCACTGTTGCAAAGTTAAATAGACACTTACGGTAAAAAGAAGCAGGGCATCTTAAACAAGTCTATGATGCTCACTTCAAAATATCATTTGTCTCTACAATGCAGCAGTTGAATGACAGGTTTTCCAGATTTCACTAAGGACCAAATTCTTCTTTGTCGTTGTCTCTTTATACAACATGTATTCAAATATCCACATGGTATTCTACAACATATTAAGTAGACAAAGATCATAGTGGCAAAAGATAGAATTACTAGAAACTTAATAGAGACAAATGTGATAGAATAGCACCAAAAATAAGTAACATTTCATAACTGCTTGATCAAAATGTACCTGAAGTAACAGTTTCATTATTAGTATCAAGTATAGGCTCTGGGTTTCCCTCAGATACCATAGTGTTCTCATCAGATACGATAGAATCTCTAGTTTTGCCCACATTAGTTCCAGTCTCATTCCAACTCAACATTCCGTGTATAGCATGCAATGGGCTGCTGTACTGAAACTTAAACCCTGGAAATAGCAATACCATAACTACATTTTTACAACCCATTCATCCAGTAAACTACTGTATCAATAGAAAGGAAAGGAAAAGGAAAAACGAGATCCATTTGCATAGAAGTAGCCATTATGAGAATGAAGAAGAAAACACAACTTACTATGAAAATAATTGATAAACCTACCTTTTCTTGAGATTGAGAAGTAAGCAATAGTAGTCAGTAGAACAGCAATCGAAGACCCAGCGGCCCCAATCAAAATGGCATTCAATCCTGCCTCAAATCCACATCACATCAACAAAATGGAGGGGTGGAAAAATATCACCGTCAACTTAATTGGACAAAAAATTGAAAAGGGAAAAGGAAAACCTCTTTTCTTCTTTAGACTTTGACGAGGAGTGTCAACAATTACCCACCCCCCATAACTGTTGTCGAGAGGATTGGACTCGGGAGGCAACCAGGAGAACTCAAGGTGGTTTGACTCAGCGAGACAAGCGGATAGACGCAGAAATCTTGGGGTTTTAGGCCTTAGACTGAAGGGCACTGATCTTGGAGAAGTGAAGAAGGAAGAGTTACCACGGCATCGTAGAAGAGAGAGAGTGTCTGTGGGAATGACAAGAGATGAATTGGATGTAACGGCAGAACACATCTTCTGGGTTTCGGTAAGAAGGAATTTCGGGATCCCTATTAGGGTTTGGCCTTCAAATGAGGGACTGAGATTAAGCACAGAAGCTGGACCAACTGTATTCGATCACCTGTTCTCCTTTTTCCGGTGAAACATGAGCTCGAGGACTGCACTGAACGCAAGGTACTTCTGTCTCTATTTACCAGAACCTAGTACGAAAGGATTTTTTTCAAAATAGGAAGCATTTAAATAATTATGTCTCATATTAGATTTTATGTCGCACACATTCATTTTAAGGCGAGTGTCCAAGGGTTGATCAATAAAAGAAAACATTCCCCAAGAATACACACTATGCGCTTTATAGAATTTCAATGTGATCTGATTTTTGTTGATTTTTTAAAATTATAAGTTATTATATTAATATAAAAATAATTTATTTTATTAAATTATTATGTATCAATATTCAAAAAATAATAAAAATTAAATTAAGTAAAAATTTAATCCCATGGCAAGAATCATTAGAGCATGTCATGTTGTGCATGATAGAACAACCAGTTTTGTGGATGTTATTACAAGCCTGGCTGCTCAAATTTAGAGGGTAGTGGTGCATAAGCAAGGCCCCAAGAACTGCAAGAATAACACAATACTCAAACAAAATGCTAAAAATTGCATTATGAGGTAACTGGGTTACCTTTCTTTTCTTCTCTGTTTGACTACCTCGATATGCAAAAAAATGGCGACCAAATTCTACCTTCCAGTTATCTAATATTTAGCACTGAAACTAAGATAAAGTTGTCAAGAAACAAACATGTTTTTTTATGGACAAAAGAAATCAATGGTGAACCAGAATCACAATTTCAAAGACCTAAAGGGATCAGCAATGCATATTGCATAGGCTTAGATATATAGTAAAGCGACTAGTTCTTGACATGCAACTAAATGTATACAGCTTTCCATTTAATTTACACCTGAGTCTTGAGAGTCACAAGATATAGATAATGCTCAGATGAACAATAAAGCGTCTCCTTCATGCTGTAAGAAATTTGTGAGTTGTTGGTCATTGACAGCATTTGTATTGATTATGGCTGGAGAGCTCCAAATGTTTACTTGTCCTGCATATCATCATCTTTCAAATTCAAGGCAATCTAACAAAAAGGAAAACAAAAGAAAATATAAAGAAAAGCAGAGTACATGGGATGCTAGAGACAAATTTGGAGCGATTAAGTCCACAGAAAGAATCTCAGGAGGCTCTAAGTCAACAGAAAGAATCTCAGGAGGCTCCAGCTCTTCCCAATTACAACGGAAAATGTAACAAAAAGATAACTTTAGGTGGACGGAGAAGTGAACATGAGGTACCCTACAAGATCTATTGAGATGAGAATCCATGGACCTGCTTTAAATTCTTCCTCTTTTTATATTTTTGGTTGCGTGCTCAAAATATTATAAAATTTGAAAGCTTGAACCATATATCATCAAGATGAAAGATTAAAAAAAAAATGATGGTAAGAGAATCCCTTTTTGTTTGTGTTTGATAAAGAGAATATAGATAAATACAAGGGCAAACCAAAGAAATGCTCTTATGAGATTCATTATACCATGGTTCATCGCAGATTCTGACCATCAAGAAGACAAACACTTGGTATTAGACGAGTACACGAGTTTACAATGAGAGTTTTGGTACTTGGGTAAGACTGCAGCCAGTATTACAATGGCGCTGAGCAGAGCCAGGCCAAGCCCTATGCCATTAACGACCATGGATTCTGGGCAACGCTTAGGTGCATTTCTCTTGGTTTGCAAGAACGTCAGCTTCTCCAGTAACCCAGTTTCTGCAGTAGCTACAGCCAAGCCGTACGTGTAGAGACCAAGGAAGATGTGCCATGGCAAAACCCTCACTCTTGCGGACCGCACTTCTCCCCTGTGCCAAAAACTCAAGAAACCCATCATCCACTGCATTGAAATGGAGAGAAATCTGATGTTAGAACACCCTTCCGCTGCTATATTACAGTCTTTGACAAAATAATCAACAAAGAAGATCAATTTCATAAGAATATGCAGTAACAATATAGCACATGACCCAATAACCTGATTTTGAGAAAATTTAGTCTGCAAGATCTATATGTAGCAAAGACAGAAGCCCTCCAATTTTTTGGAAAATGTAGCATTAATAGTAGAAGAATAGCAGGAAAACCTGTACAATAATGGAAAGAATATAAAAACAGTATGGTATGTTTTAGATTTGAGAAGATATTTTGTAATATTTTCTAGGAAAATTTTCCTAGAAAGTATGCTGGAAAGATTTTGTTTCTTTCAGGTGATATTTAAGCTGGCATGAAAATAATAAACTCCGCGAAATCTGAAAACATCAATGATCAGGCTCTTATGCGACATTACAATATGACAATCTATGAGGAAAATATTGGCATGTTCTGTTAAGTTATTGGGGTTATTGGATGTTTAATTAGGATATTTGTATAGTTCCTAAAATGATAATGATGGCATGCAGACCATCTAACTCTAAAAACATATAAATTCCGAAGCATCTGCCTAACATTTTATTGTTGAAACGGGATCAATAGTGTTGCTTGTCACTTGGGACTTGTATAAATAATAGAGCAAGCTGGACCACAGTGGTCTTATCATCTCACCTGTACATGGTTGTTATTCCCCACGAAAGTCATTACATACTGACCAGTGCTCACCATTAAATAAATAAAGGAAAAGCAGAAGGCTTTTTTCTCGAAAAAAAAAACAGTTCCATGAAAGGTAAGTAAGTAAAGGGAACTTCAAGAATTTGCTATAGAGAAAGGTTGATCAAAGAAAAAGGAGATAAAAGATTAATGCAGGACAATGAAGGAAAGGAAAAGCAAACCTGGGCTCCAAATAGGAAGACACAGATCAATCCCATCCAGGAGTGCAGGCTATAGAAATTGGCGACAAGCCCATCTTTGCCATGGAACTTCGTCCAAATTCCAAAGACCCCAGAAGCCAAGGCCACTCCTTGAAGACACAAATGCACTGATTTCTTCAAATTTCTTGAACCAGGCAGCCATTTATGTACCAAAATCGCTGTCACACACAGGAAGAGGAACTCACATTCTCTGTTATAAACTAATTCTTGGTCCAAAAATGAAGAAAAGGAAAGTTAATTGCACTGTATTATCTGGGTTATCCTCAGTTTACCTTCTCCACTGATAAGTATGAAACCAATTACCATTAACAAAGGATGAAGAACCTGAAAGCAAGTAGGGAGGCAGATGAAAAACTCACCATTTTCAGCTACAAGAGAATAAAAGTTTTGAGGATAATGTTGAAAGAAAGTGAGAGAGAGGGTGCGTTTGAGTGAAGCATTACCGCATATATGAGGTCTTCCTGAGAGGAGGAGCGAGGGAGGAAGCTAGACTTGAAAGCTAGAGCCCAAGAGAGGACCAAAGCTGCTACTACAAGCCCTGAAATTCTTGCAAAGAAGAGTAGTGGTAATAGTGAAGGAGAAGCCATGGCCATGGCTTTTGGTTTATGGGCATGCAGCTGCAGCCTCAGAAGCACAGAGTTGAGAACTCAGTGAAAAGCTGCCGACATGTGAGCACTTAGATCTGCAACTGTACATTTAAGGTGCTGTACTAAAGCTATCCTTTTAAGGAATTCTTTATTCGTTTCATAAAATAAAAACAGAATAGGGTATGATTTGTCATGAAGTCATTAATTCTATTTGATTAGGACAAAATCAACTTGCTCGACCAAATTAATTAATTAATTTCTCTATTTTCTTTCTAGCAATTCAAAGATTCTTGTCATGAATTAAAAAAAAATCTTAATGTAAAGGATTTTTCCTTAAATTTAAATTTTTTTATTAAAAATGAATATTAATTGCCTCGAGTCATATTTACCCTAATTCAAGGTTTCTATAAAGTTCTGGATTAGAATATCCCCAAACTGTTTCAATAGTTGGTGCAGCCTTCAGTTTGGGCTTGACTTAATCTGTTGATGATCCATAATCAGAATTCCATGAAGATTCCTGACATAAGTCTTTAAGGTCATATAGAAAGCCAATCTTAGCCATTCTATCTTACTTAGTTGGACCACTATGTTAACAAAGTGATGGATGACTGAGGCAAATTTTTTAAAATACAACAAAAGCACCCACTAAGAAATACTATTGAAATTTGCCATATTATAAGAGGAAAGAGTGGCGGCATCCCTAGATAATGACCCCAATTGCCCACTCCGCATAAATTTAATGCATAAAACAGCAAAATTGGCAAAGTCATAAAACTTACAACTTCCTCATCTACCATTTTTAAGCTATCCATCTTGTGGAGGGGCGATGATTTTAGAGAGAAACAGAGGATGACTGTATTTTTTATAGCTAATATAACCAAGATTGCACCCCTGAAAACGCCAGGCATGCTTAGTAAATGACGAACAAAGCTAATGCGTTGCGTATACATAACCCAAATCAGGTCTTCATTTTCACTCAGGAACAGAGAGACAGGCATGGAGTTTTCTTGCAAAGACTTCAAGGTGGGAAAGTGCGAAGGGCAAAAGGTGGTCGACGGGGAAAGCATACCGCTGGTGCTGCAACCCACAGAGCCTAAGAGGAGTGACTTAGAGACACTTCTCTTGGCCATAAGGAACAACAAGGAATGGTTTGACCAGATAACCATCAAGAACAGTGCGGTGCTATTTCGAGGCTTCGATGTAAACAACGCACAGGAGTTTAATGAGATCATGGAAGCCTGTGACTGGGAAGATATACGTTACGTAGGGCCTGCGCCCCGAACCCATGTGTATAAACGTGTGTGGACAGCCAACGAAGGACCTCTCTCTGAGTTCATATACTACCATCATGAGATGGTCTTGGTGAGTCTTATATGCGTGCAATCACTGTATGTTTCGAATTTATTAACTTAATTAATGACATGCGCAGATAAAGGAATACCCGAAGAAAGTTGTGCTGTTCTGCGAGATACCGCCACCGGAAGGTGGAGAGACACCCTTTGTTCCAAGCTTCCGAGTGACAGAAAGAATGCTGGAGGAGTTCCCAGAAGCTGTGGAGGAGATGGAGAACAAGGGTTTGAAATACACATTCACTGCACTCAGCAAGGATGATACGTCCTCCATGAGAGGCAGAGGTTGGGAGGATGCTTTTGGCACATCCGACCCTGCGGAGGCAGAGAAAAGGTTAAAAGCATGAGGCTTTTTGTTTTAACTAACATCGATCAACCTAAGATAATTTGTTCATACAATATTATTGTATTAATGGATTATCACAAAAATTTGTGACAGGGCCCAAGCCCTAGGGATGGAGATCGAGTGGCTACCAAATGGAGGGGCCAAAACAATTCTGGGGCCACGCCCTCTGACAAAGGTGTTTGATGGAAGGAAAGGGAGGAGGATGTGGTTCAACACAGTGGTTGGCATGCACGGCAAGGAGCTCAGCTCAGCGCTTATGGCTGATGGTACAGAGATACCAAAACATGTAGTGAAGAGATGCGGAGAGATCATCGAAGAAGAGAGCATACAGTTCAAATGGGAGAAGGGTGATGTTCTTTTCTTGGACAACTTGGCTTTGCTCCATGGAAGAAGGCCTTCTCTGCCTCCAAGAAGAGTCCTGGTTGCCACATGCAAGTAGCTTTCAATTTGGGTGATAATTAAATGGTCATAGCCCAGCAACTCCATATTTTCAATTCCAAAAATAGTAACCACATGAAAATAAATGAAACTGAGAGCCATGATTAATAAATTCTCCAAATTCTATTCTGCCTAATGAGATAATCCTGATAAGTAACCAGACATTTATAAAATTGAAAGATGCTTCTTCACTAACACAAGCTAAAGGACACTAAGTATGCTATACCCTTTATTTTCTGGACAATCGAAACACAAAAATTTAAGATTGTAGCCCTTATCAGTTTCCATGCTGTGGTTGCGTTTTCAGTTTGTATGGTCAGATTTCAAAGAACCAAGACCCTCTTATGAAGCATGACTGGACATGGCCCACCCGCGGCCCCTTCCACCATAGCCTTATCCCCTTCCATAATAACCACCACACCTATGAAGCATAACTGAACATGGCCCGGCCACGGCCCCTTCCACCATAGCCATTTCCCCTTCCATAATAAACACCACGAGAACGGCCACCACGCGGCCCACGGCCACCTCGACCACCCCGATATCTCGAGAACTCACCAAAAGTCTGCACCCATCATTTAAGCAGTAGTGTCAGAACAAAGTTCATACCTCTTGAATGGTCAACCAAAAAGTTCCAGACAGACATGTTTAGTTGGACAAGAAACCAAAAAGTTCCAGACAGACATGTTTAGTTGGACAAGAAACCAAAAAGTTCAATATATAAGAACATAAGGAATAAATAACAAGGAGAAAGACCAGGAAAGATGCAAGGACAAAATAAAGTTTTACCTCTGTGTCTATCTTCATTTGCTCAGAGAATCTAGTTCTTCCCCCTTGTGATTCATGACCAATTGTATTGCATGAGAGAGCATCAAAAAAGTCTTCCTTATTATAAAGAGGCTGCAGCATACCAAAAAAAGAGTCAAATATACAAGATCAGACAAGCCATAAAGAGTTCAGGTCTTAGAAATCAAATTTTTATACCTTGACATCAATCTTAGATAATTCAGCATCATCTCCATCCTGGGAACCATCTTCATCGCTGGCTTTTCCATCCCCTTCTTTGTCTTTTGAATTAGTTTTGTTACTCTTACCAAGATGACCCCAGACTTCATCCTTCTTGAATTTTTCATTCATTGCCATGAAATCAAAATCTTCAGTGAACTTAGTCACAGGATGTGAATTCTGCCAGGAAATGTTAAACATACATGATATCAGAAAAGAAAAATGATCTTCTGGTGCTACTGTCAATTTTTCAGAGAAACTGAGAAAAACAATCAGCCAAATATTTGATCTGTTGTTAGCTCCAAGTTTGTTAGAACACCAAATTGCATCTTCTTACCCACCCAACATATCAGTTGCAGAACTTAAGCTTCAATTATCAAATTAAGATACCATTATGAGTTCAAAATTAAAAACTAGCTCTAACTAATCTTGATAATAAACCTCCCGCAATTAGAAATTAAGTATTTATTTTTACCAACTACAGATATTGCTTAAGAAATTAAAATTTCATGCCCCAAAAACCAAAATCCTTACGCTGATCAATGCAATGAAAAAGTAAGTATGAGTCAAGTTGTTGTCTATAACATCCAGGGATCTGTATTGAATTTTTAGTTGAATGCACACATAATCCAGAAATTACCCCAGTTCCTCTTCCCCATTCGCGCCCTCTGTAACCACGACGAGCTTGGAAAGGAGCTCCATTTGGCTAGGAAAGTAAAACAACAAAAGAGTACAAGTTAGTGCTCACAGACATAGTTAACAAGAAAACAGTGAACAAAATCTGTCAACCATACTAAATTTTGAAATAACAGCATCTTAAAACCTAGCAGAAGAATACTGGAAATCAGACTAGACACAGCTCTTCAAATACCTCTTGAAAAAGTACAGGCTATGAAGCACCTTACAATTGCTATTGAACAAACAAAAAATAGAAAACTCGTGAAGAAAGAAAACTTTCATTTGCTAGATAGCACAAAAGCATAAATGAATTTATCAAAGCAAGTTTGAAATATAAAAAACTCAAAGGTTTCATTATATGCACATAACATCATCGATAATTAGGTCCGCGTGAGTTGTACAAATCCGTTTGACGAACAAACAAACAACTTTTATCATTTCATTTATCATTTTCGATCCATCTGTATCTTGTCCATCCTTTCACCTCCAGTCTTATGTCTCAGTCCAACATTATCTCTAGGTCTTCGAATCTACAAAATCAACAACTTCGCGAACTAACCAAAAACACACATTAAGCCTAACCATATATAAGAGATTCACATACAATGGTAGATCTTTCCAGAGAAGAGAACTAAGTTATGCAGGAATTATCAGCAATCATAAATGATCAAACGTAGAAATTTCACAGCAAAGAGGCACAGTTCAAAGTGCCCAACAGGAAAGCTATAGAAATCATTCCTTCTAACCTTACCCACAAAGAGAAATACAAGTAAAGACAGAAGACAAAATAAATGAGGAATATGGCTCTAAAACCTTTTGGCCAGCTCGTGAAGGTACCGGTAATGGCAATATTGGTGGCTGAGCTTCTGTGGTTACTGTTGCAGATTGCTCTGATGTTGTGGATGATGATGATACTTGAACCACCTCCACATCTTTGTGTGAAGTTTGTGTAGGTTGAGATGAAGGAATTGCTGCAGATCCAGTTTGCAACAACTGACCTGGGGTTACCAATGAAGGTGTAGGCGTTTCTGAACGAATAGAAATGGATGGCCCAACAACAGAAGATGTAGGTTGAGACGTGCTTTGATAAAGCAAAGCTAGGCCAGAATTTGCATTTGGCTTGTTAGAGATTGGTGCAATAATGGCATCTGAACTGGAATAAGTCAAAGCACCAAGTGATGGCAAGCCAGCATTTGGTGTGGCCATAGGAGGGGCAGCAGCGGGGGCCTTGTGAGGCACTGAACTTGACATTGTCTCCGAAGCTAGCATATTAGAGGGAACTGGAGGCAGAGTTGACTGGAAAGTTGATGTTGAAGTAGATGGCAATATGGAACTGGAAATTAAACTAGGGGAACTAGCATTGTTAGGAAGTAATTGAGAAGGCACCTCTGGCAAGCTTGAACCTGGCAAATTTGAGGCCCCAGTTGGTAAAGGGACATTAAAATTAGGATACTGCATAGAAGGAGGCACTGACAAGCCAGGTGGGGGTCGTAACAAAGATTGCTGGTGCAACTGTGGAAGCCCATTAGGCGTGGCATAGTATCCTTGCCAATACATTGGCATGGCAAGCCCGCCACTGTTTGCACTTGGAGGAGGAGGTGAAGCTCCCCAGGACCCTAAAGTCCCTCCAGGTTGATATAATGGCAAGCCAGCTTGAAAACTTGAACCAGGTAGCCCCAATTGAGCGTTATGGGAGCCAATATCAGTCAAAGACCCACTAGCAGCAGAAGGCAAGCTGCTAGGGTTAGGAACAGCGCGAGGATAGTGAGACTGCAAAGTCAAAAATGAATTCAGAGTGAGGATAACTTATCTCATTCATCACACAATTAAATAGTCTTTCTCCCATTTACCTGTATAATAGCCGGATCATTGTTTATAGGTGGTATAGGCTGAACAGGTGCAGAAGATTTAACCTGTAAATCCTGCACCATGGCAAAGAACAGCGCACTGTTATGCTAACTACATTAATAAATAAGAAGAAATAAAACATTAAGGAATCTGGTCAACCACATTCATGAAGCCCTTGGGCAACAATAGTTCAATGTTTTCTGTTTGAAAACCATTCAATCTCGCAATAATTATGTATACAATGTATTTAGAAAACCTAAAAGCAAGAAACTCTTCCAATTTTTTTAATTTTTTTTATAACGCTGGTATCTACTGAGTTCTCTCCGCCATTGTACTAGAAAAAATCAACAGAGTGCTTAAGGCCCAAATGACTAATCCACAGCCCTGACTTTAACCAAACTTAGTGATCCTAAAGAGATTCAAACTCTAGACC
This sequence comes from Moringa oleifera, assembly GCA_021397835.1. Taxonomy (NCBI): domain Eukaryota; kingdom Viridiplantae; phylum Streptophyta; class Magnoliopsida; order Brassicales; family Moringaceae; genus Moringa; species Moringa oleifera. The sequence continues at coordinate 6,426,752 of JAJFZO010000191.1, read as the reverse complement.
TGGTCTATAAATCAATGTTTACTTACTAATGGGTTGAACCTTTCAAAAGTTGAAACTCTTCCTATTGTTATCATATAGAATACACAATAGACCAACTCCATAACCGTCAACTCAATGAAATTAAGAATTTTTTTTTTTTTTTTAAAAAGGAAACTTGAATGTCTAAATTAAAGTCATTAGCTCAGACTTAGAAATACCATTATGAATAATTAAACTCCTATTTTTGGAAAGCTAAATTAAAGCAGCTTGCATGTTGAGAAGCTCATGCAGATCATAAAGACAGATGGTCCACTAATATGTAACAGGCAAAGGGAAAGATAGCTTCCCATCATAAGCTTGGTTCTAAAACCCCAAATACTACCGCCTTGGCCTAAAATTCATCACAAGAAAATACTTTACAAATTAGGTAAAACAAAGGCTTCGTTTTATGTACCTTGATGTCGCTTCCACGGAACAATATGTACTCGTAAACTTTATCACTTTGAGGGACTTGTGGACCATCCTTTTTCCTTCCCTCAGTTCCGAATGATCGTACTGTGACATGACAAGACATAAATCAACACAAATAAAAGACTTGTTCAAAACTAATGCAGCATTTAAGGAAAAAAAAAATCTACAGTTATGTGGTCCATTTCAGTATTAAGACACTGGCATTACGGGTCCGTATTTACTTTTATCTGATATATATGCTAAGATGAAAAAATGTTTGCAACTTGGTACATAACCTAAATAAATTGCATTATAACTTTCCAATTTCCACTAAAGACTCTAGTTTTCTAACTAATAACTGGGTCATTACTTACAAATATGTAGTGTATCAAGAGTTGCACACAAAATTCCATTCAAAGTCCATATAACAAGCCCTTAATCTTTGGAGTGTTTGACAAATGAAGCTAGTAGAGGAGTGAAGGGAAAATCCTTTTCTCTCCACTTATTTGAATATTACCAAATTGGCTTCTTGGAGCTGAAAGTAACCATTTGCATTCTTGGCCGTTCTCTCTTCAAATAAATATTCAAACATGTCCAATCTTCTCACAAAGACTCTCTTTGTGGCTACTTCACTCAATTTTACAACAGTAATTTGGTTTTTTCAAGTCAACTGAAATATCAAAAATAAATAAATAAACTAACTCATCAGATTTACACATAAACAGAAGAAAAAACACTGAATTTAAGTACATGCAAAAACCCCATGCCGCTAAAGGAGACAAGAACGGTACCATTTATCAAACCAATACTGGATTCTTCAGTGTTGATATTGTAGAGAATACCCTCGTATCTAATCTCACTCTTCGATGTCAAACTTATCAAGCTCCCTACGTACGAATCCGCCGTTGAACTCGATTTTGCACCGGAATTATCTGTTGCCATATCGAAACCTCTTCACCACAATCTATAACATGTGCATGCACAACATATGAGAGAAACAGCGAGACAGAGAGAAAGATAGTAGAAATACTGCAGTGTGACCCGAGTCTCCACTCTGGTACACTCGAGAGAGAGAGAGAGATTAGGGTTCAGTTTGGGGTGGAGACCGTCGTGAATATCACTTTTTGTATCTGGCAAGAGAAGATCCAAAATCTGCAGTTTTGCATATTTCCTAATTTCGGCTGGTGTTGACGGATGAGCCAATGGATTAGTGCCACGTAGACATATGTAGACTTGTTGGTCTTTTGGTGGAACTTGAGGAGAGTCTCAGTCTAATTGGTAATATCTGGAGGTCCGGGAGGTCAAATTAAGTGCACTGGATAAATAAATTGTCAAATATCCTTTTAATTTTTTAAAATTATATGTTTATAATTTTTTTAATTTGAAGTAACCTTAACAAATCGTTGATTAAAACTAATACATTAATATTTTACATTTGTTATCATAATAACTTGCTTGTCATGACCAATCATTCACTAACAAAATGTAAAATAATAATAATTTTAACTAATTGTTCTTAATGTTATAAAATATCTTCATCATTAATTTTGGTCAATATATAAAATCACTAACAACAAATTATAATCTATAATTTCAAGATACCATGATATTGCCTGTTTATGACTTGATATGTATGGTTTATAAGGAATATTTTATTATTGTGTATTGACATGTCTTTGCTATTTGGGTATTTGACGTCAAAATTGATTATTGTTTCATATGTGTGGAGTGCCCTCCTTCCTTGCCACTTGCTTGCATTTTCTTTCTTAGAAAGACATTCTATAGAACTTGAATGAGAATCTTCCATTAGCTTAAAGGAATTTCTATCTTGGCTTTGCTGCAGTACCCAACGCTTTGAAGGTTTTTTCGTTCTTGGATTTGGTGATCTGGGTTTCATTCGGTGCCTTTGAGAAAACTTTTTCAACATGATTTTTATTTTTTGGTGATTGAATGTTCTTGATTATTTTTCTATTTGTGTCTAGTTTGCTTATATTTTATTATTTTTAATTAATTATGCGATGATTTCAGTGAATTGTTTCGTTTTTGTATATAAGATGAGGAGATTAAATATAGTATTTGGTCATCAATGACATGGTTGAAAGAAGATATATATTTTTTTGAACCATTTTGACAACGACAATAATTTTTAAATAAAAATAAAAATATTAAGTAATTTACATACTATTCATTTTTATAAAAATTTAAAATATTTTATAAAATTTTAATTTAATTTAATAATTTAAATATAAAATTTGATCGACAATAAAATTTAAAGATTTATTAAAAAAATAAAAGTAAATATCATTTAATATTATAAATTTTATTTTTTATTTTTAATTAAATATTAATTTTTAAAACGTATATTTTATATTTATTTTAATTTATATGTTAAATTTTAAAAAAATTTAACTATTTGATTATTTTTTATGAATTTTTTAAAATTTTAATAATACATTTTTTATGAAAAAATATTAATATTTAAAAAATTTTAAATTTTTAATGATAATAACTTAAATATTTTTATACATATATAAAAAATTATAAGTTAAAATTTATTATAAAATATCTTTATTTAAATGTTTTTAACATTTAAAATTTTTAATAAAATTTAATTTAAATAAAATAAACAGTTAAAAATTATTTAAATATATTTTAAAAATAAAAATTTAATTAAAAACAAAATTTAAATTTTAAAATAATATTAAAAAAAATCAAATCACAAAATTTAAAAATGATATTTATGCTATGAAATTTACATATTAACCAAACAGCCCACCAATGCAGTGATACTTGCTATCCAGTCAAAACCATGAAGCAGCGAAGTTGAAGGACAATAAGGTCATTTTAAGAGAAGACACGGCCGCCGCAGGATCCAAGGCGGCTAATAGTGTGAGTCAGTGTAGGACATAAAATGACCGAAATGACCTTACTCAGATGGGCGCAAGCCGAAAAATTTGAGGGTTTAATAGTAAATCGACTCACGAGAAGTAGCTGTGCAGGAAACAAAAGCAAGGGACGCGAGTCTCCGCAAAAATGAAGGGAGCACTGAACGATAGAGAGATTTGGTTCCAAATTAAAAATTAGAAAAATAAAAATAAAAATAAAAATCGGACTCGTCGGTGTCATTGCAAACTTGTTAATTTCCGTCATACTACCGTTGCACTGGGAAGGTGAAATACTGAAATTAGGGTTTCAAGAATTTTGAATATCTGTGTTAATCTTCGCCCTGTTTCTTGTTTATGATACTGGGTTTCTTGCGGTCGGATTCGGATGTTCACGCCGCAGAGGAAGCCATGGCCGGGGCTGGCACTGACTCCGCGAACCGAGGAGCACAAGACCGGCGGCGTCACGAACTCTAGGAGTGGTGGGAAGGGGAAGGCCGTCGCTTTCATCGATAGTCCCGCGCCCCTTCCACCGCCGCCACCGACTGGTTTGCTGAGTGAGAACGGGTCGTTGAGGGCGGGCGTTGATGTGGGCGAAATGGAAGATTGGAGAAGTTTCAAGGAGGCAGGCCTGTTGGACGAGGCGTCTATGGAGAGAAAGGACCGTGAGGCGCTACTCGAGAAGGTTTCGAGGCTTGAAAAAGAGGTTAGTTTGATTATCTGGATTTTAGTGTATCTGCTTCATTGTTTTTTCCTGCAATATCTTCTCTTGAAATGGGTTTTAATTAATGGGTGTTTTTGAATTGTTGTTTTGGGGTTTGTTCTTTGTGTGTGAGCTTGTGACTAGAAGGCTGCTTTTGAGATCCCTACAACTGGGTGACCATAGAGCATTTGTTATCTCTGAAGATTCCTGGTAATTGGCTGGTTTTATAGCTCCGATGTCATGGGAGAACACTTAATTGGATTGGCTGCCTTCTTTTGCTAATTTCACAATGATCATAAAATTATGTAAAGACATTGTGTTATACAAGAGAACTGGAATCGTAATTGTATATTTAGTACACTGTAGATTCATATTGAATTGGACAAAATTCTGTTGCACTGACTTCAATGGAGACACTAAGAGATTATAAATTCATGGTGGTTTTTTTTTTAATGGAAAGTCCATGGTGGCTTTTAAGTTGTATATTTATTACACTGCAGATTCATATAGAATTCGGTGAAATACTGTTGCAATAACTTGAGTGGAAAGCTTAGAGATTATAAATCCATCATGGTTCTTTAGTAGAATCTTACTTCTTCTGTGTCCTTAGCTTTACGTATAGAAACATAAATCTTCATTTGTGCGTGTATGTGTGAGTGTGCACTCAAGTGCAAGTGCATGCATTTTGATAGAAGTCATTATGATCTTATCATGCAGCATTTAGCAATTCCTGGGAGACAGCTTTCTTGCATTCAACATGTTTTGATTTGTATTTAGTTGGAATAAAACCTTTGTGGAGTTCTTTGGAATTTGATTTGCTTTTAACTTGCTAAAGGCTGCCAGTCCACAATCAGGGGCCTTTTTCAACCAAGCTTAGCCATAAATCTGGTTTAAGGTGCCCATTGAAATTTGGAATAGGTTGGGCAATGTTGCCTGGTTGTGCTTTATAGACTGTTTATCCTCGTCTGTAGTTCCTTCTCAATTACTTAGTTGTTTTTTTCCCCTCTAACTTTTAGAAGCTTCGATAAAATTTATGTTGAAACAAAACATGGTATGCTTTGTTTTGTATTTTTATTTTTCTTATGTGCATACATCCCTTTTGTTTGGTAACATAAAATTAAGATGTGTTTATTGTAGTTGGAGCTTGTCTTGAATTATGTCTTTATCATGACTTATCTAAGCTAATTAATATTGTATTGTAGTTGGAGCTTGTCTTGAATTATGTCTTTATCATGACTTATCTAAGCTAATTAATATTGTATAAGGTGGATTACAATCTTAACTTATTAGAGAGCCATGATTTTTCCTCTTTATCTGCATCAAGTAATTACTTTTGCCATGGCAGGTGTGCATGCATATTTGCATTCTGGGTTTTGGTTGGAAATGGCTGTTTTACACCTCAAAAGTCACATGTTTGCTATCTGACTTATAGTTTTGCCCTTCTTAAATTCATTTTTTCCTCAAATAGGATCTTTTCTCGTAAAAGCTTCAGCCTGCTGCTTCCCTTCTTCCACATGCAAAACGTTGTTTTTTTCTTTTTTTGGTTACTGAAATGTTATTGAAAATTAACTTTGTTTTATATGTAGTTTGGTCTGTTACTTACCCCTTGCATAATTTATGTAGTCTACTCTTTCTTTTCTTCCTGACTGATATTGCTATTTAGGCACCCATCCATGACATTTGGCCTGTTATTGCGTTGGAGGTTTGGTTATGGGTGGGTGCCAATAATATCTTGGTAATGCTTAGCAGTTCCATACGTACCAATCACAGTGTTAACATTATTGTTCTACATCTCATGAAAAAAATCATGTATCTCTATACAAAATGAAATTGTGAACTACAGTAAAAATATGTTGTTTCATATATAAATGAAGGATGCTTTATCAACAGAAGTATAAGACAAATTGGTGGATTCTTTTTCATGTTTATGAAACTTAATTTCATATTCACTAAGAAAATTAGTAAAAGATTGCTTACAATAATTTTGTAATACGCCAGGTTACTAGATGCTAAAATATAATGGATTCCCCACTGTCATTTCCTTTTCTTTTTATTAATTGTTGTGGTTGTCTTTTATTTTGTACAGCCTTTTTTTCCCCTTCTAATGTTGGGCTTCTCAATCTATTATTAGCTAGATTGATTTGCAATTGGCCATTCATTATTTACTTGATTTATGAACAATTAGTTACTTGGATATAATGCATAAATGATCATCATTTAATGATTGGTTTCAATTACAAATGTCTGGAAACATTTGTCTGGAGACATCTTCTAGTTGTTGAACTTGTCACATGCAGGTGGTTCAATATTTCATTTGAAAAATTCATTGCCATTTTGTAATCTTCTGCATTATTCTTTACTTTTCAGAAGGTACTGTTTTCTTTCTCACTAGAGCATTGTGAGCATTGTGAGATTAAACTGTTCTTTTTGGCACAGCTGTTTGATTACCAGTATAGTATGGGGCTTCTCCTCATTGAGAAGAAAGAATGGACATCAAGGTCTGAAGAACTAAGGCAAGCATTGGATGAAGCTGAGGAGATAATTAAACGTGAACAAACAGCACATTTAATTGCATTGTCTGAAGTTGAAAAGCGAGAGGAAAATTTGAGGAATGCCTTGGGTGTTGAAAGGCAATGTATGGCAGAGGTATCCTGCTTTGTTCTGCTTTTCTTTAAAAAACTCATAATTTAGCAAATGAATGTTACTTGCCTCAGAGCCTCCTTTGCGTGATTAACTTTATTTTGTTAGACTAAGTTGGATCCTTTTGCCTCAGAGCCTCCTTTTTCTAGTATATTCGATTGACTACTCTTTGTAATTGCTTACTCATCTCAAAGCCTGAGCTGAATCAGCCATGGATGCTGCATCACTGCATCTTTGATAAGGGGAAAAACAGATCATTTACAAAAGCACGATGGGTTTGCCACCCAAGAACATGTGTAGGGTGCCATTTACATAACAATTTTGATGACCATCTCGTAAAAAACAAATAACAATAATATCTATGTCCACACTTGTAATTTGTTTATCTGTGTTTGTCATATAATTATTGTAAGTGTAATAAATATTATAATCTGTGGTGTAAGCCTCTAACTATCTACAACATACAAAAAAAAGGTAGGTTATGGTGAACAGGTGTTTCCCATGTAAGGTGCAGGAGAATCGATTGATCCTATTTTCCTTTGGTGTAGTTGGACTCGAAAAATGTGGGAGAGTCTATCAACAGTTCTGGGACAAGAATGGTAGTTTCTGGGGTCAATGGCAGCTTAGTTGGAAGCATAGGAGCGTCTTCATATTCCTAAGGCTAAGAGAAAAATTGAGACATTAGTTCCTTTACCTATTTTTTCGATAGTATGGATGGATATGAACATGAGGGCTTTGGTACAGCTTGAGACCCCTTAACTTTAGTTAAGGATATATCGGTTGCAGGAATTTTTTTGTAAGTGGGGTGAATTTTGTGGAGTTCATGAAACTTCTACTCTCTAACTAGCTAATTATATTTTGAGTAAGGGGTGGCACTTCCTTGGTACTGATTATATTTAATAAAAATATATAATACACTGTTTCTGATTTTTTAAAAACAATTCTCTTTTCTTGCTCTGTGTGAGGGATTTGAATTTTATATGCAAGAGAACAGGGTCATGTTTAGTTGAGCTTATTTAGTTTTTAGTTCTGATTCTAGGAATTTTTCTTTCAGGCTTCGTTGTGCACTCTTCTCTCTAGATCTTTGTATCATCATGCACCTTTTAGTTGCCTGGATAATTTGTTACCCTCTATGAAATTTTCTCTTTTGATATTTAGAATTTTAATCGTACTTCTTTTGCTGCAGCTTGAGAAGGCTTTGCGTAATGTACAAGATGAGCATGCACAGATCAGGCTTACTTCTGAGACTAAGTTGTCTGATGCAAATGCTTTGGTTGCTGGAGTCCAAGAGAGATCATTGGAGGTGGAAGAAAAGATGCACGTTGCGGAAGCTAAGCTTGCAGAGATGAATAGGAAGAGCTCTGAGATGGAAATGAAATTTCATGAATTGGAGACTCGTGAAAATGTGCTTCAGAGGGAGCGGCTGTCCTTAATCACAGAGTATTTCCATTCTGAAACTCTGTAGCATATGAAGTTATTCATATGATTAACAATTTTAATTTGTTAAATTCTCTTAGAGTAGGTGACTCACTTGATATGGTAATTTGATAGATTTTATGTTTTGTTTCACTGCTCTTAGGCGTGAAGCACATGAAGCAACTTTCTACAAGCAGAGAGAAGATCTGCATGAATGGGAGAGAAAACTACAAAAAATGGAAGAGAGGCTGCATGAACTTAGACGAACTCTTAACCAGAGGGAGGAAAAGGCAAATGAAAATGACAGGATTCTTAAGCAGAAAGAGATGAGCGTTGAAGAGGCACAAAAAAGATTTGACACATCCTGCTCAAAGTTGAAAGAGAAGGAAGATGATATAAACAATCGACTAAGAGACTTAGTTGTTAAAGAAAAAGTGAGTTTCTTGTCTAGTGAACTATTTAAATCACTTTATCAGTGGTTGCCTGCATAATCACTTTGTTTTGTTAATTTGTACCAGGCAGCTGATTCCACTATGAGCACACTTGAGTTGAAAGAAAAGGAATTGTGTGCATTAGAAGAAAAGCTTCTTGCTAGAGAAAGGGTGAGTCTCAACAGTGATACCTCATTAATGCTGAGTAAAACGTAGTTCTTGATTTGATACAATTGAGCATGAGTAGTGGTAGCTCCTACCAGAATTTTTCTGTTTGAGGAAGCAGAGATGTGCAACCATGTGTCTGACATGTGTTATTGGAATTGCAGTTAATGTCTTTGACTCAAGTGTAATTATATTCATGTTCAAAAATATGCTGAATAATGATAGAGCTTGTAATAAGAATGTTTTAATCCTTTTGATGGTTGGTAATGATGCCTGGCTATGTTCCTATATGATTTTATACATTAGTTGTGTTCCATGTTCCTGCATATTTTTTTATAAGTTGATGTGGGTTATGGAAAATATAGAAATGGATACTGAATACATCTTGAAACATAAAAAAGTTTGCATGTGTGCGTGCATGCATGTACACATGCTTGCTGGTGCTTGTGCACAGGTCCTTTTATCCGTATGCAATGCTTCCATGATGTTGGCATCCATTTTTTTTTTTTTTGGTTCATTAAAACATCACACTTTTTGCTTTGATTTTATTGATTACTGGGGATATGTGACTTGTGTAAATAAGGTGCATGCACTTTAGTAGAGGACTTGGTTACACAAATTTTATTTTACTCCTATCTTTCTTCCTCTCAAGTGCAACGGAAATGCTGTTAAATGATTGAACTGGTGGTCTGAAGCTTTGATGCATCTGGGATTTTTGACAGATGGAGATTCAGATGCTCCTTGATGATCAAAGGGCTGTACTGGATACCAAAATGCAGGAATTTGAGTTGGAACTGGAGGAAAAGAGGAACTCTCTTGACAAGGAACTGAAAAGCAAGGTAGATGAAGTGGCACAGCACGAGGCTGAAGTTAACCACAAGGAGGAAAAGCTGAGAAAAAGAGAGCAAGCATTGGATACCAAATCAGAGAGAGTGAAGGAGAAAGAGAAGGACCTTGAAATGAGATTGAAAATTAGTAAGGAGAAAGAGAATTTTCTGAAAACTGAGGAGAAGAAGTTGGAGGCGGAAAAGCAACAATTGCTTGTTGGTAGAGAGAGCCTGCAGAATCTGAAAGATGAGATTGATAAGATTGCGGCTGAAACTGCTCAGCAGGAGTTGCAGATTCGTGAAGAGTGTGAAAAGCTTAAAATAACTAAAGAAGAGAGATCCGAGCACCTCCGTTTACAGTCAGAGCTGAAACAGCAGATAGAGAAATGCAATCATCAGGAGGAGTTGCTTTTGAAGGAACGTGAAGATCTGAAACAAGAAAGAGAGAAATTTGAGAAAGAATGGGAATTTTTAGATGAGAAGAGAGCTGAAATTTATAAAGAGCAGAAGGCTATTGCTGAAGAAAAGGAGAAGCTTGAAAAATTACGACTCTCGGAAGAAGAAAGGTTGAAGAAAGAAGAATTTTCCATGAAAGATTATATGAAGAGGGAGTTGGATAGCATCAGATTGCAGAAAGAGTCATTTGAAGCCATGATGGAGCATGAACAGTTAGCTCTATCTGAAAAAGCTAAAAATGAGCATATCAAGATGGTTCAAGATCTTGAAACACAGAGAAGGAATCTTGAGATTGAAATCCAAAGAAGACAGGAAGGAAGTGAGAAAGATCTACAAGAAAGGACAATGTCATTTGAGGAGAGGTGCGAGAGAGAACTTACAAATATTGATCATCTAAAAGCAACTGCTCAGAGGGAAATGGAAGAAATAAGGTCTGAAAGGCGAGCATTGCAAAAGGAAAAACAGGAAGTGGTAATGAATAAGGAGAAGCTGAAAGAACAGCAACTTGACATGCATAAGGACATTGATGAGCTTGGTACTCTTAGCAGCAATCTCAAGAAGCAACGAGAACAGTTTATCCGTGAAAGAAGTCACTTCTTAGCATTTGTTGAGATGCTCAAAAATTGCAAGGACTGTGGAGAAATGACTAGAAGCTTTCTACTCTCGGATTATGAATTGGACAATCTTCCTTCTGATGTTAGCAATGTCAAGAGATCCCCTGATGCAGTTGGTTTGGGATATCGAGATTCTAGAGGAAGCATGTCTTGGCTCCGCAAATGCACTTCAAAGATTTTTAGCATATCACCAACTAAAAGTAACCGTGTCTCTGGTCCAGGTTTGCCAGAGGAGCTGCCATTTTCAGTACAGGTTAATGTGGAAGGAAAAGTTGAGGGCTCTGGTACTATTGTCAATAAGGAAGCAAGAGACCATGGTATTAGCTCCTCTGATGTGCAGCCACTTCCATCTGATAACTTGACCAGGGAAGCAGATGATGAGTGTGCTCCATCTACTGATGATCATAGCTTCATCAACAGTAAAGTACAAGAACCTGCTGAAGATTCCCAACAATCGGAGCTGAGGAGTGCTCAACGTGGACGTCGCAGGAAATCTAAGGTTGTGAGAACACGATCAGTTAAGGCTGTGGTTGAAGATGCAAACTTGTTTCTTAATAGAAACCATCAAGAATCAGAGCAGAATGCAAGCGTGCAGCCTTATGATGTTAACCATATCCATGAGGGAAGTGTGAACATTTCTGGTCCTACTAGGAAAGCAGCTAGTAATGTTGTGAGGAAGCGACAACGTACACAAGCTTCTAAAATGACTGAAAGTGAGCAGGATGCTGGTGATAGTGATGGTAACTCTGATAGCATCACAACTGGTGGGCACAGGAAGAGGAGACAGACAGTTGCTCTAGCCCTACAGGCCCCAGAAACAAAGCGATACAATCTCAGGCGGCACAAGACGTAAGTTTCTGATTCTTTTTCATGGTGTGAGGGAATTGTTGGCACAGCACAGCTACTTTAGATGTTCAAGTTCTAGAGATAATGCACGCCAATTACTGGTTGTTCACTACCTAAATGGATGAAGTTCGAGTTAGGTTTAAGATGTGTTATACTGAATTGATCAAGATGGGGCTCTTTACTTTACTGATTATTCTCTTTCCTTTCCTGATCTCAATAAGTGAACAATATTTATGTGTCTTGAGCCAATCACTTAAAGTGGTTTGTTGACATATTTTCGAATTAAAATTGTTGGCCTTTTACCATGGGGGTAGGTGATGAAAGAGGGACTTGTTGCCCAGTGGCATGATCAAATATCAGACTTGGATGTTTGTTATAGGTAATATCTGTTCTAAAGAAGTGGAACCATTGAGCCGGCTAGCTGCATTCTCGTTGTGTTTTATCCATAAGTTTCATTTGTTGGACTTAGAGCAATTTAATAGGCTGGCTTTATCTAAAACTAAAATTAAGCAGCATTTCAACTTTAAAAGAAAAGCTGTATCTCTTATGTAAAACAATCTGTTGACGTAGTGGTGTGTTTCTTGCTTTCTTTCTTTCTTTCTTTCTTTTTTTCTGTTGAGGGGGAGGGGGGGGGGGGGGGGGGGGGGGGTGCATTGCGGTTCAGGTCTTAAGTGATAATCATGTGAACTTAAGGTCACTAAAAAAGAATTTTTCAGGTAACATGTGAGGATTAGGTTATTGAGAGTCTTTGTGGCAGATTAGTGTTACATACTTAGAAAGTAATGCATTTCCTTTTTTGTTAAATATGATTTTGATCATAATTTTGATTGTATCTTGTAATAAGAATACAGAGAAGAAACTTATACAAGGAAATAGGGAGAGGCAGAAGACTGACTGGAGAACTTGGAAACTATTTTCGTGCTCAGAAACTAGGAGAGAACATGTTTCTTAATAGAAAATTTTGTCATTAGCAACTTATAGGTTTCCTTGTTTGGCTATAACTGTCAAAGTTTTCTTGCTTGCATGATTTCTGTTATTTGTTTTTGAATAAATTTTAAATTTAATAGAAGGTAATGCTTTGGATGTTCTAAAATTTTGTGTAAATATTGATCAGTGCAGGCACAGTTGCAGCAAAAGCCTCATCTGGTTCCGTGAAGACCACAGAGAAAGAAGTTGGTGGTGGTGATGCAGAAGTGAATCCAAATCCTGAAGCTGCCTGTGCTGTGTCAGTGGATGTAGCTAGCACAAGTGCTAAATCCACACCCTTGGTGCAGGTTACAGAATCTAAATGTGTGAACTTTTCATTGGATGGGGTTGCTGGGGTGAGACCCTCCTTGTCTTTTCCACCGTGGTCTATTTGCTTTGTTGTGAGTTTTTTAGCTGAATTTTTCCTGGCAATGTTATTAACATTTTTGTTGTGATTTCAGTTTGAGACGGCTGAAGCTTTTCCTGATGACAATGGTGATATGAAGCCGGTCGAAAATATGAAGCTAAGTGAGGAAGTAAAGGGGACGACGGATTATGGGGAAGATGACCAGAACGGGAGCTCAGCCCGTGAGGATGAGGATGACTATGATGATGAGTCGGAGCACCCTGGTGAAGCATCCATAGGGAAGAAAATTTGGACTTTTTTCACGACCTGAGCTCTGACACTTTCTCTCTCTCTCTGTATTGTAGTTGCTGACACATTAGCTTCAGGCAGTGACTCTTTTTATCATTTTCATTTTTCTTTTTTTCTGTTTTTCTGTGGGCTTCATTATTTTTTGGGGAAAGAAATGGAAGGTAGGCAGTTGGAGGGGGATGAGTTTGTAGCTGTTTCAGAGTTTGTTGATGTAATAGCATACGCTACTCAATCTTGTATGGTTGTACTAGTGATTTGATGATGCAATTTGAGTACCCAGATTCTTTGAGAATTTTGTACTCTATACAATTGCTATCTGATGGCAAATTTAGACACACAACTTGAACTTGGGCATTAAGTTCCTTTTCTTCGTGTTTTATTGTTGTTATCTGGGGATCACTTGCTCTCTGACTTGAGTTGGGTGTTATCTGGGGATCGCTTGCTCCCTGGCTTGAGTTGGGTGTTTTCTCTTTTATCTAGTGTCTAAATATGTTCTCTTAGGGGAAGATCTCATTAATGTTTTGGAAATCACTCTCATCTATGGTTTTGGAGTAGGATTTACTTGTTCCATAAGGACCTTCTCTTCTCAAGTTTCTTTCATTTTAGTTAGATGTATTTTTAATTTTCAAATCCTCTTTCAACTTGAGAGGATTATGGGATTTAGATGTGTATAAAATTTGGACTACTTAGATTCTCCTCCCTCTATTTTTATTTACATTGATGGGGAGAAAAATTTACATATTCTCTTTTTTGCTTTTTGGCTTTCACTCTCAAAAGAAGAAAAAAAAAAAGGAACTTAATGGCATCTTTCATAGGGTGCAAGTCTCTTCAAATCAAAATTACATATTTAGAAAAAGATGATCAAGTTTGGTTCCTCCCCGTTCTGTTGGGCTTTTATTTTCTTCTCGTTCTTGTCAATCGCAACGTTAAAATCAATTCATGAGCTTATCAAGTGACAAGGAACCATCACAGTTGAGTGCAGGCAACTGCAACAATAATATTGCAAGAAACAACTTAATCACGCATGAAACCAAATTAAATTAAAATCGTTTCTCTCTTTCTACCCTAAAACCACAAACGAAGCCAACTACTAAAAAGAAGGAAGAACAGAAAAGGACCTGACATGTTTGGGTAGGCTCTGCTATCCCACCATTGTACGAGTGTGTGGGCTCTGCTATCCCACCATCTCCACGCTGGACAATAGAGTGGTCCTAAACCCTGAACCACTGAATCCTTCCCTTACTTGATTTGCTTTCAGCCTCTAGTGCTCTCTCTCTCTCTCTTTCTTGGAAATAATACAAAGATTGTATTGGATAACAGAGTTTGTGGGCTCTGATGGCTATACGGTCTCTGGTCAGTCACCCACAAATGAGCCCAGCTCAGCCCTGGTTAGCTTAGGTGGGAAAACAAGGCATGATTTTGCTTTTGTAACTGTAATGTAAAATTGCCATGTTATCTTTAATGTTTTTGTACAAAGGAAGCTCCTCCTGTCACTCTGTTCTCGTTGGGTTTAAGTACTTCTTATGATCCAAAGTATCAGACAATTAATAATTCAGCCCCAAGCTAAATGAACCCTGCTGCTTCCGTTCAGGATTTAATCGCTCTTTGGTATTATACCTTCAGTACAAAAGATATGATATATATATATATATATATATTTTTTTTTTTTTTTGGCACATTGAAAATAATTAGGACTGCCTCTACCTCATAGTAACTGCCTACTTTAGAAGTGTTTCACTGGTGATATTATTTTTCCTTTTTTTTTTGGCACTCTGAATATAATTAGGACTGTCTCTATGGCCTCATAGGACTGCTTGCTTTAGAAGTGTTTCAGTTGAAAAAGTGAACCTAATGTCTAATGGCATCTTTGCATAGCCTAAAGAACGATATGCGAAACTCATCTCTTAGGTCCTCAAGTTAATAATGATCCCCAATCCCAATATTTATATCATTCTAGAATCATTTTATTTGAACTTACCATGAAAATGGAGTAGACTCTGGAACAATCAAACAGAGATCTAACACCTTCAATGCAACTTTAAATTCGAGTCCTTACGTGACAAGCTATATTGTAGGGCTTGTTGAAAGAGAAGTGAACCAAAGAATTGACTTTACCATTTTCAAATATATCATAAACACAACAAGAATAGAAGATGGGCTGTGGCTTTATTGCCTTGAATGAGAGCTTCGCACCTTACCTCCTCACCACTGCTCCCACCCCTACAGTGAAGCCCTGCCCATTTGCTGCATACCTGTACTGTTTCCAGTTATTGTCAACTTCAATGCCCTTTTGTCTTTTCATGTGTCTCTCTGAGCTGTTAAAAGAAATGAGAAACAGGACAGCAAACAGCTAAAACCCAACTTTGTCTTGCATGCATTTACATGCACCTCTCTTCTATTGTGCTTGTATGCATGGGAAATGGTCCCCGTCCCTACCATCACGAACCCTAACCCTAACTAATCCCATCAACTTAACCGCCATCTCCAAACAATACTTTCCCCCCAGCTACCATTCTCTGCCAATCCCTTCCATAGATATAATAATTAACAGCAGTTAATAGTAACTCCTTAATGGTGATAATCAGAGTCTGATATGAGAATCACAAGGGTGCAAAGCAGACTCGTATAAAGAGCCACATCTCCCTTTCGCTTTCATCAATTAAAGCCCTCCAGTTTCTGCTCTTTTGATCTCATATTGTTGTCATTACTATTATTGCTTTCTCTTGCTTTGAGAACTGTGCTTCAGATCTTGCGTCCTCTGTTTACATCCTTCCTTAGCTTTTCTATAAAAATGAAGGAAGCAAAGCGTTCTAAGCTTTCATACTTCTTCTGTGTTCTCTACCATTTCCCTTTCTGAATCAAAATGTTTTGGCTCTCTCTTTTAAACACTTAGTGGGTTTCAACTAACACACCTAGTGTAGCAATGGCTATCAAGATGGTCCACAGTCCTCTTGGTCTGAAGATCTTTGCACTAACATTTGCTAGTTCTACTCCTCTCTTTTGAGCCTCATCTTTACTTTACTTGGATAAGACTAGTTGACTCCAAAAACTTTCCACTTTCCTTCATCAGTGAAAATCACAATGACCAACTGAAATTCCCATTTCGCTCAATGACTGGAATCTTCACCTGGGTTCAGCCGAACCTCCTTTCTACTCTCCCTTTCTCTGTTTTACCTCTGCTTAACTTGTATTAGTCACCCTTGTTACTTCTCTTGGCTGGAGAAGTCTCGACTGCTGTGATAATGCCCATGAAGATGTCGATCACCTGTATTCACTTACTTTTGTTTCTCTGCGTATCTTGTTTGGCTGTTTGGTGCAGTGAAGAAATGGACACTAATGTAGCTCCCATGGAGAAAGCTGAACTAGCAGCTCTGTACTCTGCCATACAAGGTTTCGCGGGTAACGGGTGGAATGGCTCAGATCTCTATCCAGATCCTTGTGGTTGGACTCCCATCCAGGTTTGCACGCAAGCCTCTCTTTTCTTGTTCTGTACTTTTGGCTAATTTTGAACTTCAGTGTGTAAGTGGTAATTTACGAAAATACTGATGTTTTGAACATTAAAGCAGCCACTTAAAAAAGTTCTGAAGTTATTAAAGATTAGAAAGATGTCTTTACAGACATTCTTATTGAGATATCTACAGCCAAATATTATAGAGCCTGTGGTCCATTTATGAAAAGAACGTTCTTTTTTTCTTTCTCAGAGACAGAATTGTGCAGATGTATTTAGCTGTAAATTCTTAGCATTTGTTCAACAATTTGTCTAAATTTTGGTCTGCAATTCTGAATTCCGAGCTCTACTGAAATCTCTTCTGGTAGGAGAAAGAAATGCAATGCAGGCTCTGCACACTTCTTTTTTGCATAATATTCTCTTACTGTAATGGAAAGACCATTTTTGTCGCTCTTCATGCTCACGGGATAACTGTGTTATTACCCCTTAGTGATAAGGGGCTATAATCATCAAACCATTACCACTCACCCAACTTTTTGCCCATCTGATTTTTTAAAATTCATAACTCAGGCTGATTTATTCCGTCGTTTAATCTTCTTTGCAGGGTGTCTCTTGTGATATCTTTGATGGCCTGTGGTATATCACTGCCTTAAGCTTTGGACCGATACATGAAAATTCTCTTGGATGCGCCAAAAATGTGGAATTCAGGCCGCAATTGTTTGGGCTCAAGCACTTAAAATCCCTCTCCTTCTTCAGTTGCTTCATGTCACCTCGACAACGTCCAATGGCGATTCCTACAGAGAATTGGTCAGAGCTTGCTGGCAGCTTAGAGACATTGGAATTTCGCTCTAACCCTGGTCTGGTTGGTCACGTTCCTGCTACCATTGGTGGCCTCACTAAGCTACAATCTCTGGTGCTACTTGAAAATAGACTAACGGGCCAAATACCAGCTAATATTGGTAACTTATCCAGCTTGAAGCGCATAGTCCTGGCTGGAAATTCATTCACCAGTGGGATTCCAGACAGTTTTCGTGGGTTAAGTCATCTACTAATTCTTGATTTAAGCAGGAATTCTCTTTCAGGGTCTTTGCCATTGTCTTTTGGATGCTTGACCTCACTGTTGAAACTTGATTTGAGTAACAATCAGTTGGAGGGTATGATACCAAGAGCGATTGGAAATCTAAAGAATTTGACCCTTTTGGATTTAAGAAACAACAAGCTTTCAGGTGGATTGACACAATCCCTCCAAGAGATTCATTCCTTAACTGAGCTCGTATTGTCTAACAACCCAATAGGAGGAGACCTGACGAGCCTGGAATGGCAGAACCTTCAAAACTTGGCCGTTCTGGATCTTTCTGGCACGGGCTTGACGGGTCAGATCCCTGAATCTATGACTAAGTTGAAAAGGCTGAGATTTCTGGGTCTTAGTAACAACAATATCACAGGAAGTTTCTCACCAGTGCTTGCATCTTTGCCTTGTCTTGGTGCACTTTACATAGATAGAAACAATCTGACAGGAGAGCTACAATTGCCTGAACTGTTCTACAGCAGAATGGGGAGGCGCTTTGGTGCATGGAACAACCCTTATTTGTGTTATTCAGTTGGGTTAGTGCCAACAAGTCATGTTCCATTCGGAGTAAAACCATGCCAGCGAGAGCAACAGGTCACTCTGCTTGAGCCAAATACCAAAGCCAAGTTGGGTGCTGGGAATTTGAGCCAAAATTCCCATTCCGTGAGCTCTTTGGGATTTTCAAGCTGTGTTTCTGGTGCTTTTAGGTGGATCTTTCTGGTTGACATATGGATTATGCTTTTAATATTGAATTGTCCTCTATAGGCTCTATTCAAAATGCTGGGTCTAGAAATTATTAACCACTTTAGATGTATTAGTTACCCATTTCCTCTCTTTTGTCTCTACTTGTAAATATGAAGCTAATTGCTTTTGTCTGTAATACAGATCTTTCATAGTTTATATTAGTCTGCTGCAAGGACTTCCAATTGGGTATCAGGTTTCTATGGTTGTTGCCTACATTCTTCTCCCTTTCCAGGAAATTTCAGAATACCGACACCTACCTATAAATTATAATCTCCCCATGGCCCATGCCACAAAGAGGCTCCAATGCCTCTAGACAACAGGGTAATACCATTCTGTCACCGTGGAACTGAACAATGTGTCTTCGCCCAACGTTACCTTTCTTCCTGGACAGGCAATTCTCCGTCTGGGCATCTAGTTAACAAAGCAACCCTACCAAGAACTTAAATGCTGGGAATTTTTTCAGATACATGACTTTAAACAGACATGTGGGTTCGCTGAGTCTTGATTGGAGTTTCAAGGCACAGCTATTATGGCTCAATACATTGTGGGGATAATTAGACTTATAGGCTGTGGCGGCCTGTGCCACAGATTTAGACCTATAGCCTGTGTTTACAGTACAATCTAGCTCTTACGTTTAAAGGCGACGTTGATGATGATAAACGCAGGGACCATGTAAAGTGTGAAAGCTGTTGTCAGGCTAATCCGTGGCTTATCTCTCTTTCTTCTAGGCTGGTCTCTCTCGGGGTGCTATTGTTCTTTGGGCATTAAACCTCTCTGACCTTAATTAATTGATTGTTACAGAGGCCAGACTTACTTTTCCACCCACTGTTCTGATCCAACGATGCAATGGGTTTCCCAATTCCCGTTGGCAAATTCACGACATGAATTCAGTTATCTGTTGAAGTTTCTGAGAAAGCTCAGAAGAGCAGGAGGCCCAAAAGACTAACCAGGGGAGCCCAGATGGAGGTAGGGCCGTTAACCAAGTGGGGTGGCTCAGAAATTCTTTGATGTGTTACAAAGCATGGCTGAAGCATTTACTTGATAAGACGTGATGTGATCCAAAATGATTCACATCATTATTTCTGTTAGGTGTTACGTTTGAATTTTAATAAAAACAGTAGCTTTGATTAGGATGCACTGGATTTGATTTGACACTACAAGTACTTGACCATCCATGCAACTCTCATTTGTGCCGTGTTTAGTTTTTAGGATAAAGATGAAACACAGAAAAAATTCATGAGTTATGCACATTTTTTTAATTTAATTTTCAACATGTTGAATTAATTTAATATTTGATTTTAATTTAAAAGAAATTAAAAATAAAAAATTATTATGATATATTTTAAAATAATTTAAATAAATTTTAAATTAAAATTTATTTTTAAAATTTGAATAGTTTTTTATTAATTAATTATTTTTTATAAAATTTTTAAAAAAATTTATGATATTAATTTGAATATTTTTATATTTATTAAATTTTAAATTAAAATTTATTTTACAAAATCTTTAATTTAAATATATCTAATTTTTCAACTTTTTTGGTAAAAATAAAAATTAAATTAAATTAAATATCAATATCAATATACAATTAATTTCAAAAAAATAATTAAATATAATTAAAAGTTTTTAATATTTACTTTATTTATTATTTAATTTATTCACTTATTCATGATATATGCACAAGATAGTCGTGCTATATGACATCACATTGCGTGACATTACCAAATCCATGTTATGTTCCATGCCGCAATCGTGACACATCAAACTTATCTCCGAAAATCATACTTACGTGACATCAAAAACATCTCCATCAACTGCATAATTTGACAAATTTGGTGTTTTTCTTTTGTTAACCATATCTCAAAGTACAACTCCTATGTCATAATTCATGGGCTTAGGTCCATGATCCCCGGCTTTGGACAACCCATTCGTCTACCTGCCCCCAAGCCTCGGTGTCACTCGGTCACAATTTTTTTCAAAATTTGCCAAATTGTTCTTTTTGCTTTATCTTGTTTATCTAAGATATTTATAAAAAAAAGAAAAACATTAATCATCTTGCCTTGAGCTTAATTGGAGGATTCATCTCATATTTAAAAAAGATAATTAATTATCTTGACTTAAGCTTAATAATATGGCCAAGATCATGCCTATCATGTTGACATTTTGACACAGAATATTGGGTATTAAAATGGGTACCTACCCACTTTGACAAGTGCCACATGTTTAATGTCCAAATTCTTAGTTCAAAGCCTCGACGGAGACCCTTGTGTTCACTATAATTTGCATGTTCTTTGCATTCCACGAAATCTCGACTTGAATTGATGGTTTTGGTCAATTTAAGTTTGTAGAATTCAAGTTGATGAGCTCTTATTTATCAATAGATTTAGCGTGCTTTGTAATGTTGGACCATAGAAATTATGGCGTCTTGATATGCATCACTGATTATTCATTTTAAGCATACAGTATATAACAAAAACTTTTAGGATATGCATTATAAGTGTCTATTTTAATATCATTTTTTTATTTTTTTTATTTTAAAATTATTATAAAAATTTTAAATTTTTTAAAATAATTTAAATTAAAATTTTGAACATCAAATTAAATCAATTGATACAGTAAGATTTAAATTAAAAATTTTACTTAAATGAATAATTTAAAAAACGTGAACCATATATGATAATGACCTTCCAAAATCATTGAGATCATGGGACCTCGGGGAAGATGTGAACATGCAATGTTTAAGAGGTTGCTAAACTGTAGGCGTGACACCGAGAGAAGACTTCAAGATCTAGTAAGACTAACATTATATGCCAAATACAGATGCCTATCAGCGTCAAGCCGCATGATGATAAAACCAGGATTCGTGGATGATGCTCTGTTTCCTTTTCACAGCTTCGCACGCAAAAGATCTTCCTTTTCATGCCTAAATACATATAAGCTTGCGATGTATGAAGTTGTGTTATGCTTCAAAAGATTATGATTGTTAGTTTCTTGTTTTCAGAAAACAGAGACCAAAGCTTTCTTTCTTTCTTCAAATGGGAATAAGATAAAGAGACTGCCTACTTTCCCCTAAACTTTTTATCTTTTTTCACTTCATTGAAAGTGCTCATCTACTCACTAGTCCTTATTCAAACGCTTTCATCAGCTCTTATTTTTGTAGATTCATGGCAATTCAAGATTACCCACTTACACTTACTTGCTTTTCTTTTTTCCTTTCATTTTCTCAATTATGTATAAATAAGGTATCCTAATTATAATTTGAATCTGAGAACTGGTTTTCCGGCTTGGGGTTGAAGAAAATGAAAGCAATATTTCACATTCATGTTGAATCGAGTTTCATTTTCAGGATGATAATAGCACCATACTGACATTTGTTTCAGACAACCTTCCTCTCGCTATCATGAAGGTGGATTTGCAGGAACGACATTTATTCTATGACTATTTTCATTTCTTTAATTTTCGCCTTCTCGGTTTGGTAGATCTGCCCAAAATGCGTTTACACAATCAAGAGAGGAACCTCACCAAGATGTTAATAAAATCATCCTATAGATGTAGTAGTGTTTAATGACATTAATTATTTAATTTACTACATAAATATGCAGGCATATATACTTGCCGTCTACAAAGTGCAGGCTTGCGGGTGTGTGTATGACTAGATTACTTCTCCTTGTCAAAAGCTAATGACAGCAAAACTAATCTAACAATAACTATTACTGACAAAGAATTAAACAAATAAGACAATAAAGAAAGAAAAAATTATCAAACACCATGATAAAGAGATAAGTCTATTAAGTATCTTCTATCTTCAATTAATTTGATGTCATGAATGTGATCAAAGTCTCGTTTTCACATAACCAGGAAGTAAGCATGGAGGGCTTCAAGGAAAGATCTAATCTCTTGACCCAAAGAAAATCAAGACGAGAAAAGTCTAAGCCGGCCAGCATTCACCAAATTAATGCTCAGACGCTCTTTCTAATACATATATATAATATAAATTAAAATATAGAGTACAACAATTTTCAAGCGTTGACATCCAAAAATGATAAAAATTTGTATAGTCGTTGGCGTGCGTTTCACTTCTCTGTACACTCTTTTTTCTTTACCCTTATGCGTATCCATTTGCCAAACTTTTCTTCATCGCCTCCCATGCACATATATATATATATATAAAACACACGCCTTACCTTCTCTCTTAAACCCTACGCCCTATTGCCCCACAACACTACTCCTTCAATGGCTCTTCTTCCTTCTCCTTCCTCTTCTTCTTCTTCTTCTTCTAAGTCTTTGCACAGGTCGTGCAAGAATGTTACGTTTGCCGTTTGTCTCGTTATGATCCTTCTTGTTGGTTCTACCGATGCTGCAAGGTCACTTGGTGTAACGATGAAGGTGGAGCAGAAGGTTTTGACGACGAATCCAGAGAGCTTGAAGCCTCAACAGAGCAGGCACGAGACGAGTTTTAAATATGAAGAGCAAATGTTTAACTTCTTCCCTAAAGGGAGCCCTATACCCCCTTCCGGTCCATCTAAGAGACACAATTCTGTGGTGGACTCCACTCATCCCTGAGTACAACGGTCCTTCCCCTTCTTTTTGGGCATTCATTTTGGTTCTCTCTACATACTTTCTCTTTCTTGTTTTCTTCTTTTCATTTTTCTGGGTTCTCCAAAACTGTATCTGAGTAGTAAAGGGCAGCTAAGTTTTTAGGATCGGATGTGAAGGCTTGTGAGATCAGATCGTGAAGGGCTCTTGTTTTTTAGGCTTTGTGATTCTTATTTATTACACTGTATATAAAGATTAATTTCATTGTTGAAATATAACAGTATTTATGTTGATGTGAAGTTCATCTTGTTCGCCATGATAATAAGCTACGATTCAATCTCTCTCTCTCTCTCTCTCTCTCTCTCTCTCTCTCTCTCT
This sequence comes from Moringa oleifera, assembly GCA_021397835.1. Lineage (NCBI taxonomy): Eukaryota > Viridiplantae > Streptophyta > Magnoliopsida > Brassicales > Moringaceae > Moringa > Moringa oleifera. Next base: position 6,403,547 of record JAJFZO010000191.1, on the reverse strand, counting down.
CTCTCTCTTGCTCTGTTGAAAACAAAAGCCAGAGTTTGGATCTAAATTGGTTACTGTAGTTGAGAAGGCTGCAATGGTTAAACCCAGAAGTCATTCAATCTGCCACTGGCTGCGGCAGAGATGGGGTGGCTTGGCCCACTGTTTCTTCCTCACCCTGTCATTTTCAACGTGGGTTTTGTGTCTTTCCATTGATGTAATTAGTCAATAAGATTTAATCGACACTTATCATAATTTATATATTTAGTAAGCAAATCACATTACAGAATTTGTTGAGTTATTAATTAATAAGATGACATGTTTTCTTGCTGACACAAAAATTGTAAAACTAACCAAATTGAGCTTAGCTCATGGCTATAATCATGGGTGCCTGGCTTCATCTGGTGTAAAATTTCTTTTCTTTTCTTGGGACGTTACATTTCTGGGTTCCATTGCATTTTCCCGGACAAGAATTTTATTTTGTTTTTATAAAACTCAAAATTCTTTACAGATATGTAATTTGTTGGAAAACTCATGAAAGTCATGGGTACAAAAGTCTGCGAAGTCACGGAGTGGCAGGAATATTGAAGCAAGATCATGATGGGCATGTCTCAGCGGATCAAATCTCATAGACTTGTCTCTGCCGAGGCAAAGTTGTCACCGTTTGACCATGCGCCTTGCATATATTTATTTAATTAGGTTAGTTAGCTTTGATAGGTAAACAAATGGCCGAAGGAATGACACCATTCCAAGTGGCATGTTGATCAATCGGGACAGTTAAGGTACTTGACCTGTCTTACCAAACTATTGCATTCTCATATATTTGGGTATGATGCTTCATTGTTACTCTTCTTCCATTATGAATTTAGGTGGATGTAATAGAAATTTAGGTGTATTTTTATTTTTATAGAATAATTTTAAAATATTTTTAATTAAATGAAATAGTATAAAAATAATCAAAATAAATATTATTTTATAAGATTTTAACAGTCTTTGTTTACAACTTTTGACATCATGGGTAAAAAAGTTTTTTAGATCCCATCTATATAAGGTTTGCTAAAATGTTTCTAATTATTAATTTAATAATTTTTAATCTTTTTAAATAAATATTATTAAAATATTTTTAAATAAACTTTTATCTCGTCTTTAATCATTGATTCTCTTTTTTTGTTTGTCAAAAAATAAATATAAAAATATTAAAAACTAGTTATTAACTAAAAAGTTTGACTTTTTTTCTCATTCAAAGAAAATCTGTTTCTCTTCTTTGAGTGTAAGAATTTTTTTTCCTACCTTTGATTTAAGCGGTTTTTCTCTCTTCATTTTTCTCTTTCTTTTTCTTTTTGGTAATCAAACTCTAAAGTCAATAAGAGATCTAACACGAAAGTTTCCATTTCTCTTTTTCTCCATGTTTTATCTTCTCTAAATCTTCTGTTTTCATTTTAGAAAATCCAAAACCAAGCATTCTCTTTGTAAACCCTCTCTTCAGTGTAGTGTTTCTTATGTCATCACACGCATTCTCCCTCTATCACTACTTCTTGTTCTTTACTTTTGAAAACATGAACATAAAAAGGTATGATTAAAAAAATTTCATTTTTAATTATTTATTACATAAATTTTATATTACATTGAGTGTATTGATTTAATATGGATGAAAATAAATAAAAAAACATATTATCTTTTTTAAAAAATATTTATTATGATTTATTTTCTTTATTGTGACTGATTCCAAATATATATGGATCATTGCAAATAAAACGGCTAAGTTTGATGTTCATAGACTTTTGAAAATACTATATTATAATGTTAAGATACTGATATAAAAGAATTGATTGATCTTTTTTTTAATACTATGTTTTTATTTCTTCATTCTCTTTGGTAATGGCCATAACAAATCTCTTTCATTTTTTCACCTTTCTCTTTTATTTTTTTTGAAAGACCAAAAAAAAAAGAAAAAAGAATTTCCTCAAATTCTTCATAGCTTATATCTTCCAAACATATAATCAACAATATCGATGGATTCTCCAACATATTTAAAGAAATAAATGTTCGAAAAAAAAACTCTGAAGTATAATTCGAGTTACAACTTAAACCTTATTGTTCAAAAAATGACACAATGTTCATTTATTTCTCATTAATTACCGAAACAAACTTTAAACTTTAATGACATCCAAAACTAAATGGTAGCATTGTTTTTCATGCATCTTCTTCCAAAGGAGACCAACAACTAAATCTTTTACTACCTTCTTGTACGATAGTAATTTCACCTGTAAAATCATTTTGAATTTTTGAACTTTTTTTTTTAAACTAATGGTAAAGGATGATTGTATATACTACTCTCAATTAAAAGGGTTTGATCGATGAAAAACGTAGAAAAAGATAAACCAATTATTAGAGATTTGAGAGAAAGGTAGAGAGTTTGGTTTTCATTGTTTGAAATAAACTCCTTTTAAGAAATTGAGATAAAGGATAGAATTAAGAGAATAAGAAAAAAAATTGAAAGATAAATTTAGCTTTTGATCTCTCTCTTAACTCTCGATTTTCCCTCTTTTATCTTCATCATCGTAGATGTTCGTATCTAGCGACTCAATTCTTAAGTTTTAAGTTAAATTTTTTTTTTTAAAAAAATTGATGTGTATTAGAAATTATAATAACAGAGTGAAGGTTTCACATGAAAGAGGTGGGTAAAAGGGAGAAGAAGACATTACAGAGAAAGAAGGAAGAAAGAAGAAAGAAGAAAGAAGAAAGAAATAAGAATTTTTTTTTTTTTAAATCTTGATATCGCCTTGGTTAACCTAACTGTTATTAATGGAAGAAATATTTCGTTAACAGAAGATTTATATCGGTTTGACATAAAAGCTTAAGGTTTATTTTGATACTTTTTAAAGATTGGGGTTTGATTCAATTTTATAGATATACCTCAAGGTTCTGTAGAGCATTTGCCCTATTTAAAGCTTTCATATGCAACTCATGTGCCATTATAGGAAAAAAAAGTAAAAATCAAAGCTATTGTGCTTATAACATAACCAGCGTACTAAATTATTAGCCATGTTTTAATGCTAAACTGCGTCTTTATTCAAATTGATTAGTGCCGGAGTGAGTATATAAGACAATGTGACATGAAATTTCATTACATAAGACAAAAGATTAAATTGTTGCACAGAATATCATTTGTTATACGAAGTTTTAAAGAGTCGCATGAACATTTCATGATTACATGGATATTCAAAGAGACACATGAACATCCCATGGTTACATGAATATATATATATATATATATATAGTTACATGGAATATGTATTTTACTTGCATGAAGATCTCATTGTCAGGTAAGTTAGATTTGGGTACTCAATCATAAACAGAACAACGTGTTACACAAAGATCAAAATGATTACATGAATATTGGAATGATTGTTGTCATTTACTTATCACAAAATGTAAACATTGTCATTATTACAATTGAAACATTACATGTGTACTTTACGTAGGATATATAACGAATTCATGCTAAACTAACTACAAATTACTACATGAATCTATGAACTTGACTTAACGTTTCATGGGCACCAACCATAACTTAACAAGGAATGTGTCAAACCTAACACATAATGATTTGACCTATTACATGGAACATTTACATAGAATATATCATGGTTGTTCTTAATCACCCTATATAGTTATATACAAATTCATAATTGATACAATAGCACATGAAACTCATTTTCATATTTAGGTAAAAATTTCAAATTTTTCTCTATGTTAATCAACAATATATTTATGTTACACATAAATTGTATGGGTAAGCAGTCGATTCGATGAATATAAACAAACATTGTCGAAATACACAACCTTAACTAAAAAAAGCACAAATATTTGCTCAACTTGCAATTAGCCCTAATTTTTTATTTTATCACTTTTATTATGAATAAGTAATAAATGTAAATGTCGAAGACAATATAATGTCTCCTACTCATACTTCATAAACTCGCAACCTTTAATCTTTAACACCTTCATAACCTTTGCAACTTCAAGGTGTGAAAGGGAAGTGAGCAATGAGAAAAATTGGAGTAAAAACGTGTTGCTTTTAACTTTTAAGGAAAAAGAAGTGTTCATCTCCCTTATTATCTTTACTTTCCGAAAATGGTCAAAGTATTTGTCACTGTTTATTTTTCGAATTTAGGACATCTCTTTTTGAAATTTAAGACTTCTATTTTTCAAATTTAGGAAATCTCCTTTTTGAATTTAGGATATTTATTTTTTGAATTTAAGATAATTACTTTCCAATTTAATGCTTTCTCTTGCCCTTAGTTGAAGAGGGTGCAAGAATTATTTAAAAAAAATGGATGAAATAAAGCATTTATGAGGTTGCTTCCTTCTCCATAGTTCTTTTGAGATTATGTGAACTTACCAGAGATTTTCATTCATATTCGACTTATCAATAAATCCTTCCATAATTGATTGCAATGTCTTCATTATACTAACGTTCTTGCTTTGATAAGTAATGGGTGACAATCATCATACAAATTTGTTTCTAGGAGATTTTAGAGGCCTATCTTGATTTTAGATCTCATTTTCTTTTAAGAAGTTTGCATCACGTATCAAAGTTAGTTCTAGTCTTAAGTTTGTCTATCTTATATATATATTGTTTTTAATTTAAAATTGGTTCTTTTTTTCTTAGTTTAGCATACAAAAAAAAAATGAAAGAGCCATTAAACTTTTAAAAAATAATGTGAAAAAAAAAGCAAGGCAACTTTAAGTTGTGCTGCAAAAGAAAAAAAAATATCAAGCAAAAAAAAGAAAAAGTAGTAACGTTGAGTTGTGTTGAAAAAAAAAATGTGATACAAAGATTAAAAAAAAAAACTATTAAAGCAATATGGTGATATTATCTAGTTCATCTCATTACTTGAAGATTTGAGGACAAACATTTTTCAAGAGAGAAGGAATGATACAATCAAAAGAGCATCATCAAAAGAGCTACTATATGGGCCAATTACAATATGCAAAGAGATTTATTGCAAAGCTCGATGTGGGCAAGGATTTGCTGTGAAATATTTATTTTTCAAAAGTAGTCAAAATATTTGTTATTATATATTTTTCAAATTTAGGATATTTTATTTTTGAATTTAAGATTATTTCTTTTTAAATTCACAATGATTCTTTTTTGAATTTAGGATATTTTCTTTTTGAATTTAGGATAGTTACTGTTTTTCTTTTTATATTTCTCTTACCTCTATTTAAAAATGGTGCAAACTTTGTCGAAATAACTTTGAAAGGGAATAAAATATTTGTAAGATTGCTTCCTCTTCCTTAGTTTTTTTAAGAACATGTGAACTTATAAAAAAATTTCATGGCGTTTATATTCGACTAATCAATCAATCTTTTTATAATTAATTATGGCACCTTCGTTATACCAAGGTTCTTCCTTCGATATGAGCAATGAGTCATGGTCACCATATAAATTTATTTCTAGGATATCTTGGAGACTATCTTAATTTTAGGTCCATTTTTCTTTGTAAGATTCGCATAAGTTGGTGTCAAAGCTAATTCTAGTCTTAGATTTGCCTATTTTTTAATATTTTGTTTTCAATTTACAATTAATTCTTTCTTCCTCATTTTAGCACACAAAAGAAAAAGAGAAGTCATTGAGCTTTAGATTGTGCTGGAAAAAAATGTGAAAAAAAGAAAAAGTAATAAATTTGAGTTATGCTACAAAAAAAAAAAAAAAAGACAATAGATTTGAGTTGTGCTTTAAAAAAAAAAAGAACATAATTTTTGGTTATACTGTAAAAAAAAAATTGATATAGAGATTTAAAAAAATGTTATTAAAGCAATATAGATGATATTATCCGTTTCACCTCGTTACTTGAAGATTTTAGGATAAATCTTTTTCAAGAGAGAGAATGATGTAATCAAAAGAGTATCATTAAAAGATCTACTATATGAACCAATTACAAGATGCAAGAAGATTTGCTACAGAGCTTGAGGTGGGCGAGAATTTGGTGCAAAATATTTATTTTCCAAAAGTTGTCAAAATATTTGTCATTATTTGTTTTTTGAATTTAGATATTTTCTTTTCGAATTTTGGAATCTCCTTTTCAAATTTAGGGTAATTATTTTTTAATTTTATGTTTTCTGTTACCTTTATTTAAAAAGGGTGCAAGTTTGTAGAAATAATTTTAGAAAGTAATAAAACATATATGAGGTTGCTTCCTCCTTCTTAGTTCTTTTGTGAACTTATGAACTTATCAAAAATTTTCATAATGCTCATATTCGACTTATCAATCAATTCTTTCATAATTGATTGTAGAGTTTTTATTATACTAAGGTTCTTGCTTTAATATAGACAATAGGCTGCGATCACCATACCAATATATTTTTAGGAGATTCTGGAGATCGATCTTGATTTGGGATCACACTTTTCTTTATGAGGTTCACATTGGTTAGGGTTCTAGTCTCAAGTTTGCTTATAATTTTTTTATATATATTTTTAATTTAAAATTAATTTTTTCTTTCTCATTTCAGCACACAAAAGAAAAAGAAAAGCCATTAAGCTTTAGATTGTGCTGCAAAAAAAGAAACGTGAAAAAAAGAAAGAAAAGTTACTAGCTTTGATTTGTACTACAAAAAAAATATAGTGAAAAAAAGGAAAAGACAATATCTTTGAGTTATGTTGTAAAAGAAAAAATAATGTGAAAAAAAAAGAAAAGGCAGTAATTTTGAGTTGTACTAAAAATAAAAAAAAACAAAAAAAAAACAGAAAAGGCAGTAATTTTGACATATCTTCATCTGCAAAGAATTCTCGATGTGAAAACATAAAGACAAAGGGCTGATCTTTGAATAGGAAAAAGAGTGGATCCGCAGGGTCCTAAATGAATTGGCTTATTCAAAAAAAAGCCTTGTTCTTTGGAAGATCTATCTCGTGTCTGGTACTGCATAGTTCCACTCTGCAAGAACTCCGAATCATTCGCTTGAAGCCCATCATTTTCATCATAAATGATCCACTTGCCCCGAAATGACCTGGCCCAATAGGGAAATCAAAACAAATAAAATATAAAAAATAATTACTAAAAAAGAGAGAGATTCTTAAAGCCAATGTAGGTAATTTCCTCAAAATGAAAAAAAAGAAAAAATCATTAATTTATATTTGGTATTTATTTGATATGTGATTTAAAGCGTTGGATGACTATTGAAAATTCGAATGAAATTTGTATTTTCTATTTTTTTACTTTTATATGAATAGTTTAAGATGTGAAAAGAAAATTTAGGATGTAACAACTTAATTAGTAAATAAATAAAGAGTAATGGTAAAATATGAATGAATTAGGATATGTTTAATAAGGATAAAAAAAATATTAAAAAATCTAGTTGAGAAAATCAAGCATTTTCAATTTCATTATTTTGAAATTATTTTGATTGGTTTTTTATCTTAATTTGTTATAATATTTAAGTTTTTCTTGTTTTCTATTAATTTGTTCCCTTATTTTATGTTATTGTAACGTATATGTATATATTACTTTGGTCAATAAGAAGCACAAGGCGTAATCATTCCCTCTTCCAAACTCTTTAATGTTGACTTGAAATTTTTTTTTTTATGGTTACGATGAAAAAAATAAAAAACAAAGAAAATGTTGAATTACAAAGTCAAGAATTAAGAAAATTATTTATGAAACTCTTCAGCCGTTAGTGTTTTCTTTTAGACTCTTTAATGTTAACTCTCACCCATATTAAATCTTGGATCCAAAATTGTTTGAGAAAAGGTCCATTTGTGTATATTTCACATTCCTTTAAAATTTTACATTAACTTTTTGTAGTTATGAACATTATGTTAAATTCTATTTATAAAATTGATCATATTACAATTTAATCTTTTTAGTGAATTAAGTTTAGTTTAATATAAATCATTGATTTTTTTTATTAAATTTAAAATTTTCATATATTTTTTATTAGTGCAGTTATGTTCTGCCTAATTTATCTTAACAATAGCTTTGTATGATATGTATTTAGTTAGACATAGTTATTTAGTAATTGAACATAGTGACCAACTAGGCTTGTATAGTAACTTATTAAATACGTATAATGACTTTTTAGACAAATATAGTGATATATTAATCAAATAAAATAACTTATTTAACAGATATACTGGCTTACTAAAAGGCATAATGACTTATTAAGCAGACATTGAGTAAATATTTTACTTAGTTTAGTTTTGCATTTGTGATTGTTCATGTATAGCTAACTATTTAGTGCCTTTTAAAAAAAAATTGCAGAATAAATTATGGAGAGTTTTCTGTTAAGTTCATGGAATTGATCATATGGAGCTTCTTTTTAATTTTTGATGAGTGTGTCATGGAGTATATATATCCAACAATCAATGGCATTGAAACTTTATGCAAATTTTGAGAATTCTAATTAAATTTACTTTTTGTTTATAGTCAGTGAATAGTTATTAAAATATTAATTTGTTTCAATATAATTTTTTTAATTTTAACATATATTTTAAGATGTAGTTTTGATAATTTATATGTGTAAATGTAATTTGTCAAGAATATGAAATACAAAATTATGGTTTCAAATTTGTACAAGTAGTGAATGCATTAATGAACTTAGCAATAATTCAATATATTATGCCAACCAAGTAGTAAGTGCATTATAACTTTAGCATTAACTCATTATGGTCTACCAACAAAGTAATAAGTGCATTATGAATTTAGGCGCAATAAGTTGATACCAACCAAGTAAGTACTAACTTAAATAAATTATGAAATCTCATTTGAAGTTGAATAATATGAATTATCTCGTCATTTTAAGTTAATTTAAGTTGAATATTGACTAATACGCTTTATCTACTTAACAATAGACTCGATAATATATCTGATATACTAATTAAGTAACAAGAAATTGCTATTAATATGGATTTTACAAGCAAGCAGTGCATTATTCACGTAATAAACTTGGGCAATATATTTGATATACTAACAAGTAATAATAAGTCACTATGATAGTACCATAAGTCACTATAAGGTTGCATGAAATTAGTATGAATTTTACATATAATAATTCACACCATAATAGTATTTCAGCATAAAAAATTCAATGGCGTTAACTAGCCTATAAAACTAATATGTAATATATAAAAAGTAACCTATTAAGTATTTGTGCTTTGTTTATCCATCACAAATGATGATTTTGGTAAATTTGGCTTGTTTGGCAACTGTGCCCAATAATCCCATAGTTATGATACTTTCGTTGATACATTTCGTGCAAAAAAGAATTTAGTGTAGTTGATGATGTTTTGAATTCAACAGATTGTGAATTTTGACTATGTCAGATGATTGCAACTATATTGTTTGCATCAAGAGAACTTTCTTTGTCTAACTCTCTCCCTACCTTTTGGAATCATCATTAACCTCTTATTAACAAAGTGTTAGTCTCTAAAATCATGCATGATAATGCATATTATTTTAAAAGTAATAACGCAATATGAAAGCATAAAGCGCATTATCACACTATAATAAGTTACGATAACGTTTTATCACATCATCACAATCATGCGACATGCATATATTCATGTATAATACTTAAATATTAGAATGTAATCAAAATATGCATGTGATACTCTAAGAAATATCACCTATACATATGCATAATAATTTATTATCTTCAATAATAATGTATAAATGCATAACAAATCGCTGCACCTTTAAAATAATCAAGCTAACACATATAAAAATAGTAAGCATTTGTAAAATATAATTATGACTATCTAAACATCATTTGAGGATACTTGATTCTTACAAACAACACCTGTCTAACATAATTTCAATATAAAACCAAAATCTCACAAAAAAAATAGAAAACAAAAACTTAAATATATTGTGACTTTACATGTCTTGCTCGCCTAGAAAATAAATTTCAAAATTGAGTTTTGAACTACCTAAATATCATTCATTCCCATAAAGCCTCGTAGAAAACACACTCGTTCAACATGGATTCAACATGAAACTCATACCTCATTCTATATCCCAAAAAAATTATCAAATATATGAAAAAATAATATAGACTAATCCAGAAAACAGTATTTATAAAAAGATAACTCAATAACAACAATAATAATAATAATAATAATAATAATAATAATAATAATAAATTTATAAATTTTGACACATTTCAGTATAAATCAACATCGTCAATATCTTGATTTGAAAAATGCTTCATCAAAAATCAAATGCCAAATTATCTTGACAATCTTTTAAAATGTAATTTTTATATTTCAATCCAACAAAAATTAACAAAAATTAGACAGAAGAAGGAATTTCTAATGTTTGAGTGTAAAGATTTTATATTTCCCCTTATGCTGTCAACATATTGTGCAGTTAAAATAAAAGTTAGATATTTTTATAAATAAAGGTGAGTCACTTTAAATCAAAAAGAGCTTAAAACATCAAAATTATAAATTAAAGATTTTTTTTTTTGAATTGCAAGAATTTTTTTAATCTAAATGGAGTCATTTCCTTGACCGTCATTTAAACCCATTACCTTAACAAAAAGTATTCTTAATATTAGAAAAAGGCAACCAATTTATGCCTTTTGTCTGGTGAAAATATATGCTTTTTTGTTTTTTGGTTAAGCTCCCAACAACAAAAGAAAAAGTTTATGTGTTTTTTTTCATTTATATTTACTGTTTTCTTTCTCTTTCTAGATTTTGAATACATACACAATGACAAGGAAAACTGTTGGAGATTCGGAGAATTCTATACTCTTAACTGATATGAGCTGGAAGCTATAAGAAATGAAAGGCAGAATATGATGCTTCGGCATCTTTAAGCTGACTTTTTGCATGGAACACAGGTAAAATGGTTGGACCAATTGCATGCAGCAGATGGGTAACTTATTAGTTTTCAATTCATAAATTCCAATCAAAGGAAATCAGATGTCTTTGGATCTTCATTAAACAATAATTAACTTCTAATCATAAGATCAACCCAAATATTTTAATCAACTTTTTTATGCACTTTTGAATAGAGGAAGGCCCTCCTTTTCAACCCTTCACTGGATCCTCATTGGCAAAGCAAGATTGCGATCTCCACAACATTCCAAAAATTTAACAAAAAAAACACATATTTTCAGCTACAAGACTGCATGAATGTCAAACTTACTTTGCCAATACTAACTGTAATGTACGAGAACCATTTCACAGCTCTTCAAGATGGATGGAGCATTAAAAAATAGTTAACTAAAATTATGGGAAAGAAATGCAGTTCTTTCGGCAATGGTTACGTGAACCTTTTGTGGAAGTTGGTGTGGGTGCAAGTTCCAATTTTTGTGGGAAACCCAAATCTCAAAATCCTATTATTTAATTTAATTACTTGATTAAGAAGGAACAAATCAAGGTTTTACGAGAATTGCTATCATGGTATGTCAGCTATTATCATTTGTTTTTTTATTTCCAGTAAGTAGAGCATTTGTTCCACGAAGATCTCGAAATTAATTCGTCATTGCCAGCTAGCAGTCGTCTCTCATGTAGGCATTTGTCGATTCAAGATTATAGTTAATTCATTTGAAATTTCGAGTCACCACAATCATGAATGTTAGAAAAATCAATTACTCCATGTTTCTCGTGATTTTTTGCTTCAATTTTGTAAGGTGCGGCCTTATGTGTAAGGGAAAAAGAGAAGAAAAACTAAAATAAAGGCAATCGTTCAAACTCAGTTGACTTTCATATTTTTAATTAAAATTAAGCAGATGTTACGGCAAAGTTGATGATCTTGAGAGCTTGTTGGCATGTGGGGAGTGAGGGATCCAATTTGATTTCTTTGGGGGTGTTTGCTGAAAGAGCTGTACGGAAGAAAAAAAGGCTTCAAAATATGCTGACATGGTCCTTATTTTGTTCATTAATGTGGCTGCCTGTTGCACATTAAGCAAATAATTTACCATTGAGATTCCAAGCCAACAATTGGGTTGGATTAGTTACTTAACTAATTGCAAGTGTTTAAAGAAATAAAACCTGCGGGTCAGTGGATCAGATTAACTTATTTTTTGTGCATGAAATTCATTAATTATGGTATAATAGAATTTCATTAAATCTGCGTGCAATTTGCCAAAATGAAAGACACAGATACAGGAAGGCATCAAACAAGACTAAAATTTGATGATCATTAAGTGCTCTCCATTCAGACTTCTTGGGCTGTTTGGACCAATTGCGGGAACTAAAAGCAAGTGGATCTACAGGCTTCAATCAGACGGGTTTGTTCTAAACTCTATCCCAAATCAAACTAGAAATAGCCGGAAGGCAAGTTAGGGCTTAAATGGACTCAACTTTGACCCATGTCTCACTGTCTTTCGTGAGATTGGGCTCCGCTGTATGCTTTGAGCCAACTCCACCTCAAGCCTCTGTGACAGGTTTTCTCAACATAAATCAAAAGGAAAGAGAAAATAACAAAAAGGAACTTTCTTTGTTCCTCAGGATGCAATAGTTTAGTGGAAACAGACAAATAAGGATTTCAATCTTACACTTTGAGATTCAGGAATTAAAAAAAAAAGGTTTATTTTATCATAGTGATGATTGATAGAAACCATGTTTTTGTCAGATGGGCATCCTTCTCCCTCTTCATATTCAAAATTTCAGGCACTGCTTCCAAAATACGCATTCAGGTTTCTTTTTGGTTGTATTCACATAAAGACATGAAACAACACCATCTCATCTGTATCATGTCCTTCCAAGGGACAACGCAGCCTTCAAGATTTTCATATAAACTAATGTTATACCTGGAATGGGATATCTGTTGGGAATTCAAACTGGGATTCTTCAAAATTGAACCTGTGGAGTAGGCTGAGCTCTGCAGGGCTACTACTAATTTGATCCATTTGGGTGTTGTATGTGATATTCACTGCTTTAATCAACAAAATCTGGAATACCCACTTGGTTTTCATGGAGATCTTTATCCATGAATGATGAATGAGAGATAGAATTGAAGAATCATAAATGGCAAGAAGAAATGTTCTTCTTCTGTTTGACAGAAAGCCTAAATGAATGTCTGAGAAGTTCTAGTTAGTTTAAATTAATGAAGCCCACTCGATCCTGCACTGATTGGCACTCACATGTGATGAGCACTTGCAACAGTAGGTGTGATCATTGGCATCGACACTTGTCCAATAACCCCAACATTAAGAAACCGAAAGAGGTGACAATATGATTCTCAGAACCACATTAAATGCCTAGAAAGGCATAAATTTAAAAACAAGCTTCCATATTCTCCACTCAAAAGTATTAGAATATCACAAATGAACACGTGTGGAAAAATTACTAATTCATTCTCATGTGGGGATTGGCCATTTTCTGTCTCCCTCTCATTACCACCACTGTAGTGTTCAATTATCATTTGCACCGGCTGCATTATCACTCATCCTTGCAGGGTTATATTTGTGGGAAGTTAATTAATCACTTTGGATGATGTCAGACAATAATTTATTATTTGCATTTTCCAATTTTACCCTGTCAAGAGGGTCAGTTTTTTTATATACCATTTATTTGGACGACTGAATTATTTGGTATTAAGGAAAAAAATTAAAAAAGATAAAAAGACGATGATGGGTGTATTCCTGGTGTCATCCACGGCAAAATTTTGGGACAAATCAACCGAGAAACTGAGAAGGAGACCCATATATTTCTGAAGAGAAAGACATCTGTGGCCTTGTTTTCCACTTTAAACAAAAAAGAGTGGTGGCTATACATGGATAATATAGCTCCACTCTCCATATCTGTCATGCTATCCTGCTATTTCCCACCCACTAGCTAATATTAATGGAGCATCATCACACCAAATGTCAACCCCACAGTTTTCATTACCCACTATCAACAAAATAGCCGAATTATAGGGAGAATTTGACCTCCATTGAACCTAAAACATCAAGACACAGAGCTTCAAATGAAGCTTCATGGAGATGATTCAGTGAACTTAGACTCTGAGTAAATAGATGCTAAGTTCAGGACCTCCGGTAGCATCAGGGTTCATCATGTAAAAGGCTTCTGAGTCTTTAGACCCCACCACCCTCTCGAACCTGGCTCTCATGTACATGAGCTCACCCTCGGACCCAGCTCCATTCCCCTTTCCTGGTAGCACACCAGCTCCCATCGAGATTGGTTCCACAGCCTTCAACACTTTCCACTCATCAGGCCCGCATTCACGCTTCACTGCAAACCCACACTTCTTGCCGTTGCAGTAAGTCCTCCACATAGGTTCCTCTAGCAACTTGGCACCTTTCTTCTCTGTCTTCTTTTCACATTCTAAGGCAATCCGCACCAACCCAGAAGCCATTTCACGGACTAATACGCTCGTCGGTGTCGCTAGCTCGATTAGGAAGGCAGGACTGAACTTGGGATCTTCTTGAAATGCAAGATGGACGTGGCCTCGTCGATACCCGAAAAGGGTACCTGTCACTCGAGTGCCAAGACCAGAGTGACAACCTGATCGGCTCCAACCAAAGACGGTAAGAGCTGATCGGATCTTGGAAACCGTCACCACGGATAGCTTTTTCTTATGACCTCGCAGTGAAGAGATTTCGGTGGACACTGGAATTCTAAGATCCTCTTCCTTCCCTTCCTCACAGAAATGTGAAGAGGAGCTGTAGGTTAAGATTTCTTCCTCGTTATCATCATCTTCGACCTTCTTTTTCCAGTTGAAGTACCTCCTGGAGAAAGAGAAAGAAGAATCATGGGGGGTCTTTGCCATGATTGTCTTCATCTGGGAGAAAGCAAAACAACAAAGAAAGGAGGAATTTGGTTAAAGATGTGTTGGGACTAAGGAGAGAGAGCAAAGACGTAAGATAATAAAAGAGATCTGGATTCTGTTTCCTTGTATGAAATGGTTATATGGGGGGTTATTTATTCTTTGCTTCTGTCACCTTTTTGTCAGCCTTGTGGGACTGAAGGGACTTGCAAAGAGAATCCTGACAAAAGGATGGTGAGCAGCCCCACCTAATTGCAACAGGAAACAAAGAAATGGGGGAAGCTTAGAGAGACAAGAACAGAGAAACGAAATAGACAAGAAAGGAAATTTTTGAAAGAAAAATGGACAAACAAACACAGAATTCTGGAGGAGACAATGGCTTATGTTGTATCTTTATCGATTGTGGGGGCTGGGGGCTGAAAATAAGGAGTGTGTGGGGTAGAGAAAGGCGAGGCAAGGGAGGCCTTGACTGCATAACCTTGACTGGCATTGGAAACAGTTCTAAATAAAGGCAGGTAACGCCACAACAAACAGCACCCACCAGGGGCCACCCGCTCAGTCCTTTCATGCCTCCCAGTGCACACTTTCCCATGAGCCAACACTAGCCACCTTTGTGTTTTGTAATCCTAATACCTTTTTAGTATATCTTATCCTTCTGGGTTTAAGAGAATGGCAACCAGTGTTCTCGGGCTGCAGTTTTCTGTAAACAAGCTTCTGCATTCAGACTCTCTTTAGAGCCCCCTTAGATACTCTTTAATCTCTGTTTAACATCTATAACTAGCTGTTACTTGCAGGCAGCAGTGCTAATGTAGCATACGACTCTATCTTAAAAGAGATGGTAATTCAAATTGACAAAATTTCTCCAGGACAGCTAGAGTGCAGATTGATAAGCTATCATCCAATAATGCATTTGCTAAGCCAGCTTTACCGATTTACTGTTTGTGTTATGATTGCAATGTGCATAATGGTGTACAGTTCACAGGAGAAGTATCAATGTCAAAATGTGATGGCTATAAACATTGAGCCAAGAAACTTGGTGGTGCTAAAGAATCTCCTAGAGATGGGTTTTGCGAGGCTCATATAATTATGTAGTTATGTTGAATTTTTGGGCGTGGTAGATCCCAAGGCCACAATTCTGTCTCACTCACTTGCATATGCTCCACATGCCCCTGCACATTTCCATAAGGTGCGTGTTAACAGTAGAATCAGTCTTATCACATGAGACTATGCTTTAAATCAGTTTGTTTAATTTCTTTATTATGGGACCGACAGATCAACTGCCATCATCCTTAGCCAACAACTTGAACTAAATCTAAAACCGATTTTAGATTCACTACTTAATATTATATTTCATACCAGATATAAATATACATATAAATCCTAATTTTAGATAAAAATTTCAATAAAGAATATCTTCAAGTACATTAAGGGAGCCAACTAGACAAGACTCTTTAAGTCAAAAAGAGATGCAACAACTAATCAAAGAAAGATTAAAAAGGAAAAAGGAAGAGAAATTTTGCTGAACAAACTAACAAAGGTCAACAACTTGGCCCAGGGCCCATAAAGTTCTTAAAACTTTTCTCAGGTTTCCTTGCTTTGTTTTTTGGGATTCTGCACAAAAACTTTTAAATATGCGACCATCAGGGTAGGTATAACCGGAAGTTACTGTGGACGAGTATGAAAAGATAAGCTGATATACTCTGATCAACACCTCACCTGCCACTCAGCAGTTGTATATTGGGCTAAAGTCATTCCTTTGCTGTCAAAGATGAAGCAAATGACACTCCCCTGTAGACAATGGTGGACCAGCACATTTGTGCACTCAGGATTGATTGTTTGAAACAACTATAAGCGCAAGCTATTTTGGGCAACAAAAGTCGGGGGAATCTGATTCCCAGCCTATCAGCTTCTAAACCCACCATCTCCATAGTCCATGGGCCATCTCTGACTACGAGGGCACCACGAAGTAGTACCGTCTGGGGAAATTTTAGACCTGGCTTTTTTGACTGGGTCTCGAAATAATGCTGGCCCAGTGGCCACTGGAGGAACTACCCAGCCATTCTGGTCTGCTTTTTCGGGATTCGTGCATTAATACCACCCCTTACAGTATATTGCAATTCCCAGAGGCTTGTCTTCACCTTTTGAATCTGGCTAAACATACATTTAGGTGAAACGAAACCGTGATATTCAGGAAATACTATTCTATGAACTCTAGGCTACTGAATTAGCTTCCTATTCTATGAGCTCTTAATGCTATCAGTCCAAAGCAGACACATTTGTTTTCCTTTTTGTGTTTCCTTTTAGCAATACCACAGTTTACATTTACCATTTCAGACTCTGACTAGAAAGGAGCTGGCTCGAAGTCCCTCTCAGCCTGACACCCACATGGATACGCTTTTATCATATAAAGGTTTATTTCTCAAGTTCACACACCTCGGTTATGAAAATATCTTTCAATCTTTCAGGAACCTCCATCCTTTATCTGTGGGTGGAAACAGGTTTCTACTTTCTACTTTCTACATTACTACAGAGTTTTGAGTCTTCCGTGCTAAAATTTAATTTCATGGAACAAATCATGGTTATTGCCTGAGCGAAGAAGGAAGTCTTAAAAATAATCAGTCACATATTCAGCAAGAAGAAATATCAGATAATGTTACAGACAAACTATCAAAACCCAACAGAGATACAATTTTTGAAAACCCTGGTTTTGTAAATGCTCAGGATCATCAAGTAAAAAGTGATCTACTCGCATAGAAATTAAGAGACACCTATTCACCATCAGTTCCAGTCATTTGGGAAGGGATTAAAACCACTTTGAACCATTTTCTCTAGTGGCCAAAACAAGGGGTTAGGGAGGTTGTCCCAATCATACCAATCCCAACCATAGCACTTGTTAGGCTCAAGATTTTCAGGCACTTGATTAGGATCCGCCAAAACTGCACGCAAGAAGATGGTGACATAATGTGATGGTTTTGGTGCCTCTGAGAAGATGTTGTTAGTCACAGTAAGAAGCTCGGTTTTGTTGATGCTTAAGCCTGTTTCCTCCTTCATTTCTCTTGCAGCACAGTCCTCAAAGCTCTCTCCTGAATACAAATACAAGCACAATATCCTAGCTTAACAAATTAACTGGCATATTTGCAGAGGTTTGTCGCTTGATCTTGGCGTAACAGAGAAGGAGAGAAGTATTGAAAAGATCTTAACAAGCGAGTATCATGTAAGACATCTGTTCTATATTCTAGTTAGTATAAATGATCACATTTGTGCTAAACCAAGTAAGCTCCGGGCGGGAGAGAATTAGAAACATACAGCTTTCGATTTTGCAATTGGTACCTTAGCCAACAGGTTAAAGTGAAATTTAATAGGACTGGCTGATATCTCAATAGATACTGCTATCCTCACTAACACTGTTCAAGTAACATACTTCCACACTGTACAATGAAGTGTGATATCAAGTCTTCCGTATTCTTTTGTGGAAAGCATTCAGATGAATTTTGACTGGAAAACAAACATTATCTTATATATTGATGTGAAGACATGTTTTTCCTTAACAATCTTCAAATCCAAATCGACTGAGAAGGTAAAGTACATAAAACAAATACTGTTGAGAATAACCGGATAATTCGCTAATGAGACAGAAAAAAACTTTATGAAGGCCTCTGATCATTTATACACAACCAGCTCAACGAATCAAATTAATGTTATCCCACTTCAGTATTCAAAAGGAAATTACACGTAACTATCCACAGTAGAGAGTGAGAGAGACTGACCGAACTCGAGGTGGCCACCAGGGAGAGCGTAAGTGGAGTCACCGATGGAAGATCTGCGCCGCCCCAAAAGCACCGATTTTCCCCTTAGCACGAACACCACTACGGCTACTCTGGGAACCGCTCCCGTTTCCATTTTCTTCCCAACTTTCCTTTAACAGGACGCGTCCCCTCAATACTCTCAATTTTTTGTTCTTTCTGTCTTCTAAACTTTCAAATCTCCGCGATTTGCTGTTCCTAAAAGGAGGTGGCTGGTTAATGTGCCACAACACTCAGTTGCAACGGCATCGTTTTGTGCTCTGGTCATAGACCCCGCCCGCTTTTTTCCAACACTTTCCCGCCGCTAAGGGAATGAATATTCTGTTGTGGGCCACCCCCAGGAGAAATCTCCGATCATATGCCGCCACGACGTAAAATTGAGCCTACCATTGTTTTTCCTTGTGCTGCACGTAGGAGCTCAATCTGCTTGACTACGTTTATTAATTGAATTAGTCACTGTAATTCTTCAGTAAAATAAGGAATAATTAAATTAATCACGATCATCTTTTTTTTTCCCACTAAAAACTATTGGATTTGGCTTCCCATTTTTTAAAAAAGAAAACAAACATTTGAATATACTTTCGTCATTAAGTAATTAACTGAATATCATAATAATCTGAAATTTAACTTAACCTTTTGGGTTGGATTGGATGCATCCAAACAGACTTGACTACTGATTTTTTCTCCTAGATAAAATAAGCATTAAAGTTTTAAATTAATTTAATTTTAAAATATGAAAATTGACACTGAATCATATCCTCCAGGAAAGGACAACCTTTCTTTTATTATTTTTGCGTAATTTTTTATGCAGTGTTTTTCACTTTTTTCATTGCTTTATTCATTCTTTTATTTCAACTTATTTTTACTCTTTGTGTCATTATTTTTTAACATTTTTATTTTTAAAATTTTTAATTCTACTATTTTTGTTTACTTATGATCTGATACATACATACATATGTGTATATACATTGAGAGGACTTATGTCCTAATGTGAAAGTATTGTTTTAAGCGCTCTTTATTTGAGTTTCAGGGTTTTTTCAATTTGGTCTGGTTATGGGCCTTTTCTAATCAAATTGGCCCTGTTAAGGGCCTTTTTAGGCCGTTGTATGGGTCGCACGTCTATCACCAGAGAAATCAAAATGAGAGTTTACTATTTAAATGGACAGGTTAAAGCTCTATTATGATTTATGAATACTTGCACTTATAATACAGTAGATTGGCTTTCATATTCGAATTCCCAATTTAAAGGATTTCCATTTGAAATTGGATTCTTATCCGTTTCGAGCTGTTCTTTTTTTCCCGATAAGACGGCTTTGCTATACTGACAAAAACATGTTCCTAATATGTGTGCATGTATATGATTTCTATTGGTTGCTTATAAAATCTAAGTCCGTCAATCAGCCAAGAAGAATATTCCAAAGCATCGAGCTTTTTAACTTTTTATGCCCAGCTTATTAAGTTAACACACGTATTTAAGGGGATGTACTAAAACATCTTCCTCAACAATGGATTTGTTAGACACAAAATAGTGTCAACTCCCATCAATTAAATCATAGTCGGGCCATCCCATGGACTCGTCGCTTTTCTTTTTATTAAAAATCTGGTTGAGCCAGCGGAATGCATGGCTTAGATTTGATCTCGCCAGAAGGGGAATACCAGCTTCTTCAGATCGTGCCTCAAGAGACCTTCAAAGCAGCAAGCCTTGATAACAATACCAAAGAGACAACATGCGTACGCGTGGTTCATTTTACTACGGCTCTACGGCACTCCCAAAGACCATCCCGCACCGATCTTTCATGCAAAGAGCCAACCAGTGTGCTCTATGTAATGCACGGAAGTGCTTGCGGTCTCTGTCCGAGAGGGTGGACACTGTTGCTGTCTCCGCAGCAGACAAAGTGGGTGCAGGGTGGCAACATGTGCTCTTTTGGCTCTCTGATTGAGACCATGGCGTCTTATTGAGTTGCCTCGCAGACGACTGATGGGACCAGTAGGAGGATCAAGTGGATGCATACACAGTCGAATTGAAATGTGATAACTTGGCCCAAATCAGTGAATAATCTAATATATTTATGTATTGACAATTTCCTGTATAACTTCTAGTCTTTGGTTCGGTTCCATATACCTTACAACAAAAGTAACTCACCAGATTTGTGAATTTATTAACTGGAACTGCTCAGTATTTTTGCATGCTTTTTCACTTTCATGGACAAAAATATAGTGTGATTATATGATTTCGTAATTTTTTTGATTATAATGTAAAATCACAATATTATTAAAAAATGATTTTTTTTATAACAATAGAAAACAATAATATCATCAATATAGCTAGTAATATTAATAGAAAATATTTTTTTGGTGCCCAGATTTGATAACAACCATAAGATCACGGCATGTTTAAAATAAGATATAAGCAACTTGTATGTTATAAAGCATTAAACTTTATTGTATACTTAGCCATGCCACCTGCAAGGTCCCGCAAAGCCTGTGATAACCACGGGAAAGCCAATTCAATTAATATTATATTTCAGGATTTTAACTTCCCACCTCTATTTCACACATGGGTTGTCGGTTTTCAGAAAATTACATCAAATCTATTCAAAGGAAATTGTATTTTCCATCATCAAATTATTACCTCTGTAGTGGAGATTGCTCCTTTCAATTCTGCATTAAGTGGTAATAAAAATAGTTTGGACCCATGATAATGATGCTAAACGGCATGAGGGTCCACCTGATTAATAACGGGAATCAGACGAGTAAAGATTTCTGAAGGGCTCGTTAGTATAATTAACGTGCTTTTTCTGATTTATGGCTTTTGTTTACTCTAATTATGGAGTTAGATTCTATAGCTGCAGGATTCCCCGGTGGCAAACAAAAGTTTTTCTCCCTTTAGGAAGAAAATGAAGAAGATACACTTTCCATGTTTTCGAGCACTGGAAATGGAAGATAACTTTGGAATCTAATTTTCCATGGATGGAATCTCTTCGTAATATTCTCTTTCCCTCTATTTATATCAGCGTCATGGGCTTTAAACTTTGAACCGCATATTCAAGTATGGTTCAGGAGACCAAATAAATAGCAAATTTTCCGGGAAAGATTCTGATAGGTTTTCAGGGGAATTCGAAAACGTTTTCCGGCAATCAGCGGGGTAAGTCACTGGCCACAGTAGAGTTTCATTTGAACCGAGAAAAAACCAAAACTGCCCACTATTTGCTCAGTGACCGCCACGTGTTGGCTGGACCTTGGCTGTACTTACGGTAAGAAAATATTGGCCCCACGTTAACAGAAATATTGGTACAAAATGAAAAGACTCCTTTCCTCTTGCATTTCTGTTT
Organism: Moringa oleifera; assembly: GCA_021397835.1. Lineage (NCBI taxonomy): Eukaryota > Viridiplantae > Streptophyta > Magnoliopsida > Brassicales > Moringaceae > Moringa > Moringa oleifera. The sequence continues at coordinate 6,381,713 of JAJFZO010000191.1, read as the reverse complement.
CACTCTCTCTCAGATACACTGTCTCTCCGTCGTTCATTTCATTTTCTCTTCAAACTCTCTCTTTTTTTTGTGTATATACATACATTGAATGATACATATATATTTATCTCTATAGGTACGCGGATATAGTTTTTGCTTTTAGTTGTATTGCTGCGTTTTGGTTGGTGCAATGACGGATACAACGGACGATATAGCTGAAGAAATCTCGTTCCAGAGCTTCGATGACGATTGTAAATTGCTCGGTAATCTTCTTAATGATGTGTTGCAGAGGGAAGTTGGGAGCCAATTCACGGAGAAACTGGAAAGGAACCGAATCCTCGCGCAGGTGTTCTTTTTTGCACACCTCTGCTTCTCTCTTTTTCTTTTTTTTTTTTTTTTGTCGGGTTAACTTTTTTCTTTGGATTCTTCTGGTATGGTGTTATCGTCACTAAGTTGATTTGATTTTTTCTGTGGGTGCACGGTGTGCTTGCAGTAACTGTTCTTGGTTGTGTTTTGCCGGTGAGAAAAGAAAAAAAAAAGAGGGAAGGAAAGATGAGAAAATGTTTTTTTATAACTGATCATGTTTTTGTAAAACAGGAAAAAGGAAAAGTCCTTCATCCGCCCTGCTGAATGCCTGATTTAGCACTTCTCTCTTTTTCTTCTTTTATGTTTGTGGTTATTCTCATTTCTTATTTTTACTGCTCTGTATTTGGTTGCTGAGAGTCCGAGGAACTGTGGAAAAAGGCAAACCGAAGAAACCAAATGTTTTTGTTGCCTTATGATGTTTCTGCAGGAAACCGAAAACGAAGCTAAATATTCTTGAACTTATATGGCCTCTCTTTTTTCTGTATTTGTCATGATATGGTGCTTTTTATGGAGGAATAATTTAGGATTCAGAGGTTTTATATATTTTCTTTTCCTATGATTTTTAGTAGCCCAATAGAAGGTAAAGTAGATATTTGATGTTGGAAATCTACATGGCGTTTTATGTGTTTTAGAGTGCATGTAACATGCGACTGGCCGGGATAGAGGACACAGCTGAGCTGCTAGACAAGCGCCTAGCAGCTGAGATTTCGAAGATGACTCTAGAGGAAGCCTTGACACTTGCTCGTGCATTTAGTCATTACCTCAATTTGATGGGCATTGCTGAGACCCATCACAGGTAATTGGGCTTAACTATTGTTGTTTCTCTTGCTTCAAGAGTCTATTTAGTGAGGTCATTTCTTCATCTGATTTGTGTAGATCTTTTGTTGCGTGGGAATTTCAAAATTTTGGTGAAGTTGGGGGTGATTACAGTGGGACAGAAATTGAAAATGTTGTTGTGAAAGACTCAAAGTTTTCTCATATCGTTTTGCTTTTAACCTCTCCATTAAGTATAACAAGAAAAATGAAGCAGTCTGGATCTATTCTGTTATGAAATTTGGACAGGAATGGAAAGTTTTTAAAGCAGCTTCGTCTCTGAGTATTTCATATCCTCTCTCTCATTGTTCCTGAACCACTGGAGGGTGAATTTTGTGAAAACGTGCCATGTATAAAAATTCTACCTATGATTGGAATGAACATTCAAATTCTACTGTCAATCATGGAGAACCAGATCTTTAGACTAAATTTCATTTATTTAAATTTGGAGAACCATTCTATGTATTGTCAGATTTAAATTAAAAGATTTAAAAATTAATCTTGAGGACAAATATTGTATTGTGCAGGGTTCGTAAGGGACGGAATGTTGTGCACCTGTCAAAATCTTGTGACGACATTTTTAGTCAGCTGGTACAGGGTGGAATTTCTCCAGATGAGCTTTATAATACAGTGTGCAAGCAGGTCTCTCTTCAGTGATATTTTTAATTCTACTTCTCTGTAATGATTTGTTTGGTTGCCTGCAGCTGTAATTGGAAGAAGCAAAATGAAAAGTGTAAAAGATATAACCTATTCTGTCATTGATAATCGTAAAAGTAGAAATTTGATGTACAACTTCTGTTTATGGAATGTGCAATAATCATGTATCTGAGCCTAAGTACTTGTTACAGTCCTATGTACAGTTTGCCTTTCCCTTAATTTTCTAGACAACAAAATGGGGCATTGTGTTACTGTGTAAGGATGAGTGTTTTCATGCTAGAGTGTTCATATATATATATATATATAAATAAATATATGTATGTATGTATGTATATATTTATATATATTATTATTCTTTATTCTTGAATTCTTCTGGTTGCAGGAAGTTGAAATTGTTCTTACTGCACACCCTACTCAAATTAATCGTCGAACCTTACAATATAAGCACATTAGAATTGCTGTGAGTTGTTAACAGCCTTGAGATTAATTAACACGTTGCAATTTGAAATCATTGTGTTCATACTACATCTCTAAATGAGTTTGACCCCCTTTTGCAGCATCTTTTAGATTATAATGACAGACCTGATCTTGGCCATGAAGATCGAGAAATGTTAATCGAAGATCTGGTATCATAACCCACCTCCATATGTCCCTTCTCACCCCCTTGAAGCATTATACAATTTCTTCCCGATTCCGTTTTGGGTTAGGGTTGGCTGATCTCTGGATTTCCTGGATCTCTCTCCTAATTTTCGGTGACATACAACTTATTCTGGCTTCTGTAGGTGAGAGAGATAACTTCAATATGGCAGACGGATGAGCTTAGACGTCACAAACCTACACCAGTAGATGAAGCTAGAGCTGGTACATTGAGTCTTAAACATGTTGGAACTGAAAGCTTTGGTTCTAAGTTGCAATTATTATCGCATTTTTACTAAAAAGTTATTTTACTTTGTTATCACAGGCCTGAACATTGTGGAGCAATCTCTTTGGAAAGCTATACCTCATTATTTGCGTCGTGTCAGCAATGCTTTAAAGAAGGTTTTCCTTCTATTTTTATTTCGAAGCTGCTAGATCTGGATTTGTGTATGTTGTGTTTTGGTTGTCTAGTTCCTATATGATTTCATTTTATCTTTTCTCCTCAGCATACGGGAAAGCCACTTCCATTGACTTGCACCCCTATAAAATTTGGATCCTGGATGGGTGGTGATAGAGATGGAAATCCAAACGTCACAGCAAAGGTAAGGCTTCTGATTTTTGTATGTATAGACAGATGGGTCTGTAAACCATTTGTTCAACTTGTATAAAATAAATTTCTTTGCTAGTCAAAGCAATGTTTTGATAGCACCATACCTGGAAATTTAATGTAAGTGTCTTTCTTTCCTATTGGGAGAACTTAATAAAATGAGTGGTACTTATCTCTTTTATAGGTTGGGGAAAGCAATATATGAGAATGTTGAATAATAAATTATTGCTTAACTGAATTCAATTATCGATTACCCATTTGGCTCAGTTGTCTTTGTAGCTACCAAAGATTTATTGACTTCTTTTCCTTTTTACGTTCCCCATAGTTCGGCTAGTGAGACATGAATGAACAATCTGAGGGTTACTATTTGATACATCTTGGTGTTTTACAAGAGCCACCTGCAGAATTGTAAGGATATTACGCCTTTATCAAACTAAATACCCAGCCTACACTTGTAATGACTTCCAGTGGCTGCTTAATGTCATTTATATCTAATTTGTCACCAACTTTCATAATCTGTATGTTTTTGTGAAATTTTACAGCTACAGTAAGCTTTCTAAGCTTCTCTGTTGTTGCATTTTTTTTTTCTTTTCTTTTTGGGGTAAATTCTTCTCTGCATTATAAAGACCATTTCCTTGTCATGGAGGCCAATTATATTGAAAACCATCATTGAAGTTGACTGGAACTGATTATTTTTATAATGTACTGCTTTGTCAGGTAAATGATTTCATTAAGTGGGTTTTTCTTATTGTTTCAGGTCACAAGAGATGTTTCTCTTTTATCTAGGTGGATGGCTATTGATCTCTACATACGGGAAGTTGATAGCCTCAGATTTGAACTGTCCATGAACCGGTGCAGTGATGAGTTGTCAAGAGTAGCACATGAAATTATTGAAAAAGGTTTTGGCTAATTGATTTGTCTCAAAATTGTTTGTCTGAATCATTTTGGATTTGGACTTGTCATTTATTTTTGTCCTAATCTTGTGCTAATCGAAGGGGCTAATGTTTTTTTCCTCTTAGGAGCTATCCAAAGAAGTTCTGAGCAAGTTAGGCTCTAATAACTTTTCATTTAAGCATAAATATGTGTGTTGGGGGGGGGGGGTATTCAGAGGATTTTTCCCTGGTCACAACCTAAACATAGTATGTTTAATGGCTTAGTTTTTGAGAGCTGCTATTTTAGAATAATACATTAAATTTCACACTGGAAAACTTTGTGTGTGCATGCATTTACAGTTATGCTTATTGGTATTAGGGTTAGACAGATCAAAAGGCACAACCATCCTCTCATGAAAACCGTAACTGGTTTTGAAGGCTATTTCCAATTCATCTACTGGTTTCAGTCTAAATTGATGATAGTCACTACACACAAGTTTGTTGTGTTGCTTGTTTACCAAGAAGGAAAATATTTGTTGTTCTGTTCAAGCTTCTTTTGTTGTATTGGAACCATTTAGAACTTAAAATTTTTTTTCACCTGGGTTATTTTCTCATTGCCTTTCTGTTGTGTAGTCTCTCTAGTTTGACAAAACTAAGGAAACCTTTTATTTTCGCTGTTGCTGTCCCCACTTTCTCTCTCTCTTGCTCTGCATGCATGTTCAGTTCTTGTTTTAATTGTTAGCATGTATTTGTTTTGCCCTAATCAGCTTGTAATTAAGTATCCAATACAAATGACTTCCAGCATGCTAGATGCTTCTTTTGCACTGTAAGTTTCAAAATGAAAGCTGCCCGTATAGTTTGCAGTAAATGGTCTTCAAAGATACTTAAGATTCAATCTTACCTTTCCTACCTCATGTGAGTTGGTAGGGGATTGACTTATGACTGTACCCAAGGAAAGGAATTGAACCAAGAAAGGAGGGGAATGTAGCAGTAGTCCTATCTCCATCATTGTCTCGCTTTATTTGAAATGTACACATGTTAGTCTGTGAAGAAAGCATTTGCAATTAAAACTGGATATATGAACTGAGTTCACCTTACATTTTTCCATGATGAGTGTGCTTGCACATTCATGCAACCTTTGTGGATGAAGTTTCAAAAATCAAATCTCCTATATAAACTTCATATTGGTTGTCTCTCTTGATTTTTGTGAAGTTCAAGATGACAGAACTTATTTAAATTTCTCTTCAGAAACTTTATCAGAAGATCGGCATGAGAGTTGGAACCAGCCTTACAGCAGAAGCCAATTGAAGCTTCATAGCCAGCAGGCCCCGCCTCTTCCTACACAGCTTCCAGCTAGAGCTGATCTACCTGCCATCACTCGTAAGATAAAAGATGTTATGTTTTTCATGCGTAAAGCAACAAGTTGGTAAAAAGCTTTTGTTCTTTGCTTGTAACATTTTTCTCTTTCTGGAAATCCAGGGAATAAATGAAAAATTTCTCAAGTCTTTCTTAATTTAATGTTTGCTTCCTTCTTCCTATTGAATGCATATACTGTTTAAGAGATTTGGAATAAGTATTTATCATGGCATATGTGGCTTATGTAGACTTTGACTATGAAATTTGGTACATCTTGAGTGATGTTTCCCTTGCCCATTAATCCACAGCTATGATTTTTATTGTTTTGGATATTTGTAAGCTATCAATGGGTGGTTAGTTTTGTCTAGCATCCAGTTGCCTGCTTAATGATAATGACCTGGTTAATATTTCCCTCTCAAATGTTTTCCTTTGTGCAGAATGTAATAATAGTGGATCACACTATCCCAAACTAGAACTTCCTGGAACTGATTACATGCCCTTGACTCGTCAGGTGAATAAACTTTTAGACATTGATATTCATGAAGGCTTTATCGTGGCTGCTTATAAGTTTTCATATGCTGTATTGGGATCATAGTTGCCAATTCTTTGTACTCCTTTTCTTTTATTTCTTTCTGTTTTCATTAATAAAATCTTTCAGAATGTGCAGGGCTCTTCTAGTGTGGAAACTTCATGCCAGGATTCCAGTCAAAATTCATGCAAATCATTAGGGAATGGAAGTGCCGCTACTTCTAATGGTTCTCAGCCAGTTATGACATCACGAGGTTCTTTTTCTTCTAGCCAGCTCCTAGCTCAGAGGAAACTATTTGCAGAATCTCAGATAGGAAGATCCAGCTTTCACAAGCTTCTTGAGCCAAGGCTGCCTGAACGACCTGGACTTGCTCCTTATCGAATTGTTCTTGGCGATGTAAAAGACAAGGTATGCTTTCTCCCTGGGATTGCTTCTATGATATCAGGTATTGAATATATAAAAAGTTGGTGAAGTAGGTACAAAAGTATCCAGATGGTCCTGTTCTGGTTTACAGAATTGCATCCGGCATCTGACTATCGCTGGTTCTGTGCAGACAGTTCTCTTTTCTGAAACAATCTTATGTACCTGTATCATGTGTTAGACTGACTGAGTGCAAATTTAGTTCCAATATAAATTGTTGAAGAAGAAATTACTAGGTCATTTATTTTGCCTACTGTCTCCCTGCTAGGACACGGCTGAGGGAAAAAGGAGAAATGAAATAAGAGCATCTTTAAGAATCTGATGAACTGTTTAAATCAGTTACGAAAAAGCATTAGACTTGAATATGTGAAATATTTTTCTTATTAAAAGGATGATGGTCTTTCTGTGTCAAGATCAAGACTGGTTCACAGTGCTTTTGATATTATTTCTCCAAATAAGCGGCAGATAAAAGTCAGAACTCTTAGTCTGATGTAAAATTAATTTCTCTATAACCTTCAGGAAAAAATAGTGCATGGAAATTAGATGTATCATTCATTAGGCTTTCTGAGCGTTGAATGCATATTTTGAGGAATTACCACAGGTCATTCATTGAACAGAGTATATTACTTGGTAATAGTTTAGTTTAACTTCCAGAAGTATGAAGTTTTGATTGGTTATTGGGGCTTCAGCATGTGAGGACTGTCATTTGTTCATGGAGGACCTTGATCATATATTTTTAACCACAGGCAAAGATTTTACACCCATTCCGATAGCCAATTTTCATATTACATTTGGAGAAGTGAAATAGTGAAGATCTTTTATATGCAAGATCTTAGTTTTTATTAAGGTTCTGTTTTGATGATACCTGATTAAAGTTTCCCAATGAAACTAATATTGCATATGTACAGAAGTAAATTCAAATCAATTATATTTATGGGTGATGTATTTGGGACAGAAATAAGACATTTCCAGATTGTAAATGTAAATGTAACACTTTTAACAATGTCTTGGCAGATGACCGGCTATGGTAGGAAATACTGTTTTAGAAATCCAAAATTACTTGAGCATAGAACCAAAAACTGAGCGTAAATTATTGTGCTGAGTGATAGGGTTGGCAATTCATTTATTTATTAAGGATGAGTTGTTAAACTAGAGTATCATTCATTGTAGAAAGACTTTAAATTTAAGAATTCCACTTAATGGTTTATTATGCATCAGTGAGTGGGTACAACTGGATGGGGGCTCTACCCTACCCAATCAATCATTGTCTCTTTCAGACAGATAATAAATATGTCTACATGTGGTTACAGCTTATGAAGACAAGAAGACGGCTGGAACTTCTTCTTGAGGATCTTCCTTGTGAATATGATCCATGGGATTACTATGAGACGACAGATCAACTTTTGGAGCCACTGCTGCTATGCTATGAGTCTCTGGTAATATCTCTAATTCCTTTGCTGAATCAGCCGCCTAGCAAATGAAAGAACATTTGATATGCATAAATTGAAATCTGCAGCAATCATGTGGGGCTGGGATTCTAGCTGATGGCCGGCTTGCCGATTTGATACGAAGAGTTGCTACCTTTGGAATAGTGTTAATGAAGCTTGACTTGCGTCAGGTGCATTTTGTTTGTCTTATTTTCTTTGATGTACTCATGTAATCTGTTTAAACTGAATTTTTCTGATGTACCAGGAATCTGGTAGACATGCCGAAACACTTGATGCGATCACTGGGTATTTGGACATGGGTACATTTAGTGAATGGGATGAAGAAAAGAAACTAGAATTTTTGACAAGAGAGCTGAAAGGGAAGCGACCACTTGTGCCTCCTACTATTCAGGTAGTGCCTTGAATTTCAATATTTAAGCTTTGGAAAATATGAAAAAAAATCAATTGCAAAGTTCATCATTTAAAAGAAATATAATGATTTTATTTAACTTAATCCTTACTGTTTCTATTTTCGTTTTACTAATCTAAAGTTAATTTGCCACAATTCGAGTGCATCTATATTGGTGGTTAGTATTTTCAAGCGACAAAAACTACCATGGGGGTTTTTTGATCCCAAAACGTGGTATCATGAGTTTTTTTTTTTCATAAAATTTATTTGTGGGTAATAGCTCACCTGGGCTTCATTCATATTGATTACCGTAGCATATTTTTGCACCACCGGCTGGCTATACTGTCATGGAGTTACTGACAATTTGTTAATTACTGTACAGAGGACTTTCTATAAAGCTAAAATTTCTGAGCTGAAGTCAGGGCATATTATTATGTCCAGTTTATGTATTAGTAACTATGAACTCAATTTTAATGCCTTGGGTTGCTTTGACTGGCCTTCACTCATGACCCAGGTTCAAAAAATCAGGATCTTATTTGTTTGGCTGTGGTGGGTGTGAATTTTGGGGTGGGCTGTGTGGATGGGGTTTGGAAGAATGTGAAGGAAAGAAAAAGAAGGGAGGGGAGGAAAGACTTAATGTGGAAAATTCTAATAGACCTCGTCAGTACATGCTAAATTTATGATTGAACTGTTATGGTCACTGGGATTCTTTACATTTTATCTCTTGGTCTCTCGTTATATCAGTACTTGTGACAAACATCAATAAGATGGTTTCTTAATTATGTGCTTACAATATACAGACAGATGGACTGATACAGATGATTCTCTCTGGTGACTTTTGCATTCTGTTTTGGTCTCCTTCAAAATATAAAACTGACTCTTGGCGCAACCCCCCCCCCGCCCACACCAAACCCACGAATGGTCTAAGCTTTAGAGTCACTGCTGTAGCTATACCATCTAAAGGGTTTATTAGTAAGTTTATTGAAGAAACAAACATCAAGTGAATGGTATCATCTGGGGGTTTTCTGACTAGACGACATAACAGTTACCCATTGCATTCTGTAACTTTCTTTAAATAAATGCCTCCTTTTGCTGGGTCTTTTCAGGTTGCCGCTGATGTTAAAGAAGTCTTGGACACCTTCCGTGTTGCTGCTGAACTTGGGAGTGATTCGCTTGGAGCATATGTGATTTCTATGGCCTCAAATGTATGAATAACTTGAACTTTTAGTCCAGAAAAATCATTAGGTGTGTGACCGAGAGGAGAGCTTATATATGTTATTACTGCTGAATAGACACTAACATTATCCTCTACTTGCCGCTGCTTTGGCAGGCAAGTGATGTCCTTGCTGTGGAGCTTTTGCAGAAAGATGCTCGACTTGCTGTTAGTGGAGAGTTAGGAAGACCTTGTCCAGGCGGAACGTAAGTGGAATTTTATGGCTGTTATAATATACATTTAGATTGACTTTGTGGTGTGTGTGTGTGTGTGAATATTTATGAGGATGATGAACATTTATTTTACAGTTACTGCTCGTGCTTGTTCTGATTTCGATTGTAGGCTTGTTCAGGTCCAAAACCAGCTCATGGATAAAATTTAGAAAAGCCTGAGCTTGGACTATTACAATCTTGCATTACGATGGAGTCAAAATAAGTTCAAACTAAAGTTGATTCTCAAGCTTGTTATGCATCCATATTCCGAATGTATTTTGTGATATCAAGCTTCTAACAATTCAAGCCTATCAGACCATGTCAATTTCCAATTAAAGAACTTGTGGGTGACATTAAGCTGAGCATCCAAGTGACTGAGTTTGGCTTGTTTTTGTATCAAGCCTCGTACAATGGCTTGAGCTTGACTTGATTGTAGGTAAAATCAAGCTCGGGCTGAGCTTGATAGCCAAGTTCAAGCAAGCAGAGACCCAAGTCATTATGAACATCTTGACTTGTTTGTCCATCTTTTAGACGATTCATGCTGCTCACTTGATACCCATACAATCTCACTTGATTAATACATGTCTTGGAATAGGCTGCGGGTGGTTCCTCTGTTTGAAACTGTGAAGGACCTGAGAGGAGCTGGTTCTGTGATAAGGAAATTATTATCCATTGATTGGTATCGTGAACATATTGTAAAGAACCATAATGGACATCAAGAGGTATGTTTTCCATTTAAACCATTTTGATCTTGGTGAAGTTCAAAGAAATCTTGTAGAGCTTACTGAGTTCTTGTGAATAGGTGATGGTTGGATACTCTGATTCTGGCAAAGATGCTGGACGGTTCACTGCTGCATGGGAACTTTACAAAGCCCAAGAGGATGTTGTGGCTGCATGCAATGAGTATGGCATCAAAGTTACTCTGTTTCATGGCCGAGGAGGGAGTATTGGTCGTGGTGGTGGGCCCACATATCTTGCCATTCAGTCGCAGCCACCTGGCTCTGTAATGGTGAGTTACCGATATAACTCTTGGAATATTGATATATTTTTATTCTTCGAAGTTTGATTAGAAACAGGATATACCTTGAACTTACATTCTAATCTTTCAAGGAATTAATAGTCTTGATATTTCTGAAATAAAGATTAACAGGTAGCTGTTAGCAATTATCTCAATTAATTCCCTTTAGATAGTGACTAATTTGGCTGTTGAAAGGTATAGAAGATTGACATGCTGTTCGTAATAATAAAACTATCTTGGGTCTTGAATTTGTTGGCTGTGAATATGAATTTCTGTTTTGCTACCTGTCGCTTCAAACTAGCATAAATTATCACAAATTTGAGAACCACATCTTTTAGATTGCCATTATTCTTCCACACAATACCAACCCTTGCGATTTTGAAGGATAATTGTATTGGGTTTATATTAAAATTTCAAATGCTTTATTTGATCTATCAAATGATCATTGTCGTTTCTTGCTTTTCTGTGGTTTCTCACTTAATCGGTCTCTGTTGGTTCTCATTTACAATAATGTATTGGATTGGCAGGGTACCCTTCGATCCACAGAGCAAGGGGAGATGGTGCAGGCCAAGTTTGGGTTGCCGCAGACTGCTGTTAGGCAGCTAGAGATATACACAACTGCTGTGCTGCTTGCAACTGTCCGTCCTCCCCACCCACCTCGTGAAGAAAAATGGCGTAACCTCATGGAGGAGATTTCAAAAATTAGTTGCGAAAATTACCGGAGCACAGTCTATGAAAACCCAGAATTTCTTGGCTATTTCCACGAGGTTACACCTCAGGCGGAGCTTGGGTTCCTAAATATAGGAAGCAGGCCAACGAGAAGAAAGAGCTCTACAGGAATTGGGCATCTTCGGGCCATTCCATGGGTTTTCGCCTGGACCCAGACCAGGTTTGTTCTTCCAGCTTGGCTTGGCGTTGGAGCAGGATTGAAGGGTGTTTGTGAGAAGGGATATGCAGAAGACTTGAAAGCAATGTACGAAGAATGGCCTTTCTTTCAGTCTACAATAGACCTTATAGAGATGGTTTTGGGGAAGGCAGACACTCCTATAGCAAAGCACTATGATGAGGTGCTTGTGTCGGAGAGCAGGCGAGAACTCGGTGCTCAATTAAGAAGGGAGCTCATAGCTACAGAAAAATATGTGTTACTGATCAGTGGGCATGAGAAGCTATCTGAGAATAATCGGAGCTTGAGGAGATTGATAGAGAGTAGGCTTCCATATCTCAACCCTATGAACATGCTGCAAGTAGAGATATTGAAGAGGTTGAGACGTGATGATGATAACCATAAACTCAGAGATGCATTGCTTATCACCATAAATGGCATTGCTGCTGGAATGAGGAACACTGGTTAATTCTAAGCTCTTGAGCTTTGTTGAATGTTAAACTCATAGGCCTGAATGATGTTGTCTTCTGTATTTCTTTTACTTTAATGGCTATCAGTTAATGACTTGATGAACTAGTGTTATAACTAGAACAAGGTTTTGGAGGAAATGATAGTCTTAAGTTACAGTTAACTTCACCAATGGAATTGTGAAGCTTAATTTTCTCCTCCAATGGGGAGATTATTCTTGGTGATCACACCCAAGCTCAGTACATGAGAATATCAGGTTGATGAGAGAACCATTGATTTAGGATTAAGCAAGGATTGCTTGTATCTGCTGTACCTATCTGCACCTCAATTTCGTATTGCTTAATCTGCTTGGAGGTCATTGCGTTCTTGAATAGGATTAAGCTAGCTAGCAGGTCGGACAAGATCAGCTGATTCAGCTTCAAATTTTGTTAACACACTACAGATTATGTAAGTGTTTGATAATCTTTTCAATTGGTTGATTGGATTAAGATTAACATATAAGATTAGCGTGAGATTATACTATTCAAAAATAAAGTATCCTTAGAACACAAAATGATTGTTTTCCTCATGTGAAATAAGTTTTTCTCACACTACATTATCATTTTTCATGCAATTAATTCTCACATAATATATGCCGGTAAATATGTTTATCATTATGTAAATAATGATAGCTATTTTCTGTACAATGGCATAGCAGGATAATATAATTAGTGTATCATAATAATAATAATTTTATATGATATAATATAATTTAAAATAAAGAATAAAAGATAAAATTATATCCTATAATCTAATATGTGATATGGTATATTTGAATAAAAAGTTATAGAAGGATATTTTGGTCCAAAAATTAATCTCATTTTGGGCTTAGTTAAACAAGATCATTGGTGTAAGTATTTAATCAAATTGATCTCAAGTGAGAGGGTGGAGGAAATATTTGATGGCAAAAAAATCTCAAAGCCATGCACTACTGCAACAGTTAATTCTTGTGGAAAAGCAGGCAAACCCCAATATTTACTTGGACTCTCATATTTAACATTACCTAATTTTAACTTTTAAGTGAATTTGAGAATTTTTCTTGATTCGTTTAGGCAAGGAGCTGGAGGTTGCTAAACTGAAGCTTTTTTTTTTCCAAAAATTATTCATAATTATGAAGAGGGTTCATATTTTAATTAAAGCCAAATTAATTGATAATAAATTCACATTAAAAAAATTATTATTATTTCATAACTATAATTATAGTACATATTATCAAATCATACTTTTACACACATAACCTTAAAAAGCACTTCTAACGTCACACAAGTTGATCCTTTTTCAGTCCGGAACTTCAGAGAGAGAAAGGTTTCTCTCCTAGGTCAACTGGTGAGAGAGTCTATAACTCCAGGATTTTCCTGTGGGGTCTTTCGTCAGTCGTCCTTTCGTGATAGGTGTTGGTGTTCAGGGGTTTTTCTTCGTTTATGTTACCAAACGTTATTGGGTGCCAATGGAGGAACATATGACAGAACTCTGACGGAAACTCCCCCAGACAGATGAAGCAACAAGAGGATGTTGCCATCGCAACCCAGTGGATCGCTGATACAATAAAGGCCAGTAAGGTTTGCCTTATTGGTAGCCTCCTCCAACGATGCCGATACAACCTTTTTGCTTTGAGATTAGTTCTGTCGAAGATTTGGAATCTCAGTGGAAGCATCAAAGTCAAGGCTTTGGGTGATAGATTGTTTCTCTTCCATTTTGAAAAACAAACAGACAAGGATCGGATACTTCTATGGCAATCGTGGCCTTTTAATAAGTCATTACCGGTTTTACAGGAGTTCGATGGCCGCGTGCCTATATCTGATCTTTCGTTGAAGGGGTGTCCGTTCTGGATCCAAATTCATGGAGTGTCTTTAGCGTACATGAACACTACAGTGGGTACGATTATTACAGAGTTTATAGGAGACGTATTGAAGGTCGATCCAAATGACAACAAGACTGCTTGTGGCAAATGGCTGCGAGTTTGAGTTTCAATCAGTATTAAGAAACCTTTGAAAAGATGCTGCCGGATAGCAGTGCAAGGGGAGCAGTGACGGGTGGTCGTGCTCAAATATGAGACTCCCAGAGTTTTATTATGTTTGTGAAATGGTGGATATCAAGAGATGAGTGTAGTTATGCCACTACACAAAAAGGAATAGATGGACACTGCCCAAGGGTTTATGGACCGTGGATGAGAGCCGAAGGGCCGATTTTTAGCCATCCTTCGGTAGCATACATGAACATGGGATCGAGACCTGAAGGACGTCCTACTGAAAACTTAAAAAAAATCAGATAGTCAAGGGATTCTGATCATGGGGACGAGATGCACATTCCATGAATGCCCCAAAAATCAGGGAGAAGTGAGGAAACTACTGATGTGCATCCAAGGTCCCAAAATGGAAACAACTTGCAGCAGAATCCCTTAACGCAGAAAGAAAAGGGTGATCCTTTGGAGTCAATCATGATCACAGAGATCCCGCCTCCAATGACAGATGTATTGGCGAAAAAAGAAGGAAAACAGCCGGACGTCAACTTTTCATGCAGAGAGTGGGATGGGCAGTGGGTCTCACCCAGAATTCCAACCCCTAAATAAGGAGCCCACAAAGTCCGTGATTGCTGAGATAATGGTCTCCACTAAAGCGCCAGCCAATCAATGTAAATCTTCCCATGCAAACCATGCAAGGGGGACATCCCGATCTTTAAAAAGCTAGAAAATAAAGAAGCTTATGGGAATAGATTGAAAAGGAAAGCAAGGGCCAAGGGGCAATCTGCATCAGAGACACAGATGGGTTTCTTGACCCACAAGGCAGAGGGATATGAAAAGGAAGATTTGCCTCTGCTACCAGAGGCTAAGAAAATGAAGTCCGAGCATCTCAATTCAAATGCAGTATCCATGTCAGCGGCGACTAGAGAAAACCAGCCTCGATGGCAGCCACGAGTTATGTAGTGTGAAACTGCAGAGGTTTGGGGGCTCCTCGGGTAGTTCATGAAGTGACAAGAATGGTTATAACCTTTAAGGCCCTAGTTCTCTTTCTTAGCGAAACAAAGAGAACCGTTGCAGAAATGGAAGGATTCAAGCATGATTTGGTTTCGAGGGCTGTTTGTTGGTTGGGTGTGGTGGTCCGAGTAGTGGACTGTGTCTTCTATGGAAGCAGGAGGTAAGTGTAGTTTGTTCAATCTTATTCTACATATCATATTGATGCCCTAGTTACAGACTTTGTTCAGGCAATCCAGTGGCGTATCACTGGCTTCTGCAGCTATCCAATGACACAAAACCGAAAAGATTCGTGGGCTTTGTTAAGGCAACTACATTCCCAGGTCTCTTTAATTACCGTGGTTATGCTTTGGGGATTTCAACGAAATAATATGTGAGGATGACAAAAGAAGAGGGAGAAAGTCACCCCTTAAGCGAGATCAATGACTTCGCAGAAGTTATAGACGACTGTAACTTCCAGGAGCCTTCAGTTATGGGTACCAGCTTCACATGGTCCAAAGGATCAGGTACCACTCATCCAAGAAGGACTAGATCGAAGCTTAGCTAACAAAGAGTGGTTGCAGGTGTTCAATGACTGTATGGAGCATCATTTAACAGTAGCTTCTTCAGATCAATTTCCCAAGCTGATCACCACCAAGGACTTCACTACCAAACCCAAGAGGAGGAAATTTCAAATTTGAAAACGTGTGGATAAGGCACCCTGAATGTAAACAGATTAATCCAAGAGAGTTGGGGTGGTTCATTATCGGGGCCAACTCTAACAGTGTTAAGTCAAGGGGTGAGATCCATTTTACTGATGGACTCCAACCCGTATCCAAACTGAAACGCAAGTGCATTGATCCAAAAGCTCAACACAACAAGCCCAAGTCAGAAGCAAAACAGAGAAGCCCAATGAGAATCCATAGCTCATAAAACAACCTGATCGATATTTACTATGTAAATAGAGTTTAACTTATGCTATGTGTAATAATTAAGACTAATGTAATCTAAACCTATATATATATATAGATCGTATGAGGTTTCAATAATTATTGAGCAGCCTCCATACATTTTACAATAGAAAGTAAAACCTAGTTTACCATAATATTTTATAATCTTTTTTGGTATCAGAGGCAATAGAGATCTGTTGCCATAACTTCCTTTGCTAACTTTAACTCCAGTATCAATGCTGCAAACAATCAACCCTCCAAGAATTCATTTCCCTTCCTTTTTCTGCATCTTTCAATTTTTAGTTCAACTTCAAGCTTGACAGAAAATTACGTTATCTGAAAAAATCAAGTTCTCGCTTTAGCCAAAAGCTACAAAATAGATGAATTTCTGCTAGGAACTAAGTCTTGTCCACCAGAAAGTCTCAACTTCACAGATAATAAAGGAAAAATAAGAGAAGAAAATAATCCAGAATATCTAGAATGGATTCAACAAGACCAACTATTGGCATACTAGTTGATGTCCATAATCTCTTTGGACATTTTAAGTCAAATCAAGACCGATACTACATCACATGGTATATGGTCAGGAGTTGAAAGATTATTTGGAATCTAAATGAGGTCTAAATTCACGCACTAAAATCTACACTATATTCCATAAAGAAAGGCTTAGCCTCAGTCACAATATACTATAATCAACTTAAAAATATCCCAAACAACCTAGCTATGATAGGTAATCTAGTTTTAGATTTGGAATTCAATACTGCACTACTTATCGGTATTGGAAAGGAATATAATGTTGTGACTATAAACACATAGTCCAGAACTGATGAACTATTTTTGCAGGAGGTTTTAGCCCTTTTATTAAGCCATGAACGGAGGCTTGAGCAGTACAACCAAAAGACTATAAGCAATGTCAATCTAGTAGTCAATATAGCTGTCAATGAAAACCATAAATGTTTTACCTCTTGGAGAAATGACAACTTCATTCGAGGCCATAATAGAGGGAGAATGAATAACTATGGAAGAGGTAGAAACAACAATAGGCCAATCTGTTAAATCTGCACAAAGTAAGGTCACACTGCCTATGACTACTGGTATAGGTTTGAAGACTCTTTTCAGACACCAAATAGTAACAACAATAGTAATGCAAATCAAAATGCATACCTTACATCAACTGACTCCATAGCTGACCCTGAGAGGTATGCTAATAGTGGTGCTTCTAACCATGTCACTGCTGACTTAGACAATCTTTCCTTGAGGTTTGATTACACTAGTAAAAAGAAACTGGTGGTTGGTAATGGTAAAGCTCTTAATATATCTCATACAGGTTACAACACCTTATCTACATGTTTACCAAATGTCAAGTTGCATCTTAAAAATATCTTGCATGTGCTTGCCATTTTCAAAAGCCTTATTAGTGTTTCCAAACTTATTTTTAGCAATAATGTCTTTGTTTTGTTTGACAATAATCATTATTTTGTGAAGGATATGGTCAACCATAAAAAATTGTTGAAAGGGGAAGCTAAATATGGTATCTATCTATTGCATTCCTCTACTGCCACTATCATCACCAGTCACACCTCCTCTAATAATAATCGTCTATCACATACCAGTCTAGTAGTCAACAAGGCAGCCCACACTGTTAGTTCAAAGTTGTGTCAAAGTAGTCTACCTTTGTGTTTTTCTAATTCTATGTCAGTAGATAGTGACCTTGGGCATAAACTCCTTGGTCATCCTTTCGATTCAATTGTTAGGATCCTCAAAAGATGTTGTATCACTTTTCCTAAAGTAAATACAAGTTTTTCATTTTGTTTAGCTTGTACTATTGGGAAAAGCCATAATCTACCACTTAATTTTTCCCAAACTAAAACCACTTCACCACTGGAATTAATCATACAGATCTTTAGGGTCCTTCTCATGTGTTATCTAGGGAAGGTTATAAATACTACATTCATTTCATTAATGATTTCACTAGATACAATTGGATATACCCACTCAAAGACAAATCACAAGCATTACCAATCTTTATACACTTCAAAAAACAAATTGAAAATCTTTTAAACACTAGAATTAAAACAGTTCAAAGTGATTGGGGGGAGAATATAGATCCTTCTTACCTTTTCTTCATCGACAAGTAATAGGTTTTAGGCATCCATGTCCATACATACACCAACAAAATGGTAAGGCTGAAAGGAAACATAGGTACATCACAGAGTTAGGATTTACACTACCCAATCAAACTTCATTGCCATTACAGTTCTAATGGGAAGCCTTTGAAACTACAGTGTACTTAATCAATAGGCTGCTCACTCCCTTTTATCCCATAAATCACTTATTCAGTTACTCTTTCATAAACATCTTAACTACAATTTCTTAAAAAGATTTGGCTACATTTGTTATCCACACTTATGACCCTATAACAAACATAAAATGGAGTTTAGATCTACTAAGTGTCTCTTTCTAGGGTACAGTCCTATTCATAAAGGATATATATCTTTGCATCCCTCTGGATGTCTATACATTACTAGAAATATCATCTTCAATGAGTTTGAATTTTCCTTTCCTACCTTTTTTTCGGTCTAACCTCAACACATTCTAATACTCCTATCCTTTCATCCACCTTTGTGTCTGTTCAATCCAATCCTAAATCTACAATTGGTGGTAACAGTGGTACATAATAAAGTCTTCTATAATCTGTTGCCTCACTTTCACTGGACTCACCTTTTAGTCCTTTTTCCACTTTCCCTCACTCATCTCCCTTTACAACTACTTCACCCTCTATCCCTATTACCTAATCTCATACTTCTTTATCTACTAGACCAATCGTACCTCTCAAACTACCCATTCATCCTATGATCATTAGAGCATAAGCAAGTATATTCAAACCAAAATTATTTCTTACCTCCATAACTGTACCGCAGCCCATGCCAACCATCATTACTGCTGTCCTTGCTAATCTAATCCGAAAGAAAGCTATGATTGCTGAGTTCCAAGCTGTCCTGCTCAATAAAACATGGGGAGTTAGTGCTTAAACCTCCAAATCACAAGGTAATTGGCAACAAATTGGTCTTTAAAGTCAAATATCATATTGATGGTAGTGTTGAAAGACACAAAGCTATATTGGTTGCTAAAAGGTTTCAATAGTCACTTGGCATTGATTTTTCTCAACCATTGAGCCCTATGATAAAGCCTTGCACCATCAGAATACTAGTGTCTATTGCTGTTTCAAAGGGTTGGGACATTCAGCAATTGGATGTTCACAATGCCTTCCTCAATTGTCATATACAAGAAATTGTTTTCATGTCTCAACCAGCTGAGTTTGTTGATCTTCTTCGACCTCAACATGTTTTTCGTCTCAAAAGAACTCTTTATGTTCTTAAACAAGCTCTTCAAGCTTGGTTTCACAACATCAAAAAGTAACTTTTGGAATGGGGTTTTCTTAATTTTAAGGCTGACAACTCTCTATTTTTTCATCTCTCTGGTGATCACTGCATCTATATCTTACTTTATATGGATGACATTCTTATGACATGTAACAACACATATCACATTCAATAGTTCATCTCTCGTCTCCATTAGAGGTATGTACTTAAAACCCTTGACTCTTTTAATTATTTTCTAAGGATTTAGGTTCATCATTCTTCTCAATGCCTTTTTTTAAGTTAAGCCAAATACATTATTGATCTTTTTAAATCCCATAATTTACATCTTTTCAAACCTTGTTCCACTCTTATCTCCATTGGAATGCAATTATCCCTATCTTCTGGTTTCTCACTTTCATATCCCACTGCATATCAAAAACTTATTGGTTCCCTCCAATATCTCACTTTTACCTGTCCTAACATCTATTTCATAGTTAATAAGCTTAGCCAATTCCTACATACCCCTATTACTACTCACTGGAAAGCTTGTAAACGTCTCATTCGTTACCTTAAAGGGACATTGAGTTTTGGCTTTATGTTTCAACCCTTATCACAATCTAAACTAATGGCCTTTTTTGATGCTGACTAGGCATGCTGTCCTGATGATTGGTGTTCCATTAGTGGCCACTATGTGTTTCTTAGCAACAACATCATTTTTTGAAGCTTCAAAAAATAAAATGTTGTTGCCCGCTCTAGTATTAAATCTGAATATCAAACCCTAGCTCAAGCGACAGTTAAAATTGCTTGGGTAAAATCATTAATTAGAGAAACAAAGCTCATATTTGACCATCAAGCTACTCTCTAGTGTGACAACCATGGTGCCATTGCTCTTGCTGTTAATCTAATTTTCCATTCCCATATCAAGCATATTGAGGTTAATGTCCACTTCATCTGTGACCATGTTGCCAACGAATATCTCAAGATCAATTATATTCCATTCTCAGAACAGATCGCAGATGCTCTTACCAAACCTTTCTCTTAATCTTAATTTTGAGTCTTTCGACACAATCTTCGGGTCGTTGAATCTCCCTCAGTTTGAGGGAGGATGTTAAGTCAATGGGTGAGATCCATTTTACTAATAGATTCCAACCTGTATCCAAACTGAAGCTCAAGTGCATTGATTCAAAGCTCAACACAACAAGCTCGAGGTCAAAAGTAAAATAGAGAAGCCCAATGAGAAGCTAAAGCTCATGAAACAACCTGATCAATATTTATTGTATATATAGAGTTTACATTATGCTATGTGTAATAATTAAGACTGATGTAATCTTTACTTAGATATATATATATATATATATATATATATCATATGCAGTCTCAATAATTATTGAGCAACCTCCATATGTTTTACAACAGAAAGGAAAACCTCGTCTGCTATAGCATTCTATAATCTGTCTAACAGGGATTACACAAAAGATCCTTGATTGCTAGAAGGCTCTATCACAATGAGATTCTAGAAATTTTGGAGATATGGCAAGGTAAATCAAAACACTTTAAAAGGATCTAGGTCAGTTACTGCTCAATCACTAAGGTGGAGAAGTCTCAAATAAGGTAGAGAAGTTCAAAGCGATGCTCAATGATCTTTTGCAAAAAAAAAAAAAAAAAGAGTTTCGATGGCAGTAACAATCTCGTGTTCAATGGTTGTAAGCAATAGACATAAATACGCAGTATTTCCACTCTAATCCTTCTAGTCAGCGTAAAATAAATAAGATTAGGTAGATATAAGATAGCCATGGAATATGGAAACGATCGAAAACGGAAGTGGTTCGTATCTTCTAGAAATATTTCCATGGCTTTTTTTGTTCCAATAACCCATCAATGATATCTTGAGTATGCCAACATGTTAAGAGTAGACTTTTTACATCACAACAGGGCCTTATGAAGCTGAGATTTACATCAACTAAAGTGATCACAACTTTACGTTAGATGGCCCTTAGCAAAGCACCAAGACCAGATGGGATGAATAGTTCTTTTTATTACCAATGCTATTGGGGAACACTTGGCATTACTTATATGTGTACCTTTCTCAATGAAGGAGGATCTATCTCTAACATTAACATGACCAATATTGTTCTGATTTCAAAAATGCAGGCCCTTATAGTCTGAAAGATTTCAGACCCATCATCTTATGCAATGTTCTATATAACCTAATAGTTAAGGTGCTAACTAACAAGTTAAAGAAAGTGCTTCTGACCTTAATAAGTCCATATCAATATGCTTTTATACAAGGTAGACAAATTTACGATAGTGCCTTAGTTTCTTATGATACTTAGCACTCAATGAAGGAGAAACATCGGGGTGATAAAGGTTCGCTAGTGCTAGCTATGTTGAAAGCCTACGACAAAGTTGATTGGAAGTTCTTGGAAGATTTGATGCACCCAATGGGATTTTTAGAACATCCTATCAATCTGATCATGGAATGTGTAAAGTCAATCACCAAGTCCTGATTAATAGTTACTCATACAGCTAGATCAGACCAAGCAAGGCCTTATGGCAAGGAGATCCACTCGCCTTTTACCTTTTCTTATTATGTGCAGAAGGTTTGTCATCCTTATTAGTCCAAGTCAAAAAAAAGAAAAGAAGAAAATCTGTGGTGTGACAACATCATGACCTTAAATGTTTTAGTAAGGCTAAGAACAATATCGCCAAAGTAGAAGCCAGAAGATTTTGCACCATCTCTAACCTACACACCCACATTTCAATCTAGCAATTTAAAGATATGACATGTATTCTTCACTTTACTTATTGTTATTTTAATTTGGCATGCATTAAATATCGCTTTATATTTTTTGTTATAGTGTACACCATATTGGTTGAGGCTTGACAATGTTGCTAATGTTGCAGTCCTTGGGTCTATTTTCATTGATTTTACTATAAATAAGATGATTCATGGACATGACATGGTCGAGAGTGATGTCAGAGTTTAGATCACTAAAGCTATAAAGCACGATACTTTTTTGTCTTGATCGGTAGATGATGCAGATAGATTTATTTTATCTTAAGCAATTAAGACATGTGTGATAGGATGCATAATAATCATATATATTGTTATATTTTCTCATATTTTTATTGATCGTAAATTATTAAATCTTGGATTTTGACTATGTTTTATATTTAGTAGGGTCAATTAAAGAACTCAAAATGGACTCAAATTCATTTGATTTGAAGATGAAAAATTAGATTCTAAGAGATGTGGATGAATTAGAAGATATCTTTAGATAAGGCATTGGCAGACCTAATTGCATTGGAATTCTATTAAAGCACGATTTATCTTTTATTTAAAAAGTGGTTGTAGAAATTTTATCTTTATCCTAAATTATCTTTAAGAGTCCTTGTTAAAATTTAAGAATTATTATATAAAGATGAGGTAGTTTCCTTAAAGGGGACATTTAAAGTCTATTTTTTACCTTCTTTTTTTCTTAGGTTTTTTTTTTCATGGATTACTGAACATCTCTTCTGGTCAAAGAATAATCAAAAGTTTGATTCTTTAAGAATTGTGAAATCTAACTGATTTTATTTACTTTTTTTTTAATTTTTTCATTGTTTATATATCTTCTGTACTTGTTAAAGTTATTATTTTGGTTGATTACAATAAAAAAAACCTTTATTTAATCATTAAGATAATAAATTGCTAATTAAAACTTTAAATCTATAATTGTTTAATTGTTTGCATATAAGTGATAAATAACATGGTTGATTACAAATATGATTGTTTAACTGTTTGCATATAATTGTTTAACTATTTGCATATTATTTTCCTTATCCATAGAAAATTCTATATATGATCTTAAGATTTAATTTACTAACTGTATGTAAAATTAGAGAAACTACAAATTCTAGTTAACAAACATATGTGTAGATTTATTTAAACTAGACTATATATCTTCATAACATAAATTGAAAATCATATTTGCAATCAACCATGTTATTTATCACTTATATGCAAATAGTTAAACAATTATAGATTTAAAGTTTTAATTAGTAATTTATTATCTTAATGATTAAATAAAGGTCTTTTTTATTGTAATCAACCAAAATAATAACTTTAACAAGTACAGAAGATATATAAATAATGAAATAAATAAACAAATAAATAAATAAATAAATAAAATCAGTTAGATTTCACAATTCTTAAAGAGTCAAACTTTTAATTATTCTTTGACTAGAGAATATGTTCAGTAATCCATGAAAAAAAAAACCTAAGAAAAAAAGAAGGTAAAAAAATAGACTTTAAATGTCCATTTGAAGAAACTACCTCCTCTCTATATAATAATTCCTAAATTTTAGCAAGGACTCTTAAAGATAATTTAGGATAAAGATAAAATTTCTACAATTACTTTTTAAATGAAAGATAAAGTCGTGCTTTAGTAGAATTCTAATACAATTAGATGTGCCAACGCCTTATCCAAAGGCATCTTTTAGTTCATCCACATCTATTAGAATCTAACTTTTCATCTTCAAATCAAGTGAATTTGAGTCAATTTTGAGTTTTTTAATCCACCTTACTAAATTAAAATAGAGTCAAAATTTAAGATTTAATAATTTACGACCAATAAAAATATGAGAAAATATAACAATATATATACCTATTATGCCTTCTATCAACATGTTGTTTGGCTGTCACAAATGATTATTACTCCTGGATATTAGATAACATTTTTTCATAATATGTATTATTTTTATAAAATTTATAAATTAATATTTGATCTTTCAAAAATATTACCTGAATTGGTACCACGAGTTTTTGTAGAATGAGATATAAAGTCCATATGCAAACTGCTCAAATTATATTATCGTTATGCCTCTCATGTAATGGATACAGATATGATGATAGCCATTCTATTGGATGAAGAAATTTTTGCTACTCAAGGCACAATATACTGTTGTGAAGTTAACATTATGCAACTTTTTCATAAAGAGGACTTAAGCGTTACCGTTATTCAAGCTTAGATCGTGTACATCTATTATGTTTAATTAGTATGTTTTATTTTTTTCCTCAATTTTCAAGATTGAGAAAACTTTGTTAACTTTATAAGGATATGTTGGTCAAATGTGGCCTAAATAGCAGATACTTATTTGTTGATCCTATGATGGTGTTAGTAGGGAGCTATAATAACATTGAAGAGCAAGTTAAATATCTTGTTATAAGGATGAAGCAAGCAACATATGACCATGAACCATAATGCTTCCCTATAAGTAAGTAGAAGTAAACTTTTAATTATAAACATATATTTTTGAACATCAATTTTTTTATATTGAAATTATGCTTAAAAATGTAAAGCACATTGAATGTTGGCCATTATGGAGCCTCATTTATACCAATACGTGGTGTTTGATCTTTTGAGATATAGTGATTGAGATGATATGAAAGATTTAATACAATGTGAGTTGATAAATGTTCATTAAAGTTAAATTTTAGGTATTATATTCGTAATTATATATAATAAATATTTATTTTTCAGTTTTTTTAGGATGCATGTGGCAATTTATGTGCATGGGTTATCAAGAAAATTTTTTAGAAGTTTCATTGCTTAGGTATTTATTCTGTAATTGAAATTTACATTTTTTATTTAGTAAATTAAATTTTTTATTCTTTTAATATAGTGTCCATACCAATCTTTTAACGTTGAGTATTGTTATTATGTGATAGCGTACATGAGGGATATCATAAAAAAACATACTGATATTATCACTTTTTGTAAAATAGTAAGTTTTTTTATCATTATTTAATTAGTTGGTGTATTTATTATAAAAAACTATTGTATTTATTTATATGTTTTTATAAATGTAGCTAAAGGATAAAGTCACATACATCGAATTAGAATATATGAGTTAAGAAAAGAATGTTTTGATTTCACATAGCATTATTAGAGCAATGCAATATAAGGTGAATTTCGAGTATATTTTTTTCTTGGATAATGTTATTATAAAACTTTAATGTTTGACCCGAGTTATCAAAAACATCTTTATATTTCAAAAGTGATATTGTAAACCTTAAAGTAACAAAAACTAATGAAACAACCATCGACCCTTAACGTCATGAAAATTTAGTGTTTATGTTGAGGATATTTTTGTATGTTCATCATTTAATTTTATTATATTTATTGTTGACTTTGACCAAACACTTCTCATCTTCTTTTTTCTCTTTTCTTTCTCATCAAGCTTTACAAGGCATGGATATAACGAGTTTGATGACTCCAGTATGTTTCATAATTGGATTTATTGATTATTGCAAACTTTTTTTTTTAAAAGACAACTTTCATACGTACCACTTATACATTCTATATAACACTATAACATCATCAGAGAAAGAATTTAAGTTTGTAATTCAACTCACAATCTCCCGTGATGACTCCCAGAGGTGAATCAAAAAACATAATGATAGTGCCACTAACTTATACAAAACCAAACAAATCTCCTTTTCATCTTTATGTGTTATATGCAATAATATCCTTTGTCATATGCCTCGTATTATATCTTTTGTGTGCATTTACTACATTTTTTACCCAAGGTAAATTGAATTAGCTTCATAAAAAATCTTCTTTAGTTCTAATATGGGTTCGGGGTGCTATGGCCAAGGAAATGGCCTATCTTCTACTACTCTCTCATGGAATTCATCTTTTTAAGCCTTCACCCGTCCTTGAGCTTACTATGGAGGTGTCAACTTTGGTTTTGATGTTAGGGTTAGGATAGAAGACTGATCTGCCTCCATCACAACTACTGTGCCTATCATCATCATCCATCACACTTGCTTTCTCTTACTAAGGGATAGATTGATATCATCCAATTCAAGGGAGCAGCACCAAGAGCTTATAGTGCTGCATATTCTAACTAAACCTCCTTACATTACAAAATTCATCTTTGACATTCTAAATGGTGGATGTGGCGGTGATGGTGGCATTAGAATCACCGAAGATAGGTTATCACTATTTATATTTTCATCATGGAAATTATTCTCACCGGTATCACATTCACTATAATCATCTTGGGTTTAATCTTTTTTATACCTTTAATCATCCTTTCAAGCCCCATGTGGGTTCCTATCGACACACACTTCACTCATTCTCATGCCCATTAGAAGAACATACAGAAGAAAAAAGATGATGTTTAGGACATTAAAAAGAAGAAATTCATTACAGTAAGAAAGAGAATGAAAAACTTCTTTATTTTGGTGAAACTCACAGTTTTAAGTTAATAAAAAATTAAAAAATTCTATTTTACCTTTGATTACCCATTAACGTCATTGATGGTCTATTAATAGAGGATTTGTCTTAACCAATTCATTAAAATCAAGATTTATATTATCACTTTTGAAACATAAGGGTGTGTTTGGTAACTACGTCAAACATTAAAGTTTTATGAGAACATTGCCTTTTTTTTTTGTTGTAAATTGGTAACATATTATACATATTTTTTGCACTTATTATGTAAAAGTTAGTCATTGAATGATGAATTTCTTGTATAATAATGTATTGTACTTCGTGCAATTAAATTTTATTAATATTAATTTGAGTTATTGAAAGAATATCTTATATGGTGGTATTTTGGTATAATAATTGTTGAGACAGTATTAAAGTGTTATTTAGTGTATTGTTGGTATACTGTAAAGTTGGAGAAGTGAAGATATTGATGTATATTAGAGTGTGATTTGGTGCATTTTTATCACCCTATAAAGTTGGATAAACAAAGATGTTGGTGTCTGATTTGATGTATTGCATTATAATGCTGAGGCAATGAAGATATTGATATGTATTGGAATATATGGTTGGTATACAAATTGTAGTGTATTCTGTTGAATGTGCTGTTGATATTTTGAAGTAAAGATTGATAGTGCATGTTGATATTTGTTGGAGTGTAATTGTTGATATAGTAATTATAGCATAGTAAGTGTTGAATGTGATCTATTAATAATGTTTTAAAGTATAATTTTATATATAGACTTTGAGATTATTGATATAATTTTGTAGGTTAAATTGGTAATTATGATATATTTATAATTGTAACTTATAAATTTAAAATTCATAATGTGTTTTTTGAAATATTTTAAAACAAAAAATATTAAAAAAACTAAGGCTTTAGAAGTCTAAAGTTCGGTATATAACTATTAAAATTGCATACATTAAAAAAAAAAATGGATGAGAGTCATCTAAGGTTATAGGACATTAGATGACGATCATCTAATGTTCACAAAATCATCATTTGAAAGGCATAAATATTAGATGATCGTTTCAAACAACAGTTATCTATTACTCCAACAATCATTATTAAAAAGTGCTTTAATTGATAATTCTTATAGATCGTTATTTAAAATCTCGATGACCGTTATCATTTTACTTACATTACATGATACTTTTTTACCAGTGTCATTTATTTGTTGAAATTTTTTTTGTCAATTACATAAATGACGTTTATGTAATTGTCATTTAAAATATTTTTATTAAATACTTGTTTTATTATAATATATGTTTTATTGTAATTGATATCTTACTAAGTTTTTAATATCATTTATTAATTTTTTAAGAATTATTTCTGAGATATTTTTTCTATTAAATATATATGCTTATCATAAATTGAAATATCTTAGAGAATACACTCTAGATGTATATATATATACAGCAAAACATTATACAATAAATTGGATTGGCTCTTCTACTACTCTCATGAGTTGGAGTATTCAACCAAAAAAAAAAGCTTATCTATATATTCTATGTAAAAACGTCTTCACCTCATAAACTTGGATCTTTTTTTTTCTTTTTTCCCTTTAAGGGACTTGATAACAAGTCTCTAGAAGCTTAAGCACATTCATACATAGGATTTGATACCTCCTCTACAAACGCGAATCATACAAGGATGCTGCTTTCAATCAAACTTCAAAACTAAACACATGCCGGTCGCCTATATGCTTGATAGCAGCTTGAAAATGGTGGGAAGAGACCCCCCGCGCGGGGGTGGGGGGGGTGGGGGGGTGGTGTTGTGGTGGTGTGTGTGCGGGGGTGCTTGGCTCTGGTTTTTAGCCAAAACTAAGTTAGCGACAAGTTCCTGCCCCATAAATGTACAGGCACACACCTACTATTACCATAGGTTTATGGAGGCACTTGTGCACTAGGTTCCAGTTAGGGCATTGGCTTTCGAGTTCTTTGTTGAGATGATAGTCTTGTAGTCTCAACCTTACATGGAATCTGATGTCCTTGCTACTAAGCTTTCTCTCAACCTTTCTTATTTCCTCTTTTTCATTTTCTCTTTTTAACTGCAAGATGCCAAATGTTCTTTAAAGGAGATACCATGCCTGCAGTTGTTATGCAAGTGAGGTTCAATCAACCACGTCTGCGAAAACATGCTATAATTGGAACTCCGTCAAGCTACTGCATTCAACCCTTTTCTTTCTCCTTAGTGCTCTCCAGCTTTAATGTCTTTCTTTCGAATCTTGACAAGCTCTGAGTGCTGCTTCATGGTGATCCCATGCATAGATAGCTTGTACGAGACTGTCTCCCTATACATTTTTGAGTGGGGGAGTCACCATCATTTCTTTTCTTGGATTCTGACTTACATTAGTTGCCTCAAGATACACGGTTCATTTTTGGTGGGTCTGTATCATTGATCTTGATCTGTCCCAGTGCAATCTTGCCTAACCAAAGGAGATAAAATTGTGAAGCTGGGTTCCATTTACTTTGTTTCATGAGGCAAAAGATGATCAAGTTTGTGTATATTTTTATTTTCTTTCACGAAGGTAGAAAAAACACAGAAGGTGATGAACTTCATTCTCTATTCCAGCTGCAGCTGTATTGGTTAAGCCAGACTGACTACATCTCTACCTTCTGAAATCTTTCTCTCAATAATGCAATCCTTAATAGGCGCATATTTGCTGTCTGCTTGATTCCAATTCTAGAGAGGATCCTCTCTGCATCTCAAGGATACCATATCTGGTTACCTTAAATTTTAACTATAGTTGGACTATATCCACCATGATGGTACTAGTAGAAATGCACGTGTTAATGGTGTCCCTTTTTACTTTATGGTTCCTCTCATGGGGACAATTTCTTTATGATACATGAATTCTAGATATGTTACTTCAGTTTGGATAAACCTCTCCTCAGCAATAATTGTTATTATGTCCAGGAAAACAAATAATACCCTGATGAAATCAAGATTGCATCTTCAACTTGTTAATCACTAAAGAGGATACTAGGCATCAGAGTTGTATAAACAGCTCTCTAGACAGTTTAATTATATCTGATATTGATCTCCAATTAGTAAATGTCATCACTAATGCTTGATTGTGCCTGAGATTAAAGAACCCACCTTCTATGAGACATCGGATGAAAACGGGATTTAAGTAGTCAACCTGATTCAACTTTGGAGAGTTTTACTAATTGAATTGTATAGATGTTAGAACATCTCTTTGAATAGTTTTCTTTGTCATTATAAACTTGAATCTTACGTGAAATAATTAGCAGTGATACCATGACTTATCCCATAAATAATTACCTGTGGGAGCAAACTGGTAAGCTTACACCTCATAATCACTGATAAATATCTAATAACACAGATTCTTATGGCAACATTGGGAACCTAAGTAATCTGTTGCCAAGCTATTATTAATTGTTTAATTAATCAATCTTCCAGGTTATATTGAGCATAAGTCGAGTTGCCAGAATATTAAAAAAAAAAAAAGCTGCTGTTTCATAAAGTGTACATCATAAAATGTGTATATATATATATATATATATATATAATATGGCCCACTGATATTAAATTAACCATAATAACATAATTTATTGTCTAATTAGTGACATAATGATTCTTCACAATATATAGCATGACACGAGAAGCGCATGGAGCTACTAATTAATGATGGATGCTTGCTGTAATTTTTTACAGCACTAATAATATATAATGCTTCAAAGCTTTCCATCAGTCATTATCTCCACCTCTCCCACGTTTACACCTGACTCATTAACTAACAAACACATGAATATTGATATATATATAATCACCATCCTCGACTAGCCACATCCACCATTTCTAGAAGCACATGTCGTCACGTCTCCTCTTTCATTCTTATTTCTTCAAAGGTAATTGACTTTCATGCTCGTGTTGAAATTGAACACTAAATTAAACACAACTAATTAACCCTTAAAGGGGTGGGGGAGCGATACACATTGCTTGCGTCTAAAGATTAATTTAGAATATCAGGTATATAAGAACAACGTGGACTATGGCCAACCATCCAATATGGTCACCATTATCTCTCTCACAATAGTCAAAATATAATTAAATTTAAGATAGGTTGTCTTTAGTTGACAACATAGTACTATGTAGTGGAGTGGATTTTGATAACCCTGATCTTATTAATGTCAATTATAATATGATCAAGAAAGAGAAAGTCTTTGAACGATCAATCTGATGGGCAAGTTTCCTTAAGACATGTCTAAATCTGAACCTCTGAAGTAAGCATCATGGAAGATAACGATTCATTAACCGAAAGCCCAAATCAATAAGACCTATGGGTTGATATTTACACACTATAAAGGACAAGTGTTGTGCAAAGATTAGTGATGGGTCCTACATATCTTTATCTTTGATCAGCATGCATGATTTTGCACTGAAATTAATCTTCTCTTCCAACTGTTAAACCCTAATTTACATGCATATCAACATACATAGGCATAAAGACATGCATAGGATCTCATTATAGAGTGTGCAGCTCAAGAACAATACTATGATTAGTTTACACATAAAAGAAGACTTATTTGCTTGGGTGAGTTTCGGACACAAGGAAAGTTTTTGTGGGTTGAGCCGATAATCCATATGCACAAGAATAAGAAGACGTGTTCAGGACAGACTGGACTTACCAGTTCGGCTCAAATTGCTCTTTCTATTAAAAGTAAAAAATCTTATTTGATTTTGTGTTGCTATCTTTAAGTTTCGGTCCCGTCACATACATAGGCCACGTACATTTGTTCTTGGATACTTTATCTCATCCCATCTTGCCAAACTTATCGAAATGTTTACCCAAAATAGGAAAAGAGAATATATGTATTTAGAAGATGGAAGCATATTTTGCTATAAAGACCCAAAAGATCGGTGGGTATTATCCCAAATGGCACCAAGATGACTTTGAGTGATCACCACCTTGTCAACTGATGGGTAGGAACCAGTCATGGATGCAAATACTTTGAAACCATCTTGATTGAATTTAACTATGTGATTTTCCACCCTAAAAAAAGATATAACATATTCTAAGAAATATCTATTGGTACTTAAATAAACATTCTCACGTATCCTTATGGTGTTCTTGACCAGTTGATGGCACTCCTCGAGCAGAATATATGAATTGAAATGAAAACGACTTTATTGTGTGACGAAAATCCCAATAAACAAGTTGTTCATTATAATCTATCGTGCGCATATATGAAAGTTGATCAGTAATTTTCTTCTTATCTTTCTTTTGGGTGGAATGGTGTATTTGGCATGTCTAGTTGAACCCTGAAAGATATGGTGATCAGCTGGTTGATACACATATATATAGATGTTTACGAAAAATTTTGCAATGTGATCACCTTCCTGGTGTATGGATGGCTAGAAACGGGGACAAAGGTGCTAAAATGCACTAAGATACCGAAAGTCCAATTCTTTTCATCATATGAGGGCATACCTCACTTTATTACAACAAGAACAAATAAGTTGTGGCATTCACCCAAATCTGTTTGCTAGAGAGGGTTTTCAGTGGAGCCACGAAGCATAAGATCCAAATTAAGAGTGGCCAACCATGCATTGTCACCCTTTAGATATGTGTCCCTTAAGGTACTTTGGCCAAGGACACTACAACTCTATGCATGCCTCTCTTTTTTGTCACTTAATAAAAGAAATTACAGACTAATCACTACTTAGTTCTTGTAATCATGACTGAAGTCAGAACATGCCTCTCATGATTATATATATATTTATATAGGTTCAATCTAAAGAAATAGATACAAATTAAACAGGTTAATGTTGCGGCTTGAGAAGAATTTCATAGTCTAGCATTCAAAGGAAGGACCTACGAGGTTAAAACTTAGAAAAGCCTATATTAAGCTTAATCATCTTCGGCAAAAAAAAAAAAAAAAAAAAAAAAAGGAAGTAAAGCAATATCACTTTGGTTCATAGTGGAATCTGTCCTTCATCACCATTGCACAATGTATGCATTGCATATATAATACAAAACCACACATGTACTTATTTATATTTGACTTTTATAGCACTTTGGCTACATGAATTCATTAAATTATAAGAGCCAAATGAATTATTATACCACATGAAATCATATTGCCAAGAAATATATTTGGTATATATCTTGTAAATATTGCTCTATTATTATATTTAAAAGAAATTGTTGGCATATTTCACTATGTCGTACCGGTTTAATATATATATTCTATGCTGGCTAAAGACCACAACTTCAATATCTATAAATTAAATTTGATTTTTTCCAGTCATATTTTATTATAAATAAGTAAGATTATTTTTAATATCTGACTTATTTGCAATAATTATTTGATGACATACACATTCTTGTTTTAATTATCATCCATTCTAAGTTGTGCGAATATATATCAGCTGTCACGGTTCTAATAGAACACAGACAAGAAAACCACAATGGCAGGTCCCTGAAAAAGCTATGACTCAGAATTTCCACTGAAGATCTCAGGACAAAGCAAAAGGACTAAACAAAAACTTTCCAGTGAAAGTGAGAGAGCTAGCTAGAAACCAAAGTGATAACCAGAAATGAATAGAAGGTATTTGGTAGTAGTACTAGTGGACATAGTTGTTGAAATAGTGGAAGTGGCACTTGCAGAGGTCGACTTTCCAATATCCATGCATACATTTCCTCTTGCCTTTTTTGGGCACATTTGAAACCCCACATGTCTCCTCTTGATGTGCCACACAATATCCTGGCCGTGCACGTTTGTTAAACCTTGTCGTTACTAATTTTTGACCTTTGCCCATGTCTCTTCGAGAAATTTTCATACCCTAAGTTTCTAATTTACTGATGATATGTCCACAATTGCAGGCAGTGTTGGAAAGTAACCGAATCCAAACGAATCATCTAAAATGTTAATTTGGGTGCCAATTAAATAGTCTATAAGCTCGTATTCCAATATCTTTAGCCCTATGGATGATCAAGAACCGTCCCCTTTTTCTTTTTTCCTGTTGGGACACCTAACTTCACAAAAGATATATATGTAGGCTCCTCCACAATCATACATGTAATGTTTATAGGCCAAATTTACCATGGATCTTTTGTATGAAGACAAAGGCGGCAAAATGAAGTAGATCAGGACGTTGAGTTTCATTAAATCCTCATTTTGCACGATTTTCTCTGCTTGATTTCAATATGTGTTAGCTTTTCCAGATATATAACATAAAATAAAGCCATGAACCAGCTCATGATGCATTTTCTCTTTTACTTTTTGTGAGTGTGTGCCATTGTGGGGTGGTTAGAGGATGATTTGCTTCGCTCATGGATTTTGAATTATGGGCATGCAGAGCTTAATCAGGTGAAATTCTTTCTCAGATATCTCGAATATCACTATGATAAAGAAATAGTGATATAAAAAACTATTTTTTTGTAAAGATCTAGACTCCTCATTGATCAATTTATGGCAGGTGAAAATTCTAAATGAAACTTAAAGAATACATTGCATTGCAGACTGTATCTGGAGCTAAATATTAGCATCCTGACCTAATTATAAGTCACCAGTCGAGCTATGATATAATTCATCATCACACAAACTGGTTCAATTCAGCTATTAAAAGCTAGAAATAATTCAAAGAGAGATGGGCTAAGCTGATTTTAAATCCAATTTAATATTCTCATATTAATTAATGTTTTAATCTTAATAAAATCACTAGTGGTCCTCATGATATGCATTCACAACAATTAGCCAGAGGTCGATCCTCTATGATTATAGTGGACCTACTTAAAAGTTAAAAGTGAACAATTATTCTGAGTTTTTTTTTTTTTTCACAAGTATAATAATCAAATCATCACAGAATTAAAATGGAAATTATTCCATGTTAATACAACTAAAATTTATCAATCTTAAGACAAAAGTAGAGGCATAATCTTTGTTGGCATCTAGGCATAACATTCCAGACTTTAATTTCTATGATTATAATGTGTCCATATGGACTGATTATACCATTATTTATGTTAATCTGATCCCTATGATTATTAATATAAAAATTAATGAGCTTAATAATGGAACACATGTAAGAAAGAGACATCACTTTATATGTATATATAATGGAAACAAAATTTTTCTGCTTTCCTAAGCAACAGCATAAATTGAAAATATCCATAATTTTACTCTTTTTTTTTTCTTTACTATCTTCTATTTTAGTAATTCTTTATGGTCTCATTTCTCCATCTTTTTCAGAGTAAAAATATTCTAAAGCATATGATCTTTCTTATTCTTTAGCATATCAGAATGAATATATGGATCACTGTGCTCTAAACAAACATATCTTGGTTATGAAAACAAGCCTCTCTCACTCCAAGTTCAGTCAAGAATCTCTTGAGCCAATCACATCAACCTTGTAACTATTTATAAAAACTAAAAAAGATTAGATAAGTTTAATGAAAGCCAAGGCACTATCATAAGAAGCAAAGTGTAAAAAGATTCAACACCTTTGGTCACAAAGTGGGAAAAAGAAAAGAAAAGAGAGTCTTACAGGTTAAAGAGGCTTCAAGCAAAGCAAGAGGGACAGTTGGCATATATATATGGTGCACATTTGGTACAAGAGAATCCATTTTCTGTAGCATACAGTGAAAGCAAGCAAGCTTGCTAAAAAGCCATGCAAGAAGGGAAAGAAAATCAAGCTGAGATATTTCTATATAGGAGAATCCAAGGAGAGTTAGGCTTCTGACTTTTGAAACAGTGAAAGAGATTTGGGTGTACCTTAATTATTCTTCCATACATTCCCTTATATTTAGACAATGAAGCTTCTTGTGTTAATTCATAGATTTTACGAATGCCATGACCGTTCCTGGGAAAATACTCAGGCCAAGCAAAACATAATGGAAGAATAATTAGGAACTGAAGCCATAGAATACATAGAAATATATCTTATCGAATCTTGACTTGCATTAAAATTTATGTATGGTGTTGATGTAACTATGGAATCGATATTTTCCCTGTAAACCACAGGTGATGGTGTCTTGCTAGGCTGCCTTTTATGCTCGTCTATGTTAGGGTTGGTATATTTAATGGTACCAAATGTACGGCTTTCAATGTTGATCTTTTTCTTTTTCTGGTTCAAGAAGAGGGGATGGAAAGCTAAACACCGGCTTGAATTTGTGGAATTGTGATTACAGCGAGAACAATTCACATGTTAGAAAGTTATTCGATTTCATTCGTACTAGATTCTTAATCATTTACAAATAAAATATGGCGAGGTCGTTTCATCCGTAACAGGTGTTTAGTAAGTATAATTAGTATAATCAGGAAAGCAATCAGTAGATGCCTTATAAATCCAATGAATTGGAAAAAAACAAAAGGAGAGATGGAAGAAAAGCATAGACCTTTCAACGATGGTGACACCTTCGAGTAAAAGGCCTTTTATAGGAAACACGACACAATCTGAGCCACTATCTCTCTCACTGAATGGGCAATTGACAACTAGAAAGGGCACAATGAACCCTCAGCACTTCCACTTTATTAATTTCTTGGCTGAGGCATACAGCAGGAAAAGGAGATACCTCTATCTCCTGTTCATTGCAGGCAGAAAGAGATGAGAAGATAAAAGGATATTTGGTTGGTGGAGTTCTATTTGAGTCCCAACACTATCTCATTAAGTGGGTGATGATCAAAACCTTTCACTTTATGACACCATTACTGGTCTCTCTATATATCAAAATAAATAGTAGAAACTGTCAATCTTGTGGATTCTACCCCCTTTTGTGTACTTTATTATACTATACTGAAGCATAAATTTGTTCTTCATATGTGCTTTGGGGTGCCAAATCTGGTGCCCCTAGATTACTACCTCTTCCATAGATGGCATACACTTCAAAGAGAAAACCGGTTCCAACTTTCTTTTCTGGGTCTGGTTATCTTCTCGTAATTCTTTTTTTTACTTAGCATCCAACTTGTATGATTTTTTTATTTTTATTTCAAGGGTGTAAAAGGAGCCAATCTGCAAGCTTTAACTTCGGATATTTTCACTGAAAAATGAAAGATAGAAACTCATGGATCACAATGATCATCATAGGACTAAAAATCAAGAGATATGGTGGTAATTTTGTGAAAGGATCATGGTGATCCATGAGTTACAGGATTACCGAGTGAATATACCTCATTAATTAAAAAATAAGTTCCTTCTTTCATCATTAAGTTCGATTATGATCTTCGATCTTGCTTTGGACATGATGAACTTGTTTGATACACTTATATTAATGAATCTCATGGACCCATAAATGGGGCGCACAAGAAGAAGAGGTCCGCGTACATGATTCAGTGAATTGATAGGCCAACTGACCTTTTCTTGTTGTGTCCATCATCATATTTATGTACACAGAAAAATGGTTACCAGCTGAAGGGAGTTTTATCCCAAGTCTTAGGGAATGCTGAGCAAGTTTCTCAATTAATTTATTAACTATATTGACATATATATAGATAAAATTTAAATGGTGACGTTGAAAATCAGATATCGTGTACATAGTTTTCAGTGTCTATTTGTTTTGGGCATCGCATTGGGATATGAATTTCAACATGGATCTGGGAACAGTGGTAACTTTTTAGGAAAGGAAAGTCAGAAATTCTTTCTTTCCTGTTTGAATGACGCAACTGCAAATGCTCTCCAAGCGTACACGTAGAGTATTAGTTTGTAGAAAAACATTGTGGTTCATCAATATCCCCTAGGCGGCAAACCTGCGTGTTGCCGAGTGGTGTGTGTCTTTGTTGTTAGTGTAGTAGTAGTCGTTGAAGAATATCATCATGAATCACACCCAAAGTCCACTTCTTGTGCCTTCCACACTTTATAAGACACATGATCCGTTGTTGCATGTGAACCCTCCTCTCCTCTTCTCTCTTGATCTCTCCATCTTCACTCTCTAATAAATCTTTGCTCTCTCTAGCTCTCTTTCCTGTCAGTGCTACTCTTCTCATCTGTCTTCATCTCTTCCAGGTCTCTCTCTCTCTTTCTTTGCCTGTCATTATAATTGAAATGATGCCTCCTGAGCAAGAAGCTGGTGTTACCATCAATGGTCCAGCTAATATCATGCTTACAAACCGGGGCGAGACCCCTTCTGTTCATGCTGAACCTTCTGGTTCACCCAGAAATGTTAGTCCATGCCCATGTCCTGAAGATCAACCGCACACAGACCAGCAACGATCGAGCACCCAATTTAGATTTTCAGTTCTTCGTGAATCATTGCGCCCTGTCACACTCAAGGTACGCTATTCCACTTTTCACAAGCATCCAGAGACTCTTTGTAAGCATTTTTATGTCTATATAATTTTGTATGTATTTATGTGTACATTGCAGTTTGCAGATGTGGCGTACTCTGTCAATTTGCAAAGCACGAAGGGAAATTGTCTGGGTTCCCACGAACCAAAGCAAACCCGAACGATACTCAACGGTGTTAGCGGCATAGTTCGACCAGGTGAGCTACTAGCAATGCTTGGGCCGTCTGGTAGCGGCAAAACCACCCTCCTGACAGCCCTCGCGGGAAGGCTACCGGGCAAGGTTGCCGGCACTGTAACCTACAATGGACAACCTTTTTCTAGCTCCATGAAACGCAGAACAGGCTTTGTCACTCAGGATGACATCTTGTACCCCCACCTCACGGTGCTAGAGACACTGACATATACTGCTTTGCTAAGGTTACCGAAGAAACTCACCAGAGAAGAGAAGATTGAGCAAGTTGGATTGGTTATAATGGAGCTGGGTTTAACTAGATGTAGAAACAGCGTGGTGGGTGGGGCTCTGCTCAGGGGTGTGTCCGGTGGGGAACGTAAACGTGTCAGCATCGGGCAGGAGATGCTGGTGAACCCGAGCTTACTGTTGCTGGATGAGCCCACCTCAGGGCTTGACTCCACCACGGCTCAGCGTATAGTGGGCACGTTGAAGGGGCTAGCACGAGGTGGCAGGACCGTGATCACCACAATCCACCAGCCTTCAAGTAGGCTGTATAGGATGTTTGATAAGGTGGTGGTGTTAATGGAGGGATACCCCATTTACAGTGGGCAGGCGGGCCAGGTCATGGATTATTTCACATCAATTGGGTATGTCCCCGCGTTCAACTTCATGAACCCTGCTGATTTTCTGCTTGACCTTGCAAGTGGTAAGGAATTTTCCTATCTTTTCAATCCATTAACAAGTTTAATCTTTCCTTTACTTCATTAATGTTATCACCATTTTTGGTAGTTCAAATTTTAACTGTTAGTATCCTTGCTTACTGCCAGTCCTAAGTTTATTTGTACTTTTCGCTTTTTATCAATTTTATCTTGAAAAACAGCTAACTGCCAGTGCAGAGTCTACTGTCTCCTGTATAACGTGAGACTCGACGGGGACTAGATACAGTTTCAGATACAGTTATTTCTGCAGCTGTCTGCTACTTTTGTGGTTAATACAAATTGTTGATTTGCTAGGCAGATTAATTATTTGTTGCAAATTAATTATTTGTTGATTCCTCTGGATCTCGCAATAAATCACAACTAACCATCAACATGATTAACTTCAAAAACATTTTATTTAGAGTTTAGGAACGATCCCTCGCATTCCAGAAGTTTCAGCAATTTTTCCAAGTTCTATTAGCTCTCTCATGTTAGCCTTTGAGTCTTTGGTTGATCGTTGTCATTGACTGAGAGAATATAGACACGAATATAGACACGAATCTTGGCTGTGCTATGATTGTCACGGGAAATGTGAGAACTGTTATTTGAGAAAATGGGAATTCATAGCTAATCTAAATTGGTGGCTGCTAGATAGCAAGTCAAAAAGGGCAGTCAATTATTAGCGGAGTCTAATGATTTCAAGTATCCATTTTGTTTTTTTTTCTTTTTTTTTTTCATCTTATCTTCTAAGCCTTTTTCTTCTTTTCTGATGGTGACTGTGTGCTGATAATTGCAACGGCACTACCTTTTGACACTTAGCTTTACCTCCTTTGGTCCCCATTTCATTTTTTTTTTTTTTGGCTAAGTTGAATTTGAAAGCTTGGTGAAAGTTCAATGTCTTGGTGGAATTCCTTTTAAGCATGGTTATTAGTCCCATAGTCATGAATTATTGAGCCAGAAAGCAATTTTGATGCATTAATTTCACACGGGTAATGCATTCTGTCGGTTTCTTCTCTGTACCCTCTAATTTCAAGATTTTTTTTTTGAGATGCAGGTATAACTCCTGATACAAAACAGGATGATCCAATGGAACTTCATGGGAGATTAGGCCACCATGATGATCAGAATTCAATTAAACAGTCCCTAATATCCTTCTACAGAAGGAACCTGTATCCTGCCTTAAAGGCTGAGATTAACCAAAATTTTCTGGACTCCGCTCCTTTCACATCAGGAGCATCACCACACAGAAGTAAGAGAAACTCTATCAGTTGGCTAAATTGAGAAAGAAATACAATTTTCTGTTTCTGCAGAGATTTCCACTGAATATGTAATGATTATCTGCCTGTTTCCAGGTAGTGATGTTCAGTGGACAACCAGCTGGTGCAAGCAATTCAAGGTGCTGCTGAGAAGGGGCTTACAGGAGAGGAGGCACGAATCGTATTCAGGGCTAAGAATCTTCCAGGTTATGTCTGTTTCGATTCTATCAGGCCTTTTGTGGTGGCATTCTGATGCTTCACACATACAAGATCAGGTACTATATCCCTCCAGCCGGGCTTCCTGTTGCTGTCACAGGCAACTTCAAAGAAGCTAGTACAGTTCATGATTCATATTTCAACTAAGTTACTTTCCGGCTCACATATATGTATATTGATGTCTAATTAGTCCAGCTTTTCATGACTGAAAATTCAACAGGTGGGCCTTCTGTTTTTCTTCTCCATCTTCTGGGGTTTCTTCCCTCTGTTCAATGCCATCTTCGCATTCCCTCAAGAGCGACCAATGCTCATAAAGGAACGTTCGTCTGGCATGTACCGCCTCTCCTCTTATTACTTTGCCAGGATGGCTGGTGACTTACCAATGGAGCTTGTTCTCCCAACCATCTTTGTCACCGTGGCATATTGGATGGGGGGCCTCAAGCCTTCACCAGTCACATTTGCACTAACCCTCTTGATCATACTCTACAATGTCCTAGTTTCTCAAGGCCTAGGACTGGCCCTCGGAGCAATCCTGATGGACGTCAAACAGGCCACAACCTTAGCTTCAGTAACAATGCTTGTGTTTCTACTAGCTGGTGGCTACTACGTTCAGCACATTCCGCCTTTCATTGCTTGGTTAAAGTACATTTCCTTCAGTCATTACTGCTATAAGCTTCTGGTGGGTGTTCAGTACTCGGAGAACGAGGTTTACCAGTGTGGACTGGGGATGCATTGCCGGGTAATGGATTTTCCAGCAATCAAGTATCTGGGTCTTGACAATAAGTGGTGGGATGTGGCTGCATTGACAATAATGTTGGTGGGATATAGGCTGTTGGCTTATGTAGCTCTGAGGATCGGGCAACACCATTGACAAATAACTGCCCAAACTCCTACCATGAATTCGTAGAAATTAAGTGATGGAATCCTGAATTGTAAGTTTTTTCAAGATCCTGTAAGCTAGCTTTGGATAAAAGTTTATTAGACTCTAATCATCTGGCAAAAGAGGTTAAGTACATTGCCATGAACTTAATTGTGATCGTACAATGGATAAATTATTAAAAGACTCTCATCATCAGTCTGTATGGTCTTAACTGGACAATCAAAAGCATCAGCAAGTTTTAATTCATCCAACTGAGTTCTTTGTTCCTGAAACAAATTTAACAACATTAATTATATTCTGGCCACCAGGATTAGTAAAAAAATTATAATTATGTATTTTAACTGATGAATTATACTGGCTATTTACATAAAATTGAGCCGTGCATGTTACTTCCAATTGATTGGATACTTTTCCAAGTAATTTTATCCCAACATTTAATTACTTCCAGTTTTTTTTTTTTTTTTGCATAAACTTACCCAAGTTTCAATTTAATTATCTTCTTCTTTCAAACTTTACCAGAAACCTTCATATCAAATTCAATAAAGGTAAATTATAGGAATGGATGCGTCAAAAAAGAAATGGTAATTTTTCAAAAAAATCTGAAGAATTACTCACTTTAGGTCAGGGTAAATAAGAAAGCCGCTTCATGCCAGGTCTCCACAAATCAGAGAACATTTAATTAGTTAAAGATTTTTACTTATTATATTCTCTTATAATTATCTCTATTAATCTAATCAAACTGTTATTGTTTTATGGTACGCCATCAATTGTTAATTTTTTCTTTCAGGATATATTGGAACAAATTCATCAACAGGCCAGCTGGAGAGAAAAGCTAGCCGCTTTCTCAGTTAATTACTTCTTTCAAAAGCTTGGCACCTCATATTGACCTTTGCCACCCAACCCCCATGCAACATGACACTTCAAAAGTTGAATTCTCACAGTAAAATATAGGCAAATATTATATGAATAAAATTGTTATCATAAGAGTATTTAACAGATAACCCTATCAACTTGGTTTCACTTTTTATTAATTCTTTAGATAACCACGGATTAAGTTAGATTAGCCAGAGAATGAGAATTTATGTCGAATAATTTTTATATATTCTAAGAGTTAACGAGATAACTTTTGTATGAACTCCGATTTCAACACGGGAGGTACTGAATTATTTTTTAAGGTTTATGCCATCGAAAATATATGGATGAGATATATAGAATAAGCATCCTAATAATGTAAGTGAAATATGCCTAAGGCATCTGATCATAGAGCATCCCCAATAAGAGCAGCCCAGTCCGCCCAGTTGGTTTTAATATTCTATTCCTTCGAATGCCCATATCTACATCTCCGAATCACGTTGTGTAAGCAGTGATTCGATCTACTTTAACGATTTTCATTGTCTGAAAGTGAGCTATAAATTCGGAGGTTCTCAGTCTAGCTGCTCTCAGGGCCAGCAAGATAAGACGTTCTTCCTGATATCCTTTGGATTTGTAATGGCGTCGATCAAAGCTGAGAAACCTGCCAAGCCAACCAGCAAGACAGCACCCAGAGCTGCTGCAGCCCCCAAGGCGGCCCCTAAGAAGGCCGAGCCCAAGGCAACTAAGGAGCCTAAGAAGAAGGTATGTTAATTTTCTCATTTTCTTAATTATGTGATAACGAACATGTATTTGCATGGGACATGCAGAAAGTTTCCTTGAGCTGACAACTTCTGATTATTATGTTGATGGAACTCTGGTTAATGGTTTTACTAGGCATCGGGAGGGAAGTCAGTGGCCGTGAAGAACAATTAGAAGCAGATGGGACAAGAGCTTTGACGTAACAACGTGAAGAGTCCATGAAGCTAATTCATGAATGTCCTCGTTAGCGTTAAGATTGTTATGGAAGCTCTTGGCTGCAATCTACCTTCCATGCATGTGCCTCTCTTCTTAGGCCTTTGGCTTAATAAATAAAATTTACAGTATATACTTTTCAAAGTAAGGTGGTTTTTTTTTTTTTTTGGTTCCAGTAAGTGGTTATTTAATTGATGATTGTTTAGCTTCAAATATTAATTTATATATTTTAATGAAACACTGTACCAATATCAAACTAAAGATTGCCATTCCAATACCCAAAGGGTTTTCATGGTTGATGTATGTACTTGTTTTTCTTTTAATTTAATTAGAGCTTGTTTTAAGTATTATTTAACCCGAAATGTTGGGTTGCAACTCTGTTCCCGCTGCATGGCCCAATACTAAGAACATTAGCAAAGG
The DNA here is from genome assembly GCA_021397835.1 of Moringa oleifera. NCBI lineage: Eukaryota > Viridiplantae > Streptophyta > Magnoliopsida > Brassicales > Moringaceae > Moringa > Moringa oleifera. The sequence goes on along the minus strand of JAJFZO010000191.1, from coordinate 6,338,572 downwards.
CCTTGGGTCTGTTGAAGCTCCAAGCCCATTTCTCTAGCAAGATCGTTGCCGTTGATCTGATCTAACAATAATATTTAGGATATAAATTCCTAAGATGGATATGATATTTGTCTTAAGATGACATCGGTCCATGATCTGTAGCAATTCTCTAATGATGGATTCCTTTTTCTTTTTTTTTTTTCAATTACGGACTTATTATGAGTGGTCTATAGGGAATTGGTGATGCTGAAGAGAAATTTTAACTTCTCTTAATTAATTAGGAATATAGCTTAATCATGACCATGTCAAACAAAATTATAAAAACTTAAGGTACAGAAGGGGCTCGGACTGACACCTCAACCTTGATGCCCAAGCTCCTTGGGCCAACTTTAATCATGACCGAAGGGACCATGCTACTGTCCACGGGCATTGGTGCTTACCTTTTTTACATAATCCACTTGGTGCTTTAACGCAAAATTAGAATTCTTATGCAATGCCCCTATATCAAGATTGATTTTTATATCTTTTAAGCTTTTTTCCCAATTTTGCTTCCTATGATTAACAGCAGATTATTCATTAAACAACTGGAAAACCATTACAAAGAATCATGCTTCTTCATTTTGAGCCCTTCCAAGAATTAGTAATTAATTACTGATAATTCATACATCTTTAATGAAAGGAAGATTATGTAAAACATGAACCTTCAACAATGGGAAACCAGCAAGTGGTAAATTACTGGCTCCTCCTTGTTGGGTATTGGGCTGCTAGGGAGTTAAAAAGGAGAGCGGCTTAGGGCTGGCCTGGGCTTTTGGGCTGACCATTGACAGTGACAGAACCTACAGAGATCTTAGTGAGGGCCGTAGGAGGCGACAAGAGCACCGAGGAAGTAGGCGAGCTATTGCCAGTTGCAGAACCCGCGTGCCCCGATGGACTCCCGCGGACTCCGCTTTTAGCTGGACTGCTGTCGTGCTTATCTCCACCCACATCATCTGCAATACAACGCCCATCGACATCAACACGCAGACACATATGTGAGAGAGAAGAGAGAGTTAGATGGCTTACCGCTTGGAGGAACATCGGCTAATACTCGAGCAGAGAGCGATGGCGGTAGGAAGAAGAGGGTGAAAATCAAGAGGAAGCAGCAAATGGCGAGGAAAGAAGCCTTGCTGGCCATTTCTCTTTCTCTTCCGCTCTGAAGCTTTGTGAGGATGATAGGTCGTCGTCTTCCTGTTATATATAAGCTGTGAGTTTTCCAAGTCCAACCAGTCGAAGGTGAAGGGAAGCTACTCAGGCAGCAAATTTCTTGAGGCGACTTTTATTCCTTTTGGATATACAACACATAGTCTCAAAATTGTTATCATAATTACTAGTTAGTCCAATATTTTCCCAAAATAACAACATCCTTCTGTTCATTACCAATAAGGGAAGAGTATGGATTAAGATACCCTTACGCGGATTTTATTTCAAATAGATAAGAAGCAGAAATCAACACATGATTTCTTTCAAATTTTCGTTTTATTATCATTTCTATCATATCCTTGAGGGTACTTTGGGAAATCAAAATTTGTAAGCAATACCAGTTCCCCAAAGTCTGACGGATGTTAGTCAAACACAATTTTGACGCGGACACTCAGTCGACAACCTAAGCATGGTCCATACCTAAAAGCAAATGTTTAACTTACTAATTTACCCTTAATTTTCTTCAATTATTAATGGAGTAATTGCCCGTTGCTGTAATGGGACCCAGACGTTGACTTACGATACTTGCCACCGCAGACCGCGGAAGTCTTCTCAGCTTACTCTGACTTTTCTTTCCATATTTTAATTGACACATTTTCTTAACTTCAATTTAGTTGCATGAAATGAAAATGTAAAGACTGTACTATGGTATATGAACATGCATAACATATGCTTACATTATGAGCATGTAATTATGAATTTATGCATCCAAACTCACCATAGGTACTTGTTGGGTATTAATGAAAGGGATTCACATATTCTTTTATTTTTGATACCCGTATGAATGTTAAGATGGCCTTGAGTCATCTTTGCCTATGACTTTTTCTTATTGAAGAAGATTGTATTTCTCAAAAATTTACCTATGATATTTGTTGCACGTATTATTGAAACTAAACTCAATTAAATAAAGTCTAGCTTACTTGATACTTATCAATTAAAAAAATTATTATTTTCGTTTATATTTCACCTACACAAAAGAAATAATATGACTAATAAATAAAAGTTTAATCTACTTAAAAGATAAAGAGCTTAACACATTAACACATCAATAGAACCTATCTAATATAGTAGAAAAAAAGCGAAAATAATTATCAAATTGCCTATAAAACCCAAATATGCTTCCTTGAGATATAAGACTCTCATTTTGATTTATATAGTTTTCTTAAAGTTTTTTCACTTGATTTAAGCATCGGAGTAGACCTTTAAGGTCACTTGATATTCTTCTCTTATTCTTTGGCTAGTCAAGACCATTAAGATTCATCAAGAATAATCCCCTGAAATTCATCAAGAATCCTCCAAGATTCATCCAGCCTAAGCAAAAATCACAACACGATTGTTGTTAAGCTCAAAGAACCATATTTTGGCCTCATTAGCAAAAAAACATATGAGAAAGCCATGGCACCATAAAGGCTTCACTCTTCTAGCGTAAAAAATTTTGTGTGAACTTTAATAGTAAGTAACATGAGGCACTAGGAATGCCTTTTACCTCTTTCGCAACATGTTCGCTACCTCAACAATAATGCTTTCCTTTGCTATGCTAGCATTTCTTACTTGTCCTCCACTTATGTGCTGGCCAAACTGTGTCCTAACCTTTCTTTTGTTTCCAACAACCTTACTAGTTGCCCATGTCATAACAAACTTATTCTCTCAACAAACTCTAACCATTCCAAATGGCGTTTTTGTCCTAAAATAGAAAATAGAGTAGTTAATGAAAGCCTTCAATGCCATAGTGGAACATTAGTACGATCCCTCTCATGGAACTTGGCCACATAATTCTGCTTTTCCATTCTAAATCTTAAGAATCAAGATCTTTAATATTATTAAGAAGAGGCATAAAAAATTGAACTAGGTAACCTGCTTAACTAGCTTGATGTATCAGCCAAAAAAATTAGTTTTTGCTCAAACTATCAAAAAACTTCACAAAAGAAAAGCTAGTATCAATCGATTGGCATTAAGGCAACAAAGATTATTAAATGCTAAATAAGCTAAAAACATATGCCCACACATTTAGAAGCAGAAGTAGTGGACGAAGTGGAACCTCTAGAAAAAAAAGATTTCAAAGATGATGAGAAAGGATATAACCGACTAACAAATTGATAAGCATATCTTAATGCACATTGCAAATGATCCATGCATAATACAACCACCTAAGATGGCAACTCCTTTAATAAGAGAGATCAACACAAATTTTGTAGATTCCATGATGACAATGGTTATGATACAAAGCATTGTCAAACCTTTAAGAAGGAAACTGAAAATATGATTAAAATATTGCATTTCTTAAGATAGGTAGACAAAAGAGTTACAATAAAGAGGCAATAATTAGATCATTATAGCACCTAAAAAAATAAAAGAGAGAGCATTAGGAGATGCCCATGAAGTCCATAAAAGAAGGAACCTTAATAACAACCAACGTCTAGTATCTTGATCCACAATAACTAAACCAAAATTAGACACTGATGGACATAGACCTTTGATAAATGTTATGGTAGGTGGTAATGCCATTAGAGGGAAAACTACATCCAAATGAAGGTGTATGCTAAGAAAAAATAGAATAAGGAGTTAAAAACTCTTTATATACCGCATGAGGAAAGCATCTCTTTCTCCAAGGAGGACTTACAAGAGATTATGCTGCTATATGATGATGCATTAGTAACCACCCTCGTAACTTTAAATTTTTAATGTGAAAAGAATTCTTGTAAAACAAGAAGCTTAACACACATCTTATACTACTAGAAATTCCTTAAATTAGGATTCTCCCTTGTTAAGCTTAAACCATTTTTCCCATACCTTTCACATCTTATGACGGGAAAGATATACTTTTTAAAGGAATAATTGAGCTTTGAGCAATATTAAAAGAAAGAAGCAAGAAACATAACAATCATGGTAACCTTTTTGGTCATTAAAGCACCAATAGCATATTATGCAGTCATTAGAACACTTGCTTTTAACCAATTACATGTCGTTATGTCAACGAATCACCTTATCATGAAATTCTAACTCCCAAAGAGTGCAAGTGATTCATAGAAACTAAAAAGTCACCATCCAATGTTATCTTACGTCACTTAAATGCAAGTCTAAAACGACTTGCCAAATAAGCCTAATTCAAAAAAAAGATAAAAAGTAGTTAAGATAAGAAGAAATAGTAGAATAGTTGCTAAGAGTTCCCATGGGTAAAGGACTAGAATAAACTACTTGAATTAGGATTTTACGCTTTTAAGAAGAAGAGGAGAAATTAATGCATTTTTTTGGAAAAACATAAAAGGATGTTCACATGGACCACATTGGACATACTAGGTATTAGCTTAGGGGTAATTATCCATGACTTTAGACTAAATCTATTATTTGCTGCCATAAAGCAAAGGACTTAGCGAATGACAACAACTAATCAAAATAAAGTTATTAATTTATTAGAAGTTAGTATCCTTATGGAGGTACAATACCTAACTAGCTTTCAAATATGGTTTAAGTAAGAAGTATAATGGCGAATAGCGCATGTGCATAAACTTTATTGATCTAAACAAAGCTTTTCTAAAAATAACTACTTCTTATTGCAAATTGACTAGTTGGTGGATAACACCTCTGATCGTGAGTTTTTCAACTTTATGGATACCTATTCAAGGTACAATTAGAGATAGATGCACCCCAAAAATAAGGAAAAAAAACCTCTTTTATCATAAAGCTTGGTACTTACTACTATCAAGCGATGCCACTCAATTTTAAGAAAGCTAACATAACCTATCAAAGGCTTATTAATAAAAATTTTAACAACTAATTAGGCATAAATGTTGAAGAATATATAGATGAAATGGTTATCAAGAGTAAAACAAAAGAATACTATATTGTAGGCTTAAAAGAAAACATCAAGGTCTTATGGAGCTATCAAATGAAGCTAAATCCTATAAAGTTTGTGTATGATGTCTTATTAGAAAAGTTTTTAGGGTTTAATAACCTAAAAGAGAATTGAAGCAAACCCAAAATCATTGAGCAGTCTTAGAAATTAGTCGTACCATAATGACGGAGAGGGTTAGAGCTTCATAAGTAAATATGTCTCTTTGAATAACTTTTGTCTCTAAATTTGTAGAAAAGTGCCTATCCTTCTTAAAAACACTGCACAATATTAAGGACTTTGAATGAAAATCACAATTTCAAACTATTTTTTAATAGTTAATAAGCTATTACAAGTGCCTCGCTTTTTTTTAATCCATTAGTAAAGGAAATGTTGTACTTATACCTGGTAGTTACCTAGAGGCAGTGACCATGGTGTTGGTAATGTTAGAAAAGGACAAAAAGAAATAAGTTTATTATATTAGTAGGGTGCTTTAAGCAATAAAGACCAAGTATGCAAGAATAGAAAAATAACTTATTATTGATTACCTCTAGGAAACTAATTAAGGCCTTACTTCTAAGCCCAATTTATCACTATTTTAAGTAATGAGTCTTTGAAACAAGTTATGCATAACCGAAAACCTTCGAAAGAATGTTAAAGTGGTTAGTAGAGCTTGACAAGTTTTATATTCAATACAAGCCAAGAATAATGAGAAAAGCCCAAACCCTAGTTGAATTTATTATAGAATGCTCCATCGTCAATTCTGAACAACCCTTAACCACAAAGAGCACTTAACGAAAGCAAAAGCTAGCAGTCAAAGCAAAATACCACATGAGAAGTTACACCACTCCTTTAAAATAAGTTCAAATGGAAGCTATGATGGACAAGGTCATTAACAAGGAAAAGAATAGTGCAAGAATCTTACTTAGTGGTCTTGAGGATATTGAGATAAGGTATGCAATCACTTTTGATTTTTCAATTTCAAATAATGAAGTTGAATATGAAGCTCTTTTAGTAGCACTAAGATTGACCAAAGAGTTGTAGATAGATAACTTACAAATATACATTTTAATGTTAGCTCTAGAAAGCTAGTTTAGTTAGGTAATGTTAGCTCTAAAAAGCTATTTTACTTGGGTTGTCTACTTAATTAGTTGCACGCATATATAACTAGTGATTTGAGAGAGGTAAAATTAATGGTTTATACTTTGGTACTAATGATTAAATAATAATTTTTATTAAGTTTTACTTCATGCAACTAATAACAAATTGTAGCTAGTAACTATCTCTGAGATTGGTCATTCCTTCATAAAGCTACCGAAATATGTTTTTCTTAGCGGGCAATAACTAGATATTTGCTTCTTACTTAGGTTGTACAATTCTTAAAGGATTCTTGCAGAATTTTGGCCAACTGAATCTACAAGAATAAGAGAAAACCATTGGATGAACTTCGAAGTCCCCTTTGATATTTAAGTAGGAAAGCTTTAAGAAAGAAATGTGGATCCATATGAGAGCACGAGTTTTTGAAGGAGCTTACCTGGGTCTTTTACAAATGTTTTTGTATTTTTTATGCTTTTTTTCCCCATGATTCTAGGGTGATGTTTCTATTCTACTACTGAGCTTCCCATGCGATGGGAAACTCTTTAGAAATTAGCTTTAAAAGAATGTTTTTTTATTAAGCTATTCTTGATTTACGGCTTGGGCCTTCTTTTGGGCTACCTAAGATCTTAGGCCTTGACTTTCTCTTGGATTCTAATAGGCACCAACATAAAAAAATGATATGGATTTTTGAAAAATGCATTTTTATTTAATTATTAGTTAGAAAATAATTCTAAGCTTTGGAGAGGCTTGGTCTTTCCCAAGAGTGAAGACTCACACAATCAATAATACATGCCCTTTTTCATGTGCCTACACTTTTAAACTTTCATTCACTCAACTAACAAAACAAATATGTAAAAAATTATAAAGTAAAACAAAAAATACCATACTTTCTAATCACACCTTAATTATACCTCTATGTAGACTTACACCTAGTACACATGTATCATATGGGAGACTTATCAATACTTCTCCCTAAAGTTTCACCTTGTCCTCAAAGTAAAAAGCTAAGAATTGTTGTTATTTGTTGTAAAGAATATTTCTCCCAGGTAGTTTCAAATAAAGGAAGATTTTTATATTGAATGAGCACCTCTAATTCTTTTGATTGTCCATGTGACTTTAAACACACTCTAAGTAGTGATTCCAAATTTACAATTAACTCTAAGTTAACTATGAGCTGTGGTGGCAGCAAGGAGGAAGGAACACATTCACAGTTAGCTTTCCTTAGTTGTAAGGTATGAACATCAAATAAATGATTGAAGAAGAGGGTAACTTTAACTTCTTAGTCATTAAACTAACTTTTTCCAACACCTTAAAAGGGCCATAATTGTGTGTAACCATATTCTAATTTGGTCCCTTTACTCAAGAATGTTACTTATAGGGTCGTATCTATAGAAAAACCATATCCCCATCAAGAAATGCATCATTCTTCATTTTCAAATTATTTTGCTTCTTCATTTTCTATTAAACATTTAGTAAATGCATCTTCAAATCATTAAAAATCTCATCCGATCAACCAAACTTCACCAAAGAGACAACAATAGTATCGCATTCAAATTTGCAAGATTAGTAGTGGATATTGACCATATAAAGTGCAAAAACAAAGGAGTACGACGAATGTTTAAACATAGTATTATGCAAATATTCAGCCTAAGAAAGCCAATAAGATTATTATCGGGGTTTATAAAAGTAAAGCAATGCATTTTCACATACCAATTAACCATTTTGGATTGACCATCTGTTTATAAGTGATAAGTGGTGTTCCTTTTGAGTGCAATACCATGCAAATGGAAAATTTCTAACTTGATAATACTAATGAATGATCAACCATTTATTGTACTATAAAAGGATGCCAAAGGCCTTAAAAATAGGTATATTTCGTAAAGTGATCAACCATTACTAATATAATATCAACTCCATCTGAATGGGATAACCTTTCGATGAAATCCATGATAATTTCATCCAATACTTTAGATTGTAAAGGTATAGGTTGAAGAAAACTAGTTGGTTTAGTAGCCATAGATTTGTTTCACTGGCAAATTTCACACTCATTAATTTTCTTAGTAATATCAACTTTCATACTTACCTAATAAAGTTCAGTAAAGATTTTATTGATATATGTAAGTTTCGTTAGAATATCCACCCATATGATTGCTATGAAATTCTTCAAAGATAATATGAATAAGAGAGGAAAAACTTGGTATCATTAACCTTCTGAATAATATTAGCACGAATTCTAGAAATGAATTTTTTGCCATTTAACTCATCCTTGACCTGATCCTATTAATGCCATTGAGGCAAGACCAAAGTTTCATAATCAGCTAACTATGTAATTTTAGATAAAACATCTACAGCTTTATTTCTTGCTCCTACCTTGAACTGGATTTCAAAATTATAGCCAAGTAATTTAATCACTCATTTATAATATTTAGCCTTAATAACCCATTTTTTAAACAAAAATTTAAGACTTTGCTGGTCTGTATGCATAATAACTTTCTCCTAAGTGAATAGAGTCAACATTTTGTTACACACTATGGCCACAAGTTCTATCTTATAAATAGAATTTAGTCAAGCTTGCATTTTGGAAGTGTGGTTTAAAAAAGTAATAAACCATTTCAACTTGCATTAGCACTCTACCTAGATCGAAACCTAAAACATCAATTTCAATAACAAAAGGCTTTGTAAAATCCAGCATAGCTAATATCGGAACCATCGTCATGCCATCTTCAGTTATCTAAAAGCCTCCCCAACCTCTTAATTCCACCTAAAATTTGTTCTTTTTAAGCTGGTTAATTAGTGGCAACAAGTTTTTTCATAGTCAATCATAAATTTGATGTGATAATCCATCAAACTTGTCAAACCCTTCAACTTTGTTAATGCTTTAAGTGGTGGCCAATCCAACATCACTTGAATATTTGAGGGATCCACTAAAACTCCCTCCCTTGAAATGACATGCCCGAGATAAATCAATCTTCATTGCCCAAATTCTTATTTTTTTTATTAGCAAAAAGGCTATGTTTTGATAATAATTTTAAAACCAGAGACAAGTGTTTTACATGGACTGCTACACAAGAATCGTAAACAAGAATATCAACAAAAAATACAAAGATGAATTTCCTCAAATAAGGTTAACATACCTTGTTCATTAAGGCTTAAAATGAGGTTGGCGCATTAATAAGGCTAGATAACATTACTAGAAACTTAAAATTCCTTTCAAGAATGTGAAACGTAATTTTGAGCAAATCTTCCTTATGAATTCGTATATAATGGTACCCTAATTTTAGGTTTAGATGAGAAAAATATCAAGCTCTATGAAATTCATCTAATAATTTGTCAATAATAGGAATGGGAAGATGATTTGGCATCGTTACTCTATTCAAAGCGTGATAATCGATAAAAAATTAGTAGTCGACATCTTTCTTCTTTTTTGCGAGATTGGGCTCGAAAAAGGACTCGTACTATATTGAACAATGCTTATTACCAACATCTTAGTAATTGTTTTCTCAATTTCATCATTTTAAAATTAAGGATAATGATAGGGCCTTTAATCAGACCTAAGCCATCTTTCAAGACAATAACGTGCTCATGCTTTCACTTTACTAGTAAACCTTGGGAGAACTAAAAAAACCTCATCAAGCCTACCAAAGACACTATCAACAACAATTGGAACCTTATCTCTTGATTCAGTCGAAGTGCTTAAGTGGTCAAACTCCACCAAAAATCATCCTCTTCCATCTGTAAAAGTTTTCATCATATATGATTTTGACCAATATGAGAGTTTTACCCAGAAATGATCACCCAGTAAAGTCATAGTTTGATTACAAAACTCAAACTTCATGAGTTAAGTCTTCCAATTTGTATACATAGCCCCTAATGTCTCTAAGCATTGTACACTCAAGATTAAATCTGAACTGCCTAGACCTAGTGGTGAAAATTCTTCTACAATCTCAATCTTTTATAATTGAAGACAAACCTCTTTCATCTCGTACAACTTCTTCTATTCCGATAATGACTCTGTAAGCCTTTATAATTATCATTGGAAGCCTCAATTTCTTTACCAATATAATAGAGATGAAATTATGAGTAACTTTGCCCTCAATTAACACCACCACTTTTTACTCTCCCAATAATCTGACCAGTTTCATGGTTTTTAATGTTGTAAGACCTATTAAGAATTTATAAAAACCTCAACAACCTAAGCTAATTCAATTACTTCTAAATCAAGTTCTATAGTATCATTTTCCTCTATTAGATAATTCTAGATCAACCTTCTCGTCTTAAACAACAATCAAACTTAGCTCTTTTTGGTTACATTAATGATTCGAAAACCATATCTCATCACAACGGTAACATAGATCTTTCTTTCTCTTCGTTTACAACTCTACATCAGTAATTTGCTAAAATTTTGTAAGTGGATGAGATGAAACCTTTTATTGCCATTTAGAGAATGTCTGTATCTAATAGTGAAAGAAGATGATCGGCTCATCTTGTTATGAAAAGTACCCAAAATGCCTTCGTACCATAAGAGCGAATTTCTTTCTTCAATTTTTTAGGCTAACTCCATGGCTCGACCCAATCCATTAGGCTTGAAAATTTCGTCTTTGACCTAGATTTTCGGTTTGAGCCCATTGATAATTTTTCTTACTTCACTAGAGATGTTGTCGAGAGGCACCGTATGCTCAATGAATTCTCATTAATACTTTTGGATTGTTCCCTCCTACTTGAGTGTGAGAAATTGCTCACAAAGAGCCATCTTGAGTTGAACTAAATTACTTAAAAGAGTTGGACCTTGAGCTTCTCCTACAAAATGATAGTTTGCTTTTCATTCTCTCATTGAATATCATAACTGAACCTCTACTTTAAACCTAATAACAATGGCTTTTACTTTCTTTTTATTGGTAAATCGATTAAGAGTGAAATACCTTTTAACTTTTAAAATTCATCTATTTGGGGTGGTCCTATAAAAAAAGGCATCTCCAATTTCCTAACGTAAAAATCAAATTGGTGATTGAAAAAAATGGTGGTCCTATCACTTCCAGTGATGGTGCCACAACTGGGCTAAGTACCATTTCTTTCCCTTTTCTTGATCATAAAGCAACACGAGCTGATTCTTCTTGTGCCTTAATAAGTTGATCGAAGTGCCTTACAATGATCTATATCGCTTCCTTCAATGACTTAATTTTTTGATACAACTCATCTTGCATGATGCCCACAACCTCCTTATCGTGTCCATTTGAGCAGTAACATTGAGTTTGGATTTTCCCTTTGATGCTAATTTGGTAAGTACTTACACTAAAAAATGGTCTTCAATTTTTAGAAAATGCAGCTTTATTCAAGTAATAGTAGGAAAACAATTCCAAGCTTTCAAGAGGCTTAGTGTCTCCTAAGAGTTGAGACTCACACAATCAATACTACATCCCTTTCTCCTCTGCCTTGCACTCCTATAAATATCCATTCATTCAACTAACAAAACAGAAAGATAACAGTAGAGTAAAACCAAATATACCTCTTTTCCTATTCACACCTTAATTCTACCACTATGTAGACCTATGCCTAGTGTACGAGATTATATGGGAGGTTTATAAGATTCTTTATTTGGATTGGGCTTGTAGCATAAAATGAACTCATTGCCCTTATCTCCATCATAAGCTTTAAACTATTATGCTTGAGAAGAGGACATTTATTTTTATTACATACAACTAGTATGATGGTTTTTTTTTTTTTTTTTTTGCTTTATTGGTATCAAATAAGGTTCTCTTAAATGCCTTTTTGACTTAAATTTTGAAATACAAATCTACCTATTTTATTCAAGATTAATCTCTTTGTTAATGAAATTTGTTGTTTTAGAAGTGTGAGTGCTTATCCACTTCAGTGAGATAAATGAGATCTTATTAATGACATGTTTGGTTCATAGAATACAATAGAGAAGGAATATAATAGGTATTCTTTAAGAATAAAAAAGAGAAGGAATAGAAAAGAATAAGTATTATTATGTTTGGTTTATTGGAATTGAATAGAGTATGAATTCATTTTCATATGTTTGGTTCATCAAAAAATAAGGTAAAAAAGTAATTGAAGCAAGTTTAAAAGACTAGTACATCCTTCAAGTAAATTAATTATAATTTATTAAATTTTATTAAATTTTTATTAAAATAATATTAATTAATAAATATTTTATAATAATAAATTATTATAAAAATAATGTTAACTAAATAATATATTAATAATTATTTTTATTTTTAAATATTAATATTATAAAATTAAAATTAAAATTAATTAATGTTTTTATAATAATAATATTTTTTACTTTTTTATAAATTATTTAAAAAATAAAAAATGTTATTATTATAAAAATAATATTAACTAAATAATATGTTAACAATTATTTTTATCTTTAAATATTAATATTATAAAATTAATATTTTAATAATAATATTTTTTATTTTTTAGTAAATTATTTAAAAAATAAAAAATGAAGTTATTATATATATATTTATGTATGATAGTAATTTAAAATTTTTATCAAGGGTATTTTAGAAATAAAAAAATATAGCAATTCCTTGTTTTCATGGAATAGCTATTCCGAGGGTTCACTTCGGAATAGCTATTCTGGGTTTTCAAGGAATAAAAATTCCTCACAGAATTACAATTCTTTGATAAAAATGAACCAAACATTTGAAAAGTAATTTCGTACGGAATAAAGTAGGAAAAGAATTAGTATTCTTGCGAACCAAACATACTATAATATATTTCTCCTTGAGGTTTCCTATGAAGGTGTCTTTTGAGTTTTAAGAGTATAGTAGTCATTATTTTCTTTCACTTTGAACTGCTGATGAATGTGTTGCCTAAACATTCAAAATTTTCTATCTTTCTCCTCGGTAAGTCTTCTTTTTACTTACTACTTTAATCAAGATAAGATTTGTGGAATTTTTTTATTAATTAATTATGACAGATACAAATCATGCCAAAAGGAATTAATCGAATATTTCAAAGCTGTCGATAGTGTCTACCTTTAAGGTGGAGTATTACAATCTCATTGCCTTAATGAATGTCACCAGAAATAATATGCCCATTAGTGTATCTGAACATCCTTGGATCGTCATCATCATGTCAAATCTCTTCAAATGATCTTTGAGGTCTGTTGAACCATTGTATGGATCCACTTATGGCATGTGAAACTTGGGAGGTACTAGTGCCTCCAAGATCTTTTTTGTAAATGGGGAACCGATTGCTCATCTATGTTTAGCTAAAATTTGGTTACCTTGATTACTACCTATTAACTCTTTAATTCAGTTATGTCAGTTGCTTCTTTAGAGCTTCATAATCTTTTTCCCACAGTGTGAATTGGTTAATGTTTCTCTTTTTTGGGTTTTCTTGATAGATTAGGCAAGAATCAACTTCTTAGCCACTTTGATGATTTGGTTTAGTGAGTTATCTAGTTCAATCTCTCCATTTTCTTAGAAATTTTGATTTTTAAGATTTTAGGATGAAGATGCAAAATTGGGCTGATGAATCTCACATTAGATCTGGTGGTGGCATTCCTTTATAGTAAGGCAATGACAATGTGGTGAGGGAGTGGATGTATTATAACATGGGTGATCGGTAAGATGGATAGAAGTGGAAGAAAGGTAGGTTGGAAGTGGAGGAAAGGCAAGAACTAGGTTTTAAAAGTAATATGGATCAAAATAAAAGTGTAAGTCCTTGAGAGAGCATACTTAGCGTTTTATAGATTTCTTTCTTGTTTTGCAATTCTAATGTATCTCTAATGACATTTTTGGTTGGCGAAAAAAGGAATTCTTTTTCTACTTTATTATAAATGAAATTATTTTTTTAGCGTTTAGTTCATTTTGATCGAGAAATTCTAATTTTTTGATAAATTTTTATTCTTTAAAAATCCGAAATAACTATTTCGAAGTAAACTCTAAAATTGTTATTTCGAAGTGAATCCTCGAAATAGTAATTTTATAAAAATAAAGAATAGTTATATTTTTTTATTCTCGCGTATCCTTAATAAAATTCTTTAATTATTATCATATACATGTATATATAATATTATAAAATTATTATCTTTTTTAAATAATTTATAAAAAGTAAATATAATAATAATATTATTAAAATATTAATTAATATTAAATTTATTTTTTATAATATTAAAATTTAAAAAGAAAAAGTAATTATTAATACACTATTCAATTAATTTTATTTTATAATAATTTATTATTATAAAATATTTATTAATTAATATTATTTTAATAAAAATTTTATAAATATATTAATTAAATATTAGTTAATTTAATTAAAAAATATACAGTTTGCAAAGCTATTCTTGCTTTGGTAGCTTGGGCTTTCTTTTGGGTAGTCAGGATCTTGGACTTTCTTTTGGGCTACATCTTTTTCTTAGATTCTTTATTTGGATTGAGCTTGTGGGATAAAATGGACTCTAACCCTTGCCTCCTAACAAGCATATTGGTTGGATTGTACTTTTTTATTGAGCATAGGCCAATGATACCCACATTATTTCAGCTTGCAAAATATATCATGTAATTTATTGACATAGATTGTTAATTGTTTTACTTTATGATTTATATTGTTTGATAGCATTTTGTTTTTGATGATCAATTTAAGGTCAAACATGTGGGTTGACCAATTGCTCAGGTTTTTGTCACTCTTTCCTGGCCTAGTCAAATTAATTGAGAAGAAAAGACAGCTCCATCGGAATTTCCATCCGTCACTGATAGGGAGACGCGGTTTCGTGTTGTAGGACCATCCGCTGTCGGGCAGTGAGTTGATTCCTACCGAAGATTATCCGGTGGAGCTTTTAATTAAGTGAGCTTTTGCAAGTTCCCAAATTACAGAGTAATAAATCTAACCAATTTCCAAGTAGCTTTACATCTTTATGTCTTTATCTGCACATAATAACAACATTGACTTAGCACCCAACAGCTACAGCGTGGCCATCACGGCAAATATGGAGATGCAAGCCGGGTGGGAAGAAGAAGAAGGATAGCGAGTGGTTAGGTCAATGAAGCACTGACACTATAATATTCGTCCTCAAAAAAAATCTTACAAGAAGTCAAGAATCTGGTCTATGGTTTTTTCACTACTGAGATTATTTTGATTTTCCATTTTAAGCACCCAGAAGCTCTGCTTGAAACGCCATTGTCAGTTGCTTTGCAGACGCACATATATCCTGAATTCGTTATCTGATACATGCCTGCTCAAAATCCACTAGTATGAACACAAATTAATTAAATAAATTAATCATATTGTTAATCTAAAAACATCTATCATTAAAATTTGAATACAAAAGTTTCATCAAAGATTTTACTTATTCATAAAAGAGAAAATTTAATTACATGCAAAATATATATACACTTCGATATAATAATATATAGCTGAAAATAAACCCTCTACAATCATCTTAAACCTTAAAATATATAGAACTGGTCTAGGTTGAGTTCATCTAGCCAATGTTAATTCTGGAAAGACAACAAGTCTTGAAGGAAGACGGATTTAATTGAAATAATCCAGTTGAGCCTTGTCAAGTCTGGAACTGTATATTGCATGCAAGGACAAGTATCCTCACTTGACTTTTGAGTCCGTAGGAAGTTGCATGGTAAGATTAGTTAGGATTTCATTAAAGCAACCCAGAGATAATTTCTATGCCGTGAAAGATACTTGCCACATCGATCTATCTAATGGACCGTTGATCTCCTGTGTCTCCTGTACAGCCATCATACACAGGGATATACTAATTAATAGCACCATATCATAATCAAGCATCCAGATCGTGGATTTTCCGGGGCTTAACTTTGCTGTTTTAGCTCAGCCTCTAAGTTAAGGGCTGGTTGTTGATGCCGGCTTGGAGGCCAGGGGTCATATGGACTCTAAAAGCATAATGAACCTTTGCTTTTAGAGTCCTAATTGTAAAAGACGAATTATTTTCATCAATTATTTCTTTTTGAATAGATGAATCTTTGCTTTATGATATTCATGAAGGAATTAATTTGTTTTATTATTAGAATATTATTTTTCATTAACTTTATTACTATCACATTTCCCAATAATTTGCATTTTAATTTAATGAAGAAAGGAAGATCGTAATACTTAGTAAATAATCAAGTCATTATTGGAGGCTAACTAAATCCACAATCACGGAAACCAGATGGCAATTGTTCACTACTTTGGTTCAGACAGAAATAACACAGTTGTTTCATTCTCCATATAAAATGCAGATAGTGAAAGCACAAACATTAATTGAAATCATATATAGGCAAGCCAAACCGCCAACGCTGACACTTTATTATTTCTCCCTTCTAGGGGCACTCATATATCTAATTTTATTGGTTCTATGGAAGCGGGCGTAGCCTTTTATCAGTCTTTTTGCAGCAATCTACTTATCCACCACCCGCACCTTCAGTTCTAGCACTTGTTTGGGTAAAATTTGCTGTCATCTTTTGGCTTACGATCTTATTGACTGATGTAAGGGGCGGCCTCTGAGAACCTTCATAATTTGCAAAAGCTTTATGTGCTAAATGATCGATCACCTAGAACCACACATGCAATTACTTAAAGAGATCCAAAAGGAAGGGAGACTTACAGGCTTCAGGTCTTTGGCGTGGAAAGAGGCTTCTTGGGACAACTAGGGGGAGGATTGTAAACAAGAGCAAACAGCAGATATAAAAGAATAAGAGCTACTCTTTGGCAGTTTACTTTCTTTTCTGGTAATGTATTTGAGAGAGTTGAAGTTGCTAATAGTAAGATAATGTGACTTTAGGATGCATCAGAAGCTCTGCTATGCATGGATTCGATCCCGCTGGGGTCCTTGAGTGCTTTCCTTTGACTAGGATTTCTTTTTGGTGCCTCAAAAGCTAGGACGGTACATCCCACTTCCAAGTCTTGAGTCCACGCGGTTGGATGGGAGGAAAGTTATCGGCCTTTTCGCGGGATTGAAAAGCCCACTATAACGCATGGACTTCATTGCTTCCAATGTCAATGTTTTTGTCTCCGTTATTTTATGGTTTCAAATTGTTGCCTCACTATCAATATATATATATATATATATATATATATATATATATCATAGTTAACAACAAAAATATCTTTCATTTACATCTAAAATTAGTTATCATGAAATGAATATTTTATAATTAAATTTATAAAATCTACCTTATTTTACAAAATAACTTTTTAATATTTGAAATTTTAAAAACTGAATTCATTTATTTCAAATATATGTATATATATTATTTATAGGGATACCGGTCCTCATATTTAGAGTTTAGAACTACCTGAGTTATTTTGGGCAGTGAAATGAGGTTATTCCAAGGAGTTTTATTTATTTTTTATAAATTTAAATAATTATATAAAGTAATATAAAAAATTCAATTATATATATAAATTAAAATTCTTTTGATTAACTATATATATAATTTTTTAATTTAGTTTAAATTAAATTTTGATTCAAAGTATTATATTAAAAAGTAATTTTATTGTCACAATATTTTGAAAATGACTTAAATAAATGTTATATTTAATTTTGAAATCTCAAAATGTCAATAATTTTTTAATAATGAACTAGTTTTATGATTTTTCTTTTGTTGAATTTTTTATAGTGTAAATTATTTAGTGTTCAAAAATTTTTAAATTTAATAGTTTCAATATTTTTACATTTGTGAATTTTTTTTACATTTGTAAAAATTTTCAAATCAAAATTTATTTTATTTAAATATCTTTAATTTTTAAATTTTTTAAAACAAAATAAAATAAATTAAATTAAAACATCACATGCATAATTAATTTATTTGATATTTCAAACCCAAAAAATTAAAAAATTAATAATTATTTTTATATTTATTTAATTTAAAAAAATTATATATGACATTTTTAAACACGATAATTGAGGTATAAGTTTATTATGTTAAAATGAACTGCCTCGCAAGACCTAAGTGTAATCCCAAGGAGAAGAACTAAAAGCCACCTCAACATAACCATCCCTTAACAAGTACCTCCCCAAGAAAGTTAACACCGTGGATCGAGACAATCGATTCGAACATAAACACATTTTACTGTGCATGGCTCATGATACCACATAACAAATTGATACCATTGAGCCATAGCCTAATAGCCTTAGACCATGAATAAACACTTAGATACTAAAAAGATCACTTTTGATATCAATTATAATAAAGATATCGTCAAAAAACGTGACTGAACGTAGTATTTTCCTCTTTGTAGTGTACTCAACTTATGTTGAATCATTACATAATGACGTTAAGCAAACGATCTTTGGCTTTAATTACTGAATTAGAGTAACAATATGTTTTGGATGTTTGCAGTGATGTTCCTAATCAAATAATTAAAGAAACGATCCTTGATCCACCATTCGCCTTAACCCAAATCAGCAACATTTAACTTTTCCCAATTTTTCTCATGTGAGCATTGTTGCTCTCGTCGATACCATCCATGAGCATAAATTATCTAAGAACAGGTGAGGAGCTTGACGGAAACCCACCAATAAGGTCATCTTGCTCCTTAAATCTCGAAGCCCTTGACAAAGAGCTACAATATGTAATCAAAAAGTGAGACAAGCACCTTTAAGTAGTAGCACATGAGTGGCAAAGATGAGAAAACATTGAAGGATATGGCTAGATATAAAGCCATCTTTCACCCCTAAAGTTCTATGAGAGCCGTTTCTCACCAACTTCTAAATTTCGCAACGAGAGTTCTATGATTGGGTAGAGGACCGACACGACCACCTCAAATGATATAAGGAATCAATGATGGTGCATGATGTGTCAGATATCATGTTTTGTTGTGTCTTCCTAACCACCATAGTCAGAATTATGCAAGTTTGGTAGAATTATTTCCTTGCGACCTTGGTTAGCACCTTTAAATGGCTTAATATCGTGTTTGTTGTCCACTTTAGAAGTAGCACCAAATGAAAGAAAAAAATAACGATCATCTCATGACAATTCAATAAAAAAAAAAAAGAAAGAGAATCATTGAAAAAAAATACATTCTATAGTTCAACAAATAAGTGCCATAGGTTCGAAATCTAAAGAAAAATAATCGTATTGGTAGCAATAAAGCATGGTTTACTACCTTTATTTTTATTTGCCTTGTTAATTGAAAAAACCCAGGGTCCATTCAATTACCTCAAAGTAAAAGAGGTAGAGACATCAAAGCATCGAAATAACGTCCTTGAGCCAAATGTGATGAAGTGTTATTGCATGGAGGAGAGGGAGAGACGCGATGACGTATGCCTTTTGTTGTATAACACCATGATAGTTAAGCCATAAGCCTCAATTGTAGAATTAAGTGATCATGGTTCGGTTCAAACTTGTGAACTGAACCATAATTTTCATAATTTGAATAGGATCAAAACTATTACCAATGATTTCGATTTCGAACCACAACTGAAATTATTTTCAATATAAGTTAGTTACAATTTATTAAAAATATGAACAAAAATCAAAATTCGTTTAGTTTTTAATTCAATTAATTAAATATAAATGTAGTAATTTAATTTTAAAAAATATATATTATAATATATGAACTTAAACCAAATTTGAGCTTGAACTGAATTTAAACTTGAATCGTTAATGAACTAAAATGTGACTCAAAACCTGAATTGCTTTTGAACTAAACTTTAACCAGAACTAAAGTTTAACGGTTCAGAATTCAATTAATCTTAACATTGAACCTTGAACTGAGGGTTCGAAACCAAAATTGAATTGAACTTGAATCGTGAGCACCTATAGTTGTAAATATGAAGTACACACCTTTTAATAATCTAGGGCAACAGATCTTCCTAGAGATACCATGCGAGTCATATATAAACCTTGCAAACTAATAGTTGACCCTAAGTAGTGTGATAAAAGGTCTCTTTGATGCTACCACATAGACCATGGGTACAATAACAACAACTGTTGACATTTAATGGAAGAAATTGCATAGCTACTCAGCTGTGCCACCACGAGAAATACGTACAATGCAAGCATGCTAAAAAGCCACAACGTGGTGAGCTTTGGCCAGTTGAGAGGGTTGGAGAAATAAAGGAAGCAATCATCGACAACAAAGTTTTAACTTCATAGGGTTTGGTCATTAGGACCATATTTGTTATCTCTAGATGGTTTACCCTCGAAAGTGAAAGCTTGGTAGCTCGCAAGGGTTACACATGAAAAACAAGTTACACTTGGGCATAACAATCGCATAGGTAGCTTAAACACCTCATTACCTTCACCTTATAAGATTTTAGGGGTATGCTTTTCTCCCATAACTGACGCACTCATGATCATAACAGTTCTTGCTTGTCATCGCATAGAAAGGGTGCTTATTGACAGCAACAACTTGACATATAACCTCTATTATCTTGCCTTCAAACAAACTTGGACCTTTTGTCGGGTCCACTTTGTTTCATTACTCAACTTATTAGATTTGATGGCCATATCATATTAACTTAAGGGACCATTCCCTTGGCAACCACCATTTGTGTCCTTCCAATAAAAAACCTCCTTAATGGTTAACTACTTGATTGTTTGCTCCTCTTTAACATACAAATAATTCTAGGAAAACTAGCTCATAATGCACCATTAAATCCATTATTATTTTAAGTCATCACCTCTTTGACAAGTTTTGTCATCACATGGCATTGCTAAGGTGCACGGTGATCAAAATGAGTCATGATAGTGTTATATAGTGATAATGAAGTCGATTAACCCTTATCAAGCATGGTCCATAGACTATAATTAATAAAGAGAATAATCCAAGGGAGAACCAACTAAAGCACTTGAGGTAGTCCAATAAACCAATGTAAGGAAAACAAGATCAACAAAGACTTCAAAAAGCCACAAAGAAAGCAACTCATAACATAGGTATCATTGCTTAGGAAACAAAGCATGTGTTATGGGTCAATTTTAAAGTCATGAAACACACCTTCAATATCGACCATGCAAGTCACTTATTAAAGTAAAAGAAGAGAACATTCATTGCAAAATGACAAGAAATGATACAAATAAAGGTTGATCGCCTTACTGCCATAAAATTCATTAAAGAGGACTAGTATCATAATGGCTCTCCAACATGGTCTTAATCAAAACACTCAATGGGAATTGGTGCATGAGCTTCGTTTATATAGGCCTTAACAATGCATACCTAAAAACAACTTTCCACTCCCATGCATTGATCACCTTTAGACAGCACATCTCGATACCATTTGTTAAGTTTTATGGATGCCTTTGCAAGGTATAACCAAATTCGAATAAGTAAAGTTAATGAAGAATATATCGTATTCATCACAGATTAGGGGATTTGTTACTATCCTATTCTACCATTTGGGTTGAAGAACATAAGGGTATATATTAACATCTCTCTAAACAAGATATTCAAAAATTGATTGAGGTTAAACCTTGAAGTCTACATGGATGACATGATATCAAGAGGAAAAAGAAAAAGGAACCATAACTTCACCTTGATGAGTTCTTTATGGTTATATAATGATATAACATGAAACTTAACCTTGCAAAATGTGCATTCATGGCGACAACAAAGAAATTCCTCGATTTTATGGTGACATAATGAGGTGTTAAGGTGAACTTAGAGAAAATACAAACACCACTTGACATGTAGTCACTTCGAATGATTAAGAAATTCGAACAATTGATTGGGCACATAACTACTCTTAATTGTTTCATATTATGAGCTACAAAGCAAATATTCATCCTTTTTAAAGTTTTTAAAATCCCAAAGGACTTTGCATGAGGCTTAGAATGTCAACTAGCATTCACAAAACTCAATAAGTCATTCAGATTAAGCCCCTCATAACAATGCCCAATGAAAGAAAAAGGTTGTGCCTTTATCTGGTTATTACCTATGAAATAAAAAGTGCATTTTTGACAACAACACTCGACATGTAGTCACTTCGAATGATTGAGAAATTCCAACAATTGATTGGGCAAATAATTTCTCTTAATCGTTTCATATTGTGAGCTAAAAAGCAAATATTCATCCTCTTTAAAGTCTTTAAAATCCTAAAGGACTTTACATAAGGCTTAAAATGTCTAGCATTCATAAAACTCAATAAGTCATTCAGATTAGGCCCCTCGTAACAATGCCCAATGAAAGAGGAGGGTTATGCCTTTATTTGGTTATTACCTATGAAACAAAAAGTGAATTTTTGACAACAACTCCGAGCATAAACCTGTATATTATGTGAGAAGAAACTACACAATGATGAGATATACTATTCTCAGCTTGAGAAATTTCTCTATGTCTTTATGCTTGCAGCTTGAAAGCTTCACTTTACTTTCAGGTGCATCTTATATGGTGTTAACTAATCAGCCACTTAACCAAATCCTACTTTAGTGAGATGTCATGTAGCACATGGCCTAGTAGGCAATTAAGCTTAGAGAGCACAATGCTAATTACAAACCATGAACTATGCTTAAAGCCTAAGTATTGGTGAACTTTGTGGTTGAATATACACTGCCAAAAAAAAGTAACAACTAGGAAGACATTATAGAAGAGGCTAAACTTTATAGGTCAATGACTTTTAGCTCAAAAAGACAATAGGCAAATATCATACTCTTAGTGCTTAGGCAACTTGAGGTCATGTACACATTCAAATTAGATTTCAACACTTCTGGCAATGAAACAAACTAAAAACTTTGAGCATGAGTCTTAATATTGCTTAAATTATTGGGGTGAGAAAGTTCAACATACAAAGTGATCTTACATAATCACAAGAAAATCCAAATCGATTATAAGGCAAAGGATGAACAAATGGGGCGATATCATGAGAAAGCCTCAAAGATCTTTTTTGCCTTTATAAAGACTAATCTTTAGTAAGTCTTGCAAGCTCAAACCATCCAGGCTGATCTCCTTGTTAAACTAGTGATAGTGCATCAAGTAAGCCATCTTTAATGAATTCAAAATATAACCCACCATATAAGGAAAGATCATGTACCTCATATGCCTTACAACTTCATGGATCGACCCAATCGAGGTGAAGCTTATAGATCACTCGATGAACATGAGTAAAGCCCTTAACTTACAAGCATTCAAATATGTCTTTATAAGATTTAAAGTTCACAAAAAATCCTTTTTCAAACCCTATTTTAAATGCGTCAAAGATGACAAACAAGAATATGTGCCTTGAGAGGTAAGTGAACGCATTTGCAGCAACCACATTGGACCTTAGGTTTTTAAAAGGGAAATAGTATGAAAAAGTTGCTACTAACTCACACTGCATAAAGACCTTAAGATCTACCTCAAGCGATATGATAACTATTATTGTTTCTCCAACATAATAAGTATTGGATGTCAACCAAGTGTCTTCCCCTTAACCCTTCCCCCCCTCACCCTTTCTCTTTTTTTTCCTAGTTGGGAATCAACTTAGTTAAGCTTTTACCCTTAGTTATCTAACAATGAAAATTTGTTATTATCATCATCGACTACTTTACCAAGTAGCTCAAAGTTGAGGCATTAGCATAAATCATAGAGCAATAAGCATGTGAATTCCTTTAAAAAAATATTATCTATCAATATGTAACCTCAATGATTGTTATAATAGATAGATAAAAACACTTAGTTCATAATGGTTAATCACTTTCAAGCAAATAGATAAGTCGGAGACACAACTCGAATCATCTTAAGGTCGTTAAAAAAGTAATTAGATGGGGTAAATAGGCAATGAATGAGGAACTCACGAGTATCTTTTAGGTGTATCAAACCACAAGAAGAACGATGGTGAAGGAAACATCTTATGTATTAGCATACAAAATAAAGGTTGTGTTTCTAATTGAGATTAGATCCACTTCATTAAGGATTC
The DNA here is from genome assembly GCA_021397835.1 of Moringa oleifera. Classification (NCBI taxonomy): domain Eukaryota; kingdom Viridiplantae; phylum Streptophyta; class Magnoliopsida; order Brassicales; family Moringaceae; genus Moringa; species Moringa oleifera. Next base: position 6,314,600 of record JAJFZO010000191.1, on the reverse strand, counting down.
ACTGGTTTGATAAAGCGAAAAACAATGAAAGGTTAGCTGACGTGCTTATCTTTTTCTTTGAATTATGAGCCAAAGCCTAAAGGCATCCTAACATGGACAAGTAAAAGGTTGCATGATATTTCAATAGAAAATTATGAAATAAAGCCTTCAAAGTTGGTGACCTTATCCTATGAAAAGCTGAGGTATCTGCGCAAAGAATGACCAATAAGTTGACTTTTATATGGGAAGGGCCCAACTTGCAAGTCGTAAGGGTTATATGGCCTATGACAAGTTCCATGGCATATCTCAATAGAACCCCAATTCCTTAAACATGGAATGAAGAAAAAAGCAAAGAAAGTAATACATCTAAAACGTTCCTTGTAATAATAACTATGTTGGAAGCCCTATAGCTTATGTATGCTATTTATAGTTTGTATCCATAAATTTCAAGTATGAAGAAAATAATAAATGTACTAATTTTAGCACACATGGATGAAGAAGGCAAATGGATAGTATGATTAGAGCTAAAGCAATATCATATATAAGCTTAACTTTTAACAAGTAGACAATCATAAGAGGTAAGTAAATTATTCATTCATTAAAATGAAAGAACATCAAAGTATAAAGACAAACAAAAAGTACAAACTTCCAAAGGTAATCATCTAAAAAAACCTATATAGAAACATGCATCAAAAGACTAAAAGTGCACTAATAAAAAGCCTTGAAGGATGAAATTTCTTAAAAGGCCTCGAAGGTTGAAATTTTTTTAGTATGATACCTCATAGGGTTAAAAGCATAAAATCTAAGTTATGTTCATCGGTTGGTACAAGAAGAACAAAGGAGCTCACTGAAAGAGTTATTTCATTATCTAGAGCAGCAACTATAGGCTAAGGGCTGCCATTTTAAACTTGAAAGGAAAATAAAAAGAGCTATGTCCAAATCAAGATACTTCTCTTGATCTTCATTTTTTCCACTGCTTGAACTTTGATAAGTTTTAAATAAATGATCATCGAGCAATATCTAAAACATGGATTAAGCCTTTTATTATTAAATAGTCACTTTTAATGGTTTTGCTAGATAAACATCATGCTTTTCTTCTAAACACGATAAGTAGTTCTTATAAATGTTGTCGAACTTCAACATCACCTCTTTCCTTTCAACCAAATATTTGTTTATCATTTTAGTTTCAGCGCAAGCTCCCTTAAGGTTGCAATCTAAATTAACTAGGAACTTTTTGTGTTTTAAAAGCTCTCGAGATACTAAAAGGTATTTTTCCATGATGATGGAGTGCAGATTTGATGCCTGCAAAGCTCTTACTATTAAAGAAAAAAATATAAATTCTAAAATACAAGAAAAGAAAAAAATCAAGGGAAGACTTATGTTCATGGAATTGACCAAAGACTCCTTAAATGTCTTGTTGTTTTCTAACCTCATTGAGTTGTTTTGATAATTCATTGAAGCATATGCCCTTTAAAATTTCCCAATGCCACCTTTAAGTCAAAGAGCAAATTATCATCGTCGACCTTTCGTGAAAATTTATACCAGTCTTTCATTAAAATAAAGGCAACTTTTAGATGCTTGCAATAAACATTCATGGATCCGCGAGCCTCAAAAGCACATTGCTTCCTTGAAAAAACCTCAAGCTTAGTATTAAGACATGATAAGCATGATTTTGTAGTATTTTTAACCTTCAAGATAGGTGAAGAAAGAGCCTTACTACTACTAGCCTACTTGAGGTACTTCATCATTCTTCCACTGATGGATTTAGTAAAACTCATCATTGTTGTGCAAAAAAAAAAAAAAAGATTAGATCAATAGTACGTAAGAGATAAACTAGTAGCAAAATGTAAAAGGCATCTAAAATAGGTCCTCGGTAAGAGATGATGACATCAAAGGTGGAGTAAACGTAAATGGAGATTTAAGAAAAAAGGCAAGCTCATCCTTGACAACACGATTAACATCATCAAAAGGAGAGCAATATATTATAAAAGTAGGCACCTCTCATGAAACAATTTGTTTAAGGGAATCTCATCTACATCCACAATTTGGTCCTGAATATAGAATTCACACAGCCCATGAAATGACAAACTGAACCAAGGCCAAGGATCCTAGAATGGAAGCCAATAATCCATATGCTAGTAACCTTTGGCTACAAATAAGCACTTGGTAGACAAAGTAACCTTTGGCTATTAGGCGATAAGCCAAAATGGCCCACAAATTTAAGTTGAAATTGGCAAACATGATTTATCAAAACCAGATTAGTAGGATGTCATAGGAGAACCAAATGAACATCTTATGATATGTTCCTAGAAATCTGTCACACCATCAAGATAAATAGAATAAGTACATACCACATTAGGCTATGATTGTTTCCATCGTCCTTAAAAAATAAAGCCAAACTTTGATGGTATTAAATTCCTATAGATAGTTTGAGCATTTAGGAGGAGTTTGCCCAAGTATTTTTGATAAAATTCTTCTTTCCCTCCAAAATTTCACATTTGAGGAGTTAAACCACTCGGTTTAGATAGTTGGACTTCGAGTCTCTTTGGTAGCTTAGGATTATTTTAAGGATCTAATTAGGATATGCAATAAGGATCTTTGTTAGCTCCAAACACATGGGTTTTACAAACACTATCACCAACTATCGATAATGGTACTAGTTCTTCAAGCTATCTTATTGTTTGCCTTTCATTGATGGAAGTGGCACTCGACCATCAAATTCTGGGACATCAACACCTTTTGAAGTGATATATGTAATTGGCTATTCACACACACAGTTGAAGGATCTAAAGTGAGATGAGGAAAGCTCTTGATTTGAAATCAATATTTTACGATATTTGAGTTATTCCTTGATATTATATACTTTATAAAACTTTAAGGAGAGCTTTGTGAAGTTTAACCAAACCATAACTTAGTTTAAAAAATTTATTCTAATTTTTTATTTTGCTCGAGGGCAAGCAAAGTTTAAGTTTTAGGGTGTATAATAAGTGGATTTTGTATCCATCAATTCGGTAGTTTAGACTTTATATTTTGTAGCTCTTGAGAATTTTATGAACATTACTAAGTACTGTTTTATAATCAAGAATAATTTTGGGTAAGCATGAGAAAAATTTAGAGCAAGGTAGAAAAATTTGGAGTACAAAATGATGCAAAAATGCCAGTAGTAGCATCATGGCATTGCTAGCATTATTAGGCATAAAAGCTAAATTGTGGACAAAAAGAGTTATTAGTTTTACGTGATCCATCAGCATTTGCACTATTCATAAGCTTCTTTATGATAGAGGCAATATTATTGGCAATAAGCAACTCTAGGTTTTTGAAAAAAAAAAAAAAAAAGAGAAATTGGGGGAGGGAAGAAAATATGACTACAACTCGTTTGGAATTCATTATATATTTTTTCTTTATAACTCAAATCTTATTCATATTTTTTGTTAATTTTATGATGTTCTAGGTTTTTTTTTCTTTGCTATATTATGCAGCCGAATACTTGAATTCTTCTTGTTTCAAATAATTAATTTTTTGTTATATATTTATGTTACGTATTTCATTTAATTTTTAATGCTTATGAATAATTAATCACTATTTACATTATGTGATTTGATTTAAGATTAAAAAGTAATAATGAATTAGACTATATTAAGATACCATATAATTATCATAAGATAGAGATATTTATAAAATCATATCTAGTGACACAATTTTTTGTGCTTAATGAGTTCAAAGTTATTACATGGGCATTTTAACTTGCCTTTTGGGATATCTTCTTATGCTTGAGAAAGATTAGCAATTACAGTAAAGAAAGTCACTCATAACATAGAAAATAAACAATAATTGGTTGAACTAGAAAATTTAAGTGGCATTAATCTTGATGAGTCAAAATCCCTACAACCTTTTTAACATTGATTTTTTTTTTAGCAAAAATTATTATTATTGTATTTATTTCATATATTAAATCGCTTAGTTTTCCATTGTCTTTATTGCCAGTATTCCTCAAACTTGACAAAATAGTGAAGATAGGGAAACTTAATACTGGCTATTGAGAAGTATGGAGCAATCTGGTGAAGTGAGGATCATATAACTAAAAGCAGAGGGGAGCAAAGAGGTCGTGGTGGTCTGCATGCTTTGTTTCGTTCTTTTTTTTTTTTTTTTTGACTGCATCTGCATTTTCTCTTCTTTGCTTGACAAGATTGTGATTTAATCTATGTTTAGATATGTTATAAAAAATCTAAATAAATTAGTGGTTTTGTTAATTTAAAAACATATATTGTTAAAACTTGAATTGACGAATTTTATTGAAAAATTTTATCTCTTAAAAAAATAAGAAAACCAAAATTAATTAATAGCAGCAAACCATAATCAACAACTTGATCATGGATTTACAGGATTTAATTTGCATTTTAATTTGGCGTACACAGCTACTTAAATCCACAAGCTAGCACAGGAGATGCGCAAAGCTATTGTTTACTACTTTTTCTGGTTCAAATAGAGTCAGTACACTTGCTTCATTCTTTAAATATAATGTGGAAACATGGTAGATAGTGAAAGCATAAACATTATCAGTTCAAATCATATATAGTTCAGCCAAACCAAGGCTTACATTTTATTCTTTCTCCCGTCTAATTTTTTTGGTTTCATGGTTGTGTACCCTTCTTATCAGTCCTTTGGTAACAGTCTACATATCCACTTTCGGCACTTTTAGTTCTACTTGTTTGGGTAGAATTTGCTGTCCTTTTTTGACATACGGCCTTAGCGACTGATTCAGGGGACAGCCTCTCACCCGGTCCACCAGGGACACTTGCACCTGGAGCATGTGTTGGTGAGCTACCTCCAACCCCACTGTCTGCAGAACACCACACATTACGTGAGATACAAAAGAAACTAACTAAAGAATAAAGGATTTATGTACGAAATGAAACGCACATGCACATAAATAAAGAGCTAAAAAACGAAGGAAGACTTACTGTAGTCATTATCATCGAGTTCTTGGAGTGAAAGGAGGCTTCTAGGGACAACCATGGGGACGATCGTAAGCAAGAGCAAACAGCAGACGACGACAGAACAAGGGCTCCTCTTTGGCATTGTGTTTCTTTTTTGATGATGTTATTTGGGAGAGTGGAAGGTACAAACAGCAAACTATATGCGATTTTAGCGTGTATCAGGACCCCTGCTATATATAGACAGACATTCCACCCCTCTCTCTAGGTCATCGGGTGCTCTTCCCGGGATTGACAACCCATAATTACTGGTAAATCCAATTTTTTCCCCTATATAACAACTTCATCCTTCTGTTCATTATTAATGACAGAAGAATGTCGGAAATACGATAATACCCTTCCGTGGATTTTAGTTCAGACAGAAAATAATTAAGAGGCAGAAATACATTTGCCGATTGGATATCGTGTGTTGATTTCTCATCATTTTTCATTTCATTATTATTTCTATCATGTCCTTTGAGGGTACTTTGGGAAATCAAAATTTGTAAGCAGTATTAGTTCCGTAAAGTCTGGCTGATGTTAGTCAAATACAAATTTAACGCAGACGTCTCAGTTTGGATGCTAACAGTTAAAGTATTATCCATACCTAAAAGCTTGTACTTAATTTACTAATTTACCCTTACATTGTGGATGAAGCAATTGGCAGCTGCTGTAATGGGACCTCACTCAATTGATGGCCCGTTACTGTAACGGGACCCCTGCCATGACAAACAGCAGAAGACTTTTCAGCTTAATGTGAAGCCTGATGGGATTGCACAACCAATTTACACAACAAACTCGCACAAACATTAATGGCAAGTCTTCTTGCAACTCGCAAGGTTAAAATGCCCTTTCTGAAAGCTTTACTTTTAACCATTCAATTCCCATTTTCTTAGCCTTTCATTTTTATTGGATGAAAATGGAGATGGAATGACTCTTCTGTAACGTGCGCACATACAAATGTATATGTTGTATATGTAAGTATGTAATAATGAATTTATGCATCCTAATACATCATAAGTCCTTGTTAGATATTAATGATGAAAGGTGTCTGCATATATATTCTCTTATTTCTGTTACATGTGTAAATGTCAAATGGATCAAGTGGTAGCCATCCTTTGCCTAGCTACCTGTAGAAGATTGAAATAAAAACTGCAAAAACATAATTGACTTTTAACTTAATTTATTTCTAAATCGATTATCCCTATATATATATATTTGCTTTTCATAAAATAAAAAACAACAATTTCTCAACCAACAAATAAATATTATGGGCACTAAAACAAACCTGGATCACAAACAAAAATATTAAGAAAAAATATCTCAACTAAAATTTGGTCAAAAGCTACACCTCATTTTTCAATTATTGAATCAGTCTCAATACTCACTGTTGATTCCAATTTGCAAACACCAAGTTGAGATCCGAAATAAACATGTCTTTCATGAAGGAGATTGTTTAGCTGGAATATTATCTTCCACTTGGTTATCAGTGTCACAATACTTTAAAACAATCGGTCCTACCATAAGTTCTCATCAAATAAGATGAACACAAAAATGCCGTGCTTCATTTTGCAATGAAAAGCTGGACTTTTGGTCATACCTATTCAGATTTATTGTCATCATAAATCTCAATTAATTGCTCATCTCAACTCATGATCAAGTTCCTTAAGTATCCTCCGTAACCATACAACCGAGCATGTTGATGTTGATGAAGTTAGGTAGCTAGATACTTGGGTTATGAATATGACAAAGTGTTTTTTTTCCCCGAATTCCCTGAAATGGCTTGTGATCCAAGACAGACATGTAATTTGAATTAAAATTTTGATCATCCAAATACTTTGCCCAATTATTATCAGTAATTTCCATCAAACTAAAATTTTAAACATGACCATGACACAGCCCAAATTCAATTAGTATTCCAACAATCTAAGATTATGCTTTGAGGGAGACTGCATAACCTAAAAATTACTTTAACCAAAAAGGCTATCTTTAGTCTGAGTATGAGTCAAATATATCAGACCACCCACCAAGTTTATAAAATGTCTTTAATCAGCTGGCAAACCATCGTCAAGCTGCAGTATCTCATTTATATTCGTGGATGTGGCTTTAACTTTGCAATTAATTAAGCAACTGTCAAACCTGTGTAGAAGATCAGTTGCAATTTCTTTTGTGAAAAATATCGTATTTCTAATTAGCTTGTTTCACTTCTTAACCATGGAAATAATGCAATAGACCTAAACAAAAAATCTCCAAAATTTTTTTCATGCAAACTCTAACTCTTCAATGAGAGAAGAAGAATGACCCATATAAATTATATCATCAACATATGGGATGACAATGAGAAGATTACTCTTACCATTTTTCTTTAAATAAAATGTAGGCTCATTCTTGCTTCCTTCAAAGCCATTTTGATGAAAGTTGGAGCCGATCTTGTTGCACCATGTTCATGGGGCTTGCTTTAGGCAGTAGAGGTCTCTTTGTGACCTGTTCACTTTTTCTTCTTTATTGAGAACAATGAACCCTTATGGTTGAGTTACATAAACTTCTTCTTTCAGCTTACTATCCAAGAAGGCATATCTGACATTGAATTGGTAAAAGTACTAACTCAATTGTGCAGCCAAGGTTAGAAGTATTCTCATTGTTTCAAAACCATGCTGTTGGAGAGAAACTATCATCATAGCTGATATCTTGCTGCTGCCATTTGCCACATTGCACCTAGTATATTTGGATTCTTTCATCTAAATTATGGTACTCTCTAAACACCCATTGACTTCTATAACATTTTACCATTCAGTTGCCTCCACCATCTCCCATGTCTCTCTCTTTATATATATATATATATATATATATATATATATATATATATTGCTTGGAGTTGTTCTTTCATAGAACTTTATTGTTGTTCTTTTACCACTTCTTCAAAGCTTGTATAGTTTAATACAAACAAAGCTATGTGGTATAATAAATATCTCTTAGTAATCTAAATTTTTTTGAAGAACTTTCATCTCAGGGTACCTGAGAACAAGAAGTACACATTTATGCCACTTGATGAAATGAAGGATGGTCAAACTGAAGGTGACCAACTTGGTGAGTTTGTGGGAGTTCTGAGTTGCTGCATTGTTTGGTGGATCTTCATTTTTCATTACAATTTGAATTTGTACAATTTCTTTATTTTCTTCCAAGTTCCGGTTGGCATTTTCATTAAATAGAATGTTCTTACTTATGATCACTTTGTCATTAATGGAGTAAGATAAACTGTTTGTGTGTTTACTACTCAAAAGTGGGGAATAAGAGTGAGGAATGAAATGAATACCATGTTTTTCCGATAATTTTTTTTGGGTCATAAAATAAGAATAAAAATAAGTTAATCCCACATGAATTTGGGATTGAGGAATGGATTGGCAATCCTAAGCACCAGCGGATTGCCATTCTTGAGATTGCCACGCCCATTCTTTAAGCTCAAGGTAAATTATTATTTTACTTTTTATTTTTTTTCAATATTTTAAAGTCTTGCATTATCTGTTTTAGTCAATAAATTGACCTAGTTTTTAGGAGTAGTTGGATTATGTTGACTTAGAGTTCAAAAGTGGTTGGATTATGGATATAGGACACAGTCTTTAGGGATTTTAGTGTAGTATTTTGACTATTTAAAATGTTCAAAGATTCTAAATAAGCAAGCAAAATTTCAGTCATTCTACCTCTTTTATCTTTAATATTCTCCGACAGTTTATCTTTAGTTTTCTCCTAAAACTATTAACAGTGGTATTAAAGCCTTAAAGACTATCCCTCATTTCGATGGTCATTATGGCCATTAGAGCATACTAATGGAGAACTTTTTATAGTCAAAAGACTATTGGTAAGTTGTTGAATTCGAAATTCAAGAGCCACCAACAAGTGTAGCGTTGACAAATGTGTAAAAAGCAAAAGTAAAAGCTAGAAAGCTTAAAGACTTGAAAGCAAAGAATTTTCTTTTCCAAGTTATTGATTTGTCCTATTTTGGAGACTACTCTTTACAAAGATACATTCAAGGATGTCTAAGATTTAATATAGATAAAATATCAAGGCTCTTATAGAGTGAAACAGGCATAACTTCAAGTCTTGATGAGGGATTTTGAAGTTTTGCAGATGAAGGATGGTGAACTTGTTACAAGTTTTTTTAGGAGGACTATGAAAATTGCAAATAAGATGAGATGCTATGGAAAATAAATCAAACATGTTACAATAATAGAAAAAAATTTGCATTCTATGATGTGAGAATTCAACTATGTTATTTGCTCAATTGAATAGTCAAAAGATATAGATAACATCTCTTTTAATGAATTGTAGGGCTTTTTGTTAGTCCATGAATAGAAGATGAACCTAAATTCAACAAATGAGGAACAACCTTTGAAATCTTTTACCAATACTCACTTTAACACCTCAAGAGAAAGAGGTAAAGATAAGGAAAAAAAAAGAGAGATCGAGAAAACAGAAATGGCAATAGAAACAAAGATGGCAATAGAAATAGAGATGGTAGTAGAAATGTCAACGCAAATAATGACCAATTTCGAGGCAAAGGTAGAGTCGCAATCATGAAAAATGCAAGGTAAAATTCTATAGATGTGAAAAATATATAGTCCTTATACTTTTGAATGTTACACTAGGTTGCCAAATGACAAAAAAAAGGGAGAATTCAAATTTTATAGAAGATAAGAGAGAACCAAAATTTTTTTTGACAAATGTCAATGATTGAAAGAAGACCAAGTCAAATATTTGATATGTGGATATTGAAGGCAATAATCACATGAGTGGAAGTAACTCTTCTTTCTCAAGTCTAGATGAAACTTTTCACTCTACTATTAGTTTTAGTGATTTCTCTACTGTGAAAATTAAAAAAAAAATTGATATTAATATAAAGATTAAGAATGATCTTTTAAAAATAATATCTAATGTGATGTATGTTCCTGACTTGAAGAATAATTTGTTAAGTGCTGGCCAATTGTTAAGGAAGAGGGTATGTCATTACAATTAAGAAAGGTGTTTATGAAATTTATGATCCTGTAAGAAGTAATACTATTGTAATTGTTTTAGATGAGTTCTAATTGGTTATTTCTAATGAAGATTTAAAGCATTCAATTCTGTTTGATGGTTGAAGTAAAAGACCCTTCATGGTTGTGGTATTTTCATTATGGCCACTTAAATTTTGGTAGATTAAAGGCATTGCAACAACAAAATATGGTGATAGGCTTCCAAATGAAAGAGAATAACACTATCGATAAGCTATCTAACACTTTCCAAATTATGTGATATACTAAGATTAAACAAGACACTACAAAGAAGTTTATTTTACCTTGACGGTGATAATTACCATAACAAATGCCTTTAACCTATAGCTGCTTATTCAATTCTTAATTTCAATTTGTATGAATCATCAAGCTCCTTGAATAATACTTCACACTTGTCATGTGATTACAATAATCATTGTTAAAACATTAAATGTTAATAGAGACTGTTGTTCATGGTAGGCCATTAATACCTTGACCTTATCTTTCTTTTCTTTTTCTACACAACTTGTTATTTTCTCCTTCACAACATTTAGCCTTTATATGCCCAAATTTATTTATAATGGTAACACTAAATAGTACTCTTATTTCATTTTCATTGTCATTGAACTCTCTATGTTCACCTTATGCATTATTTTATCCTTGCTTCTACTTAGATTACTTTTACTTTGATATTTGTCTCTTTCATGTCTTTCACCTATTGCACCTTGTCGTCAATCCTTATGGTTAAAGGGAGCCTTTCACTTGGAATGCTTTCTCTTCATTTTTTTTTTCAGTTAACCTTTTCAGTGTAGCTTTCATGAATTTACAAAGAAACCATTAATTTATCAAACGAAAAGTTAAACAAATCTTTTGACTCTTCAATGGTGGCAATTACATGATCAAATTTTGGAGTCAAAGTTCTTAATACTCTTAGAACTATGGTTTCATGAAAAACTTCTTCTTATAAGAGATTTCATTTGGTCAACCATTGCATACTCTAGATAAGAAATCTTGCATTGATTCTCCACTTTTCACATTCAAGGTTTCAAAATCATGAGAAAAAGATCATAATTTCATAATGGTTACCTTTGAAGAGTCTCAAAACATCTTCTACATTATTATTCAACCCAATTTTAGCATAGTTATTACAGTAACTTTTAAGAATATGGTCTCATGTATTACTTGTAGAATTAATAAAAGACAAAGTCTTGAAGTTCTTTTTCTTGTTTTCTTTCAACTTGGTCTCATCATCAGGACCGGAATATTCATTCTCAACCACGTCCCATAAATCTTGAAATGTGAACAAACTCTTTATCTTGATACTCCATAATTCAAAGCATTCACCTTCGAAGATAGAAATTGCTGGTTGAAAAACACTCACCACATTGCCATTAATTGCTATGCGTTTTATGCCGAGTAATGAAAGAATCAAGCTTTGATAACACAAATTATTGGAGTTGAAGTGAAAACAAGTAAAAGAACATACAAAATTGTTTGCTTAACTTCAAACTTAATTGCCATATATATATATATATTTATGAATTGATAATGCATATATATAAGGTTGCAAAGAAAACTTAATTATTGAAAATTATCAACTAAGAAATAGATTTGGTTGGTAATGTATTAAAGACGATTGAACTTATAAATTAAAATTCTTTTTTTAATAAAAAGAATAGCTAACAATTGAAGTAGTGCAAAACAAAGGAAGAATTAAAGCAGTAGCATCTTGACATTATTAAGTGTGAAAGTTGAATTTTAAGCAATAGTCAACCATAAATGTCTTTGTTTTAAAAATCTGTGTTGTCGCAGCACAACAAAACAAATTATTTGAATGCCCTTACAATTACCAAAGAGTAGGAAAAGTATAAATAAACAACTCTAAGTCTTTGAGAAAGGAAAGAAGACTATATTAGAGAAAAAAAGACTACTACAAGTCACTTGAAATTCATAGATTTCTTTTTTTTTTTTTTATCATCACTTAAGTATTATTTATGTTTCTAGTTAATGCCATGATGTTTTATGTTTCTTTTCCAAGGCTATGACATAGCCAAATTATGGATGGTTAAATTCTTCTTGTTTCAATTAATTAATGTTTTATTCCGTATTTATAATATTTTATTCAATTATTAATTCTTGTAAACAACTAGCCACTTTTGACATAATGTGTGATTTGATTTGAAATTGTGAAATCATGGTTGAATTATACCATGCTGAAATATCATATGATTGTAAAAAGATGGAGATTTTATGAAATCATGTGTAGTGACATAATTTCTTGTGTTCCATGGTTCAAAGTTATCCCAAAGATATAGTTAACTTGCTTTTTAAAATATGGTATTGATGATTGAGAAAGATTAGGAGTTAACGAAATTAGAAAAACACTCTAGAGGGGATAAACAATGTTTAATTGAACAAGGAACTATAAGTAGGACTAATCTTAGTGAAATTGGATTTCATAGAGCCTTTATAATATTGTTTTTTCTTATTTCTATTAATTGTTGAAGTTATTCTTTTATTTAATTTATCAAATCACTTTTCAATTGTTTGAATAAACTTACAATTAGATTAATCTTGGTACTTATTAACCATAATCTCATTGGAATGATGTTTATACTTTAGTACTATAGTACTTGCAAACGACATGTGCACTTGAGCCATTGTCGATGCTCAAGTTTTACCTTCACTAGAATCATAGAAACTAGAGGCATTGGTGCCAGCATGCAGCCTGAAGAATAGCAGCATCGCTTATCAGGAAAGCTATTCAAATAAGGACAACTAAGGGAGAAATTAGACATGAGAGGGAGAATCTGATAAGTAACCTATCAAAAGTAAAAATTAAAGTGTCAAGACTCTCTTTGGTAGTCTTTGACACTCATCCTAGGGAGGGTTTGCTTAGAGCTAGGAAGAGTCTACTTAAAGTGAGGAAAAGTCTACTTAGAGTTAGGGTAGTCTATTTGAGAATTAGAAGACCCTCGAATCCATGGAACGGACCAAGGGAAAGTCAGTTGAAGTAAGGAAACAAATTATAAGATATAGAAATCTCTATTATGAGTAAGAAAAAGTATCCAAACACATCTTTAGCTAATTTTGACACTCTTCCCTATCAAAGTGTGCTAATAGCATGGAGGAATCTGAATTTTTTTAGAATGAGTGATGGACAGTCTGTTTGAGATCAAAAAGTGGATATATGGATGCTAAATTCTTTTTGTGGGTAGCAACAAAATTTTCACCATTTCATTAAACATTTTTGACACTTTTCCTAAAGAGAGTTTACCTACATGCTTGTAAGAGTCTATCATCAAGTTTTGCAGAAAGCATAGGACTCTATTATGATGGAAATTGAGCCAAGTTTTTGATATTATTAATGTTTCTTTCATCTTATGATAATATTTAAAGGAGAGAGTAGAAAAGAAATTATGAAAGAAGTCCATTTATTTCCATGAAAAAGATTACAAGATAAAAGAAAAAAAATATACTTAATCATTCTTTTTTTTTTTTAGTATCAACAGTCTCCCTATTTAATTCTTGTAAAATTTGATTGATAAAATCTAAGAATATGAAGATAAAGCTCCCTATAGGATCAACTATTGTTAAGAGTAGCTTAAGAGGTAGAAGAGGAGCTAGGTACAGTGGTGATGAAGTCAAGGTTAGGGTATAGGTATTCCTTCAACACCTTAGCTTTAGTGTCCTTTAGCACTTCCCAGAAAACTTCTGCATAATCTTTTAAATTCATCTTGTTCAGCTCCTTACAGTATTTAAAAGTTGCTAAAGACTTCTTTTTTATTACAGCTTGTAGCTTTAATTTATGCTTCGTTGGTTGCTCTAGCTGAAAACTATAATCTACTCTTATTTTCTCCATCTCTACTTCAACATAGAGATTTCTTAATCTACCTTTTGTTTTTGCAGTTGAAGAAAAGGGACTTTAGCTGTCAATTTAGCTCTTCTTTTTTAGCCTTCTTGAAGGCCTTCTTGACTTCTTAGAATATACATTTAGCTTGATTCTAAATCTTATATTCTTCTGTTATCCAGGCAGACTCCTGAACAACCTACATTCAAAAGGAATTATGGATAAACAATGAAAAAAGGAAAGTAAATATTTTTCAAGTAGAAGTGGGTGAGTTTTACCTCAGCTAACAAGTTGGTCATCCTTCCCAGATGCATCATCTTTGTATTTGATAGTACTGATGAAGTAGAAATCACTAGAACCACTTCATGAATGATTTTCTTAATATCCTACACTAGAAAAGCAGTCGTCATAGTCACAAGATCTTTCTAAAATGAGAAGTTTGCAAAAGTCACAATTCTTGATGGAGTACTTTATAGAATATCTGCTTTTCTATAGGAAAAATACTACCACTTACCCTTCTTAGAGGAGGATTGTAGAGGTGTCTCCTCAGCCACCTTCACCACCTTCTCAAAGTTTCTCTTTCCACCTTTAAGCATGATCACAAAGTGATCTGTAAAAGAAGAATAAAAAAAATTAGTGACAACCTGCCAAGAGCAAAATATTTATTTCAAAGTAAAAATTAAATTAGCTGATGATGGAGACTCTAATTCATTTAAAGGAAGAGGGTTAGGAGCTTTGCTAAGAAGAGTACATTAAAGCATACTTTGAGGGAGTGTCAGTTACTATTATGGATGGAATGAAAGGTAGGATGGAAGGCTCTCTAATGGATAACATAGGGGGAAGCTACTGGGGAACTAGGTAAGAGAGTACTCTAGCTATTCAGGCATCCTTAAAATAGACTAACATGAGTAGAGTCTTTTTACTACTTGTTAGGGTCTACCTAGAAATAGTAAAAGACTCATATATAGTGGTGTTGCTACTATAATCTTGGTTAAGAAAGGTCTATTGGTTATTCTTTGGGAGAATCCTTACTTTAGAGCACCTAGAAATAAGATTGCCTTCAATGCTTCACTGTCTTCGAAAGATCAGAAGCAAAGAGGGAGGATCTCTTATAAGAGAAATACTAAAACCTCTTAGGGTGGCCTAGGTAGGTTTTTAGTTACTTTAACTCTAAGAATCTAGAGAACAATAAGGGTATAAATTCTGTAATTCTTAATTTTAGACACTTAGCAGAGAAGACAAATAAGATCCTCCAAGAATTAAAAACTAGTTGAGAAGGGAATACCTTATAACATTTGAAAAACTCTTTAAATAAAGTGTTTGAAAGAAGTCTCAAGCTTCCTTTGATACATTTCTCAAAAACATAGAGGGCGCCTAAGTTTTTAGACCAGGGCCTTTCATCTAGAGTGGGTATCACCATGCCCACGGAGGTGAGGATCCTATAAGTTTTCTTAATTCTAACTAAATACCTATTAGTAACTATCGAAAGACTTAAGAATTCCATGGTAAGCTAGATTATAAGAGCAAAAAAAAAAAAAAAAAGTAAAAGAGCAAAAATTACCTAGAGAGAAAGAGCTCTATTGTAAGAAATAAAGACTACTCGCCTTAAAAAAATCAATTGAGCTTAGAAGAAGCAAAGAAATGTTTCTTGGGCAGAATAATGAAGAAAACGAAGCGAGAAGAAAGCAATTTTAAAAAGAATTAGCCATTTGGAAGGGCTGTTATGAAGAAGAGTGTCTTCAAGAGCGATGTTGTGGACATGGCATCATATTAATGGCGCTTTTATAGACAAAGCAAAAAATAGTCTTTAACTATGAATGGAGCAGTTAATATGGCGAAAGAAAGTAAGTGGCAGGGCACCAGTAGGCAACATTGATAAGATAGTAAGTTACGACTGCACTCACTCATTCAGCCATGAATTGGCATGCCGTAGTGCTGGTAAGTGACTCTGCTACATCAGTCTAGAACATAGTAAGAGGTGATGCAACATGGACTTTTGACTTGGTGATAGTTGAATGGAAGTTAACTTGCCTAGTTAGCTAAAATTTTGTATGTGGCAATGGATTTACTGATATGGGAGTCTGCTCGAAGGAATCACACTTGGTAGACAAGCTCAAGCTGAATTCTTCAGCCAAAGGATGCATTTCGCATCAAAAATCTTATAAAGAGGGTCAAAATTCATAGGAAGATTGAAGCATGACGTTGGAATTAAGATTAACAGAGGTCACTGGGTAAACTTGTTTTAGGTTAGCTAGAGAAAAATGAACATAATGAAGACATCATCACAACTATATAATGCCAAACAATGAGAAAATTAACCCATAATTGGTTGAGACATTCTGATAGAGTCTCGAAATAGCCCTTAAAGTGAAGTGGACATTGTTAAAGATGGGAAATGGACGCTGCTAGGGTGCATTGCACTTCTTTAATCCACCCATCATTTGTTACTAAGCTATACCAAAGAAAATCCATAAATACCTACTGAAACTTGTAGTTGGGGCAGACATACTTATTTCACAAATCGCTCATATTCACACATTCGCAATCAGAGGAGAAAAAAGCTCTTTCTTACACCTACAAACTTTCTTTTAGAACTTTTTTTTTTTTTTGTTTCTTTAGATTTAGTAAAAGCTTTTATTTCTAGTTAAAACAACTTCCAGTTGAGATTTTTTTTTTTAAAGAAAAGAGCAAATCAACAAAAAAAGTAAAGATCTTCAAGAGATATAAGAATATTTTCTTGAATTTTTTATAAATTATTCATTTTCTTAAATAAAATTTCTTAAGTTAAGGTATCATTAGATCTTGTTAATTTGTCTTAATCTATTCAATGTTTATAGATGCATCATATTATAGAATTAATTTCATGACATAGTCCTTCCCAAAATATATTTTTATAGAAAATATTAAATATATAATTTTAACCCTTATTTTGGAGAAGAATGGGGTGAGCAAGTGCAAACCACTCTCTTCGCCTTTAAAAAAAATATATATTTTGTTACATTAGAATAGAGTAAGTATGAAGTTTCTACTACTCTAATCAAAATACCCTTAAAATTATTTTTCAAAGAAAAGAATCGAAATTGGTGCCAATTTTTATGTGTTTGGAGGTGCTAAACTTTTTCTAAGTGTAACAAACTCCCAAATTCGAAATCTCATTCTTAAAACTAGTTAAGCCTCATTTTAAAATGGTGGCCAATGACACTTAATAAGATTGATGGCGACTCCTAACTTTTTCTCATGCTGTATATTTCTAGTCGAACCTCGATCATGGCAATTGTAATTTTACACAACACCACAAGAAACCTACCATTTACTAATAAACAAAAATCGTTAACAAGAGGTAAATTAATAACCATCAGTACAAGTCAAAATAACTTATACTAATAATCAAATACTTATACTAATGCACGTTTTAAATCGTTAATATAGGCTTTATAGTTAAAGATCTCTATAAATGGTTTTTTGGTTCGTATATATATATGCACACACACACACACACACACACACACATACATAAGGTTTTTACTGATGGATCTTTTACCTATATATGCATATAAAAAGTGTTTATTAATGAAATTTTTGTTTGCTAGTATATATAAATATAAGAAAAAGGAAAATATTTAATACCTAATTCTTCATGGTTATGAAAAGAACTATGAAGAAAAAGGTTTTTCTTCATGGTTCTAAAGAGATTTACGAAGGAAAATGTCTAAAAAAGATATTTCTCCATAGATCTCTGAATGCCCGTGGAGAAAACTTTTTTTTTTTTTAAATATAAGTGGAATACCTTTCTTTACAGGTTGTTGATCACTTATGGAGAAACTTTGTAGTAAAAGTACAACACATGTCTTCTATTAAGCATTTGCCTTACGGGTGGTTGGTCACTCGTGAAGACAAACAATGGGAACCCATTTAGGGTTCCTTTTTCTTTTTCCTTTTTTTTTCTTCTCCCTTTTCTTTATTCTCTCCGATGGTAAGGTCTTTTTTCTCTTCTGTGTATCACCCTTAATCAGGCTAAAGTAGCTTACTTCACTTCCATTATTGGTGGCATTAAGCTTATTCATCCTCAAAATATTTTGGTCAAATTTTTTTGGGGTAAAAATATCTATGTTATGTATAGGTTATCTTTTTTATTTAACAATTTTATAGTTTTTGTTTATTTATACCATAGATTTATTTGGTTAAGGTTATTTCTGTGTATGCTTTAGTTAGGTATTTGATTAATTATTTTTTAATTATATTTTGTTAAAAATCTAAATGTTATGATTATTTGGTTTTATTTTTTATTTTTTTGGTACTTTAGGAGAAGATGAAGGTGACTAATTAACCCTAATTTTGAGAATTAACCTTGAGATATGTATGATAGTTCTCCAAATTATTTATTATTTTTATATTTTTATTATATATTAGTTTTATATTTATATAAATTTAAATCTAAATTAAATGATTAGATAATTTAAATAATTGGATATATCTTAGAGTTTGATTTAAATTAATTTTGTATTTGTATAATTTTATATTAAAATTATATAACTAATTAATTAGATAATTAAAATTTTAAAGAGATTTTACATTTACATTGAAATTGGATAAATGTCATTGTTTTTAATATAGATGAAATTTAAATTAATATTATATTTTTATAATAAAAAATTTGATAGATTTTAGATTTAAAATTTAATTGAGAGTAAAGTACTTGTTTTTAATATAATAAAAAATTAATATTATATTTATGTAATTTTATATTTTAATTAAATAAGTAGATAATTGTATAATTAAATTATTAGATCATTAAATAGTTAAATAATTATACATTTAGGTAACTGCACAGATTATATTAGATTTATATTGTTGAAAAACCGTGAAGAAAATGTTTCTCTTTTTATTCGTAATTTTATTCTTCACACTTTTAAAACCGTGAACAAAAGTCATTTTTAACCATGAAGAAAACCTTATTTTCTTATAATGTATGTACAAAGTTTTTGTTCTCCACCAGTATAAATATGCTTTAGTGGCAATTGAAGATGTAAGACTTGTAAGAATGGGACAACAATCAAGATATTAACTGAAAAACAAAAATCTTGAACTTCGAAGAAAATTTTTTAAAGTCGTTGACTTCAACCAAGGTGATCAATTTCTTCAGTAAGAAAGCAGCCAAAATCAAGTACATCTCCCATGAAATGCCACAACATCCATCCCTAGCACCAATAATCCTAGTCCATATAACAAGAGAAAGAAACACTACCACAACAAGATTACACAATACATGAATTGGTTAGCATGTGGATTTTACCATAAAGAAAATTCATCTCACTTGCAATTTCAATAAAAGAAAAGAAAATCCAAAAAAAATAAAAAATTTAACATTATTGTTGGGGATTATGTTACTAATTACTATGATAACAAATAGTATTAATTTTAGTTTTATTTTTTTCTTATTTCTTTCTTTTTAGTTTTTTTTTTAAATTTCAAGAGTTCATATTAGATGCATTCAAAATTTTAGGACAAGTAATCTACTTCCTCTTGGGTTTCAAATCAAGTGTACCTTTTGAAGAAACATAAAAGAAAGGAAAGAAGTTTCCAATAAATTGCAAGAACCTATGGCTTACCACAAAGGATCAAGAAACAAAAACAATCCACCTATGAACAATCCACAATGGCATCGAAGGAATATGTATTACTACTAATCATAATTCGATTAATGATTAGGAAATCGATCATTCAGGCAATCAATTTTGAGTTAAAGCTAATGACATTAAAAATAATTCAAACGATCCAATTTAATGGATTTCTTATTGAAGATCCCAATGCTCACATTGTAAAGTACAATATATGGTGTTAGTACGCATGTCATTCATCTTCGTCAATTTTTATTTTCTTTTAGAGATAAAGTAAAGTTTTGAATTCTTTACTTGTAAATTCAATTAATAATTAGGAGGATTTAGTACAGAAGTTCCACACCGAAGTTCTCCAACCTACCAAATCAACGGATATGAACATTAAAATCAACAAAGCTCACTATGAAGGCAAAAATTTGTACGACACTTTAAAGAGATACAAGAAGTTACATAAAAAAATTATGCTAATCATGTGTTGTCCTAGTGGATGCAAGTCTATAGTTTTTACAATGGATTGATTGGCATTACAAGAACCATAGAATTGATTCATGAGGAGATCTGACGAAAAGAAAAATCAAAGATGAAGCTTATGAGCTACAAGAGGACATAACTGCAAATAATTATTAATGCCCAGTGAAAGAAATGTGTCAAAGAATGTAGTTGGGATACATGAGTTAGATGTTATCATTATCTTAACTACCAAAATTGTGTCTCTTTCCAAACAACTACAAATAACCATCTGACATCAAATGCTACTCTAAGCATCATTACCAGTATGTCAATCCTGTGATGAGGCTCATCTGAGTCCTAAATGCCAGGTTGACAATCCATGTGCATAAGTACCATTAGAGACTTAATATACGGGGAATTTTAATAGGCAACAGAGCAATCCATACTTTAGCATATTTAATCAAGTATGGCATAATCATCCAAATTTTCTTGAAGGAACATTTAAAACATGATGCAACCTGAACATAGCAATCAACCACAAAAGAAGAAAGTGAATTTTGAGGATGTAATGGCCTAATTAGGTACTGTTAATTCATGATTAAGACTAGGCAACATCTTAAAAATCAATAAGCTCAAATAAGAAGTCTAGAGGTGCAAATGAGTGAACTGAATCCAAAAATACATGGGAAGGATACTTTGAGAAAAAGTAAAGAAGTAGAGGTTCCAATAAGAGTTGAAAAATCTATCAACAATGAGAAAAAGGAATCATCTCTGAAAATAGCATATTGATGAAAAAGCAATAGTTTAAGCACCACCACAAAAACCATCTCTCAGAATCCCTTTTAATCAACGCCTGAAAGACAGTAAAATTGATTAATAGTTTGCTAAATTTCTTAATTTATTCAAGAAGCTTCACTTTAACATTCTATTTATTAATGCCTTTGAAAAAATATCAAGTTATGTGAAATTCATGGAAGATATCTTTTCAAACAAGTAAAAACTTAACGTCTATGAAATAGTTGCTCTCACGGAGAAGTGCAGAAGTTGTCTAAGAAACTTAAATCTCTGGGGAGTTTCACCATTCCATGCTCTATTGGAAATGCACTCTTCAAGAAAGCTTTATGTAACTTAGGCATAGGTATCAATCTAATGCCTGTTTTTATTTTCAAGAAGTTTGATCTAGGTGGAGAAAAGCTCATCATAGTAACACTACAGTTAGTGGATTGTTAGATTAAGCACCTTAATGGAGTATTTGAAGATTTGCTCACAAGGTTTACAAGTTTATATTTCCTGTAAGTTTTATATTTTTTTAACATGGTGGAAGATGGGAATGTCCCAATTATACTTGAAAGATCATTCTTGGCAACTAAAATAACACTGTTTATGCTCAAAAGGGTGAGTTATGTCTTAAAGTACAAGAAAAAGAAGAAGTAACCTTTAATTCATTTAATACTATCAAGTACTTAGAGCAACTGAGAGTTACTTTTGCATTGATGCCATTGAAGCTATAATGCCTCACCATGTAGGTCAATTGGATCATTTAAAGGCTAGCTTATTACAAGATGATTTGTTTGTAATAGAAGATAAGAAAGTGAGAGAGTACTTATTACGAGTGAAGTCTTTTAAGCTAACTAAAAGCAAATATTTTGAAGATTTAAAATTTTCCAATACAGTATAAAATTAAATTAAAATTTTAAAAAAACAATAGGTATAAATACGATTGAATTTTCTTACCATAATGATACTCTCAAAATTTATGGGTTAATTACATCAAAGGGACATATATCTTGCTCACAATTTCAAATTGAAACCTGTAAAAAAAAAAATACATCTATTTCAAACTTATTTTTTCATTGGATTCTTAATGTAGAACTTTTTTTTATAATTTTAAGATTAATTATATGAGAAAGACCCGTATTTTTCTTACGGTGTCAAATTAGGACTTATAAAAAAATTATATTTATTTAATACTTATATTTTTGTTGGATTCTCAATGTGAGACTTCCGTTTATAATTTTTGTTGATATTAATTGTTTTGCTATACACGTGATATACATGTGACTTTTATTATGCAATTACCTCAATACTTCATTAAAATAATATCAAAATAGACAAAATATTTTTTATTCTCATCTCTTCAAATATTTATATTTTACATATTTGGGTTAATTACACGAGAAAGACCTACATTTTAGATGCAGTATCAAATTGAGACCTACATAAAAAATTGCATCAAATTAGGACTCATATAATGTGCGATTTACAATGCAGGACCTCCGTCAATAAAACCCGTTGGAATTAACGGGATGGCTCACTCATTACCAGTTCTGGAATTGCCAGTGTACCTCATTTTTGCAAATCCCGTATTGCCCTTGGTTATCACACTCCAGAGACTTTCTTTTCTCTCTCTCTTTCTCTTTCTCTTTCACGCTCAGCATTCAATGTTTCCATTGAAGCCCCATTCCCGAAGTATCGCCCATTGGGAGTCAGATTAATGGCTGAGCAGCCTTGGTTCTCCCATGGCTTCCTTTTGTTTGGTTTCGAACTAGATAGATGCGCAAGCAGGCTATACACTTGTGATCTCATCAGCTTCATCCCTTTTCTGTTCTTCTCAATACCAAAAATATTTTGAAGGGATAATTAGATGAGATAAATCTGTAACAAAATTCATTTATTTATAGACAAAATTAGCATTTTCTCTTCACATATTACTTATGGATTATACACAATGTATTATTGGCAATCCTCTCAATAATAAACACAAATACCTTGTGACTTTTCATCAACAAAGAGGATTTGGGACCTGGGATTACGACAACCACACTGAAAGAAAGCAAAGGCTCCGTATCTCGCGATGGTGAAAGCTGAAAACCAGTGAAAGAGATGACCTGGGAATAGGCACATCAATATAACTTCTTGGAATGTGAGGAAAAATGTTATGAGAGACAAATTCTGCTTCATTTTACAGTGATGAAAGGGTCTTCAATGTAATTGCACACTTAACAATAAAAATTTGATCACGTGAGCAAGTCATCCTATTAATTCTAACGGATTTTATTGACGGAGATCCCACATTGTAAATTGCACATTATATGAGTCCTAATTTGATACAATTTTTTATATAAGTCTCACTTTGATACTGTACCTAAAATGTAGGTCCTTTTGGTGTAATTAACCTTACATATTTTTACTAAGTTTGATAATAAGAAAAAAATATTTTGTTTGTCATGATAATGTTTTAAAGGAGTATTAGGGTCATTGCAGAAGTAAAAGTCAGATATAGATCACGTGTGTGCGTAAATTAATGTTGATGAAAATTATAGATGGAACTCATATTGAGAATTTAATAAAAATATAAGTTTCAAACATATGTAATTTTCTCAGGTCTTAACTTGAAACCATAAGCAAAATGCATATCCCTTTGATATAATTAATCTTAATTTTCATGACCATTAATGGTTTTGTGCACACATGTGATATGCATATGACTTTTATTTATGCAATTACCTTAATAACTTTTTAAACACTATCAAAACAAGCAAAATATTTTTCTTTACATTATTTTTTAATTTTCATATTGTAAATGTTCTTACTAAGTTTTATACAAAGAAATAACTTTTTTATTTGTTTTGATGGAGTTTTAAAAAGTATTAGAATAATTAAACAAGTAAAAGTCACATATACATCATATGTATATGCAAAATCATTAATATTGATGAAAATAATAAACTAAAGTCCTAGATTAAGAATACAAAAAAAAAAAAAAAAACATAAGACTCAAATAGATATAATTTTTTACAATTTTCAATTTGAGATAGTAAGCAAAATGGTGATCTTCATGGTGTAATTAACGTAAAACTTAACTCTAAATTTTTTTTATTACCCTATAAAAAACCAAACAAAATATAAGAAATTATTAATACTATAATAAATCTAATATAATAATATCTAATTAATCAAATAACTTGTATATTCATCTGACTTTAATTTTTTAACGTTAAACCATTATGATATCTAATATTCAACTAACTTATAAATTTATCTATTATATTCTTAATTTTTAATTTTAAAGTATTGATTGTAATGTATAATTTTTAATTACATTAATTCAAAATGAAACAATTTTAGATTTTTAAATTAAAATAAAGTTTATAATTTTTCATTAAAAATAAATTAATATTATTTCAAATTATAATTTAATTATAATTTATTATGTTATATTAATAGTTAAATTTTTTTTATTTCTTAGATTTAAAATGAACCAATTTTTTATTTAAAATTTAATTTTTGTTGATTTCATACTCTTAATTTCTAATATTAGAAGCTAATCAAATTTCTGAAATTACCTAATACAACATAAAATTGAATTAAAAATTTATAACACCAACTGTGAAAATGAATTAAATTTGCTTACCCCAGAACGTCTAAAATCTTTCTCTTGACTTACAAGGGGAAAAAAACAAAAAATATGCTACTAAAAACAAACAAACAATTATGAAAAATTTTTAAAAAGAATTACATGAAAAAAATAGAAAATTCACGGACACAATAAAAATCAACATGTATAATGAATTTAATGCTTTAATGTAACAAAAAAGGTCAATAATCTAACAAATTTTTAAAGAGAGAAAACACCTTCTAAAAAGTAAAAATGTGAAAATGGTTAATTTGCAGCTCTAATCATAAAAAATGGTGGAAAAAAAAAATGAGGGATTATGGTTAAGTTGCCATTTGTTAAAAATAAGCTACTATCTAATACATTTTTGGCTAAAATTAAGGGACAATATTAGATGACACTTCTTAAAAAGAACTGTCAAGAAGTCTTTGAGATATCATCAATATTTCCTAAAAGTCATGATGGATGATTGTTTCTTGTCAGCTCCACTAGAACCAAGGTA
Organism: Moringa oleifera; assembly: GCA_021397835.1. Taxonomy (NCBI): domain Eukaryota; kingdom Viridiplantae; phylum Streptophyta; class Magnoliopsida; order Brassicales; family Moringaceae; genus Moringa; species Moringa oleifera. The sequence continues at coordinate 6,289,808 of JAJFZO010000191.1, read as the reverse complement.
AAAAGTTTAAACTATACATATATATTTTTATAGATCTGAGTTTTTTAATGTGTGTCATTACTTTCTATATGACTTTAGATGATAACTTAAACCGTTCTCTTTTTTGTAGTATTATGCCCAACATTTGAACAAATTACGTAACATACTAACAATAAAATAAACATTATAATTCATCTCGACCCTTTGAGTAACAACTTCATATTTACCCTGTGATTAGAGCAATCGTTGCCCAAATGCCAAATGTTAGTAAAGATATTTTGAATTTATAAAACTTCTACAAATTCTTCCATGTTAAGGTACATCAAATGCTGAAAACATTCTAAATGCATTGAAAGATAAATACAATGAACACTTTTTATATGGCTCTTAAAATAAGAATTCAAGTAATAATTTATGGATAACGGTTATATAAAACTCTAATGTTTACTTCATACCAATCAAAATTTTATGTTCAAGAAATCGATAAAGGAAATGTGATCTACCAATTGGGTCCAAATTTAACATTAGCTTAAATGACCATGAAAAAATAAGAATATGTTCGTTGTTGAAATACCTCAAAAATAATTCAAATAAATTATTCACTTTATTTTGGTTCCATCTCTCAAATTTGAAAAACTTTTTTAATGCAAGATATGTTTTTTTTTTTGTGAATTTTACAATTTTTACAATGTAAATTTTAAAATATATATTTTTAGAACTAAAATAATTTTGAAACTTTTTGTAAACTATAACTTGAATATATTTTTACATTTATGAAAAATTTCAAATGAAAATTTGTTGTATAAAATCTCTAATTTGAATATCCCAAATTATTAATTTTTTTTGAAAAGATTTAATTTAGTACAAATTTAACAGATTAAAATTCAATCTGTCACTTTTTAAATATGAAGATTTAATCGGTAACATAGAATAAACAATAGAGTTTTATATAATCTTTACCCAAAATGTATTATATGAGATTAAGATTAGATCTTTCATATTATAGCAAACACCACATTTCAAAAGATCAAAAACTGTGTATTTACATAAATTGTATTCTATATTATAATTTTTAAAATTTTGTAATGTAACATAATTTTGAATTAAAAATTTAAAAAGCAAAAAATATAAATATACATATTGAATTTTTTTACTTCAATTATCCTCTTAAAATTTTAACTTTGAATTTTTCTATTATCTTACATAAAACTGAACAAAATGTAAAAAATTATTAATATTATAATAATTAGCAATATGATAATTTCAAATTGATTAAGTAACTTGTATATTCATGTGACTCAAATTTTTATTGTTAAATTATTATGATATCTAATGTTAAACTTGACTTATAAATTTGTCAATTATATTCTTAATTTCTAATTATTTTAAAGTATTAATTGTAATTTTTAATTATATAACTTCAATATGAAACAATTATAAATTTCCACATTACAATATATTTCATAATTTTTAAATTAAACCATACATTAGTATTATTCCAAATTACTATTTAATTATAATTTATTATATCAAATTAGTAATAATATTTTTTAGTTTTTGTTTTCTAAATTCAATATGAATCAATTTTTCAATTAAAATTTGATTTATACTAATTTCATAATATTAATTTATAATATTGAAGTTAATATAATTTGTAAGATTATTTAATGCAACATATAACATTAAATTAGAACTACAAAACAATAAATATAAATATATATTAAATTTGCTTACCTCAAAGAGTCATCCAAAATCCTTCTCTTAAATTATAAGGCAAAAAAAATGAAAACCATGATATTAAATTTTACTAATAATTATAAATTTTTTAAAGAAAATTAGAATTACATGAAAATAAATAAAATCACAAATATATTAAGAATCATTATTTAGAATGAATTTTATGCTTCAATGTAATAAAAATGTTTAATAAACTAATAAATTTCTAGTGAGAAGAAATGCGTTCTAAAAAGTAAAAATATGGTAATGATTAGAAAAAAATTCATGTAGACAACATGTGTTGTGTTTGTGGGTGTTAAATGGAGACATTGAATCGTCTATTTTTTGAATGTTAGCCTCGCCAATAGGTGTGGGAAAAAGTACTCAACAATTGCCCAATAAAATTATCCAGCACCCCTTTATACTGTTAAACATGGGAAGATATCCTTTTGGATATGCTGGAGTTGAATACACTTGAGCTTTTTTTGAATACATGTAGGGGCTTATGGTTTAATAGAAATAATGTTTTTCATGAAATAATGAATTTTATGCTTCAATTTAATAAAAATGTTCAATAAACTAATAAATTTTTAAAATGAAGAAATGTGTTCTAAAAAGTAAAAATATGGTAGTGATTAGGAAAAAAAATTCAGGTAGACAACATGTTTTATGTTTGTGGGTGTCAAATGGAGATAATGACCCATCTATTTTTTGAATGTAGCCTTGCCAACAGGTGTAGGAAAAAGTACTTAGCAGCTACCCAATAAAATTAGCCAGCACTTTTTTAGACTGTCAAACGTGGGAAGATATCCTTTCGGATATACTAGAGTTGAATAAACTGGAGCTTTTTTTAATACATGTAAGGGCTTATGGTTTAATGGAAATAAGATTTTTCATGAAGCTACATGCAAGCTACAAAAGGCAATAGCCTGAGATGCGATTAGAGTTGTCAAAGAACACTAGAAAATCCAACCTGCATTGGCCAGTTGGAAGTTGCTCTAAGATGGGAACCACCATGATGGGTATTGTCAAAGGGAACATGGATGCTACCTTTCATCAAGCTGCTAGAAAAGCCAAGCTAGGGGTGGTAAAATGGGACCACCACAGTCAAGAGTCATTATGTGCAGTTTCAGTAATAAGTAGGGCTTTCTTGGCTTTGCGAAGTGAGCTGCTTGCCATCAAATTTGGTTTAGCCTTAACTATCCAATTTGAACACATGAAGATAATTTTGAAAAATGACAATGCAATAGCCATCTAGGAAGTCAATAAAGGCATGCAATCTCTAAATGCATGAGGAGGGATCCATTTAGATATAGATCAACTCACAACTCTATGTGAAACATGCTCATTTCTCGTAAGATCTATGAGTTTGCTCATAGTTTAACTAGATATTCCATTGTTGAAGGGGACCAAATGGTGTGGAGTAATGTAACCCTATATAATCTTGATCTTTAATGTAGTAATATCATTCTTTCAATCAAAAAAGGAAAATATTGCCATAGACTAGGAGCAAAATAGATATCATAAAAAGGTTTACTTTTATAATGACCAGGCATGCTAATTACAACAGTGCATGCCTTTAACCTATATATATGTTAAGTATGTAAGGAAATTAATTTACATAGAAGGGTTTTAGAGTTTTTGTACATGTATTCTTAGCTCTAGGCTTTATTGTATAAAGAAGGAGTTTCTAACTATGTAAACACATAAAGGGGGAGGGTGAGAGTTTGAGGCTTTATTATAATAAAAGGAGGGCTAGGGAAAAATAAGTTATCTCTCTTGTTAGCTATTCTCTTATAATCTATTTTATATTGACATAGTTTCTCGCTACGGTTGTAAAATGGATTTAACTTTCAATTAAGGGTGAAACACTATAAGTCATGTGTTCTTATGATTATTTAATTTCTTTTCGTATTAATTATTATTGCTTTCGAATTTTAGGGATTTGATATTTAATCTATCAACTAGGAATTTGGTAGTTAAATTCCTAATAACTAGTATCAGATTTTTAGGTTTTGAGATTGAAAGTAATGCATAGTGAAGAAAACTCATTACATGGGATCTTCAAGTTTAATGGTACAGATTATGCCTTCTGAAGAATGTAAATCGAGGATTATTTGTATGACAAAAAGCTGCGTGAATCATTTTTGGGTAAAAAACTTGAAATGATTTTAAAAAGCAATTGGAATCTTCTTGATAAACAAGTGCTAGAGATTATTTAGTCAACACTATCAAAGAATGTTGCTCATAACGTGACGAAGAGGAAAACAACTATGAGTCTGATGAAGGTGTTATTTGATATGAATGAAAAACCTTTAACAAACAACAAGATTTTTCTCATAAAAAGATATTTCACTTGGAAATAGGTGAAGGTAACTCTTTAGCAACTCATCTTAACGAGTATAATAATATTGTTAATCAGTTATCTTTTGTAGATATTGACTTTAATGATGAGATAGATGTCCTTATACTTTTGACATCACTACCAAATAGTTGGGAGCTCATGAGGGTAACAATTGGTAATTCTATCAAGAGTTTAAAATTAAACTTCAATGATATTTGTGATCGAATTCTCATAGAATAAATTTAGAAAATTGATTTGGGTGAAACATCAATTTTGAATTCTACCTTAAATATTGAAAATAAGAGAAAAAAGTTACAAAAATTTTAATCACAACGGGGGCAAATCTAAGTCAATGAATTGAAGAAGTAAATCTATAACTGGAAGAAATCTAAAATACTGAACTTGTGGGAAAACAGGTCACATGAAGAAGGATTGTTGATTCTTAAAGAAAAATGAGAATAAAGATGATACTATAAATACTGTCACAGATGAGGGAGATGATGCATTATTTTTAACTATTGATAATCCTCTTAAGTTTTGGGTTTTAGACTCAAGGATGTCTTTTCATACCATTGCATATAGCAAAATAATAGAGAATTATGTTAATGGTAATTTTGAGAAGGTTTATCTTACTGATGGAGAACCTTTAGATATTGGTAATATGGGTGATGTTAAATTGACGATGCCAAATGAGAATATTTAGAAGATTCAAAAGGTAAGACATATGCCAAAGTTGATGAGAAATCTGATTCTGTTGGAAAACTTGATAATAAAGGACATAGGTGATTTTCAATGATAATACTTGAAAAGTTATTAAAAGTGCCATACTTGTTGCTCAAGGGAGCAAAATTGAAACTCTCTATATGATCTCAAGTTGCAAGGATACAATAGTAGTTGTTGACACTAGCACAAACTCTACTTTATAGCATTACAAGCTTAGTCATGTGAGTAAAAAAGAAATGAAAGTCATGGTGGCAAATCATAATTTACTAAATTTCAAATCTGTAGAGCATAGATTATGTAAAAGCTGCATTTTTGGCAAAAAAAAAAAAAGGGTCAGCTTCTCCAAAATAGGAAAGAAGTTGAAGTATGAGAAACTAGAATTAGTTCATACAAATGTATGGGAACCTTCAATTGTGACATCTTTTGGAGGATCTAGTTACTACATGACATTAATTGATGACTCAACTAGAAAGGCGTAGATTTATTTTCTTAAGAATAAATCTAATATGTTTGATACTTTTAAAAAATAAAAACCTATAATTGAGAATGAAATCAATCTTAAGAGTAAGTGTTTGAGATTTGATAATAGTGAAGAGTTACATTGATGGGATTTCAAATAGTTTTATGCTAATAATGGGATTAAAATGGAGAAGACTATTCCAAGGACACCTTAGTAGAATGGTGTTGGAAAAAGTATGAACATGACATTAAATGAGCATGCAAGGAGTATGAGAGTTCATGCAAAGTTACTCAAGGTATTTTAGGTAGATGCAATTAACACTACAACCTATCTGATCAATAGAAGTCCTTCAATTCCTTTGGATTGTAGAATACTTAAGAAGGTTTGAAGTAGTAAAAAGGTAAGCTTGTGTTTTCTAAGCATATTTGGTTGCCTATATTATGTCCATATTGATGCTAGAGGTAAACTTAATCCTAAATCAATAAAACATTATTTTCATTAGATATGATGATAATGAGTTTAGTTATCGTTTCTAAGATAGCTAAAATAGGAAGATCATTAGGAGCATAAATGTAATCTTCAATTAGCAAGTTTAATACAAGGATAGCTTGGATAAGAGTTCAAAGTAACAAATTCTAAGGTAAAAAGGCATGAAGTAATCTAATTGAGAGATATTTCAATGAAATAGTTGCAATAAAATACTCAAAAAGTTGAAGATGAAAATGTTCAGGAAAATCAAGAAAGTATACCTCTAGCGATAAATCCAACTACTATTATGATAGAAGTGAGAAGATTTTTCAAGATTGTGAGACCACCATTGAGATTTTTATCATCTCTGAACTATATCTTTTTTACTGATAGGTGTGAACGAAAGAGTTTTTATGAAACTTTGCAAGATAATGAATTAATCAAGTGAGAGTTAGCCATGAAAGATGAGATAAATTCCTTAATGAGTAATCAAACATGAAAGTTAATAGAAACTACTACAAAGAAAGAAAGCCTTGCAAAAATAAGTGAATTTACCAGATAAAAGAAAAACATGATAATAGCGAGCAGTCTAAAGCAAAATTAGTAGTTAAAGGCTTTCAACAAAAAGAAAGTATTGATTACATAGAGAATTTTTTCCCTGATGGTTAAATTGAGTACAATCAGAATAGTGCATAAGAAGTTTGACCACTTCATGGGTAGCAATGATTTTTTAAGGTGCCAAGCAGACCATTATTGTTATGTTAAGAGCTAAAATAACTTTTAGATGATACTGTTATTATATGTGTATTGTGGCAACTAATTTGTATGAAATAAAGAAATTAAAAAGTAAGCTTTTAGATAAGTTTGTTATGAAGGATTTAGATCTTGTTAAACAAATCCTTATGATGAGAATTACCGAAAAAAAAAAAAGAGATTCTCAAGCTATCTCAAGAAAAATACATTAAGAAAATGTTTGTTAAATTTAGAACGAATTGGGCTAAACTAATGAGTGCACTTTTGGCTAGTCACTTTAGACTATCCAAAAGTCAGTCTCCTCCATTGATGATGAGATTGAATATATGGGTAATGTGTCTAATGTTTCTGCTATTATAAGTTTAATGTATGCTACAATATCTATAAGACCAGACATAGCATATACAATGAGAGTTGTTAGCAGGTACATGAATAATTTAAGGAAACAACACTGAGAAGCAACTAAATGAAGTTTTGGTTTTTGAAATATACTTCTGACTTAGCTTTATATTTTAAGAAAATAGATTTAAGTTTGCATGGTTATGTTGATGCTGAATAGTTGGTGATATAGATAACAGAAAAAGTACTACTGGATATATTTATACATTGGGTAATACTGCAATCAATTGGATGTCTAAACTACAAAAGATAGTTATACTTTTTACCACAGATGCAGAATATGTTGCACTTACAAAAGTAGGAAGGAGATGATATGGTTATTATCTTTTCTGAATGAATTAGGGCACAAGTTTGAAAAACCTATATTGGATTGTGACAGCCAAAGTGCCATTTATTTGGCAAAAAAATCCTATGTATCATGTTAGGACAAAGCATATACAAGTCAGATATCACTTCATAAGATTAGCTCTAAAAGATTGTGTCTTATCACATGAAAAGATACAATAAAGTTAAAATTTAATTGATATGTTGACTAAGACTGTGACAATTGAGAAATTAAAGTTGTGTACAACTTCACTGAGAGTTCTTAGGTATCGACTAGGGAGTTATGGCCATTTCAGGTGGAAGAAATAATTGAGGTAATGAGTTAATCTCCAAATGAGAGATTGTTAAGTATATGTGGAAACCAATTTACATAGGAGAGTATTTTAGAATTTTTACGTATTTGTTGTTAGCTCTAGGCTTTATTATATAAAATAGGGTTTTTATCTATGTAAACACATTGAAAGAGAGAGTGAGAGTCTTAGACTTTATCATAATAAAGGAAGGGTTCTAAAAAAACAAATTATCTCTTTTGTAATATATTTTCATATTGAAAAGGTTTCTTCAACTGCAAAGTGGATGAAACTCTCAACTGAGGATAAACCATTATAAATTGTGTGGGCTTGTAATTACTTAATTTTTTCTGATGTTGCTTACTATTGTTTTCAAGTGTTAGGGATTTAATATTTAATTCATCAATTTGGTAGTCCAATTCTCAACAATATATACACATACGCTTATTCAATTCTCACTTTTAACTTGCATAATTCATCAAGATCCTTGAATAATGACTTTACATTGGTCATGTGATTAGGGAATCATCTTCCGAACACCAAATGTTAGTAGATACGTTTGTGTGTCATCGTGATAGGCAATGAACAGCCTGATCTCCTCTTCCTTTTTTCTTCTTGGTTCTTCCTTTTTTTTTTTTTTTAAATCCCTCTTCCAGCATTCAGCTTTCACATGCCCATATATATTTTTTTTTTTGGCAATGGCAACACTGAACACCGCTCCTGCTGCCTTTTTGCTAGTCATTGAACTGTTCATGTTCACCTTGCTTATTATTTCATTCTTTGGCTCTACTTGGACCATTTTCATAGCATTATCCTCCCCTGCTATGTCTTTTGCCTGCTGCATCTTTGGGTTCAGACTTATGATTAGAGAATTCTCCCTTCACATGAAATGCTTTCTCTTCATGTTTTTCAACTGACCTGTTTAGTCTAGTTTCATAAGCTAATAACAAATAACCCATTAATTTATTAAATGAGAAATTGTTACATAAGTCTTTTGATTCTTAAATGGCAACAACTAGATGATTAAATTTTGGAGTCACACTTCTCAATAATTTTATAACTATTGTTTGATCAAAAACTTCGATTCATAGGAATTTATTTGGTTAACAATGGTAAATACTCTAGAAAGTAAAACTTGCATTGATTCTTCACTTTTTATATTCAAGATTTGAAAAACACAACTAAGAGAATGTAATTTCAAAACGATTATCTTTGAAGTGCCTTGAAACACCTTTTTCATTGTTGTCCAACCCTATTTTGCCATAGTTGCTGCTGCAATTTTTGACAATACGGTCTCATGTATTACTCGTAGAATGGAAAACAACACCTTGAAGTCCTTTCTCTTGTTTTCTTTCAACTTGGTCTCTTCATCCGGAGTGGGATACCCATTCTCAAGCAAGTCCAATAAATCCTGGGACTTCAACAAAATCTTGATCTTGATACTCCAGAATTCATAGCATTCACTTTTGAAATAGAAATTGCAGCTGATAGAGAAATACTCACCACATTGTAATTCTTTGCCTTGAGTTTTACGCCAAACTATGAAAGTAGGCTATCCCAGCACAAACTGTTAGAGATTAAAGTGAAAATTAACAAGGTAGAAAAACCGGCAAACTTGTTTGCTAGACTTCAAACTTAATTGCTGCATATTATTTTTGAATTTACAATGTCTAAGAAAAACTGAATTACTAAAGGTTCTCAATCAACAAATAGATATTATGGGCAATATATATATATATATATATATATATATATATATACACACACACACATATATATATATACCAAACATGAATTGCAAATTAAAAAAATTAAGAAAAGATATCTCAGCTGAAATCTCACAGTCAAAGAGTAAGTTTAATTTTCAAACTGTTGAATCAATCTCAACATGTATGCCTGAAGATTGTGTTTTCCTTGAGCTTCACATATGGTATCATCCGAGTCTTCTCAAAATATAGTCACAAACTTTCAGATTGTTTTCCCTTTTTCCCGCTGTTCTCAGCAGGTTGATTTTTTTTATCCACTACCAAAAGAGGAACTCTTGAAGGAGCTGTATACCTATAATTTCTTTAGTCTTAACGCTTTTGTCTTTTTATGTCCCCCTGCATATTAGGCTTGGTAAGCAAAGTTGCCTTGATGATTCATGGTTAAACTTGTTATGATTATTAATCCTACCTATATATTCATATAGTAATAATCTATAAAGAAAGATATTAATTGATTTATGTGTATATGATCCTGTGATTTATCTATCATCTTTCCCATTTGGCTTTTGGTCTACTGTCTCACATCTTCTCTTTTGGAGTAACTTGAGTATACACTAGTAAGGCAATATAAGTAAAACACATGCAAAACATCTTTTCACTTGCTAACCTCAACAAAAATTTATTCATAACGTTGTTACACAACCACACATAAATCAGACCATGACATACAACAAACAACGCATAGAAACCATCATAATCAGTTTATTCATCAAGCTCAATCAACTAAACAATTCCTGGCTTAATGAAGCTTAGTCTCTCCGAGGTTCTTCACTGAAAAGAGACTTCAGGGTTTCAATCCTCTCAACGGCAGATAGCTAGATGGCTCAGGGCGCTGGGGAAACAGGGTTTCCTTCAGATGGCCCTGGAGGAGTGAAATAGTTGTTATTATTTGGGTAATACTGTTGCCCTGGAGGAGTGAAATAGTTGTTATTATTTGGGTAATACTGTTGCCCTGGAGGAGTGAAATAGTTGTTATTATTTGGGTAATACTGTTGCCCTGGAGGAGTGACGTAGTTGTTTTCTGGGTAATAATGTTGGCCTTCGGCTCCTGTAGTACTGTTATTAGCTATGCTAATCCCATTATCACCTACTGTGATAGTTTTATATCCATTACCATATTTAGTCACTGTCTGCACTCCATGTTCGGTAACAGAAGACCCTGTCATCAACCCATTTGGCCCACTAACACCATAGTGAACCCCGTCATTGCCAACAGTAGAAGCACGTTGATCTCCACTAGGACCATTGGTAACCTGCTGGACCCCGTTGCCGCTATTTGTGACGCTTTGAGCAGCATTGCCGCTGTTAGTTACCTGTTGAACCCCGTTGCCAGTGTTGCTCACGTTTTGAGCTCCGGCACCGGAATTGGTAACGTCTTGAACCCCCTGGCCACTATTACTGACGGTTTGAGACCCACTGCCGCCATTGTTGCTTACATGCTGAACCCCATTGCCAGTGTTCTCAACGTGCTGATTAACGATCTTGCTAACAGGGGCTGGTGGAGGCATCTGGACGGGTCCAGAGGGAGGAGATTTATCGCCTGTTGCTGAACCGGCATGGCCTGATTCACTGCCACGGACGCCGCTTTTGCTTTGTCCTCCGGCTTCATCTGCGACAACACCAACGAATGTACAGTTGGTCTCTCAAGTATTTGAAATACGCCATGAATGATAAAAATTATGCTGACCAACCATCATTTTAGTGGTGAAAAAAACAAGCGTAACCATAGAGAGTATGCGGGTACTTACTTGTTTGAGCAAAATCATCCAGTAGTTTTCTTGCAGCAAGTGACGGTGGAAGTGAGCCTAGGATACTAATACTTAAGAGGAAGAAGACACCAATAACAGCATGAGTATGGTGGTTTGCAGCCATTTCTTCACTCTTCTTTTGCTACTTATTTTAATGTTGACTCTGCAAGGCTAGTTTATTTGGGTTGTCCACTTAATTAGTTGCGTGTATATATAACCAGTGATTTGAGAGACGTGGAACTGACGCTTTACTTTGATTCTAATTATTAAGTAAGAATTTAGGTTTTACTTCATGCACCCAATAACAAACAGTGACTAGTGACAATCTCCGTGATTACTCAGTCATTCAGTTTGCAAAATATATCATGCAATTCATTGATATAGATTGCTAACATGTTTTATTTTATTTTAGGACTTATATTATTTGATAACTTTTTCTCTTGATAATCAAGTTGCGGTCAATCTCGTGGGTTGAATGTTCTCCTGCTTTTGTCAATTTCTTTTCTTAGTGTAGCCAAAATTGGGAAGCATGAGGACAGTGCAAAGGAGGAAATTGCATCGGTCACTATTGCGGAGACGCGGTTTCACGGTGTAGGACCATCCGCAGTTGGCAAGTAAGTTGATTCCTACACAAGATTATTCAATGGAACTTTATAATTAAGTGACCTATTGCAAGTTCCCAAATTATGGAGTATCAAGCTGAATAATTTCCGTATAACGTTAGATCTTCACGTCTTTATATGCGCATGGTGCCAATATTGACTCAGTTTGGGCATCCAACTGCCAGATTCGTGGTCATCACGGCAAATATGGAGCTGCAAGCCGGGTGGGACCGAGATTGGAGTGCCAACATAGTCAGTAAGAAGGATATATAGCGAGTGATTAGGTCAATGAAACGACACTGTATACGTCCAAATTTGTTTAAAACGAATGGAAAATATCAGCTTCTGAGTAGATTTTATTCAATAGGTTTATCCATCCTTGTTTGATTTTTGGAGGATTTTAGGGCACCCGGTCTGTTCTAATAATCTCTTAAAAAATCCTTGCCTAAAGTAAACTAACCCTGGCCAACGCCTTTTTTCTTTTTCTTTTTTTAACTATTGAGATTATTTTAATGTTCTATTTTAAGCACCAAAGACTTAACTTACCCATAAAACTCAGTTTTCGTCTACGCACACATTTATCATAAATTCATGCTCAAAATTCTGGTGCGCATGCATATTTTAAGCTGTTTATTTTTGGCGAGCCCGCTTCGATCTTATTTGTCTTTATAGTCATTATGCCTCAAAATGAACAAAATAATGGAGAGAAACTCAATACTGTCTTGAGAAGCATGGAGCAATCTGGGTGGAGTGAGGATCATTATAACTAAAAGCAAAGAGTCCACCATAAGCAAAAACGAGTTGGTTGGTATTCTCTCTTCCTTTCTAGACAAGATTGGTGATCTAGTCTATGTTTAAATATGTTATAAAAATTTAAATAAATTAGTTGTTTATTAATTTAAAAACATCTATTACTAAAACTTGAATAGAAAGATATTATTGAAGATTTTACCTCTTAAAGAGCAAGAAAAACGAATTTTCACGCAATATATAATAACAGAAAACCAAGTGAAGCCTTGAACCTTTGAATTACTTGCAAGAATGAAGTTTCCTCACTTATGAGTCATTACGAAGTTCCTTGGTAACATCAGGAGCTGAGAAAAGCAGCTCAGCAGGTATGCCTTCTCTGTTGTCAAAGATACTTGCTAAGCTGAGTTAATTAATGGACCCTTGATCTTCTGTCTTCCCTTTGCACCCATCATATATATGGAATTACCAATTAATAGCACTAAACCATAATTAAGTGACTTGATCATGGCTTGATCATGGATTTACACGGTCTAATTTTGCACTTTAATTAATTTAGTCCAGAATGATAGTGAAGTTCTAAGTTATGCGTCTTTGTTTATTTGCTGTAGAATCAGGTACCTGTTGGCCGACACAGCCACTTAAATCCCCAAGCTAGCACAGGAGATGCCTAAAGCTATTGTTTACTACTTAATCTGGTTCAAATAGAAACAGTACACTTGCTTCATTATCTAGATATAATGTGGAAACATGGTAGATAGTAAAGCATAAACATTATTAATTCAAATCATATATAGTTCAGCCAAATCAAGGCTTACTCTTACTTTATTATTTCTGCCATCTTTGGGTGGGTCTACTCTTATCTAATCTATGGTTGTTTACCCTTCTTATTAGTCCTTTTGCAGCAGCCTACATAACCACCTTTCGCACCTTTAGCTCCACTTGTTTGGGTACAATTTGCTGCCATTTTTTGGATTACGGCCTCGTTGACTGATACAGGGGACAGCCAGTCAGTTGAACCGCCACCACGTCCTCTTGGGCTACCTCTAACACTGGTACTACCTGCAGAAAGGCCAACCATTATTTAAGATAAGAAAGAAACTAAGAATAAAAGATTTATGTACTAAATGAAACACACATGCAAATCAATAAAGAGATGAAAACGGAGGAAGACCGACTGCGATCATAATAATCAAGTTCTTGGAGTGAAACGAGGCTTCTAGGGACAACCATGGGGAGGGTCGTAAACAAGAGCAAACAGCAGACGATTAAAGAATAAGGGCTCCTCCTTGGCATTGTGTTTCTTTTTGATAATGGTATTTTGGGAGAGTGGAAGGCACGAATAGCAAACTATAAGCGAGTTTCGGATGTATGAGGACCGCTGCTATATAGAGACATTCTACCCCTCTCTCTAGGTCATTGAGTACTCGTCCCGGATTGACAACCCATAATTACCAGTAAGTCTAATATTTTCCCTAATGTAACAACCTCATCCTTCTATTCATTATTAATGACTGAAAAATGTTAGAAATACAAAAATACCCTTCTACGGATTTTAGTTTCAGAAAGAAAATAATTAAGAAGCAGAAATACATTTGCCAATTCGATGTCACGTGTAGATTTCTCGTGGTTTTTAATTTGATTATATTTTTATCTTGCCGTCGGGGGTACTTTCGGAAATCAAAATTTGTAACCAGTATCATTCCCTGGACTCTGACGGATGTTAGTGAAATACAAATTGGACGCAGATGACTCAGTTTGATGGTACGGACCCAACAGCTGATACTTAATTTACTAATTTGCCCTTAGTGTTTCTTCCATAATGCATGGAGTAATGGCCTGTTGCTATAATGGGACCCAGAGGCTGAGACTTTCCACCACAGACTGCAGAAGACTTCTCAGCTTACGCTGACTTTTCAAGTCAAACAATACTGCAAGTTCATTGCAGAGTTCATTACCAAAGAGAGTTAAATTGACAGGCGAATGCACAGCCAGTTCACGCAACAAACTCGCAGGTACATTAATGTCGAGTGCTCTTTGAACTTGCAATGTTAAAATGGCTCGTCTGTGATGTGATATATGTGCACACGTAGAGTACATATATATATATAAGCATGTATAATGGTGAATTTATGCAGCCAAAAACACATCATAGATACTAATGATGAAAGGTGTTTACATATATATTCTCTTATTTTTGTTACATATGTATAAATATCAAATGGACTAAGTAGCAGCCATCCTTTGCCTACCTGTAGGAGATTGAAATAAAAATTGCAAAAACATAATAAACTTATTTACTTAACTTTTAATTCAATTTATTTCTAAATGGATTATCCCTATACATATATATTTGCTTTCTGTAAAATAAAAATTGAAAATTTCTGAACTGATAAATAGATATTATTGGAACTACATCAAATCTTAACCACAGATAAAAATATTGAGAAAAAATATCACAACTAAAATTTGGTCAAAGCTACACCTCATTTTTCAATTATTGAATCAATCTCAACACTCTTAGTTGGTTCAAATTTGCAAACACACCAAGATGAGATATGAAATAAACATATTTTTCATAAAGAAAAAACTCACTAAAAAATAAATCTCAAATAACTGCAGATGATAATAAAAAATTAATTAATCATTAAATAATGATAAATTAATGATAAAATTATTATAAAATTAATTTATCATTTATCGATTGATTAATAAAATAATAATAAATTAAATTTAGTTGTTAAATTTATTTTTAATCGATTTATATTACTTTTTTAAAAGAAAATTTAATGGAAGATAAAAATTCGATCATTAATTTTTTTAAAAAAAATTACTGACTAACTAAGCTAGCAGTTGCTAAGATGGAGGAATAATAACTACCATTTAGTTATCGTTAAAGCCTAATGAACACTATGAAGGGCGATCCCTAGCAACTTTCGAAAGTAGTCATTAAGTAGCTATGGGTTTTTAACCAAAACCTAATGACAACCTTGCAGGGCAATCACTAGTTACAACTTGTTGCTAGTGAACGGTAACCCTTCAAGGTCGATGTTAGTGAACCACGGAGCCTTGGGTTTTCACCCAAGACCTAACAATGGTTGCTAAATGGGTATAAAACCAGGGCTTTCGCCTTAGTTTTCCCTTCTTCCTTTCCTTTGAGTGTCGTCCCCTTCCTTCTTTGTGCAAGTTTCTCTCCTATAGCTTCCCTCGTTTTGTCCCTATTTTTTCCCCCATAAATCATCATTGGCAAAGAATATCAGTTGAAACATTATCTTTTTCCCACTTTTTTCTTTCTTTTTAGGTATTTATTGTATATCTATACCCATTGAGGTTGTATACCCATATACCTATTGCAAAGGTTGTGCATCACCATCTAGCCACCACCATCCGCCACCTTTCACTGACATTTAGCCAATTACTTAGGGTCTGACTTTATTCATCATGCATCTATTTAAGTTGTTTAGATTTAATAGGATTATCGACTCTTAATTGATTTAAATGCTTATGGCCTAACAAGAATAAATCATCACATAATAATTTAAATTTTATTTGATATTTTAGCAATTAATGAGTTGTAAAATTTACCTTATATATGGTTAAACTTCACTCCTATTCATCAAACAAACAAATGAGCTTGATAAAGGTGACCATTGTTAACTTTCTTAATACTTTCATTAATAAGAGCCTTCTCATTCTGAGTTGAGTGATCAAATACATTCTTCTATGGAGAAATCTCAATAACATTATAGTAGATAAATAATCCGTGTAGAATTTTAGTACTTCCTCTGCAATGTACGACTCAACAATACTACCTTAAAATCTATTATGATTTCTTATGCTACATTAATAACTTACTACATTGATGCCATAACTCATTATGCTAAAGTCTAACTGACTGTCACTATATATATCATGCATCGAGATAACTCACTATCACATATTTAACCATCATTAACGCCTAACATAATGTCATTGGTGTAATGGCATATTTTGATAATAATCATACAGATACCCATTTTAACCAACACTGCACGATAACCATCTCAATCGTAAATTACATTTTCAAATGATAATCATTTGGCTATTAATACAATGAACACATTATGCATAACTCATACCAAACTCCACACACATACACATTCCAAATCGAGGAACAACACATAAACCATGCAATGTTTAATAAGCATATACAATAAAAAATTTCCTGAACTAGCATTGTGCATAACCCATACCAAACACTTAAGCAATTGGTTAGTAAAGACAACTTTGTGCTTTACTTTTGTTGATATAGGATGTAGACACCCATTTTGTAGCAACGCTGCAGTGCTGCGAATACTGCCAATTCTGCAATGCTGCAATGCTACCTATTGCTGTATTAAATGAAGGCTTAGCCAAGGTCTATAAATACCCACCTTGGTCAAGAGCTTAAAAAGGATTTGAAAAGGCAGTGTTGAGAAGAGAATGTTAAGAAATTTTGAGAGTTTGGAGAATATTTGGAGAAAGTTACGGGAGAGATAATAGTGTAAAAAAGGTGGGAGAGATTTTTTTTTTTTGGTAAGGAGAGATTTAGAGGAGAAATTTTTAAATATTACTTTCCCTTAAAAAATAAGGTAACCTTTTTTGTGATTTTATCATTACTTCTTTTCTTTATTTTTGTTTTTTTTATGAATATTTCCTTTCATTTATTTACTTAATTGCTATTATATACGTGTGTATATATATATATATATATATATATATATATATTTATTTATTCCTCTTGCATACATGTATCTTTTTACTTATCTTTATGTTATTTTTACTTGTATTTTTATTTATCTTGTATATTAATGTATTTATATTCCTTTATTTACAAATACATAATTTTTTTTATACTTTTATGTTGAATACATGAAAAGTTAAGTAAAAAATGGATCATATGCGAGAGTGATGAGCAAAAAATATAATTTAATAGGAAATAGATGTGATGTAATATATAAACTAAAAAAATAAAAATGAAGAAAGAGTGGTTAGGGGAGTAGTATATACTTTCATGTTGAGTGCATGAAATTTGCTTGAAAGAAAAGAAAAGAGAAAAAATGGGGGGAAAAAAAAGAAAGAAAGATAGCTAACTTTAAAATGTTAAGGTTGTTTAAAAATAATAAATTTAGATTGTTTATAATATAAATTTATTAGGTTAATTAATTTTTATTTTTATTTTTTTACTCAATTTTAAATATGTTTTGAAAAAAATGAAATGACTTTGATGTTATTTTTATTTTTTAAAAAAATTAAAATAAAAAATATTTTAAAATTTTGAGAACATAAAATCATTAAACAGAGTTTTTTTAAAAGAAAATTATTTTAAAAAATAATAACATATATTTTAAGCTTTTAAAAAGTATGAAAAAATCTCAAGAAAGAGAATTATTTTTTATATTTTTATATAAAAATTATTTTTTTAAAATAAAAAATAAATCAAAATATATATTTTCAATTTTTGAGAGATATAAAAAAATTTCAAGAAAAATTTTTTATATTTTAATATAAAAACTACTGATATTTTAAAAAATTTTAAAAAATCTAAAGAGAGAAGTTTTCATATTTTTTAATAAAAAAAATTTTAAAATATAAGTTTTTCAAGTTTTGAAGAGTATAAAAAATCTCAAGGGAATAGTTTTCATATTTCTTAATATAAAATTAATTTTTAAAATATTTGTTTGATATTTTTAAGAAAATATAAAAAAAATCTCAAGTGAGATTTTTATACTTTCTATTACAAAATTTATTTAATATTTTTTTTGAAAAATGTGAAAAGATCTCAAAACAGGGTTTTTTTTTATTTTTATATAAAAATATATTTTTGAAAAAATATTTCGAGAGAAAAATCTTTGTATCTTTAAAATATTATGTTTATATAGTCATCAATTAATTTTTATTTTCAATTAATAGAATTATAAAAGTTAAATTTAAGGTTTAGATCTAAATATCAAATATTAATTATTTGCTTGGGTTAGTGTCATGAGACGTCAAAATTATTTATATGTTTTGCATAATACAACTATGCATGTGCACTAAAATATCATTGAATTCACATGAACCACAATAAAAAAATATATTAAGAGGTTAAACAAGAGTGAGACCTCCATATTTTCCATCATAAGAAAAGTTTTAAGATTAGAGGTTAAGCAAGAGTGAAACCTCTAAATCTTCTTTTATAAAATGATTTCAAGAATTAAAGGTAAAACAAGAGTTAAACTCTTATATTTCTCAAAATATTAAAATTTTATTTGTTCTTATATCATGCACATTTTTTTCAGACTTATTTTTGAGAATCAATTTTTAAAATCAAATGAATTTCAAAATCGAAAAATAATCATTATCAATTAATACAAATTTTTGGGCGTCGTAGGGTGGCTAATCCTTTCCACGTGTAATCGACTCTTGAACCCATATTTTTAATTTTGAAAGATCAATGTTGCCTTTTTTTTTTTTTGGAAAACAAATAAATTTTGGTGTTTAATCACACCATAGAAAGGATTGGTAGTGGCTCCTTTTATTTTTATTTTCTTAAACTTTTTTGAAAGAAAATCACCAAAAATATATTTTTAAGTTACTTCAAAAATTCGACCCCAATTGAAAATAAGTTATGATAGCTTAACGATTCCATTGGGGATATTTAGAGAGTCGGGCCAAAATTGATTATAGATTACATTTTGGTTTTGAAAATTGAAGTTAAATCTTGGTGCCTTGTTCACATTTGTTGCATTTAAAAATACTGTTCATTAATTTTCTACTTGTTTTGCGTGTATGCTTTACATTATATATTGTCACCTAAATTGTTTTATGACTTACGCATGTTCTACACACACATCACCCATATGACATAATCTCTCGACTGAGCTTTACTCTTTAGGAGGGAATAGAGTAAACTATGCTCTTGAGAAGTACCTTGCTTTCGCACGGGCTAGCGAAATATTCCCACTCAAATTGAACTTGAAATACTTTACATTTTCGAGAAGTTAATGCTTTCGCAGCAATGATAGTAGTGTTTCAGGGTGCCTTACTAATCTAGTAAGGAGCAATTTGAGAACCTATAGAAGATCAATCAATTTCTTAAAGCCTAGCATATGGCAAGCCTAGGGAATTGAGAATAAGATGGGGCCATAGCTACTCATAAAAAAAAAAAAACCTTTATTTGACATGAAAAGCTCATGTTTTGTATATGAATGTTTTTTAATATTTTTATCCTATTATGATACTAACTCAGCAAGGGAACCAATCTGTGTGCCTGACTTGGATGGCCAAACAGAAATAGAAAAGAAGAGGATTGAAAATGTCAACAATAAGGAATTATTGCAAAAGTATGAAATATTGGTGGAAAAAATGAAAGTGTTTAAGATAGCTTGTAAATTCCAAGGGCTAGCCATTTCAAACCTCAGCTTAGTGCCTGGAATAGTATTACTGGCAATGTTCAAAGCACCTGAATTTGACAAATTCGATGGAATTAAATGCTCATGCACGCACATTCGCATATACTTACATAAGATGCATGGATATAAGGACAATCAGAAGTTGTTTATACATTGCTTCCAAAATAACCTGAAGGAAGAAGCACTAGATTGGTACATTAATTTAGAAGTCTTTAAAATTCAATCTTGGAAAGATCTAGTTGATGTTTTCATGGCTCACTACTAGCACATGGTAAAGCTTGAACCAAATTGAGTTACTTTATAAAATAAGTGCAAGAAAAATGACGAATCCTTCAAAGAATATGCTATAAGGCAGCGTGAAGTTGCAACAAGAGTCCACCCAACTTTGTCCAAAAATGAGTTTTCAGAATTATTTACTAATACTCTGAAGCCATATTCTATGAAAAGCTACTTGGTATGTTAAGTGAAATATTTTTCAATATAGTTAGGTAGAGGAAAATTTTTGAGAATGCCTATAGGAAAGGAAAAAAAAAGATAATGCAAAAACTATATTTCTCAACAAACTTTTTATTAACTTCCATTTGTTAATCTGCGATCTCATCCGTACTAGTTTTTCAAGGACCCCTTACCTTATGCCCTATTATTCAGCAACAAACATCATTAGTACAATACCAAGGCCAATAACACAGCAACAACCCTTGGCATTATCACTTCTTATTGCTCTCTAAAACCTTAACCAACCCAATCCCTAACTAGTAGGACCTTAAAGTCATCATTATAAGATCGATCCCCATAACATATGCAGAGTTATATCCCCAATTACTAGAACAAAGGTCAATAGCCCCAGCATTTTGAAACCGATACAACCTCCATATCAAGCCACTCCTATATTGAGGCTTTAGAAAACACTAAAGATTGTTCATTCAGAGCATTAGAATTTATGAATGCTACTAAAAACCCATGGGCATAGGAGCCTCACATCTTTAAAAATATTAAATTCCAATTAGGGTAGACCTTGGGTAAAAGGTACAAAGTCGGAAGAAGATTAAGGAAGAATTTGCAAGGGATAGCGTTGGCCTTAGATATCCCTAAAAACAAGAATCAGACTAGCTTGGGCTACAAAAGAACTAGATAAAAGAAAAGTCAAATGATGGAAGAAAAGAAGAAAAAGAGGAAGATGTTGTTTGAAGGGAAAACTTATGAGTCAAAGCCTATCGACTATAGTATTCCATTGCATCGAGCATTCAGATCAGTTGGTTTTGTTATCCCTAAGGAGCCAATTCATGTTATCATCAAAGCTGGATGTCAGCTTACAGAAAAGCTTTCTTACCTCTCAATCAACATGATAGGAGATTCATGAATTGAGGAGAGAGATTGTGGAATCCGTCCATGTCCCCAAGGATTTTCTTTGAATAATTAGACGACAACTGAACTGCCAGTAGTTTTCATTGTTGAGAAATTATGATTTTTCTACATGTTTAAATTTGATCATTATTAATGAATGTACTCTTTTATTTTCACCTAATATTTGTTTTATTCTTCACCATTTCATTCTCATTCATTTTTAAGAATCCAAATAATACATTCCCATTTTCATCTCCAGGGTCATATACAATGAATATTTCAATACTATGAATGTTAATTTTGAATTAAATCCCAAAGAATTTCTATATCAAGATGATTTTAAGTCAGAAAAAAATGGTGAAGAACATATATTACCCCCTAGATTTATTAGAATGATTGAAAAAGAGAAAAAAAAAATTATGCCACATAAAGAGTTCACGAAGACCATTAGTTTGGGAAATGAAATAGAAAAAAAAAAGAATTAAAACTTGGGATAACTTTGTCTTTTGGCATAAGAGAAAAGTTGATAAAATTGCTAAGGAAAAATTCAAATGTTTTTGCATGGTCTTATAAAGATATACCTGGGCAATATTGTCGAGCATAAATTACACTAAAATTAGGATGTCCACTAGTCCAACAAACACTGAGAAGAATGAAGCTAGAAATGTTGTTAAAGATTAAAGAAGAGATCCAAAAATAATTGGATGTAGGGTTATCGTTGTGGCAAGTTAACCAGATGGGTAGCTAATATCGTCCCAGTACCAAAGAAAGGTGATGAGGTATACATGTGTGTAGATTATAGAGACTTTAATCAAGTAAGTCCTGAGGAAAATTTTTCATTATCGCATATCGACACTCTTATGGACAATACAACCAAATATTCTTTATTTCTTTCATGAATAGATACTTGGGATATAATCAAATAAAATTGGCATCAAAAGATATAGAAAAAACCACCTTTGTCACCCTTTGGGGAACATTTTACTATCGTGTAATGTCGTTTAAGTTGAAAAATGTCAGTGCAATTTACCGACACGCTATGATAACCTTATTTCATAATATGATGTACAAAACAATTAAAGTCTATGTTGATGACATGATAGCCAAATCCAAGAAAGATGAAGATCATGTGGAGGATTCAACAAAACTTTTTAAAACACTTTGAAAATATAAGTTACGATTCAATTTGAATAAATGCATTTTTGACATGAAATTAAAAAAAACTTTTGGGCTTTATCATAAGTGAGAAAGGTATTGAAGTCGATTCCGATAAAGTCTAGATGATTCAAAATTTTTCACCACCTAAAACAGTGAAGGAAGTATAGGGCTTTTTGGGAAAGTTGAATTATATTTCAAGATTTATAGCCCAATTGACAAATATAAATAATCCCATCTTTAAGATGTTGAGAAGGAATTATCCTGGTGAATGGGATAAAGAATGCCAAATAGTCTTCGACAAAATAAAAAGGTATTTGTCCAACCCTTCAATACTGATACTGCCAATTTCAAGGAAGCCATTAATTTTGCATATGACAGTGTGCAAAAGTTCATTGGACTATGTATTAGCGCAACAAGATGAGTCTATCAAGAAAGAGCATTCTATTTATTTCTTGACCAAAAAGTTCATTGATTATGAGTTAAAATATTCATCAATTGAGAAGATTTGTTGCACATTGGATTGGGTTACACATAGATTTCACCAATATTTGTTGAGTCACATGACATGGGTATTGTTAAATTAGATCTCATCAAGTACTTATTTAAAAAACCTTCATTATTTGGTAAGTTGGCTAGATGGCTAGTATAGAGTATAATCTTGTATATGTTTCCTAGAAGGTGATCAAAGGAAGTGCCATGGCAGACTTTTTGGCTAATTGTACTAATGAAAACCACCAATCAATAATGTTTGATTTTTTATATAAGGATTTAATGGTAATTATGCTCATAAACAAAGAGGAACGGTTAGATGCTTGGAAAATGTTTTTTGATGGGGTATCAAATATTCTAGACCATAAGATTGGTACAATCCTGAAGTCACCAAGTGAACAGTACTGTCCATTCATACCTCGATTAGATTTCAATTCCACTTTACATCATGGGATTAAAAGCTACAATAGAGAAAAAGGTGGCAAAATTGGATGTATTTGGTGATTCTGCTTTAGTTATATATCAACTAAAGGGACAATGGATGACAAGACATCCTGAGTTAGGTCGTTACCATAAGTTGGCTAGGGAATTACTCAACAGCTTTAAAAAAATCAGTTTAAATTATCTCCCTAGAGATGAAAATCAAATGGCAAATGCATTAGCAATGTTAGCTTCCATGTTTCAAGTGACAGAGGCTTCAAAGTCTTACTAATCAAAATGGGTATTTTAGACTATCCAGCATTGCTTAGTGATTGAGGAAGAAAAAGATGGCAATCCATGGTATGTTGAAATTCAAATTTATGTTAAGGATCAATAATACCCAAAAAGGGCATCCAGAATGACAAGAGAACCTTGAGGAGGTTAGCCTTGAATTTCCAATTAAATGAGGAAGTACTTTACAAACAAAGCTTTGATCAAACTCTATGAAGATGTGTTGATGCAAGTGAGGCTCAAGTAATCTTAAGAGAAGTCTATGAAGGCACTTATGGAAAATACGCTAGCAAACCCATAATTGCTAGACAAATTATGAAAGTAGGTTATTATTGGCTAACAATAAAAAAGGATTGCGTTCAATACGTGAGAAATGCCAAATTTAAGTTAATAAGATACATGTGCTGGCATCCTTTTTACATATAATGAATGCATCTTGACCATTTTCAACTTGGTTTTTTGATGTCATCGAGCCCATTACCCCAAAAGCTTCTAATGGACGCAGATTTATCCAAGTATTCAATAATTACTTCATGAAATTGGTGAAACATAGTTCTTTTGCTAATGTTACTAAGGTTGTGGTTAATCATTTTATAAAAAAAAAATCATTTCTCAATACACCTTGCTAGAGAAAATCATCTTAGATAATTCTTAAAAGCTAAATAGTAAGGATATGAAAGAGATTTGTGAACACTTTAAGATTTGACACCATAATTCAGTAACTTATCATCTTAAAATGAATAGGGTAGTAGAAGCGGCGAATAAAAACATCAAGAAGATAGTGCAAAAAATGACAGTAGTCTATAAAGATTGGCACAAAATGCTGCCTTTCGCATTACATACTTATAGGACTACAATAAGAACCTCTACTGGGGCAACTTCTTATTCATTAGTATGTGGGATGGGAGTTGTATTGCCCATAGAAGTTGAAATTCTTTTATTAAGAGTGCTCATGGAATTTGAACTGAAAAAAGCAGAGTGGATCAAAGCTCAATATGAACAGTTAAACTTGATTGATGAGAAATGCCTTAAAAGCTATTTACCAAGGGCAGTTATACCAAAATAAAATGGAAAAAGCATATAATAAAAGAGTACGTCCAAGGGTATTCAAAAAAGGTGATTTAGTGTTGAAGAAGATTTACAAGAATGTTTCAAATCCCTGAGGCAAGTAGGCACCAAATTGGGAAGGCCAATATGTTATGAAGAGAGCATTCTCTTGGGGAGCCTTGATCATAGTTGAAATGAATGGTGATGATCTCCATAAGCCAATTAATTCAGATATTATAAAGTAGTATTACACTTGAAAAGGGCGATTTATCTTCAAAGGAGGAACAAATAGTGCTGGAATCACTCCTTAGTGAAAAAAAAAAAGAAAAAAATCCGTGGTTGTACATTTGTAAGAAGATCTGGGTTGAAATTAGTGCTCAAATTTTTTCATAACATAAAGATTGTAAAAAAAAAAAAAAAAGCTTTTTGGATGAGATTTGGATAGAGAAATAGCATTGAAATGTTCATTATTCTTCATATCAGACCTTATTGCCGATCATCTTGACTTTTGATCCAATTTATCATAGAAGTCATTTCAAATATTTTTTATTTAGTTACTTGATTACATTCTTAATCAGATATCCTTTCCTCATAAAAATTCTTAAAAGATATTTGTTGTCTAAATTACCGTTGCAAATATGGTTCGATAATGGAGTGTCAGTTCTAAAATAAATAGTGATCAAATTTAAATGAAGTTATGACATTTTCAAAGCAATGAGTTGCATGTTTCAAATTGACCAAGATAAATCTAGAGATGGATAAGAATCTTATTGATCCCCAGTGGAATTGAAAACACAAGAAACATATGATTTGCAAGGAACATTCAGATTCACCAACATTGAAGGAATAATAAATCAAAAGTTGTTGTTACGATCAAATTTGTCGATATGATCAACTTCAAGCAAGAAAAAGTTTACATTTTGGTCAAAACTTTATAATAAAATGCCTGAAAGATGATCGCTCTTGTTTTAAAACAAAAAAAAAAGAAAAAAATTGAGGGAGAGAGAAAAAGAGAGAAAAAAGAAGAAGAAGGAAAACAAGAAGAAAGACCATCTAAAAAGAGAAAGAAAAACGATTATTGCATCTGCATAAACATGTATACATAACGCATTTTACACATTTTATCTTGAAAAAAATGGGATAAGCTTCTTAATGAAGGCATAAACAATCTCTTAGATAGATCATTTAGTTTTCTCATTTAAAAACAAAAACCTAAAAAAGAAACAAAACACTCTTTTCCCACAATCATCAAAATTGTCAATGATTTTTTTATTACTGAAGATAGTTATCAATGAATATTTTCCAATAGACAAAATTCTTTAGATTTTTTAAAATAACTATTTATGGACAAAGTCTTTTCAAGTTCTTAGAATAGTTGTCAATGGACGAAACTCTTGATCAAAGTAGTTGTTGATGGACAGAAACTCTTCAAATTTTCTAATACAATTATCAGTGGACGAAACCTTTGGATTATAAAATTTTCAAAGTTGATGTCGTCCTTAGAACAAAACTTTTGATTTTCAAAGTTGATGTCGTTTTTAGAATGGAGCTTTCCATTTTCAAAGTTGATGTCGCTATTAGAATAAAATCCTTTACATTTATTCATTTATTTATTGTTATTATTTAGTTGAGATCATCATTAAAATGAAGCCTTTTAGATTTCTTAAAGCATCATTAAATGTTGTTGAGTGAAACATACAGAAACTATTCGGTCTTCCCGAAGATCACATTATTTATGACACTATAGTCTTGCTGCATAGACCAAAAAGAAGACATGAGAATTAAAAAAGAACAAGTGAAGAGAGCAAAGAGGCAAAAGTTCCCAAGCCTTAGGGGTAAAATTAGGTATTTTAAGTCTTTGTTCAATTTTTGATTCTCAAAAAATAAACAAAGAGGGACAGCTGTAGACACCCATTTTGTAACAATACTACAATGCTGTTAATGCTACAATGCTGTCAATGCTACCAATGCTGCCAATTCTACAATGTTACCAATTTGGCAATACTATAATGCTACCTATTGCTACATTAAATGGAGGTTTGGCCAATGTCTATAAATACCCACCTTGGCCAAGAGCTTAAAGGAGATTTGGAGAGGGAGTGT
The DNA here is from genome assembly GCA_021397835.1 of Moringa oleifera. Classification (NCBI taxonomy): domain Eukaryota; kingdom Viridiplantae; phylum Streptophyta; class Magnoliopsida; order Brassicales; family Moringaceae; genus Moringa; species Moringa oleifera. The sequence goes on along the minus strand of JAJFZO010000191.1, from coordinate 6,263,225 downwards.
TGAGAAGAGAACGTTAAGAAATTTTGAGAGTTTAAAGAATATTTGGAGAAAATTAGAAAAGAAAAAGATAGTAACGTGAAAGAGTAGAAGAGATTTTCTTTGGTAAGAAGAGATTTGGAGGAGAAATTTTCAAATATTACTTCCTCTTAAAAAAGAAGGTTACCTTTTTGTGATTTTATCATTATTTTGTTCACTTTATTTTATTTTTTTATGAATTTTTTCTTCCATTTATTTACTTAGTTGTTAATATATATATATATATATATATTATTCCTCTTGCACACCTATATCCTTTTACTTATCTTCATATTATTCTCACTTGCATTTTTATTTATCTTGTATATTGATGTATTTATATTTCTCTATTTGCAAATACACACAATTTTTTCTATACTTTTATGTTGAATACATAAAAAGTTAAGAAAAAAATGGATAGTGTATGAAAGCGATAAGCAAAAAATATAATTTAATAGAAAATAGATGGGATGTGATATATAAACTAAAAGAAAAAAATGAAGAAAGAGTGGTTAAGGGGATAATATATGCTTTCATTTGAATATATGAAATTTGCTTGAAAGAACCAAAAAAGAGGAAAAAAAAATGAGAGAAAGATAGGTAACTTTAAGATGTTAAGGTTGTTTAAAAATAATAAATTTAGATTGTTTATAATATAAATTTATTAGATCAATTAATTTTTATTTTTATTTTTTATTCAATTTTAAATATGTTTTCAAAAAGGATGAAATGACTTTGATGTTATTTTAATTTCTTTAAAAAATTAAACTAAAAAATATTTTAAAATTTTGAGAACATAAAATCATTCAAGAGAAATTATTTGAAAAATTAACAATATATGACCTTTTAAGAAGCATGAAAAAAATCTCAAAAGAGAGATTTTCATATTTCTTACATAAGAATTATTTTTCTTAAAAGAAAAACTAAATAAAATGTATATTTTCATTTTTGAGGGATATATAAAAAATCTCGTGAGAGAGATTTTTATATTTTAATATAAAAAACTACTTAATATTTTAAAAAAAACATAAAAGAAATCTCAAGAAAGAGTTTTTATATTTTTTAATAAAAAATATTTTAAAATATTAGTATTTCAAGTTTTGAGAAGTATGAAAAATCTCAAGAGAGTAGTTTTCATATTTTTTAATATAAAATTAATTTTTAAAATATTTATTTAATATTTTTAATAAAATATTTAAAAAATCTTAAGAGAGATTTTCATACAGTCTAATACAAAATTTATTTATTTATTGAGAAATATAAAAAGATCTTCATATTTTTTATATAAAAATATTTTTAAAAAATCTTTGTATTTTTTAAAATATTTTATTTATATGATCATCAATTTATTTTTATTTTTAATTTTAATTAATAAAATTATAAAAGTTGAATTTAAGACCTTGATTTAAATATCAAATATTAATTATTTGCTTACATTAGAGTCATGAGACTTTAAAATTATTTATATGTTTTATATAATGTGGCTATGCATGTGTATCAAAATATCATTGAATTCACATGAATCACAACAAAAAATATTTTAAGGGGTTGAACAAGAGTGAGACCTTCATATTCTCCATCATAAAAAATGTTTTAAGATTAGGGATTAAGCAAGAGTGAAATCTCTATATCTTCTCTCATAAAATGATTTAAAGAATTAAAGGTAAAATAAAAAGTTAAACCTTTATATTCCCCTAAACATTAAAATTTCATTTGTTTTCATATCATGTACATTTCTTTTCAAATATATTTTTGAAAATTAATTTTAAAAATCAAATAAATTACAAAATCAAAAAATAATCATGATCAATGTTGGGGGTGCTAATCCTTCCTCACGTGTAATATACTCCTGAACTTATATTTTTAATTTTAAAAGATCAATGTTGTCTTATTTTTTTAAAACAAATAAACTTCGACGTCCAATCAAACCATAAAAAAAATTGATAGTGACTCACTTTATTTTTATTTACTTAAACTTTTTTTAAAAAAAAATCACGCAAAATACATTTTTAAGTTGCTTCAAAAATTCAACCCCAATCTAAAATAAGTTGTGACATGGGATTTGTGACTAGACTTTAGGACATATGTGACTAAACTTCGACAACCATTAAGAGTTTTTATCAAGGTTTAGTGATTGAGTTTTAACAACAAAGTTGTCATCGACTTTATGACCTATAAATGGCGAGGCAATAGATTCCATGGTGAAGGCTTCGACTAAGCAATAGCTTGGGTCAAGATAAGCAACACTTTCAATGAAGTGAAGACTTTGGTTAGGCGAGCTGAACGCGTCGGTCAGGCGAGGTGAAGGCTTCAAAGAGACGAAGATTGAACGAGACGAGGCGAAGGCTTCAACGAGGCAAGGGATTTGATGAAATGAGGCAAAGGGCTTTAGGCTTCTGCTGGTGGGTAATCTTTTGTGTCCGCGGCAACAATTGATAAGATTCAATGATAAGAGTGGATAACTTAATATGGATGTTACATGTGCTATGAGTGAGTTTCAAATGGATGCATGTAAGAGTTTCATCTTTTAAACAAACCATTATAAGGGTTATTACACATCGATTACACAATTAATACAACACATGCGCCATAAAAGAATATTTATAATATTTAAAACATAAAAGAAGTTTTTACAAAAAGTATAAAAATGATATAATACTATTAACTTTAGATATTTTTTTGTAAACACTAATTCCCAAGGACAATAAATAATTTTTTTTCAAAAATTATGACGCAATCAAACAGCCCTTTTTTAAGTTTTTTAAAATTCTAGCATTCTTAGGTGAGACGGTTGGGGTGACTGGATCACTGTGGAGTGAGTCGACACCATGGGCAGCAAAGGCATTGGATGATAGGGAAAAGGGCCTGACAGTCTCACGGTCGATGACGGGCAGATGGGATGAGCCAACATTGGCATAGGTGCTGCTGTCATTGAAATGGAAGAAGTATAAACTGGAGGAATGGGTTAGCATGTACTTGTGAATGAAGGGTTGTGACGGAGGAATTGCTAGGACAAAGGTGATCGCGGCTGAGTCGATGGTTTGGTCAAGGATAGCTTGAATTTGAAAGGAAGATCTTGCTCGCCCTCGAGCCATAGTTTTTGTATCGCGAACTTCTCACACCTGCAATTGATGCTACAAGAAATTGTAAAGGAGGGCTAGGCCTTTAATGGCTACGTCCCGACGATGCGTGGAGAGTAATTATTGTAATAAAGAATGAGGTGAGTGCGAGTGTGCACACCAAGGTCACTCAAGTTAGAGAGGAAAACTGACGACAATTATATATGGAAGTGGATACAGATTTAAAGATCTTGAATTCAGGAGGATTCTTGAGGGTTCGCACCTGATATTTATAGGTACAGAGATTCTCGTAGTGAAGCATTTGAAAAGGCTAATATGCGGGTGTTGGTATGTCTCCGTAATTCTCAATTTCCTACTTGGTTACTGTTTCTAGTAGTTGCAGAGAGAGAGAGAGAGAGAGACAGCGCAATGAAGTGGAAGATGAGGACCCTTTCGTCTTTTTCGCTCTTGATAGCTTATTAAGGAAGCTAAGTCCCGGTGATCAGCTGACGGGTCGGCTTAGTGGGTCGGATCCATTTGAAGGAGTAAGGGTTTCGTTGGTTCAGGCCTTGTTAGTTCGATGCTGATGCATGCTTAGAATCTATTGGATATGGGCTGCACAATATATCCATATCACTAAATATAGTAGAAATCCTTACTTCAAGTCAAGTCTTTATTTTTTTACACCTATTCTGAATTCATGGCAGTCTTTTAATCTTGACAAAATACATATATTTAAATTTTATCTTATTTTTCTAATAAAATTTCCTATTAAAATATCGTTAGAATTTTGCAATGAAACACTTTTCTGTTGGAATATTGATTTAAACACATAACAGTCTAATATAAGATGAAAAATTATTCACTCTAGTAACTTTTCAGATTAAATATCCAATAACTTTTTTAAGTGTCAGTGATATGAAATGGACAAGTTGTCTGACTCTTTTATGAGGATATATTGCTCTACGTTCATTTATTAATTAAATCATTATAATTTTGGAAAAGCTAGAAGTCTTGAAGTAAGAACTATTTAGTTGACTGAAGTGAAGCCTTAAACAGTATTATAGGACAAGACGCATCTTTTCACTTGGCTCATGTGTAATTAGGAAGTTGCATGGTAATATCAAGAGTCAAGCAAAAGCAGCTGAGCAGATATACTTCCTATACTGTCAAAGATGGTTCACCAAGACAATGAACCCTTGATATCTTGTGTCTTCCCAACATATAAAATTAAGGATATAGCACCAAATCATAAGAAAGTAATTCTACATAGCAGTTCACGCAGTTATTTTTGCATTAATTTAGTCCAAAATGAAGGTATAATGCTTAATTATGTCTTTTTGTTTATTTACTGCATAATCAAGTAATAATTATTGGCATACGTGACCACCTAATCCACAAGCACTGCCCACAACTGTTGTTAGTACTTTGGTGCAAATAGAAATAGTACACTCTTGATTCATTTTCCACATATAAAATAGATAGAGGAAGCCCAAACATTAATTGAAATCATTTATTAATTTCTCCCTTCTACGAGTACACTCTTGATTTTCCAGACATAACATAGATAGAGGAAGCCAAACATTAATTGAAATCATTTATGGTGAGGCCAACACAAGGCTTACACCTTATAATTTCTCCCTTCCATGGGTATCCTTATATATCTGATTTCTTGGTTCTATGGGTGTGTACCGTTCGTATTAGACTTTTTGGAGCAGTCTACATATCCACCATCAGCACCTCCAGCTCTATATGATCGGGATGCTTGTAGCGTATAATTTGCTGCCATTTTCTGGCATATGGTCTTAGTGACTGATGTAAGAGGCAGCCTCTCACCTGGCCCACCAGGACCCAGTGAACCTCCACCGTGTCCTGGATTGCTACCATGAACGCCGCTATCTGCAGAAACGCCAACATTACTTAAGATACAAAAGAAAGGAAGGAATGATAAAGGACTGGAAACACACATGCAAATGAATAAAGAGATCGGCAAGGGAGGAAGACCTACTGAAGTCCAAGCCATCAAGTCCTTGGTGTGAAGAGAGGCTTCTTGGGACAACCAACGGGAGGGTCGTCAACGAGAGCAAACAGCAGAGTATAAGAAAATAAGAGCTCCTGTTTGGCATTTTTCTTTCTTCTTGGATAAGTGTATTTGCCAGAAAAGAAATTATTAACCGTAAGCTATTTAATTTGTGATTTTAGGATGTATCAGGAGCTCTGCTATTTATATGCATTCCGTCCCACAGTGGGTCGCTGAGTTGCTTTTTTTCTTTTTGTAATGCGTGGAAAGCTCAATGCAGCTTCCTGCTGTTTTCTAGACTCTAGAAGTGATTTGTCCCACTGCAAGACTTGACTTATCGTTTGGATGAGATGGGAGAAAGTCATCGGACTTCTCCTTGGATTGAAAAGCTTACCAAAATGTGGACTTTTAAAGTGTTTGGTGTTGAATTCCGTCCCATAGTGGGTCGCTGAGTTGCGTTTTTTCTGTTTGTAATGCGTGGAAAGCACAATGCAGCTTCCTGCTGTTTTCTAGCGTCTAGAACTGACATGTCCCACTGCAAGACTTGACTCATCGTTTGGATGAGATGGGAGAAAGTCATCGGACTTCTCCTTGGATTGAAAAGCTGACCAAAATGTGGACTTCTAAAGTGTTTGGGGTTGAATTCTTAGTTCGGGCAAAAATTTTTTTTTTTGTATCTTTTTAATTGTAGTTTTTAAAAATATCTTATCATCACTAATTTATAGGTTTTTAACTTATACACATAAAATAATATCAAACAATTATTAAACAAATCATTTAATTTATTTATAGCCTCACTACCTGTTCTTTATCATATTGATTGTCTTTTCCGTCGAATACCACGATTTAAAGTATGAAAGCCACTGAAAATTTCTCTTGTCAACGCATGCAAACTACCTACAAAAATACCCAAATCCAAGCAATTTTTTAAAAAAATGAAAAATTTGAGTGGTGGAATAAGATTGTTCTCCCTTAGATAATGAGGAAACAATTTGCAACAGAGAAAATAGATTTGCAAGAGTTGGCAGGAAAAGAAGAAAAAGGTGAGGGATAATTGCTTGTTAAACGACAGTGGAGTGCAATGTGTGTACTATACTATCATATCAAAAAGGAGGTTTTTCTCACGTGAGTAAGAGTATGACATGGTCTTCACAATTAAAAAAAAAAGTTAAAAATATATAACTTAATAATAGTGGGCTAATTTTGTGGTCAAAGAATATTTTTAGGCTAATTTCATGGGTCACCTATTTTTTTTCATCACTTTAGTTTTTGATGTAATTGTTGTTTTGACTATCATTATCTTTTTTTTATCATAAATAAATATAATATATATGAATTACAAATGGTAACAGAAGTCTTTCATGTACACATAAAATTAGTTATCACAAATTAAATATTTTTTTATTTACAAAAGTTTAATTAAGTCATGTACCAAATAATTTTATTTATCACCTAAATTTTAAAATATGAATTTATCTAATTAATTTATAAGTTATATATTTCATACAAGTTACATGCTTTAAGACCCCAATATTGTGGGGTAGTGAATTAACATTATGTCAGCAAACTTTATCTCAGCTTCTGCAAATTCATGATAATCTCAATTATATATCATCCCATCTTCATGTATATAGTACCAATCTCCACTCGTTTAACCACACAACATCAACGCTAGGTGGCTGTCATCCCAATCGCTGCAGCCTGACAAATATGCGTCAAATGAGTAGAGGAATGGCAACATAGAATACAATGAAACAACACCACAAAACATAGTCTGAATTCATTGAAAGGAAAACCAAAAATGAGAAGCATACATAAAAGAATGCTACTAAAGGCATGGGACACTTTTATTCATTGATTAAACATCAAAACCGCTCAATGTTGAAGGTATTATCACTACATTTTTTTTGCTCTAATTAAACACATTTTTAGTGCCTTTGGTTTATAATGTTGCTCAAACAAGTTCACAGCAATTTTTCAATTTTGACTTCAAATTAGAAAAATTGATTCTGAATAGACTTCAAATTTATGAAGGTTATACTAAATGTGTTTCAAAATGATATGTGTTAAACCAAACACATCAAGAAATTACAACGGAAATTGATAATTATATAAATTTTAATCTATTTTTTATTTTTTATAACTTGATTTTCTTTTTTTTATTAATAAAAGTCAAACTTCTTAAACTAATAATGCTAAGATTATGTGGAATCTATTAATTAAAAAAGGTATTAATTAATCCATAAATTAATAATTTATTAATTTATAAAGTATATTTACAATTCAGTGAACATATATTTAATCAACTTAAAATTCATCGTAAATATATCAATCTAATCAATAACAAATAAATTAATCCAAATGTACATGTGTTTGTACAATTTAATGATAGTGTATTTAATCAATTGAAACTTCATCATATTTTACCAATTCAATTAACTGAATATGAAATTCAAGTGTATGTACAATTCGATGAACATATTAATTACCTATTCATTACATTTGACAAATCTAATCAACTAAATATGAATTAACCCAATGAACATATATTTAATCAACTAAAAATTTCTTCTGTTTTCCTAATTTAATCAATTGAATAAGAATATATATATATATATATATATATATACATATATACATGGCTTTCTAAAAGCATACATCTAATGAACTAACAATTCATTACTGAATTGATTTAAGTAGATATAGTCAATGAATTAGATTTAAAATAATCTTTAGATAAAAAATAAAAAATAAAAATGAGATCCAACTAGATTTAAAATTGAAAAAAATAGTTATAATGGATTAATATTCTAAGAAAATATCACAATCAATTATATTTTTAATTTTTAGTTAACTATTAGTTTATGATATGAATAAGACCATAAAATTATAATTTTATTGTTTTATCGAAATTATTAATTGAGCCTATAAACCCAAGTCGAGATCATGAAAAATAATATTATATGATAAAGATTATTAATTTGTTGAATATTAATTTATAAAGATTAAAAAAGATTTAATTGTATTACTATTCCTATATTTATCATTTTAAAATATATACATTTCGAATTTTTAAGTTTTCATCATTATTTTTCCAATATTAACTACTCCTGGTCAAAACTTTTACCTGTTTTTTAGAATCTCAAATAATATTGCTAGAATCAATTATTATGTAAAGTATGTAAAATCAATAACCATGTAATGAGTTAGAAGCAGTGATGCAGGTAAAATTAGCCCAAGCTTAAATCTTAATTAGGTTCGTATGATCAATTCAAAGTAAAGCTAGAAGCCTAATGGCTAGCCCAAGTCATAAAAATCAAGCCCAAGTCAATCAAGGGTGACAAATAAATGGCCTCACCATGTTGGCAGCTTATGTCACCATCAATCCATCACCACAACCCACCCTTTCTAGAGAATATACTATCTTCATTTTGGGAAAAAATATTGATGTATTAGTAGAAAGTCTCAACAACATAATGGAGTGCCATACAAAATCTCCCAAGAAATTCACCCTAGAAATTAGGCAACCTCACCTCGAGATATTGAAAATCAAGATCTTCAAGAAAAGATTGGCAAAGTTGAACCTAAGAATCCCACAAATCAAATGAATAGAATGGCCAAGTAACTAGTTCTTGCCCAATCGATCAAGAAGCCAAAAAAAGGCAAGGCAAAAGACTGGCGAAGTTGAACCTAAGAATCCCTTAAATCAAACAAATACAATGGCCAAGCAACTAGTTCTTGCTTAATCGATCAAGAAGCCAAACAAGGGCAAGGCTTTGGCAAATTCATACCCAAAAGATAAAGACTATCAAGTCTTGCAGAAGCATTTAACATAACTTAACCAAAGGGTGAAACAAGTAGTGCATCACAAACAAAACATAGAATTAAGTACCAAAATATACATGATCGACTCCCACTTCATAAAAGAAGTCTTGAAAGCTGCAATTCCTCCTAAATTCCATGCGCTAAAAATTGACCAAAGATATTCAAGCGCTTTTAATGTCCAAGTTATTTCTAGTAATAACATTAATCAAGGTGACAACATCATGTTACTCCAAGGTAAGTGCCATAGTGTTTTGAGACCAATGGGCAACACTTTTTAGTTAGATTTGTAATTAGTATTGCCAAGAAAAAAGATTCTTTAGATTTTTTTGAATCAAACAAAAACTCTATGAATTCCTAAAGGAGCTCATGGAAAAGAATCACGAATATACCACTTTTTAGATTATGAAGTTGGAACAAATAATGATAGTGTAGTCGAGCTAATAGGGCTACCTTTGCCTCCATCTTTTTTAAAGTCTCCTCGAGCTTGGCTACTTTTTCAACCCTATCCAATAAGAATGCATATGAATTTGACTTCTCAGCCATGGTTGATTGAAAAAACACCAAAGGTTATAATATAATCCTCCTAACATCTGTGATGGCATCTTCATCCTTAAGGTTTGGGGTTTATTGGGCTTCCTTGGTGAATCTTTTCACATATTCCTTAAGTATTCCATCCTTATTTTGGCAACAGTGAGCAAGTCGTCGATTATATTCCTATTAATGAATCTTGTTAGCAAACCTGGTAACTAAGAGGGTGATAAATTCTTAGGATGATGTAAAACAACCTAGTTTGAAGGAGTTATATCAACCCAAAGTGTCTCTTGCAAAGAAAAAAGGAAATAATTTGTAGTGTGTCATGTTAATGGTCTATCGTAATTTGTATTTAAAGGATTCTTGACCATATCTAGGAGTATTTCATTCATTATAACTTTGAAGAGTAAGGATTGATTTCAATTTGAGCTGCTAATTCTAGTTGATTGACATTCATCATTTACTAGTATTTTATGTTAAACTGATTCTCTTTCTCCCATACATAGTCCAGCTAAGCTAGTGTCATTTTTAACACGGGATTAATTATTTGGACAAGGCCTAGTTAAGGGGGTGACCCAATTGGTGGTGGAATGATATCTTTGGGTAATATGGTAGGGGAAAGTGGTCGATGATAGAACCCAACAGCAAATGGCTCAACTTGTTGCTTGCATAGGGGTGAGAGAGCCACCCCTAAACACTGAAAGGGTTACTATAGATCAATGATGAATTTTTGTAACTCCTTCATCTGCTTTAGCTAGCACTCGAACAAATGATGTTGTTCTTCTAGCTAACTATTGCTTGGCTATTTGAACTTGGTGGATTTATTTTACTACAAGCATGACATTAGGGGCCATGCCACCTAAGACTTTATGTAGTAATGGCAGATCAGTTTTTACCTAATGATTATTATTTAGTTAAAGATGTTTCTTCTGGGTTGCATCATTTTCATTTTAGTTTTCATAGGCAGCATCAAATGTTTTCACTTAAGAGATTTTTGACTTGAAGTATGATTGGAAAGGTCTATTCAACCAATAAAATAGAATATTTCTGACGCTTAAGTCAGTATTTGGTACTTAAATTGACATCAAAATGAAAAGGAAAAAAAATAGTTATGCCTTTTATAGTCTATAAAGGAGAATTTTTAATTAGGATTACTATAAACTCTTGATTTGGAGGCACTATGTGGGGGATTTGGGACAGATATTGTGGAGAGGATACTAAGAAATCTCTTATTTTCATTATAACAAGACATTTTGAAAAATCTGAGCTAAATACCTTGGGTTTCCCTAACTATTTAGATATGGCTAGCTCTGACTATTCTTGAGCTGAGATACCAATGACAAATTTGTAGGCAGGAGCTTAGTTTGAGCTAAGTTGACAAATGAAACTCGAGACTTAAAAATAATTAATATGAAAATGTTAAAGTGGTCAAGTTTCACTTTGATGATGTGGTATTTTTTGAATGATGTGATACCATTACTCATATATTAATAGAAAACAAATTATTTGTAATTTGCTGATGTTAGCTTTAATAATGAGTGCATTAGACTTCATTTTCAATTCTTACTCTTTATAATTTCACAAATATTGTTCATACCTTATATATGGATATATTATTCAACAAAAGTATGAAAATTGAGTTTTAGCTTAGCAGGAGTTTCGATCATGTTATTTGCATTTTTAGTGGTAGGGTTTATATTTTTACAAAAGTTTTAAGTTGATTGAATATAAAAAGTAATAAATGAATTTTCTCGAGAAAATTGTCAAAATTGGCACATCACTTATCCATGTTTACAAAAGAAACCATCTTTGCTAATATTTGTTCTTTTAGCACTTAAATGCATTATGAAGATGAAAATGCCCCTATAAAAGACAACAATACCCTTGAAATTGAATCGAATCAAAATTTAAGATAGTTTGTTCGAACTCTGTCTTTCTTTCTCACTCTCTCTCTTCGAGCTATCTCTCTGCTCTTTTTTTTTTTTTTTTTTTGCCTTTTCTCTACCATATATTTATAAGATCTGCATAACCATGATTTAGAGAAGGAATCAAGACAGTCATTGTTCATTTTTGGTTGGTTTCCTTTGACATTTATCATACATTGTAAACTCTAAGAACAAAACTAGTATTTTTTGGTAATTGATTGCTTTTAAAAACTAAAAAGTGTTTAGGTGGATCAAAAGGGTAACTAGTAAGTGTCTGGATGATAATGTAACTTAAAATGATAGAGTTTTCATTTGTTCTTACAAAAATCATGGCATATTTTATATTTCATCACTTGAAATGAAGAATCGTGACAATGATATATATATAATTGTAACTTATTTCATAAAATCGTAACATGATCATTAAATCATAATATTCTCATAAAATCTTGACTTATTTTATAAAATCATTACTTCATTCAAAAAACGTTACTTTATGCATTAAATTGTTATGTTTTGATCGAAATCATTTCTTCGTCTTGAAGTCGTTAGTTTCTTTATAAAATTGTTAGTTTTATTTATGAAATCGTTACTTCTTTTTTGAAATAATCACTTTTTTTCTTGAAATTGTCATTTCTTATTTGAAGTATTTTCACGATCACCATAGAATATGGATCATTGTAATGGTAAGTGATTTGAGTCAAAGGAAAGTTTTGATATATTGGTAGGCTGTCAAAACCCGAGGATATATTATATTACACACTATAGTAAGGTCTAAACTAATTGCTATGAAGATTGAATTATTGAATGACGATAATATTGAATTTATGTTTATATGATGACAGTGTAATGCCTTATGTAATTGTGGATTTGGTATAGTGAAAAATTATTGAGAACCAATATGGTGTGTGTGTGATAATGAAATTTCAAGACGAATCAATCATTTTAATTCTTGTACTAGGAGATTAAGTTGGTGATGCAGTCTCAAATACACAAAGCCATTTAACTCTTCAAGGTAGAAATTTTTGTCACGAAACCATTCTTTCAATTAACTTAGATGAGCTAATGGACAACGATGTTGAGTGTGCATACCAATCTTAGAGACTCAACCTGGTCACCCATCGATGAAAAGCCATATGAACTAATTTTGGAACTAAAACTCGATAATGAAGAGCATAATGAGAACTTGCATCTTGTCCTATGTTCAATCTCAATTTATGTTCTATCTATATGTCTTAATGCACATAACAATACAAGTGAGATGTTGCTAAAAAGTATAGAATGTTAGGTGCTAAGTTATACAGTATTGCTTTGACTATTACTATGAAATTAATGGCTCTAATCCATAATCTTGCTAGAGGTCAATTTTTTTTTAAATAAACAAAAGTTGAAGCAATTTTTAGGTATGCTTGTATTAACTAAGAATTTTGAATTTAGAGTCACTAGATCTAATAAATCAGCATTCGAGATTGTTTGTAGAAAAAAAAATTATGCGTGAAAGATTTATACTATGACAGTTGCATGAGGGTAATTCATCCAAATTAAACTGTGCGATTTGACACACACTTGCATAATGAAAAAGTCCTATCGATGACATTGATAAGAAATTTCTACTATTATTGAAAAAATTATGGCTAAGAGATTGTTCTACTAATACTAAAATCATTAAATCGAAAGATATCATGAATGATATGAAAGAATTATAAGATATAAAAGTTTTATATGACAAAGCTTGGAAAGCTAAAAGGTATGCATTATCTCTTACGTTCGGTGATCTATTGAGTTATACCAACAATTGTCATCATACTGTAACATGTTTTAAAGAGTTAATTCATGAGCTAGGGCTCACATATTCATCTCAAATGAAACTAATTAATTTAAGTGTTTTTTTTTTTTATATCTTTTGAGCAATCATTAAGAGATTTTCATTTTGCGATCAAACTGATCATTGCTATTGATGCCACTCACTTTAAAGGGAGGTTCTATGGTGTAACATTTGTGACAATTTGTAAAGATAGGTTTTGATTATGGTGACTTAGAGGACTAAAAAGCATGGGAGTAGTTCTTAGAGTTATTGAAGAAGCAATTAGTATTGTTGAAAACTTGGTTATTTTATCAAATCATCATGCTAATATTGCAAAAGCCATCACAAAAGTCTTTTTGATTCTTATCTTGGTTTATGTTCCTCTTATATGGTCCAAAACATAAAAATAAAAAATAAAAAAATGTGTCTAAGATATTTTACAGTGCGGTTAAGGCATATCAAGAATTTGAAATCAAAATATTAATGACTGAGATGTAATCTAATCACCCTAAAATATTCGAATTTATCATGAAAGAAGGTTTGAGGAAATAGTCACGTCTATATTACTCCCAGAGACAGTGTCAACTCATGACCACCAACATTGCCAAGAGCTTCAATTCATATCCTTCATTTGCTCATGAGTTACCTATTATGACTTTGTTGAAATTTATTAAAGATATGATGTAACATTGGTTCTATGATCGAAATGAGAAAGCAAATTCTTAGAGAGCAATCTAATAGAATGGAATCATTTATTGATCGCAAAGAAACAAAAAGTTTCATTATAGATGACAACTTTTAATATCAATTAGAATATATTTTTGGTTAGGCATAAGGGTAATTTTATAGGACGTACTTGTACTTGTAGGGAGTTTTAAGCTGATATGTTACCACGTGCATAACCTCACCCTCGCTGTGGCTGTTCTTATTGCCACGAGACTGTACTACCATATATGGCTACAATGGTAGTACAATCTCTTCAAGCCCCACATATGATAGGGCTTAAAGCTCAATAGTAATTGACTTGAGTTTGACCTTGGTTGCCATCTGAATACGTAAATAAAACAGTAATGAACTGTTAAATATCAAATCAAAGGGTGTAAATCAAGTAACAAATCTATGTACAACTTGATGAAAGTATAAATCAAGTGGCAAACGAAGTACTAAATGCATAAAAGAACTCACAATTTTATTTAAATGAACTCACAATTATGTTCATGAACTAATGAAACTAAGGTCTAAGTAACAATGGTGTTAATTAAATAACAAAAAAAATAAACGAACTATTAATATTGAGGTTGAAGTCACAATATTGCGTAAATGAGCTAACAATTGTGTAATTTTAGTAACAAAATAACAAAAGAACTAATCAATGTGTGAAATAATAAACAAAATATCCAAATATATCATGAAAATTTAACTTTCATTATTTCTAAAAATTTTCTTGTTGTGGCCATTATATGGCCTATGATCAAATTTTCACTATCAAATTTGGGGCAATGGTGGTCTTGGTCCCTTAATGATGTGTTATTTGGTACCAACAATCTCCTTAAAGGAAAAACCTAAAAAAAAAGACAAATAAGCAAAGGTTTTGCAAAGTTTTTAAGGAACTAAAATTTTAAAAAACAAAAATTATTACTTACAATGCCTAGATGAAGCCATAGACATTGTAGGTCAAATTCTCCATGTTGAGTGTTTTGATTCACCATGACCTTTTTGAATTGGACAATGGAGTTGCAATACACCAACGTCCCTTATGGGCAACTATTGAAAGCTTGCAAATTATCAACCAAGTAGAACTTTCATAAAGGGACATGTTGTCGCTCATCGTGCACTTTGATGAAAGCATTAAGTACAACAACCTAAGCTTCATTGGAACATCAGTATCCTTGTTGAATTTACCCTCCAAGAACTTAGTCTTTGTCTTTGCCATCAAAATATTTGGTGAGAATGCTAGACAGATCGGTTGGAAAGTTATTTGTACCACTCACCAAAATGAAGCTTAGTTATCACACAAAATTCTTCCTTCCTAAATCACGCCTCTTTCTACTCCAATTGAAACCACATCTCTTTTTCGTTTGGGTGATCAATCTCTTGAAGTGTCCAATTATGCACGATTAACTTAGAAAATTTAAAGTTTTCATGAAATTTAGGAAATGACCATGACAGGTATTGTTGAATCTCTGCTTCTATGAGTCATTTAGCTCATGCTTCATGTTTGAAATGACATCAGTATAACATTCCTTCAAAATCCTTATAAAAGGTTTTTAGCACTCTTTTATCATCAAATAGTTTCTAACGAAGCCTACATCTATAAGAAAAATGAATTAAAGAAAGAAATCTCAAAATACTGATTAAATCAATTATAAAAATGGTAAACGTATGCACAAAATTACTAAATTAATTAACGAATTATAAAAATTCATAATGAAAATATAAAAGTAATGAAGTTATAATGAAAGTCAAAAGCACTCATAAAAATGTAAATGAAGTCACGAAATGTAAAATGTTGTCATGAAATTGAATTGTTAGTCATGAAATTTTGAAACTATATCCTACATGTAAAAAGAAGTAATGAAAATTAGAGGTTATTATGGTTCTTAGCATTATATCACAGTTCTTTGAATCATGTCATGAAATTATCAAACTGTGCTAACCATACCTAATGATTTTCAAACTCAAAAACAAGAGATTGAAAACCTAACATATCCGATGCAGATCGAAATACACAAACAAACATATTAGCTCCAACATATCAAAGCAATAATGAAAAAAATGCATAATGATATACTTATAAGTTGAAAATTCATAAAACAATAATCAAGATTACTTAAAAACATCATAAACATGCATTTAAAGGATCAAAGATGTAAAATAAACTAAAAAGATGCAAAGTAATGATGAATAAAAAGTGTGAAAACGATTCGATTCGTGAAAATTTAATAACTAAAAAAATTAAAATTTGAATCAAAATTATTAGTTAAAAAGTGTACCTTCACTGATTTCTTGAAGTTACATTACTTTATAATCAATACGTATCAAATGTCAAAGAATCAAGAAAAAGAAATTCGAAAATACCAAAAAAAGTGAGAGAGGTAAATAAGAAGTGAGGTAGAAAAAAAACAATAATGTTTTTATGGATTTGACTTTTGATTTTCTGTGCATGGATAACCAAGTCATTGCACACTTTTACTGAGAACAATTTGATCTGAAAATAAATAAAAAATACTACAAAACTTATATTACTATTTTAAATTATTTTCATAAATACTCTCGTACCAATGCTTTAAAAAAAATTTCTGAAATTTCTCTTACCTTAATATTAAAGCTTTTGAAATATAATTTTGAATTTCTTAGCTCTTTGCATTTTTACTGGATTTCGTACTGTAATAAAATTGAACCAACTATACATTAATTACATTGCAAGGACAAGTCTTCTTGCCTGACATCTGAGTTATTAAAAACTTGCAAAAGTAACATCAAGAGCATCTTAGTAGATGTACTTTCTCAATTGTCAATGATACTTTCGAAGTCAGAAATAGCGGACCCTTAGCCGCTTTTCTTCCCTTTACAACCACCGTATGGAAGGATATTCAAATTCATAGCACCAAATCATAATTGAGTAATTTGATAGTGGATTTCACAATGTTAATTAATTGTAATTTTAATTTAATTTTTTTAAAATGATAGCATAATACTAATTAATTATGTTGCTTTAATAGCATATTGTTTCATAAAATGAAATAAAAAATAAAAAATATTTTTTAAAAATAAAATAATAATAGTTATTATTATATTTAATTTATTAAAATAAAATATAATATAAATTAATCTTCATGTGTTTGATTGGTTAAAAAATGAAGTAAAAAAGTAATTAAAATTTAAAAAATAGTATTTTTTGTCTAAATTAATTATGATTAATTAACATTTTTATAATAAAATTTATTCAAATAATATTAATTAATAAGTATTTTGTTATAATAATTTATTATAAAATAATATTAATTAAATGATGGTTAATAATTATTTTTATTCTCAAATATTAATATTATAAATAATAATGTTAATATTAATTAATATTTTAATAATGATAATATGATATTTTGTACTTTTTTTCTCTTCTTTGTTGATTATATATCAAAAGGATTTAAAAAATGAGCAATAAAAAAATTATTATAATTATATATATGCAAGACAGTAATTTAATAATTTTTTTAAAAAAATTACAAATAAAGAATTATATATTTTTTATTTTTATGAAACAGTTATTTCAAAAGTTCTTTTCGAAATTTTTTATTTCAAAATTTCAAAAACAAAAATTTATTAAAATTTTATAATTTTTTGATAAAAATAAACTACAAATTAAAAAATAATTTAATTTAAAATGAGATAGGAGAAAACTTTATATTCCCACCAATCAAATAAACTGTAATTGTTTGTTGAAGCAGAACCAGTTATACACTTTTTTCATTCTCCATATATAATTTAGACACTGAACACAAGCATTAATAATTCAAATCCTATGCTGGTGAAGCCAACCCAAGGTTTACACTTCATTATTACTCCTTTCCGTGGGTATTCTTACATATCTATTTTCCTTGGTTCTATGGTCGTGTATCCTTCTTAATGGACCATTTGTAGCAGTCTACAGATCCCATTTGGACACCATTAGCTGTACCTGTTTGGGTATAATTTGCTGTCACTTTTTGGCAAACGGCCTTTGTGACTGATGCAGCGGATAGCCTCTCACCCGGTCCACCAGGAGGAGCAATTGAACCTCCAGCATGTCCTGGTGAGCTACCTCTTACGCCACTATCTGCAGAAACGCCCTTCATTATTTAGGGTACAAAAGAACCAAACTAAAGAATAAAGACTTACGTTCTAAATGATTGGATCACCTAGAAACCCACACATGCAGATAAAATAAAGAGATTGAAAAGGGTGGGGGACCTACTGAATCCCAAGCCATGAAGTCCTTGGCGTGAAGAGAGGCTTCTTGGGACAACCAGCGGCAGGATCGTAAATGAGAGCAAACAGCAGAGTACAAAAAAATAAGAGCTCCTATTTGGCATTTTTCTTTCTTCTTGGATAAGTGTATTTGCCAGAAATGAAAGTATGAACCGTAAGCTATTTAATTTGTGACTTCAGGATGTATCAGGAGCTCTGCTATTTATATGCATTCCGTCCCAAAGTGGGTCGCTGAGATGCTTTCCTTCTTTTTTAGTGCGTGGAAAGCACAATGCAGCTTCCTGCTGCTTTCTAGGGTCAGGAAGCGATATACATGTCCCACTGCAAGACCTAACTTCACCCTTCGGATGCGATGGGAGAAAGTCATCGGACTTTTCGTTGGATTGAAAAGCTTACCAAAATGTGGACTTTAAAGCCTTTGGCGTTGAATTCTTTCTTCATCATTGTAATTTTCGATGTAATTGTTGTTTTGACTATCAATATCTTTTTATCATAAATAAATATAATATATATGAAATACAAATGGTAACATCAGTATTTCATGTACGTACATTTAAAATTAGCTACCACAAACTAAAGATTTTTTTTTTATTTACAAAAATTTAATCAAGTCATCTACAAAAATAATTTTATTTTTTGTCACCTAAATTTCAAAATCTAATTAATTTCAAAGTTACATATTTCATTAATAAAAAGACAAATTACATGGTTTAAGATCACCATATCGTTGGGTAGTGAATTGACATTGCGTCAGCAAACTCTATCTGGCCTTCTGCTAGTTCGTGATAATCCCAATTATATATGATGGCATCTTTATATATAGGATCAATCTCCACTCGTTTAAGCACACAACGCCAAAGCTAGGTGGTTGGCATAGCAATTGCTGCAGCCTGACAAATATTCGGCAACATAGAATAAATGCAATGAAACGTAACCCCAAACACAGTCTGAATTAATTAAAAAGAAAAAAGGACAATAAGAAGCATTTATAAGAGAATGCTACTAAAGGCATGGAAGCTTTTATTCAGTTATTAAGCATCAAACCACTCAATTTTGAGGGCATTATCACTAAATTTTCGACACTAATTATTATAATTGATAAAAAAAATTATTTTGAATTAAAATATTAATTTTAAATAGACTTCAAATTTATGAAGGTTATCCTAAATGTATTTTAAAATGATACCCGGTAAACAAAACACATCAAGAAATTACAACAGTAATTTATAATTATATAAATTTTAATCTATTATAAAAATTTTATAACTTGATTCTCTTTTTTTAATTAATAAAAATCAAACTTCTTAAACTAATAGTAATGAGACTATGTGAAATCTATTAATTAAAAAATTATTAATTAATCGATAAATTAATAATTTATTAATTTATAAAGTATATTTACAATTCAATGAACATATTTTTAATCAACTTAAAATTCATTGTAATATAATAATCTAATCAGTAACAAATGAATTAATCCAAGTGTACATGTATTTGTACAATTTAATGAACATGTATTTAATCAACTAAAAATTCATCATATTACCTACTCATTGAATTGAATATTAATTAATTCAAGATATCTACAATTCAATGAACACTTATTTAATAAATAAATATTCATTATGCTTGACAAATCTACTGAATTGAATATGAATTAACCCAATGAACATAAATTTAATCAACTAAAAATTCCCTGTGTAATTTACCCATTTAATCAATTGAATGTGAATTTTTTTAAAAAGTATATTTAGCTTGCAATAAACATACTTTTAATCAACTAAAGATTCATTAGTGAATCAATTTAATTAAATGTATTTAGTGAATTAGATTTATAATGATCTTTAGATAAAAAATATAAATTAAAGATGAGATCCAAATAGATTTAAAATTTAAAAAAATTAACAAAAAGTAATATTCTAAGAAAATATCATAGTCAATATATTTTTAATTTTTAATAAATTATTATTTTATGATATGAATGGACCCAACAATTATATAAGAGCATTTTAAAAAATATAATGTCATTATTTTATTGAAGTTATTAATTGAGTCTATCAACCCAAGTCAAGATCATAAAAATTAATATTATAAAATAAAGATTAATAATTTATCAAATATGAATTTATAAATATTTGTCTGTATTATCATTCTTATATTTTTCATTTTGAAATTTATATATTTTGAAATTTTAAGTTATTCATTATATTTTTTGCAATATTAACTCCTGTTGGTCAAAATTTTTACCAGTTATTTAAAATCTCAAATAATACATCTAGAATAAATTATAATACAAGGCATGGCATGCAAAATCAATAACGATATAATGAGTTGAGTAAGTTTATTTATTAATTATAAAAAATAAGCTATGTCGGTAAAATTAGCTTAAGCTTAAATCTTAGCTTGGTTCGTCCGATCAATTCAAAGTAAAGCCACAAGCCTAATGGGCGACTGAAGCCCAACTCACAAAAATCAAGCCCAACAAATAAAAGGCCTACCTGTAGTTATAAGTAGCCTTCCAGAAGCGGCTTTTCCAGAGCTTATCTGTGTGCGGAAAGTTTTTCAATGCAGCAACATGCCCAGTTTTAAATCACGAAAATGAGGTGAGGACAGTGATAAAATTGCTTATAAAGAGTCCAAGTACAGTTACATTGCTTTCTTTCGAAAACCTCATCTTACTTGAGCATTAGAGTTGACCCAAGTGTCATTCTGTGCTCACTCCCCCTTTCTTGCCGGATCTTAAGTAAGATTCTAATCAAGAACAACTAGCCTAATAAAAGAACAAAAATCAATCTTCAATAAGTCCACTGTTGATCAAAATTTTTGAGGCATGAATTATCCTGTCTGTCAAAATTCGATTAAAAAGGTTATGACTCCTCATAAGATGTGATCTTCTAGCCAAGGAAACCTAGTAGATGAACGCAATAATGAAGAGATTAACATCCCTCTGCCAAAAGCATTGCCAACAACCGTCACAACTGCAATATCATCTCTCCCTATCTCGCACTACCCATTCGCTCACCACCAATAAGCCAACTGGATTTGAGCTCATTTTTTCTTCCGCTGCCAGCAACCATGTTGACAGCTTGTGTCACCATCGATCCACCACCACAACCCACCCTTTATAGCCAATGTGCTATCTTCATTTTGGAAAAAAAGAATAGTACTAATAATTAGCAGAAATTCTCGATGCCATAATGGAGCGCTAATATGCTATCTCCCAAGAAATTTACCCAAGGCAACCTCACCACAAGATATTAAGGATTAAGATCTCCAAGACGAGACTGGCAAAGTTGAACCTGAGAATCCCTTACATCAAATGAATAAAATGGCGAAGCAACTGCCCAATCGATCAAGAAGCGACATTAAGGCAAGGCTTTGGCCAATTCACACCCAAGAGATAAACATTATGAAATCTTGAATAAGTATTTAACACAACTTAACTAAAGGGTGGAACAAGAAGTAGATCACAATTAAATACATAACTGAGTACTAACATGTAATTGACTCCCACTTCACAAGTGCAGTCTTGGAAGCTGCAATTCCTCCTAAATTCCTTATGCCAAAAATTGACTCTTACGCATGAATCTACAAATCCTAAAGACTACCTAAAAAGGTTTTGTATGATGATGACTATCCAGGGATATTCCGTCGCTTTAATGTGCAGGTTATTTCTAATAATATTAATCAAGGTAATAGGATTGTGGTACTCCACTCTTAAGGTAGGTACCATAGACTGTTCTGAGACCAACGGGCAACACTTTTTTGTTTTATTTTAAATTATTATTGCCTAGGAAAAAGATTCTTCAAATCTTTTATAGGTCAAACAAAAACTGTATAAACCCCTGAGGGAGTTCATGGAAAAGATCCTCTAATGCCACCTTTCAGATTATGAAGTTGGAACAAACCGTGACAATTTCAACTATTAGAGAGGGTCTGCATCTTGAACTCTTTTATAGTGTCCTAAGTCGGATCTTGCCTCAAAATGTGGACGCTTTGTTAGAAAAAGTAGACAAGTATAATAACAAGGAAGAAGGTCACTAGAGGAAGTTGGAAGCCTTGCAAGCGTACCAAATAGAAATTCCCCCAAAAGAAAATGAAGGTTGACGTCTTAGAAACCAGAAACAAAACAATAGAGGAAATAACTCTCAATATGAGAGATTTAGATGGTGATAACAGGACACGCACTCCACTAATGGTGTCAAAAAGACACATCTTGATGTAGATTGAGAAAGATCCGCACGTTTGGAAGCCACCAATAATGGCCTCTGATCCCAACAAAAAGGATCAACGAAATTTCTACAAATTCCATTATGACCGTGGCCATGACACTAAAGATCTCTTTGACCTCAAAGAAGAGATTGAAAATCTAATTAAAAGAGGCCATCTACTAGGATACGTTGATAGAACCATCGAGAGGCGAGGAATGGACTGTCACGGTCCTTACAAGAGAAATGAATGGAGATGAGATGCAAGAAGACCCACACTGAAAGCACAAGGAAAAGAAACGCCATAGTTACTAGACGCACAATGCATTGAGCAACAATAGGTAAAACAGAACCGGGTATAAGATGGTCAAACACTAGTAATCAATGTCATTGCTGCTGGCGCTACTGCTGGAGGACAGACTGCATATCGAAGGAAAGCTTAAATAAGAAAGAGATGGGATTGACAACAAGAAGAAAATGAGAAACAAACTAAAGAAATCATTTCCTTCTCTTGCGAAGACTTGCGAAGGGTTACGGTACCCCATGATGATGGTTTGTTAGTCATTGTTGTGATTTCCAACTTTGATGTAATAGAGTTCTGATCGACATATGAATCTCAATTAACGTCCTTTACTTCTAAGCATTCCTCAAGCTGAGGCTTTTCTAAAGATAGGCTAAAAGCCTATAAGGTGTGTCTAACAGCATCCAACGAGACAGATGAAACCATTGAAGGAATAATGGAGCTCTTGCTCACCGAAGGGGAGGGAGAAAGAAACGCATCTAAATTGACAATCATTTTTAGTTGTCAAAGTACTTGGTGACTGTAACATCTTCACTGGAAGATTTGTCCTTAATTAGCTATAGCTGTTATGTCAACTTACCAATTAACAATGGAATTTTCAATCCTGAAAGGAGTGAGAGTACTTTAAGGAGATCAAAGTTCGTCAGGCAAAACTATCATCACTACACTCGAAGAAAAAACGAAGATGATATGCTAGATAAGTTTGGATTAGAGGGATGAAAAAATAAGTCGTACAAGCTGAACTAGTGGAACAACTATTGGAGGTTCTAATTAGAGAGGAACTACGACAAGCCACACATGTTAGAACACTGCTCTCCCAAGAGAAGAAGGAAAAACTTACTCAATGTCTCGCTAGTGAGAAGCACATATTTGCATGGATGATATCAAACATGACAGCATAAGTCAGAAGGTCCCAATGGCCTTGGCCTTGATCCACTTGGTACCCCCGTGAGGCAGAAGAAAAGGAGTTTTGTAAGAGAGGCGCAACAAGCAATCAAAAAAAGAGTAAGTGTCCTACTGGAAGAAGACTTTATGAGAGAGGTATAACATCTTGACTACTTATCAAAGGTGCTTAAAATGACGCATGTGTATAGATTTTATTGATTTTATTAGATTTATGTGTGACTGGACATGATATGGGCATGGGTTCTTACCTAGCCTTTGTAAGTTGCTTCCTAGCTTTATGGGCTTAAGTCTTGAGAGGAGTGATAATGCAAGCTTAGGTCTATCTTGCTTAGAAGGGGAATTCAAGGGATCTTAGTACTCACAAGCTTTTAGTCTTTCCTTTTTGTTGAGCTTTAGTGGTAGCTCAATAAGCTTTTATGCTTCAATGGATCATTGCATTGTTAGGGCTTTAAACCTTAGCCATTTTATCTCATATTGGTTATCAAAATATATAAAAATTTAAAAACCAACAAGAACATTAAATAAAAAGTGCAAGAGTGACATTATTTTCATAACAATCACAATAGTTGTAATATTATAATTTTATAAACTTTGTAAAGTGATTTCCTAATAATGATCAATTTAATTTTAAATATTTGTCTCCGTGACGACCATATATTTTTAATTGCAACCTTATGGACCTTCAACTTATGATTGCAGGAGTGTGGAGCCTTCACACACACACACACACATATATATATATATATATATATATATTCAAGTTATACGTTGTGAATGAACTATTATTTGGTGGATAATGATAAATAATATTTTAAAAATATGCACTACAACAAATAAAAGCTTTAATAACAGTTAAAAATAGCCTTTAATAACAGTTGTAAAAATATCATATTTGTTCATGTCATTAAAGGGAAGAAGTTTTAGTGACAGTTATTGAACTGTCATTAAAAGCATTACCTTTTAATGATAATTCTATTGGAACTGTCGTTAAAAAGGGAGACCTTTTAATGACAGTTTTATTGGAATTGTCATTAAAAGGTCTACAGTCAGTAATTGCTCCATATGCTTCTGTGTTATCAGAGTCTTCTCCTTCTCACTCAGAGATCTGTAGAACCATTGAGTGGTATGTAATAGCCTCCCGGTATTTGCCCTGTCTTTGTAGTGACACCCCTGGATCAAGTAAATTCAATTCCAAATCAAAATTCGAATCAAACATGCTGTGTAAACATTCTGTGCTATGACAATGACAACATGAAGACAAGATGCACAAATGATTTTTGTGGTTGAGAAACATAGGACAAGAAATCCAGTTACATCAATTAGATCCAACCAGCCTGATAAGAACAAGAAAAAAAAAATTGAATGTGTACTTTAGCCGCCAACTCATCACTGCAAAACACTAAAAGTTCCTGTGCCCTTGAATAAATTGTTCTAAATCATAGCTTGAAGGGTGTATTTCACGGTTCAAAATTCAATGGCACACATCGTGTAAACTCTCTTCTCCTTTTAGCTTGCTAACCACATGAATAATGTAAAATATGGACAGAAGGCAAGAACTGTATAATACATGCACAAAATATAAAGCACCCTGAGTGAGAGAAACAAACCTAAGTCTCTTGCAACCTTTTTCTCCTCAATGGGATCCTTCAGGTTCTAAGCAAGCTCCAGAGCTGTCTTAAACTCCATAAATGCCTTCTCATGTTCTTGATTCCTCAGAAAGTTCTTCCCTGTTTTCAATCGAGAAATCAACTCTTGCTTCTTTTGATCAATAATTACTTCATTATCTGGTATTTTGCCACCAACAGGAGTGTAAGTCAAGCTGGGAGCATAGGACTCAATGTTAGCTTGCCTTCTCGGAACTGCATTGATCTGACATAGCTATTCGTTCAATCTTCGTAGTTCCCCTCTTATTTGTCGGGCAAGCAACCCTGTCATACATGCACGAGGTTGATAAAATGTGAGTAAAGCTGGTAATTTTAGGCTCTGAAAGTTATGAAGTACTCCAATTAGTGTTTTTGTCCAAAAAAAAAAAAAAAAGGGAGGATGTAGCCTCCTAAGTGTTACCAATGCTCCATTTTCTTTTTGACAAGTAAAGAACACTGTTCTTTCAAAAATTATGGCTCCAAGTTAAACGAAATTGTCTCATGGCTCTTTTTTGGTGGCCATTAGTCTTTACTGATGCAAATGGGGCATTTTTCATGCTTCACACTTCGGCTTTGTACATTATGAATGAGGCAGAGCCTTGTTATGCAGAGTAATCCTTGATGAAATTTCTATCTAAGATAGAATGGAAAGTAAGCACCTTTAGGTGGCACCATTACTCTCCAATAAATTGCTGCTAAAACTAAACTAAGTTATCTGACAACTATGATTGTTAGGGCTGTCAGAGTGATGCAAATTAGAGTACACATAACTAAGATTTTGGGTGCCGAGCACATATTTGCTGATGCTATCTATGCTTATCAGCAAATCCTTTGAAACCTTTTCATACTAACATCAAGGACCAAAACTTAAGGTGATCATAAAAGAACACTTTACCTCCAACAGTGGCCCCAATAAGGGCTATAAGTAGCAATAAAGGCATGTTGAAAAAGGAGTTCTCAGCCTCACATGTTTCTGCCCAAGCTTCAAGAGGTGTTGTCAACATAATGGCATTGGTAAAAAGAAATGCCATTGTTGAGAATTTTAATTTTTGGTTACCCTGCCAACACCGATGATTTCTTATTAGATAGGGGCTTCGATGCCCCACAACGTACAAAAACTAGATAGTACAAAGCAAATATGAAGAACACTCATCTTTCTTAACTAAAGCATTTCATATTCTAGTAATTAATCATGTCTCTGCCTATATATTTCATGTGTCAATTTAAGTCCACAAAAATGTTAAAAAAGAAAGACAAAAAAAAAAAAAAAACCTACAGACGAAACTGAAGAAAACACAATAGCTGATACCAGTGGACTCACCATCATACCTCAAGAACTGATACCCAGTGGACTCACCATCGGCCACTACTGCTTACAACATTTGCTGCTGCTGCAAACAGTCGTGGCTGCTGCTTTTTGCAGTAGTAACGACTGCTGCTGCTGCTAGAAGCAGCAGCAACTACTGTTATTGCTGCAAGCAGTCGTGGCTATTGCTTCTTGCAGCAGTAACGACTGCTAATGCAGCAAGAAGTAGTCGTCACTACTGTAAAAAGCTGCAGTAACAACTGCTGCTGCTGCTGCGGTTGCTGTAGCGGTTGCTGCTACAAAAGATGCAGTCAGATTATGGCATGCTCAAAGTTGAGAGGTGGTAGCTGTCCTAGTCTTATTTTGGCCTTCAACGCCAGTTATTCAAGAACTGGTGTTAAAGGCTTGACTGGTGTTTTAACGTCATTTCCTTGAGAACTGACATTAAACGCTTAAGTGATAGATCTTTTAGTGATCCTACATCAAGATTGATCCCAACATCACATTAGGGTTCAAAAGCTTAGTTGTTAAAAAACATAAAGACTCTAGAAGCTTGAGATGGTTTTTGGTGAAGTATGTATAGAAGTGCATTTTATTTATAACTAACTAAAAGGCATGTAGTCCTCTTTTCTACAACAAATTTGTTGAATTTCTTACAAGTTTTACCTTAAATTTTTATTTGTATAAATAGACCTATTTTTTTTTATGAAAAAAAGACTCTATTTTCACCTTTCAATTCACCTTTGTATTCACCTTCTTTCTAAAAGCTTAGAATATCCCTTAAGTTCTTGTTTTTCATTCTTCCTATTTCTTAAAGAAATCTTTAAAAAGGAGTAACTATTTCTATAATGCTATTAGTAGAGGGACATCACATAGATAACAATGAGGTACAAATCTTTCCCTATTTACTTATGTTAGCATTTGTAAAATAAATAAAAGAATAAGTTGCTTCTACTCATTTCTTTGTTGCTTATTGTTCATTCTATTTGATATTGTGAATTTAATGATGCATCTCATAATTTTCAAAAATCATTTTAAAGAAAAGAATTTGAGTTCATATTACAAATTTCAAAAATAAAATATATTTGTTTTCTCAATCAAGGATCTAATGTTGACTAGATTTTGAGGTTCTTGCATAAAATTACGTGATAAATTATTTCAAAATTTGTTACATCTTGATTACATTCGATGTGGATTTTCTCCTAAGATTTTGAGAGTAAAGAAAAGCCAATTTTATTTTTTCTATATTTATTATATAATATATATTTATTAGATGTGTAACGAGATTAATATCAAATTAAGACATTTTAAGATACAAGATCATTCAACTTAACTGGTATTAATTTTTAGGCGCTTGTCGGAGTGTTAATCCTTTTCCATACGTAATTGACTCTTGATCTTAAATCTTCTAGTGAAATAGACAATTGGTTATCTTTTAAATGGAGTTCTCATTTTCTTTATCAAAAGAAAAAGAATTTTTAAGATAAAATGGTGATCAATCATACCATAAAAAAATTAATGGCGATATCTTATTTTTTTTTTTCAAAAATCAAAGTCACAAAAGAATTTTTGAAACTAAAAGAAATTTCTCACATTAGGCTTTCACTAAAAAGATCAATGATGATAGTTTATCACCATTATCGATTGATAACATCTCTCATGTACTTCATTACATCGTATCTACACTCATGGTTAGAAAGTTGACGTGGACATTACATTAACATAATTCAAATATTATATATTATCTAAAAAGTAAATTCAATACCACATGTTGTTTTAAGTGCACATACCTTAGCACTAGGACTTTTGTAATTTTGTCTACTACTCGACGGCATGTCTATAAGGAAGATACTAACATAAGTAATAGCAAAAAATGATCATAAATCTAAAATTTTTAGCTACTAACATAATAATATAAGTAAAAATAATTTAACTCACATGGACATGATTACTGCCAACTTAGCTCAAGAACCATGCCCCGAACAATCAAAATTGTTTAGGTAAATATTTTGGAATTAATGATCACCAATGTCCAGTGTTCCCTAAATTATTATGCAAGTTAAATTTTTTCTTATCTAAATAATACAATTAAAAATTAAGTTAATACTTACACAAGGTTAAACAGGAAGACCAACACTCTTTTTTTACATGGTTGTGCTAATCTCTTTGCAATATAGTAGGCTTGCTCTCCTATCTTTATACTACTTTCGGTTGATATTGGTGATAGATCAACAAATACAAAATTTTGACTCAAGCTAAGTGCAACCAATCTAGCATGAAGATTAGTAATGAAAATATAAAAAGCATTAAAAAAACCAATATGTAAGTAATTATAAGATTAACAAACTTATGAAATATAAAAGATATATATACACGAAGTAAGCTTCAATGATGGTGATATTTATAGTCCTCCCTATGATAAAATTATAATTTATCATCTCACATCAAATAAGAAGGTCTTCACTATCAAACACCTTTATTATAGAAGAAATGATGATTGTTTTATCAGGAGCCATTAGCTTACTCATATATCAATACATCATCTTTAGTGTTAATGGTATCCCAAAAGAAAAGGCATTTTATAATGATGGTTAATTTATGAATGTTGGTGGCTGTTTAACTAGTAACTTTTGCTTTATTTTTCTACTTAATGCTAAAAATCAAATAGTTAAAAAGTTATGTCTTTTAATGATACAAAAAATAGTTCAATTTTACAAACAAATTACCTCATATCCGCAAGTTATGATCCAATCTCATGGCCAACCAACGTGTGTGTTGATCATTTTAGATACAGTGAAAACTTTTGCTTCTGGTATTAAGTGAGGCATAAAACCATTACCTTAAATAATTATCTTTGATGTCACTCTAGCATCACCATTAGCCAAAGAATACACGTGGATAGTCTGATTCATGGCAGTATATATAAAAACCGTTCCGTGGAACACAATGTTGTCTAAAAAAATCAATACACATAACACATTGCACATGCTACAATGACAAATCACCCCATAATACCTAAAAACTATTAATGTCTTCTTCATTATGAATCACACATGACATATCTTATTAGTATAAGCTCTAATGGATCATCTAGTGTAAATGGATGAGATTAGCAGGACATCTTTCATCAATTACTACTTTAACCATATTATTACTAGTTCTTTTTAAACAAGATGCCATTTGAAATTGAATCAGCTGAGTAATAACCTTGTTTTTCAGAATGTCTTCTATTTTATCGTTATGCTTACAGAACTACCTCACTATGGCCAATAAATCTTATTTATCAAGATTTTCGCTTTTTAATACACTAAATTGTTTCATCCTCCCAAAACACAAGGTGATCGTCACCTCGGATCTTAGAAGTCTTATGCGACCAAAATGCTCTGGTTTATCAATACATTTTATGAGTACATCTTATCCACATGGCCTGTGTTATCAATTCATCCTTTAAAATATAATGTAAGAAAATAAATGTAACATTTTTTTAAGTAAAGATCCACGTGTATTAAAATATAGTAATGTACTCAAAATCCTTTCAATACAATATATGGTTAACTCATTCATATACTATCATTATTTATTACATCATGTGTAGCATAATCAATGTCATCATTACTACCAATACATATATTTTATATATAAAAAATCATACAAAGTCAACATATTTGAACAGCATACAAAATATATCCATTAGATAATCAAAACTTCAAAAGGAAAAAAAGGAGAACTGATAAGTTCCATCTTTAACCTCGTAAACCCTTTTCAAAAAAGATAAGAGTCATAGATATTCTTTTTCTTTCTATTTATTTCACACCTCTCTTTTGTTGTAATATAAAAAAAAAATTAACATTTAAAAATTGGTTAATATCATACTTGAAACTCATTTAAAAATTGCAAGTTTACAAATACATTCCACACATTTGAATTTATAAAGCTCTTGTATTCTTCAAGTAGGAGCCTTGGTTGGTCCAAATCATCCAAAAAAGACATGATGTAATTTCTCATAAAAATAGTTTTGAAAATCCTTTATTTTTATGATATAGATTGGAGTATATACCTTTTCAAATTCTTATTTATTTCATATGTCCCCTATAATAGACAGTCATATAAATTAATCAATAAAACTGATGATATGTAATTCATTTAAGTAATGATAGTTCATGTCCCATAACACATACTAGAATTATTACTTAAATTTATTTATTTTTTCATTAGGCACTATATGACGTACAATGATACCAATGTAACTATTTATCATTGTAACAATTTTCTCAAAAGGTTGCCCTTTCTTATTTAATTGGATTTTTATCTTCTACCATGTTGCTTTAGTTTTTATGACATTAAACGTACTGTTAATGCCTTTTTTTAAAAAAAATTATATAAGTCATTGGCTTGTTGTTTTAATGGATCTATCAAATCTGCAAATAAAAAACCATAAAATCAATATCTTATATACATGAATTATAAAAAGTTAATAATCAATAAAAAATTAATGTGTAAAGGCTTAATTCAGAAACAAAACCAAATGATCATGTATATGAAATAGAAATTCACCTATCCAAATAATCAAACTCACAACCTTTCACCATCTTCCCTAGCATAACCATAACATTATCATTTATTTGATCAAACAGTTCAATAGATGAAAAATTATTATAAAATTTGGTGTGATCCTTACTAATGTCACCCAATTCATCATTTTCATCATAGCTTTTAGTGGCGTTTGCATGACAAGTGACCATTTCATATTTGCTAGATCGTTAATGTAAAATACTTATCTCGCTTGTGCGAAGTTAGTGTAATTGATCATTTATGTGCCCAATTAGATTAAGGTCAATAAGGAAAACTACTAAATCATTAACTTCAACACCATTACTATTCTTAATCCAATAGTATTTAAAAATTGAAACTCTAAATATGGTGAAATTTAGCTCCCAAACCTCTCGCATTACCCCATAAAATGCCATATCACCATGTAATTTTTATTTTTTGTGCTAGAAATTTTCATGATGTTAAAAATTAAAGTGATACCACTGTTCTGGGGGACTTTAGATTTTTCTCTTTTTTTTTTTTTTTTTTGTAAAGACAACAATCATTAATGGTATACCTGGGATACTTAATTATTATGAAATGAGGCTCATAAGCAATCTATCATGAAGTTGATGAGATATAGTGATTACACAATGAAAGTTGAAACTTAACCTATATAGCAAAGTATACTAAATCATCAATGAAATATGGCTTATAATACCCATGTGTGTAGTCAACTGCTAAAGGTGCAAACATGTTACCCATGTGTGTAGTCAACTGCTGAAGGTGCAAACATGTTTATAATGTAACCATTTTCTTTTCAACTTCTTGGGATTGTCAACACTTAATTGGTTCAAATGCTCAACTTATGCTTTTATGTTTCTTTGAATCAAAATTGTGATTTATTATGACAAGAGATTTGTTACATTGAAGTGTGTTGTAATGAAAGAAATGATGGCAAAAAATTATTAAAGTTTTGGTTATTTATTGTTTTATAAGAGAGTTAGTACATTGGTTTATAAAATTATTGAAGAGTTGGTACATTGGTTATGAAATTATTAAAGTGTTGGTGCATTGGGCTGTATGTGGGATCATTAAAGTATTAATGCATTAGATTGTTTATGAAATAATTGAAAAGTTGGCGCATTGAGTTATTTATGGAATCATTAAAGTGTGGGGTTTTTTGATAGGAGTGTTGATGTGTTAGTTTGTCGATAGTATGGTAATAAAATTAAAGTAGCTTGTTGATCAATATAAGTATGAGTATTTATGTGCATATAAGTTAATTTGGTGTTATTTTGGTGTGTTAGACAAAGAATTAATATTTATGTTAATTTTTGTATATGTTAATATGATGGTTAATTTGTTGTATATATATATGTTGATTTAGTGTTTTAGTTTGTTCGTATTTATATATATATATTAGTGTATGTTAGAGAAACAATTAATATTTAGGTAGACTGTGGTTATGTGTATATATGTGTTTGTGCGTGTGATGGTTGATTTATTGATATATATATATATATATATATATACATATATATTGATGTGTCAATAGAACGGATAGATTTAGTGTATTAGTTTGTTTATATGTTTGTATGTTGATATTTTGTTGTATTATAGAAAGACTTAATGTTTAGTGTTAATTTTAGTTTAAAAAAACTGTGAAGAAAACGTTTTCTTCTTTCTTCATACCCTTATTTTTCACGTTTTTCGAACTATGAAGAAAAGTCATCTTAATCGTGAAGAAAACATTATTTTGTTGTAGTCAAGTAATGAAGGGTGAATTAGGTAATTTTTTTTCACATAGTCAAATATATGAATCTAAGTAAATCTTTCAAATCAAATTATACAAATAATAAATTTAAAGCTTATAATAAATAAATAAAGAAGGGTAAGAAAGATCAAACACATGATTTATGTGGTTAAGCCAAACCTTGCCTACATCCACGGCTTCGAGTCTCTACTTAAAGATTTCATTACTTCATTTTCGTACAAAAGGCTCTTAGTTATATCCCTAACTAAAATATCAGACAATAAGGTGAAATCACACCTTAATACCTAAATCTCACTAAAAAGATAGATGGTTTATATAATAACAAACTCCCACGCAAGAGTATAATAATCACAATAAAGGTCTAGTTGAATTTTTTAAAGATAAGTAATGTACATGCTATATGAGTTTTAATAGCAAAAGAAATCCTATATTTTTACACCTAGATCTAAAAATATGGGCGTAATACTCAAGAAAATAATTTTTCAAACCTCAAAAATGTTATTACCACCCATGGGAGCCATTGTGCCCTTCAATTTGATGGCACACTCAAAAATTCAAAGATCTAATAGTACCATTATCCAACCAGTAATACCTCTATAGGTAGTGGCGCAATCATTAGTATTGAATATCAGTTCAAGCAATAGCTCAGGCGATAGTACCACTTAAGGCGCTATTACCTTTACATTGGATGGTACTACCTTTACATCTATAGTGAATAATGTCTTTTATTTCTTTATTTTTATATTTCAAAAAATAATTTTTCTTGAAAATCATTTTTTTCAAATTTATATAAAACTTATCTTTTCAAATTATTTGAAAATACATTTTTAAAAATAATTTTAATGTAGTGGTATGAGTGTGAATGTAAAGTAATTTCTTAAGCAAACAAAGGGGATTGAGAAATTATACTTATGAGACATCTTCTAAATATGTTTTCTTCTTCTTGTTCAGTTAAAACCATTTTGAGAATTATTTTTTTGAACCTTACTTCTTTTCCTTCATCTTATATTTGGTTGAAGCCTCTCTGAATTTTATCTCTTGAATCTCACTTCATACTTGTTAGCTAGGATCTAGCTTCTCCTTTATTCACTTGAATTCAATTGCTTGCGATGCTTGGCTCCTTTCTCATAGTTTGGCTTTCTAAATATGTAAATGTTGCTACACGCTTGGCAATCACATTAGACTATAAAGAATTAGTTCCTTATCATTAAAACTTAAGCCATTTATCACTTAATGGAACTGTTTAGACTAACAATCTCCTTTTTTTTTCTTTAATTATGACAAACATATTATGCAAAAGAGAAACATAAGGCAAAGTAAAGCTCTACATGGCATCCTAAGATGTTTATTTAATGCAAAATGAGATTTAATTAAGATATTCAAAAGATGCAAAAGTCTTCTATAGGATTATTTTTCTTCATAAAACGTAGAGTTTTGTGATGAATATGCCCCAATTTATTTTGCCTAAACATTGCATTCTTGTCTTCTTTGTGTATTGCAGTATGCTTCTCTTCCATTATGTTTAAGGTAAACTCTTTATCTTCCATTTGAACTTTAAGCACTCTTTGTATTATGTATCAATAATCAAGCAATTATTATCCTCAAATAGCACTGTATATCCTATTTTCAAGAGCTGACCAATACTTAAAAGATTTTGTTTAATTTTAAAAATATAACACATTAGAAATTAATTTCAAACCTATGCAATTTTTGATTGTCATTATTTCTTAGTCTTTTACTGCAAAATATGCTCCATTTTGAAGTGTGACTTTTAAAATAACAGTTTTCTCAAGATCTTTGAAGAGGCCTTAAACATAAGTTATGTGATTTGTAAAACCACTATCCATAAGCCAACTTTCTAAGGAGTTATTTGTAACAAAGCATGATACCACAAACAATTCCTTCTCTTAAGATTGTTTCAACAACATTTTTTACTTCTCTTTGATGTTGTTGGGATTTGCATTTTTTTTTTCACGTGTCTTGATTGACCAGACATGTGATATCTTACATCTAGCCTCCACCAAAACTTATTTTTTGTATATATATATATTCCTTTATCATAAAGGCCAGCTGGAAAGAATTGATTGTTACTCTTTTGGCCATTTATTGTTGTTGCTTACAAAATTTTAAACTTGTTTTTATTTTGACAATTTTTATTATCTTTGTCCCCATTGTTATTCTATGATTTGACTTGAAAAGCACATCTCATATATCTTTCTTGCCTCATAAGCCTCTTTTACTCTTTTGTTTACAGTGCATTTGACAATCCTATCAAGGTAATGCTTGATAAATCTTTAGAATTTTTTCAAGATGAAATTGTAACCTTAAACTTTTCAAGAATTGTTATTAAGATCATTTGACCAATTATAGAATAAAAAAAATAGTACTAAGAAATCTTACTTTGTTAATAATATCTAGAAATCTATTAAAATATTCTTTGATGTTTTACATTCTTTCATCTTCTACATCTCAAATTCTCAAATCAAATTTAGCACTTACATTCCTTTGATTCTTTTATTCCTTTGGTACCCTTGCTTCAAAAAATCTCAATTTTGTAGTTTTTTTTTGTGTCATTATTCTAGTAAAAATAGTGGATAAGACTGTAGTAAACAATTTTACTCTTGCTTTCGATTTTCATTACTTCTTTTCTTCTTTGTTTTTGATTTATACAAGAGTTGGGTTGCTTATCAAAGTGAAACTTTATATACTTGTTCAACAACTTCTTACAAATCATTTTCATTAAGGTAGGCTTCCATTCTAATAACGCATATCTAATAATTTATTCTATTAAACACTAGAGTTATAATGGTAGTGAATGAATTTTTTTTAATTCATTGTATGTGGGTTTTTGTTTTCTAGATAGACAAGTAAGAAGTGTTTGGAGATTGTGTTTGAGCTTTCGTAATCTAAGAAGTCCCTTAAGATAACAACTTTAATAGCACTTTGTTAGCCTTTAAGAGACAGAACAATAGTCAAAAAGATAAAAGATTTTGATGCTTAGAATTGCATAGTTCTTTAATTGATAGAAATCAAATTTATAGGAAAAATAAATAATTAAAACTTAAAATTATGCTTATCTAGATATCTTAAAAATTAAATTTTAAAATTTAAAATAAAAGATTTTTCTAATCCAAAATTCAAACAAAAGAATT
Organism: Moringa oleifera; assembly: GCA_021397835.1. NCBI lineage: Eukaryota > Viridiplantae > Streptophyta > Magnoliopsida > Brassicales > Moringaceae > Moringa > Moringa oleifera. Next base: position 6,227,255 of record JAJFZO010000191.1, on the reverse strand, counting down.
ATTTTTGTCTTCATCCAAATTTATTTAAAATAACAAAAGAATTGGTCTTACTTTCTCTTATCTAAAACCTTAAATCAAATATTTTGTTTTACTTAATTTTTTTCTAATGAAAATTATTAATCATTGTTGAATTCTTTTTGATAGATCTGTTTCATCATATTATAGTGAAATTTCTTCAGGTGTCTTCAATTTTGATTCTCCTTATTTTATTATTAATATTAATAAAAATTATAGATGAAAGTCCGCATTGAGAATATATTCAAAATGTAAGTCTCTAATAGATGTATTTTTTTTTCAAGTCTTGATTACTGTGAAAAAAATACATATCTCATTAATATAATTAACATTTTATTTTTATTATAATTTTTATCTTGACTATGAGCATCTTTTTAATAATATGAACATATATATAGTTTTATTTCTTCCACTTTTGTTCAGTATATGTTAAAGATGTTAGATCCTTCTTGATTTATGCAAACTAATCATGCATAATCTTGATCTTTAAATCTTAAAGCATTGTAACTTTCACATGTAAGATAATTAATCAAAAAAGCATACCTGATCCATGAGGTGATCTCCTAAAGCTTTTCTTGTAAGGATGATAGTTAAAGAACTTCGTTTCTCTCCCTTAACCTTTTTTTTTCTACATACCATTAAAGAATGATATTTGTAATAAGTGGAGAGAGGACTAAGATCATAAGAAATCTTTTCATACTTATCTTCCATCAAGATATAAGTTTAATTTAAATATTATGTCTTCAAGTGACCTAATAAATTTGAACTCTTAAAATCATTTAACCATAATTATCTCTTAAATAAATGGTAACCATTTAATCTTTTAAATAAAGAATAATTATTAACAAACCATGTGGGTCACATAATGAAATATTTAACATTTTCCTACTTGGCTCATATGGTATGAGATTATCATAATATGCATAGTATGAAAGCCATATCCTTCTTACATAGGTCATATTAGCAATCATCATTCAGTAAAACTAATAAGGATCCAAGTGGTCGTATATCATTAATTTCAAGTAGTCTCTTGTATATATCACATTACTAGTTTTAAACTTAATATAACTGATAATGAGATGTATCATAATGGTCTAATGACAATGTTTTTATTAAAGACAAATCTTATTAGACTTACATAATTCATTCATGTATCTACCAATAATAAGAACACGATATTCAAATATGTGCATCAAAAACAATATTTGATTGAGCTCAGAGTGTCAAATACATAAAAGCATAAAGTAGTAATATAATGGCAATAATGGCAGCCAATGATGCCAATTCTTTTGACATGTTCTTTATATGTCTTTGGCTAATCCTTTTGTTAATGGATCTACTATCATAAGGTTAGTGCTAATGTTTTTGATTGACACTCTTTGTTTTTGAACTTTTTCTTTAAAGTCCAAGTATTTAACTTCCACATGTTTGACAGCATTTGGATAATTATCATTTTTCAAAGAGAAGACTACCACGAAATTATCACTATAAATTTTTAGTGGCTTAGCAATACTATCGATAATTTCAAGCCCTGAAATAAAGTTTCAATGCCGTAATCCACGAATAGTGGCCTCAAAAGCATGCCATAAATTCAGCTTCCATAGTGGATGCAACAATAACAAACTATTTTGCCTATTGCATGAGGTGCATAAGATTCTTTCCATTTTTGTGTGTTCCAAATCGTTCTTTAGCATTGCATGAGACTAAATTTATCTCCCTTTTGAATTAGAACAATACTTGCAGAGCACTAAAACTTTATTAATGTATGCCTTTTGAGACAATTCTAACAATCATTGTGATCTATCACGAAATACATCAATTCCTATCACATAGGATGCCTCACTTATATCTTTTATTTCAAATTTATTGGAGAGGAATTCTTGGTCTCATACAATAAACTAAAATCATTAATAGCTAACAAAATATCATTAATATATAAAACTAGATATATGAACTTACTTCCACTAACCTTCATATATATACATCAATCAATGATGTTTTCCTTAAATCTAAAGGAAGTGATGGTATCATGGATCTTAAGATACCACTATCGGGAAGCTTGTTTAAGCATATATGTTGATTTCTTAAGTTTACACACCATGTGTTCCTTTCTTCCTTTAGGTTGGTCCATATAAATTTTCTCATCTAAATCCCCATTTAGAATAGTAATTTTACATCCATTTGATGTAACTCTAAGTAATAATGAGCCATCATTGCCATGATAATTTTAAAGGAATCATTTTTTGAAACAAGAAAAAATATCTCATTATAGTCAACACCATCTTTGAGTTAACTCTTAGCAATAAGTTTGGCTTTATATCATTCTACAATGCCTTTTGAATCACATTTAGTCTTAAAGACCCATTTACACTTGACTCTTTTATGATCTTTAAGCAACTCGACGAGATCCCACACTCCATTATGATCCATAGATTTTAACTCTTCTTTTATGGTGTTAACCATTTCATAAAATTAATAATGCCTAAGGCTTGTGAAAATGAAACTAGATCCTTGTCAATTCTGAAATCAAATTTTAATTCTTATAGATAAACCAAATAATCATCAGAAATAGCGAGTTTTTTTTTTTTTTTTACCTTTGAGACCTTCTTAATATTATTTCATGCAGTTCATCCATCATAGGTTCATTTGCATCAATCTCATCATAAAGAGTTTAATCATTCAGTTGTTGTTCTTGTACGTTATCAACCAATTCAATAATTGGAAGAAAATTTGAGAAAAAATAAGCCAAGAAACCTGAATTCTAACTTCTTGGATTGCCACTTTACATGCTTCCACACTCCCACTAACGTTGTCATTTTCTATGACCTTAGCCTTTCGAGTTTCAGCAATTCTCGTATATGGTTAGGATGATAAAATCTATACCCTTTAGATTTTTCTAGATAACCAATGAAAAACCCACTAGTTGCCTTTAATTTTAGTTTATTTTCATGTGGATTATAGATCCTTACTTTCGTCGAGCAACCCCAAACAATTAGGTGCCTTAAACTAGGGTTCCTTCTTATCTATATTTTAAAAGGAGTTTCTGAAAAATGCCTTACTAGAAACTCTATTTAGCAAATACATAGCGAATTTCAAAGCATGCATCCACAAAGATAATGGTAAAGAAGAATGACTCAACATAGTCCTAACGATGTCCATTACTGTGTGGTTACACCTTTTTGCACACCATTTTGTTGTGGTGTACTCGACATAGTGTATTGAGCACATATGCCACGCTTTCAAGGAATTTAGCAAATGGACTAGGACATTGTCCAATTTCATCATATTTTCCACAATATTCATCACCTTTATCAGACTTGATTATTTTCATAGTACTATCCAATTGTCTCTCAACCTCATTAATGAACACCTTTATGGCATTTGTTGATTGAGACTTTTCATTCAACTAATAGATATAGCCATAACATGAAAAACCATCAATAAAAGTGATGAAATACTTTTCTTCACTAAAAAATGAAACATTGAAAGGTCAACATATATCAATGTGTATAATTTCAAAGAGTAGTGTGCTTCTTATGACTGATTTATTGATTGTGTGTTTTGTGTATTTTTCTTTAATACAATCCACAAATATGCCAAGATTAATAAAATCTAATTTTGAAGAATTTCCTTCTTTACTAATCTTAGCATTCTTTCCTTGGATATATGACCTAAATGCCTATGCCACAAGTAAAGTGAATTTTCATGAGAAAAACTACATTTAGTACCAATATTATGATGCCGAGTTAATAAAGTCTCAGTAAAAAAATTGTCAAGCTTTAACCTATACAAACCATCACATAACACCCTAAAACCAATAAAACGTTTAGGCTTTAACAAACTAAAACATCCATTTTCAAACTTGAAAGAATATCCATCTGAATCTAGTTCAAATAAAGAAATTAAATTTCTAAAACAGAAGGAACATAAAGAGTTTAGAAAAGATCCAAATGATGTCTCTAGTATTTAAGACTAAGCGGTAGGTTCTAATGGCTTCTATTGGAACTTTAACTCGATTCCCCATAAGAACCAATTTTTCATTTGCACTTATGGTTTAAATCATAAGGAATCCCTGCACCATATTTGAAACATGAATGGTATAGTAAAAATCAATCCACCAAGTATTAGAAAGGACTTTTGTCAAATTTGATTCAAAATATGCATAGGCACTAGGCTTACCTTTCTTTCCTAACCATGCCTTACATCCCAAAGTAATCATTCTAATAATGTCCACATTTTTTTGTAAAAATGACACTTATCCTTTTTGCATTCCTTCTTGTGAATTAGGGCAGATGACACGTTAACTTTATGTTGTCCTTGCTTGCCCTTTTCATCATTCTTTTTGGCTTTCTTTTCAGCTCCTTGTTGACCCATTAGATTGATTGTATATATTCCTTATTGATTTAGCCTATTTTCCTCTTGAATGAGCATATTATGCAGTTCATGCCTATTTCATTTATCCTTAATAATATTGTAACTCATTTGAAATAAGGGATACTTAGGAGGCAAGGAGTTTATAATAAACTATACAGTGAACCTTTCATTCATTTTTAATCCCTTGGTTTCTAATTTTACAGTTAAATTCATCATTTCAGTTAGGCATGGTACATGAACCATTAAACTTCATGGTGGTTAACTTAGCCATTAATGTCCCAACTAATGACTTATCAATAGTGTCAGATTGGGATCTTTTTTTCATGAATTTTATAAATTACTTTTCTATTTCAATTTTGAGAATTATGTATTTGATGTTGCTTGTCATTACCATTCGCATAAATATTAGGCCTAGTCTATTTGATCTTTTTCAAACCTCATGGAAAAACCTTTTTCCCATACTGTTGGAATCAGTAATAGTTGTAAGCTGATCAATCATGATGTTAAATCAAGGTCCATAACACTTAAGTGATATTAGACTTGTTCACACCACTTAGAGAAATTAAGCTCATTATACTTCAATATAGATAAGGCTTGCGCAATAAAAGAAACGAGAATAGATGTTGCAATTACATAATTATATATACATTAGTGCTTTAAATAATAACATATCCAAAGATAACAGGCATGTTTAATTATAGTATGTTTAGTTACCGATTGTGTGAAACAATAATAAGCATAAGTTATTATTATCATTGTATGTTGTTGGATCACCAAAGGAGAACTTCAATATACATAATATGAGTTATTTTATGTTATAATTCAAAGCATTAATGTATAAATAATTATATAATTATAGTATTTGCTCCTATTTCTTTTAATGCGCAAGCCTTATTTATATTAAAGTATAATGGGCTTAATTTCTCTAAATGGTGTGAACAAGTCCAATATCACTTAGATGTTATGGATCTTGATTTAGTACTCACGATTGATAAGCCTACTCATATTACTGATTCCAATAGTATAGAAGAAAGATCTTTCCACCAGGCTTAAGAAAGATCAAATAAACTAGGCCTAATGTTTATGCGAATGACAGCGGTAAGCAACATCAGATTCACAATTCCCAAAATTGAATTAGCAAATGAATTAATGAAACTTATGAAAGAAAGGTCCCAATTTGACACTGCTGATAAGTCGTTAGCTAGGACATTAATGGCTAAGTTCACCACATGAATTTGATTGTTCATGTACCATGCATGAAAGATAGTTGTGTATACCCTGATAAGGGATGTCTGGATTATCGAGAAGAGAGGAGCCGTGATGGTCACTCGGACTGAGTACTTGAGTGAAATGATTAATCTAGCAGCAAAATTGGACACCATAGGATTAGAAGTCAGTGAAGTATTTTTTGTATAGTTTATTATAAACTCATTACCTTCCTCTTAAATGAGCATATTATGTAGTTCATGCATATTTTATTTATCCTTAATAGTATTCTAACCCATTTAGAATAAGGAATACTCAGGAGGCAGGGAGTTTATCATAAACTGTACAAGGAACTTTTCACTTCCAATCGCATGGTCTCCAATTTTGCTACAAGATTCATCATTTCAGTCAGCTTGCTTATGCATGGTACATGAACCATCAAACTTCATGGTGGTTAACTTGGCCATTAATGTCCCAGTTAACGACTTATTAATAATGACAGATTGCCTTCCACAAATTTCATAAATTCCTTTACTATTTCAGTTTTGAGAATTGTGGATTTAATGTTGCTTGCCATCGTCATTCGCATAAACCTTAGGCCTCCTCTATTTGATCTTTCCTAAGCCTTATGGAAATACCTTTATTTTATATTATTGGAACCAATAATAGTAGTAGGCGAATCAATTATGAGTGCTAAATCAAGATCTATAAGACCTAAGTAATATTAGATTTGTTCATACCACTTAGAGAAATTAAGCCCATTGTACATCAATAAAAACAAGGCTTATGCATTAAGAGAAACGAAAATAGGTGCTTAATTTACATAATTATTTATACATCAATACTTTGAATTATCACATAAAACATAAAACTCATATTATGTGAATTGAAGTTCTCTTTTACGTGATCCAACAACATATAATGATAATAATAACTGATGCTTATTATTATTTCACAAGATTGGTAACCAAACATATTACAATTAGTCATGCCTACTACCTAACATATCTAATTAAGTATATTAGTTATCCACGATTATATTCATGACTATAAAATTGCTAATTAACCTTTGGACGATTCTTTAATATTTTATAATTAATATATTTTCATTTACTCAATACAAAATTATACATAGCATCACATAATCATGAGTATTTAATTTGACATCTATACAAAAAAATAATTTTTAATTTGGCCACTTTTCTACTAACAAATTATTCATCCCATGGATATCAAATTAAACAATTATTGCATCATATAATAGATACTAACAATACTTTCATAATATCCTTTATAGACAAATGATGTAACAATTTCAATTAATGCTTTCAATTATTAGAAGCAAGAAATATCTCAGATTTTAAATAAATAAAGTGCTTACATCATATATATGTCAAAACTAATTACTTAGTGACTTTATGATGTCACTGATTCTAACATCTAAAATTATGTAGTAGATAAAAAATCGATAATACAAGAGAAAAAACTTTCATAGAAAAATCACAATCTCTTAAATCAGGCTTTGATACCACACGTTAGATCTTTCTTCCTTATGTAAACTAATCATGCATAATCTTGATGCTTAGACATTAGAATATTGTGACTTCCACATATAAAATAATTAATCAAGAAAGCATACCTTGATCCATGAGGTAATCTCTTCAAGATTTTCCTATAAACATGATAGTTAAAGAAGTTGGTTTCTCTCCCTTTAACCTTTTTCTTGTACAGACCATTCTTGATCATGATCTTTATAATGGATGGAGAGAGGACCAAGATCATAAGAAATCTTTCCATACTTATCTTCCATCAAGATAGGTTTAATCTAAATTCTATCTCTTAAAGTGACCTAATAAATTGAACTCTTAAAATCATTTAACCATAATTATCTTCATAACTATCTCTTAAATAAAAGATAATCGTTTAATCTTTTAAACAAAACTATTAACAAATCACGTAGGCCACATAATGAAATATCTAAGAAAATATACTTTTTCAAGGTTTAGAATTTTCTATCATTATCATTTAGTGAATTACCATTAATACAAATAAAAGATTTAATGACAATTAAAAAGGACTTTTAATGACAGTTCTAAAACTATCATCTTTGTTGATGTCATTAAAGAGAGGGATTTTTTAACGATAGTCTTGAAAATTATCATTAAAGGCCTCCCTTTTTAATGACAGTTCTTTTAAAACTATCAAAGTGGGTTTTTTAACGATAGTTTTTAAAGAACTACCATTGAAAATAGTTTTTAAAGAACTACCATTGAAATAGGGGGCTTTTAATGACAGTTTTTTTAGAACTGTCATTAAAAAAGAGGTCTTTAATTATAGTTTTAAAGAACTATCATTAAAAATTGAGACTTTAATGACAGTTTTATTAGAACGTTAAAAAATGGTGCTTTTAATGTTAGTTTTCAATGAACTGTCATTGAAGGGTCCCTTTTTAATGATAGTTCTAATAAAATTGCCATTAAAAGAATTTTTTTAAATAATTTTGATATATACAAAATTTCATCCAAAACCTGCATATATAAAATTCTTCATCTCTTTCACACCAACCACATATCTTCATATTGTGTACATCAACACATTTTAATACTAACACTTCAATGAAACAAGTTTTTCTTTCAATATGCTTCAATACCATCTCAGTCAAACCATCATTAATTACTTCCTTCATGTTTGAAAACACTTCAGCATAATACAATCCAAAAAGAAATGAAAAATGAAGAAAGAAAAAAAAATAATGTCATAATTAAACTCCATATGTATAATACATGAGTTTGAATATATATTATCATACACAATCCTAAAAATTTAATTATATAAATTCATTAATGTTCATGTCTACAAGAATCTTCAAGATTCAATTTTCTAATATGGCACTCCAAAGAAACTATCCCACCTCCTTTCTAACTTTATCAATATCTGATTGAGTGTAAGAATTTATGTCAACTAATTATATTTATAAAAAAAAATTGATCCAATTAAAACATTTAGTAATTATACACATTAATTACCAACGTAATTAAATACAAATACATAAAAACTTACCATTTTTGTATATGAGATATTTTTGTCACGTTTATCAATGATATCCTTTAAAAAATTCATAATATAATAAATACATGTCCATCAAAAGTAAACACTTCCATATAAAGTATATGTATTGCTTCATCAGGTGACGTAACCTTATTCACATAAGAATGAATAACCTATAACTAACAAAAAATTAATTAATTAATATCTAAATAAATGATTTATAATTTATTAGTTAATCAATACATAGTCAATTAATTAACAATCTAATTAATTGCTTTACAAGTACTAGTAAATGAATTAAAATTTAAATAATATTTAATTATTTACTTTGGAAGCATCAAATTAATTAATTAAAATTTGAATAAATTATTAATAACTAATTAGTTAATTAATACTTATATAGTCAATATTTAATTAACATCTAATTAATTATTATATAAGCATCTAACTAGCTAGTAATTAATTAAAATTTAGATAACATTTAATTATTTACTATACAATCTTTTAATTAATTAATTATTTATTTAAAATTTAACTAATATTAAATTAAGTTAATTATAAAATCAATATAAATTTTGTAAAATATATCAATTAATCTTACCTAGTAAAATTTATTAAACATAAATTCATCAATATATACTCATTTATACCTAATATTCATCCAAACATACTTAAAAAAAACTTAAATTTCACTAATAAAAATTTATTACACATACTTGATGAAGAAAATCTCAAAATAATATATATTCTTAATTCATTCTTCAAATCAAAACCAAATGGAATAAAAATTGGGGGAAAAATTAACTTTCATAAAAATATTATGAATTTACTAAAATACTTACATGCTTGAATGCCAAAGATGAAAAACAAATGGAGGGAGAGGGTGTGGTTTCTCCTTATAAAAATTGAGACAAATGAGAAAGGAAGGAGCTAGTAAGGAGAGAACAATAGAGATAGGGCGAGTGCGGGCGGCTCCTTCTCCAAAAGTGGCTACTGCCACTTTTGGAAAAGAGAAGCCCTAGTTAAAAGCTTTGTAACTTAAGTTTCTAATAACAGTTTTGATGAAACTATCGTTAAAAGCTTTAATTTTAGATCTTTAATGTCAGTTTCTATAAGAACTGACGTTAAATTGTGCTTTTTAATATTAGTTAAATAGTAATTGACGTTAAAAGTTAAAAGTGTGATAAATTTTTTTAATAATAATTTTAGAAAAATTTATATTAAAAATTATTAATAATACAGTTCTTTCAATAACTATCATTAAATTATTGTAAGTTATTATAATTTGTGTAGCAGTATACATAACTGGTTTCTAGACATAAGTTTTGTTGTTTTTTTTCTTTTCAAATGTGGCCAAAATAAGAATCATAACACAGAAACTCAATAGTCATCATGGCAATAATACAAATGAAACACGAGGCATGACAAAATAAGAATCATATACAGTTTGTTCAGCATGACAGTCAATATTTCTCCAAACCTTTCAAGAAATGGAGAAAATGAAACACGAGGCATGACAAAAGCTGTAGAAAGCACTGACATTGCTGGCTCAGTTCATTAACCATAACCACTGTAGTTTTAAGCACTTTTGTAACTTATTAACAACACTGACCTTGGACTAAGCAATACAGTAATGGATGAGTAATTCAGTGGATCGTAATATCTAAATAACAAGCCACATTAAATATACTGAGTCTTCATATTCTTGGAATAATACTGAAGATGTACCACAGTCAGGATTAAGAGCTAGTGCTTCTATGCTTCTGTAGTGCAAGGGTGCGTACCATTAACTGCAACATTTTTACGTAAAAATCCCTGCAATTGCTTTTTGAAGGCAGTACCAGAATCGTCCAAGAACCAACACCATTGGTACTAATGGCCAGCTCCATCTCTCTCTGTTGGGCTTCCATGAACGCTGCTTGCAACTCTTCTATTGTCTTGATTATATTTACTGCTCAAACTATCTGCAGTAATACCCATCATTTCGAAAGAACCAAAGGAAATTAACATATATGTTAAGTCAACGGGTCAACCTGTCTCCAAAACGAAACCCTCCTGAAATGATCCACAAGCCCAACAGGAAAAGCCCAAGGCAGAGAAGCCCAAGGAGCCCGCCTACACTGATCCACAGACTCAACAGGAAAAGCCCAAGTCTAGAAACAGAATAAAGAAGCCCAAGGAGTCTGGAGCCCATGAAACAAATTGAACAGTGTATCTTTGTGTACATTATACCATATTTAGAGAATTAAACCTAGTGTAATCCTTACATGTATAAATACATCATATGGGGTCTCAAGGTTAATTGAGCAGCCACCATAACATTCTCAAAGCAGAGAAAAATACAGAATTTTATAGCATTTTCTTTACATTCTTTCTTGGTATCAGAGCACCATAGATCGTTGCCATGGCTTCCTTTGATAAATCCATCTCCAACACCAATGCTGCAAACAACCAGCCCTCAAAGAATTCGTTTCCCCTCTCTGCATCCCTAAGTTTCCAGTTCAGCTTCAAACTTGACAGAGAGAATTATGTCATTTGGAAAAATCAAGTCCTTGCACTTGCTAAGGGCCACAAAATAAATGGATTCCTACTGGGAACCAAGCCCTGTCCATCAGCATACCTGTACATCACAGATGATGAAGGAAAAACAAGAGAAGAGGATAATCCAGAGTATCCAGAATTGATCCAACAAGACCAACTATTGGCAAGCTAGCTGATGTCCATAATCTTCTTGGATATCTTGAATCAAATCAAGACCGATACCATAGCACATGGTATATGGTCAGGAGCTGAGAGATTATTTGAAACCCAAATGAGGTCCAAATTCATGCAACTGAAATCTACACTATACTCCACAAAGAAAGGATCAGCCTCAGTCACAACATACTACAACCAACTCAAAAACATCTCAGACAGTCTAGCTATGATAGGTAATCCACTCTCAGACCTAGAATTCATTACTGCACTACTCACCGGCATTGGAAAGGACTATGATGTTGTCACCATCAACATACAATCCAGAACCGATGAACTATCCCTACAGGAAGTCCTAGCACTGCTACTAAGTCATGAATAGAGGCTTGAGCAGTATAATCAAGAAACTATAAGCAGTGTCAATCTAGTGGCCAACATAGCAGTAAACAAAAACCACAAAAACTTTACCCCTTAGAAAAGTGGCAACTTCAATCGAGGCCGGAACAGATGAAGAATGAATGGCCGTGGCAGAGGTAAAAACAACAGCAGACCAATCTGTCAAATCTGCACCAAACAGGGACATACCACCTATGACTGCTGGTACAGGTTTGAAGATTCTTTCCAGACACCAAATAACAACAGCCGCAGTAATACAAATCAAAATGCATACCTTGCATCCACTGATTCCATAGCTAATCCCGCCTGGTATGCCAATAGTGGTGCCTTCAATCATGTGACCACTGACTTGGACAACCTTCCTCTGAGAGCTACCTACACTGGTAAACAGAAACTGGTGGTTGGTAATGGTAAAGCCCTCAATATATCTCATATAGGTCACAACACTCTCACCACACATTTGCCAAATGTCAAGTTGCATCTTAAAAACATCCTACATGTGCCTACCATTTCCAAAAACCTTATCAGTGTCTCTAAACTTATTTCTGACAATGATGTCTTTGTTATGTTTGACAATAAACATTACCTTGTGAAGGATCAAGTCAGCCAGAGAACATTGTTGAAAGGGAAAGCTAAAGATGGACTCTATCTACTGCATTCCCCTGCTACCACTACCACCACCAGTCACACTCTCTTCAACAACAATCACCTATTACACACTAGACCAGTAGTTAATAAGGCAGCCCGTACTGCTAAGTCTGAGTCATGTCAAGTTAGTCTACCCTCTTGGTTTTCTAATTCTATGTCAGTGGATAATGACCTTTGGCATAGATGCCTTGGTCATCCTTCGGATTCAATAATTAGGACTCTTAGAAGATCTTGTATCACATTTTCTAAAGTAAATACAAGTTCTTCTTTTTGCTCAGCTTGTGCTTTTGGGAAAAGCCGTAATCTACCATTCAATCTCTCCCAAACTAACACAACCTCACCACTGGAACTAATCCACACAGATCTTTGGGGTCCTTCTCATGTATTATCTAGGGAAGGCTACAAATACTACATTCATTTTATTGATGATTACACTAGATACACTTGGATATACCCACTCAAAGACAAATCACAAGCACTGCTAGTTTTTGTGCATTTCAAAAAACAGATTGAAAATCTTTTAAACACAAGAATTCAAACAGTTCAAAGTGACTGGGGGGGGGAATACAGATCATTCTCATCTTTCCTATGTCAACAAGGAATAGGTTTTAGGCATCCATGTCCACACATACATCAACAAAATGGCAAAGCTGAAAGAAAACACAGACACATCACAGAGTTAGGACTTACACTCCTCAGTCAAGCCTCACTGCCCTTACACTTCTGGTGGGAAGCCTTTGACACTGCAGTGTACTTAATCAACAGGCTGCCCACTTCCCTCCTGTCTCACAAGTCACCCATTCAGTTGCTCTTTCATAAAAACCCCGACTATAACTTTCTAAAAACATTCGGGTGCACTTGCTATCCACACTTACGACCCTATAATAAACACAAGATTGAATTCAGGTCTGCTAAGTGCCTCTTCCTAGGATACAGTCCTGCTCACAAAGGCTATAAATGTCTACATCCCTCGGGACATGTCTATATCACTAGGAATGTCACCTTCAATGAACTTGAATTTCCCTTTCCTACCCTCTTTCCCAATCCCACCTCAACACCCACTAATGTCCCCATTCCTTCATCCACCTCAGTGTCGGTTCAACCTAATTTTGGTCCCCCAACTGGTGGCAGCAGTGGCACACAACAGAATTCTCTGGACTCTCCTGCCTCACCCTCACTGGACTCTCCCTCTAGCCCTTCCTCCACTCACCCCTCACCCACCACTACCCCTTCACCTTCAACACCTCCCTCTCCACCCCGACCCTCCTTACTTACCCGACCAATCATACCTCTCACACTACCTACTCACCCTATGATCACCAGAGCACAAGCAGGGATATTCAAACCGAAGTTATTCCTTACCTCCACAGCTGCACCACAGCCTCTGCCAATCAATATTGCTGCTGCCCTCACTAATCTAGTCTGGAAGAAAGCCATGCTTGCTGAATTTCAAGCTCTCCTGCACAACAAGACATGGGAGTTAGTGCCTAAACCTCCAAATCACAAGGTAATTGGTAACAAATGGGTCTTTAAAGTAAAATATCATGCTGATGGTACTATTGAAAGGCACAAAGCTAGATTAGTTGCCAAAGGATTCCAAAAATCCCCTGGCATTGATTTTTCACAAACATTCAGCCCTGTTATCAAGCCCTGCACTATCAGAATTCTATTATCCATTGCTGTGTCAAAGGGCTAGGACATTCAACAACTGGACGTTCACAACGCCTTCCTCAATGGTCACCTACAAGAAACTGTCTTTATGTCTCAACCACCTGGGTTTGTTGGTCCTCTTCGACCTCAACACGTTTGTCGCCTCAAAAGAGCTCTCTATGGTCTGAAATAAGCCCCTCGAGCTTGGTTTCACAACATCAAAAAGCAACTTTTAGACTGGGGTTTCCTCAATTCTAAGGCTGACAACTCTCTGTTTTTTCAATTCTCTGGTGATCACTGCCTCTATATCTTAATCTATGTGGACGATATTCTTGTGACAGGCAACAATCACACTGTCATCCACCAATTCATCTCCAGGCTCCACAAGAGGTATGCATTTAAAACCCTTGGCTCCCTTACTTACTTCCTAGGAATTCACGTGCACCGTTCCCCTCACTGCCTCTTTTTAACACAAGCCAAGTACATCAATGATCTCCTCAAATCTCACAACCCACATCTCTCCAAAGCCTGTCCAACTCCTATGTCCACTGGCACACCACTATCCCTCACATCTGGCTCTCCACTCCCACAACCTACAGCCTACAGAAAACTCATTGGCTCCCTTCAATACCTCACCCTAACCCGACCTGATATTTCCTTCCCAGTTAACAAACTCAGCCAATTCCTACATGCCCCTACCACCACTCACTGGAAAGCTTGCAAACGCCTCCTCTGTTACCTCAAAGGGACTGCCAACCTTGGACTCATGTTTCAACCCTCATCCCAGTTCAAACTCATGGCTTTTTTCGATGCTGACTGGGCTTGCTGCCCCGATGATCGGTGTTCTATTAGTGGTCACTGTGTATTTCTCGGCAACAACATCGTTTCTTGGAGCTCCAAGAAACAGAATGTCGTCGCCTGGTCTAGTACCGAATCTGAGTATCGAGCCCTAGCTCAAGCTATAGCTGAAATTAATTGGATCAAATCACTACTCAAGGAGACGAAACTCTTACCTGACTGTCAAGCCACGCTCTGGTGCGATAATCAGGGTGCTGCTGCTCTTGCCGCCAACCCAGTCTTCCACTCCCGCACCAAACACATTGAAGTCGACGTCCACTTCATCCGGGACCACGTTGCCGACGGCTCGCTCAAGATCAACTACATCCCCTCCCCCGAACAGATTGCCGATGCACTCACCAAGCCTCTCTCTCAATCTCAGTTTCGGGTTTTCCGGCACAAGCTTCGGGTCGATGAAGCTCCCTTCAGCTTGAGGGGGGATGTTAAGTCAACAGGTCAACTCGTCTCCAAAACGAAACCCGCCTGCAATGATCCACAAGTCCAACAGGAAAAGCCCAAGGCAGAGAAGCCCAAGGAGCCCGCCTACACTGATCCACAGACTCAACAAGAAAAGCCCAAGTCCAGAAACAGAATAAAGAAGCCCAAGGAGCCCGGAGCCCATGAAACAAATTGAACAGTGTATCTTTGTGTACATTATACCATATTTAGAGAATTAAACTTAATGTAATCCTTACATGTATAAATACATCATATGGGGTCTCAAGGTTAATTGAGCAGCCACCATAACATTCTCAAAGCAGAGAAAAATACAGAATTTTATAGCAGTTTTCTTTACATTCTTTCTATATATAATAAAGGAGCATGTGTATGATCATCTTAGGAAGCACAAATGTGGACTGGTAACTACAACATGACAAGGCTTCATTTATTTTCTCTTTCTGTAAATTAGTATTTATTTTGACAACGTGAACATAGTGTTCAACCTAGGAAGACAGGAGTTCTTTATTAATATTTGTATAGAAAGCCAAGGAATCCACTTATAACATTGCTCTACTTCATTGGGTAATAGTACCCCTTAGCATGCATGCGATCTTACCGACTGTTTTGAGAGGTGGCATCGGGACAGTCCAAGAAGAAGCACTCTTATGGGCAGATCCAGCTCGCCGTGGTACGCCACCATGAATACAGCTTTTACTTATTTTCTTACACTTGAAATACTCTGCCATTGCACCCATAATTATTTAATTAATAATCGAAAGAGCAAAATAATGAAAAGAAAGAGAGGGAAACTTACCGTGTTGAGAAGCATGGAGCAATCGGGGTAAAGTTAGGATAGCAGCTAAAAGCAAAACATAGAAGACAAGCAAAGAAGAGTTGGTGTTTTCCATTCTCATTTCTCTTCTTGAAGAGGGCTCTGATTTTAGATTGTGTCTCAGCAACAGATCTTCTAGTAATCTGTATTGTTAGACCAGCAATGATCAGGAATCCTTCCTTCTTCTATAGGTTCTGTGGCCTAAGTTTGAATTCGTCTACCGAACTTGGTGGTTTCGTGGGAAATTAATAAAGTTCAAGGTCAAGCAGTGATACTGACATGTGACACTTCAAATTTCAGTTCACAAGTTTAGTCAGCAAAAATGGCTGAGGGGAGCATTTGTGGGATACCCAGAAGTCAGCAAAAATGTGAACCTAATTGAATATGTACATTGCATTCTTTTCTTAACAGAATTGATTACTTGAAGGAAGACATTTAGTTGAAATAAACCAATCGACCAAAGTCAACCCTCGTTCTGTATATAACTTAAAGTCTCCTTACTTGTCTTATTGGTGATTAGGAAGTTGCATGGCAACACCAGGAGCTAATAGAAAGCAACCCAGAGATGCTTTCCATATTACCAAAGATAAATACTTGCTAAGTTGAAATAATTGACCTGTTGATTTTGTGTCTCCCTTTACACCTATCATATACAGGGACATCTAATAGCACCAAATTATTAGAAGTAAGTTATTTGACTATTTTGGGTTCTATGCAGTTTAATTTTGCATTTTAATTTAATTGGGCATAGAATGCAAGCGTAAAAGTTAACAGTGTGTATCTGCCTTTATCTGTGTGCTTATTTAGGTGTTCAGTTCTACAAGGCTAGTTAAATCCACAAGCACAGCACATGCATAAAGCTGTTGATTAATTACTACAATTTGGTTCAAATAGAAATAGTACACTTGTTTTATTCTCCACATACATGTACAATGTGGGACATTATTCATAGTTAAAGCATAAACATTAGTCAAAATCATATAGTATTCAGCCAACCCAAGGCTTATACATTATTATTTCTGCCTTCTATTGGTACTCTTAATATATCTAATTTTCTTGTTCTATGGAGATGTGTGTACCCTTTCATCAATCTTTTTGCAGCAGTCTGCATATCCACCACGAGCACCTTTAGGTCTACTTGTTTGGGATACTTTGAGAGTATAATCCTTAGTATCTTTTTGGCCTGGGATCTTGTACACTAATGAAAGAGGCGACATGGCAACTATACCAGCATCCAGTACCTCAATATCATGTGCACCTCCAGATTGTCCTCGTGGGCTACCACGAACATGACTATTAGCTGCTCCCTCACCTGCAACAACACCTGTGGTTATTTAAGATGCAAAAGAAACAAAAACAAGAATTAAAGATTCATGTTCTAAATGATCGATCACATATGAAGGACACATTCACATAAGTAGAGATTAGCACCGAGATAATCATCAAGAAGTCCACTGCTTGAAGAGAGGCTGCTTGGCACGGCCAGAGGGAGGGACATAAATAAGAGCAAAGAGCAGATGACAAAAGAATAAGAGCTCTTATCTGGCATTTTCGTTTCTTTTATGATAAGAGTATTTGCGAGACTTGAAGGCATTAATATGCATCTGGAGCTCTGCTATATATATATATATATATATATATATATATATATATGCATTCCATCCCTCTTTCTCTTGTAGTGGACTACTCTCATTGACTAGCTTTTTTAATCTATTGCAGATTCATCCAGTTTTCTTTTGTCAAAATGATATTATTATTATTACCATTATTATTATATATATACACACCACTTCAAGGCCCATGTGTGGGTGGGGAGAAAGCCATCAGACTTTTTGTTGGATTGAAACCTACCAAAATGTGGACTTAATGGGAGTGCTTCTAGAGTTTAAAGTTTTGAAAGTCTCCCATTTCATATAAAAGAAACTCCTTTGCTACCCCTGGTTAGAAAATGGAATCCCCTCACTCCCCTTTCCAGTTTGAAAAATGAAAGTTTTGCAAGGATTAAGATACCTGTAATGAAATTTACCTCTGAAGTCTTGATTCTTCTACATATAGAAAAAGTTAAAGAGAACATCTAAATTATGCCTATACCCCGCCTCCTTACAAATGGCTTGAAAAGCTATTATATAACGCCAATTGTTTAGAGCTAATTGCATTGGTGACATCTCCACTTCGTCACAGAAGCATAAATGAAATTTATACTTTGGAAGCCCTACCTCTAAATGTTCCCCCAAATGTGCAAAGATAACCTTCCCCAGGCCGAACCACCACTAACTCCACTCCCTCAAGTATATCATACTCCGACCATATACAGTCTAACCTCCCCTCTCCAATGCTAGAAGAAGACCTGGCAAAATCCGTGGAGTCCAACAGCAATTTCTTCATATACCTAACAGCTTCGACTTGATTTCTATTAGCCTTTCCCTTAACTTTACAGGCTGCCCTGTCACCCATGATGACTGAACACCGAAAAGAAAACTAAAAACAATCTAGCAAGGGTCAACGAGGAAAGTAAAGAAAATGTGAAATTTATCAAGGCAAAAGTAACTACGCGAAAATGGGCAACAAGATTCTAAAAGCATAGATGATTTCACCAAGAAAACTGAAAGTAATTGAGGTTTGAAAGAGAGAAATGCAGTGGAGAAAAAAGGAGAATATGAGGGAAGAAAGAAACGGCTTAGAAATGTAACAGGTAGTGATTGGTGACATGTAACCTCATAGCCTGCATTTAATCTGACAAAACAATTCAGGAAGCGACGCGTGGTAACTCCAATACAAACAGATGTGAAGCTGGCTACTCAAATACAAAACGACAGCACGTTAAGGCCCACATCAAGGGTGACCAAAAACCGTGTCATTTGCAACAACTACTTCATCGCCTGTGAATCATCATATACACAAAGGGAAGTTCGGCTAAAACATAGCGCCAGGATCAGGCCTCACGAAGCTCAGCTCTGCTTCCTGCATTTCTTCGTTAAGAGGCAAGTGTTATACCCATATTGAGTACACCATCAATCAGAAATAGACACGTCATTATAGCCTCGCATAGCCGATGGAAGGGCACCACAGCAACTACCTTATAGCTCAACCTGTTATCTCTTCATTCACAATAGTTAATTCAACTTAACAAACATGTTTGGCAAGATTACCAATCGTAGACCTGTTTTGTCCAGCCGTGACTGAAGCCAATGACGGCTAGGTGGTATTGAAAATCCAGGATCAGTAAAGTTGATCATAACTACCATACAAGATCCTCCAATATCTTCTCTGTAATATTGGTCTAGAATTTTCTTGGTGATACCTCTAAAATAAGAATATATGCACATCCAAATAGAAAAATTTATGAAAAAACTTATAAAAGACACTAATATTATTCTTTTATTTTTATAATGTCTATTTGATTATTAAAATACTGACTTGTGAGAGGTATCCCTATGCAGGCTGAGCAACTCAATCCCCTCCATATCAGTACAGCTCTAGCTAGATGGTTTTTCAGTGTAAAATCTCTATGATGATACCTCCAAAACTGTAATTTGTGCATATTCAAATGGAAAAATTTACCAAAAAGACGATAAAAGGTGTATGTATTCTTTCTTTTATCTTTTTGATGTTCACTTGATTGTCGAAACACTGAATTGAGCACCGGAGGTATCCCTTGTTTGCAGGCTGAGCAATTTCTCTCTAATCACAGCTCCAATCAGATGGTTTTTAAACGCAGAATCTCCATGGCGATACCTTTAAAAGAAGAACTTTTACATATCTAAATGGAAAATCCATGCAAAAACCTATTCACAAGTATTCTTTCCTTTTTTTTCTTAATGTCCACTTGATTATCGAAATACTAAGTTAAGCGTTAAAAACATCCCTTCTACAAACTAAGCTACTCCCCTCCAATCGCAACTCCGATTAGATAATTTCGAGTGTTAATAACAAGCAAGGATAAAAATCTCCACTTATGACTTCCGAGTCATTACTTTATCACTAAAATTATTTGTTATGGTTTTTGAAGTCATGATATTCTTTTGAAGAAATCAATATTATATCACTTAATGTTTTTTTGGAGTAATCAAATACTAATAACAGTTAAGATGACATAGCTCTAATTTTTCTTCTGGCAGCACAAGAACAATTTGGCATGCCATGATTGCTTTGGGAGTGGCATCTGCTCCATCCCAGATGGCAAAATGCAAAGGCGGTGAGAGCCATGGAATCGCCCAGTTGTTTTGCATTTTCTTTTCTTTTCTCCAAGAGGGCTCTGATTTTGTGGGATTTGACATCTAAGTTTGAATGTGTGAAAGTAGCTGTGTAGTTTTGACAGGTTTCTGGTCAAATAAAGTTCAAGGTGGAGCATTGATTTATGACACTCCAATGCCCTGGTTCACACATTTAACCTGCCAACAATCTAGAGCTTATTTACTCCTTTGTGAAATAGAAAACACAAAACGATCCTTTCGAAATTGAAAGGAGCTAAATGATGAATTAATTCCCAAATTCAGAGATTTTGAATCTGAGTTTATGTTATGTTAGTATACAAGGATAAAAGCTCCACAGGTGACATATTAGCCATTGCAAAATTCCATGAAGACATCATTACCACAGCTAATGGAAAGCAACCTAGAGAGGCTTTTATATTGTCTTGCTGTGCCGAAATGATAGACCCTTTGATCATGCGTATCCCTTTTCATGGCAGCCCCAGCACTAGGATATAATATCACTAATATCAAAATCATACTTGAAGTATGACTTCATCTTGTATCACTTTAGATTCTGAAAATATGTGGAGAGCTAAGGTTTTATTTAATAGTTGATGGATTGACTCTTGAGCTATTCAAATTTTTTAAATTAATGTGAATAAAATCTTGTGCAATTACATGGTAAACAGAATAAATTTATTATGGTATAACAAAATAGCAAACCATGAACAAGTGCAGAATAATTGAATGACTAGATGAAAATTCTTTCATATAAAATAATTAAAGACAAAAGAAAACAAAGATCAATACAAACAATGTGGTATAGGTATAAAGGAAGCTCAGCTACATAAATTTGAATTTGTGACATGTACAAAATTAGATTTCGGAAAGAAAAAAATAATAATAAATTATAGGGAATTTGAGCTAAAATAATTAACAAACTATGAATAGGTTAGAATGGCTAGCATATGGGCTGACACTGCGAGCCCATAAGTTCAAGGTGGCTTTCTGGAAAGCCATGTAAAAAAGCTTCTCGATCACCAGCATGAATTATCGTAAGCAAATCTTCAGAAATTTCTTCTGCTTCCCCTCTTGTTGGATCCGTAAAATACACTATTTATTTATATATCGTTAGGGAAAAAACGTGTTTCTTCTGTAGCAGAATCTAGCATTATCATGACACTAAGATAATCTTATAAGATGACAACTTTCTTTGCAGAAGCGGTCAGCATGGCATTCACCATGGCGAATTTAGGATTTTCACGCGGGTGGCCTCAATTTTTTTATTAGCTATGAAAATACATAATTTATTTTAAAAAATATATCTAAATAAAAATATAATGAATTATATATTTTTAAATATAATTGTTCAAAAATTTAAATTTTTCATATAAAATTTACATTATTAATCGCATCATTAATAAATTTTAGATCAATTAAATAAATAATTTTTTTATAAATATGAATGATCATATAATATTTAAAAAATCATCATTCATTATAATTTTTTTTGACAAATTTCATAATTGAAAATGGTGTATTAAACTTACATATATGTATACATAGATATAACGTAATCAAGCTTTGTTATTTATTTTCTTTCCAAATGCGGTAGGTGGTCATCATGGCAATGATATATAGAGCAGTCCAGTCTATGAAGCATGAAAATCAATATTTCTCTAAGAAATGGAAAAAAAAAAATTGAAATACAAGGCATGACAAATGCTATAGAGAGCATTGACATTGATGTCTAAGTTCATCAACTATAGCCACTCTAGTTTTCGGCAGTTTTGCAACTGCTTTTAGGAGGTCGCGTGGGAACTTTCCAAGAACGAACACCACTAGTACTAATGGCCGACTACATCTCTCTCTGTTGGGTCACCATGAAAGTAGCTTGCAACTCTTCTGTTGTCTTGTTTATTATTACTGCTCAAACTATCAGCAGCAACACCCATCATTTCCGAAGAAGCAAAGGACATTCACATATATAATAAAGGTGCATGTCATCTTGGGAAACACATAAGTACACTTTTAACTACATCATGACAAAGGCTCCATTTATTTTCTCTTTCTGCGAATAGTATTTATTTTGACAGCTCAACATAGATTGCTTATGAACATTTGTATGTAACTCCAAATAGTTCCCTTGTACCATTAACGATTGTTTTCTTGGGTAATAGTACACATTGGCATGCATGCGATCTTACCAACAGTTGTCAGGGGTGGCATCTATCGGGACAGTACAAGAAGAAACACCCTTATGAGCAGATCCAGCTTGCCGTGGTACGCTACCATGAATACAGCTTTTACTTAATTTCTTAAGCCAAAATCTTCTGCAATTGCACCTGTAATTGTTTAACAAGCAAAGAAGCAAAATAATGATGAGAAAGAGAGGGAAACTTACCGTCTTGAGAAGCATGGAGCAAGCTGGGTAAAATGCTGGTCGTAACTAGAAGCAAAGGACAGAAGACAAGCTAAGAAGAGATGGTGTATTGCATTCTCACTTCTTTTCTTGAAGAGGGCTCTGATTTTAGGTGGTGTATCACCAGCAGATCTACTAGTAATGTATACAGTTAGACCAGCAATGATCAGGTATCCTTCCTTCTCCATGGGTTCTGTGGCCTAAGTTTGAATGCGTCAATAAAACTTGGTAGGAGTCACCAAAGAAAGCTGAGGGAGCATTTGTGGGATCCAAAAGTCAGCAAAAATGTGGACCTAACTTGAATACATAAATCGCATTCTTTTCTTCACAGAATACATTACTTGATTAAATATCAATGTACATAATAAGTTTCTTGTCTCCATCTCTACATGTTTGCTGATTAAAAAGGATCCTGACAACAGGGAAAGAAGATATTAGCCTAAACCCAGATTAAGTCATAGGATGTTAAAAGGGAAAGAATTATTAACCTAATCCCAGATTAGGATGTTAAAAGGGAAAGAATTATTAACCTAATCCCAGATTAAGTCATAGAATGTTAAAAGGGAAAGAAATTATTAACCTAATCCCAGATTAAGTCATAGAATGTTAAAAGGGAAAGAAGTTATTAACCTAATCCCAGATTAAGTCATAGAATGCTAGGATTTGAGTTCATGCAATATGAATTTAATTTGGGAAGCAACAGAGCATAGAACATGCATAAAGCCATTGATTAATTACTACAATTTGGTTCAAATAGAAATTAATCATGCATTAAACATTGATTAATTACTACAATTTGGTTCAAATCGAAATTAATAGTGCACTTGCTTATTCTCCAAATATACAACATCGAAACATTATTCATAGTGAGTATAAACGTTAGTTCAAATGGTATATTGTTCATCCCAACCCAAGGCTTACACATAATTATTTCTCCCTTCTATTGGTACTCTGATATATATATATATCTAATTTTTCTTGGTTCTATGGACGTGTGTGTAGTCTTTTATATTGGAACAATCAAAATACTATATGATGCTTAAACACAATACAAATAAGAAAACTGAAAAAAGTACTAACTTGTGTAACTAGAACAAATTAACACAGAGACTTGCTTAGCAATATCCTAAAACATAATATTTTACCCATTTTCTAATGAGTGGACCCTATACCCTAAAACATAATTTGAACTCTCTTTTATTGAGAAGTGGACCAGAAACTAAGTTTTTCCTAATTTCAAGTACATATAATACATCCATAAGGGCAACAATTTTTTTAGAAGTAAATTTCATCTAGATTGTGCCTTTGCCTTCCACTTTTGATGAGGATGCATTTCCCATGTAGAACTTTTCACCATCTTTAATCTTGTTATACTTAGAAAATGAATTCCTTTTTGAGCAAATGTACTTGGTGGCTCCAATATCAATCTACGATCCATTAACATCAGAAACCTTATTGACTTCAGTCATAACAACAACCAAGTCATTATTATCAATCTCTGTAACATTGGCTTCAATATTCTACATGAAGTTGGTAACATTCCGAGTCTTCTTGCGTTTGCAATCTATTGTTTTATGTCTTATGTTCCCACGCACCCAACAAAATCCTTTGATTTTCTTGAAATCTTTGCCTTTTGGTGCATAAAGAATGACAACCTTTCTTACAACTTTTTTGCCTTTGAATTTCTCGAATTTTGTTTTGCTTTTAACCATTGTTCACCTTGTCTTCCTTTACATGTGCATCATTTTTGTCTCCTTTTCTATGGTCTTTTTCAACTTGCAGCCTAAGTATAAGATCCCTTATGGACATCTCTCTCTCATGTTTAAGATAACTCTTAAAAATGTTCATTAATTGCACAATCTTTTGAGTATAATTCATTAATCAGTACTTGAAACTCCTCAGCTTGCTTTTTAACAAACTTGGAATCCACCATGACATACTAGAGAAATTTGCCAATTACAAATATTTTAGCTCCTGCATTTTCAGTTTTATACTTTTCCTCAAGTGATTCCCAAAGTTCTTTAGTAGTACCATACATTATATAAATATCATAAAACTTATTATCAAGTCTGTTCAAGATATAGATCTTTCACAAGAAATTAAAATTCTTTCATGCCTCAACAGTAATGACTAACTCCTTTTCTATAGAATTGATTGGCCTATCATTAACAACATATGCCAAGTTCAATGTTGTCAAATAAAACATCTTTTGCTACCATCGTTTGAAGTCAAGATCTTTGAACTTCTCTAGCTTCTTATCTTTAGAGACATCAAGTTCTAAATTCAGACTTGAAGCCATTTCTTTCAAAGTCTTTCAAGTTATCCAAAAACAAGAAATGCAAGATAATGAATAAGAATAATAGTTTTAAATATGAAAAACTATTCTTTTTTAAACTATTGGAACAATCAAGATACTATATGATGCTTAAATACAATAGAATTAAGAAAACCAAAAAAAAAAAAAAGCTAACTTGTGTAACTGGAACAAATTAACATAGAGACTTGCTTAGTAATATCCTAAAACAAAATACTTCATACCTTTTCTAATTTGCTGAAGACTTTGTGTGCTCTATTCCACATATTCAATTGTGTATTATTTTACAAATTATGCACAGTAGATTTTAGAAGCAAATAAACTTGTATCTTTTTTATCTTTTCAAATGAAGTTATGAATAATGAATCGATTGAGTTTTCATATGTCTAGATTTTACTATTTACAGACAACTACTTGTGTCTTTCAAAGAGACACATACTTTCCTTATAGTTATGTCCTTTTATTTCTGTTTTTTCTTATAGACATATTCTTTCCATGTAATAATGTCTATTTGTGTGAAAGGAGATGTTGATTGATAACAGATATACACTTTTCACAAAGTTATATCTATTTAAGTGAAAAGAAATTGTTATGTCACTTACTTAACAAGGTTTGAAATTCCTTTCTTCATTTGATGCAGGAGAAGCTAAACTTCAAACATCTATATATTCAGTAATGCCCTACATTTAAAGCTAAGCTTTAATACTAGTGAAACTAAATACAAATCCTTTTGAAAGAAACATAGATATGTTATGCATCAGGTTAAGTTTCTATGTGCATTTGAACTTACCTTAGTTATAATCTATCTACATTACTTGGTGAACTAGTGGTGTAGTTAATCTTTAACTATTCACCATTTATAGAAATCAAGATAATAAATCTCATACATAACATATCTTCGATATAATTGTTCACAGTTGTGTTCAATTTGGTCCCGAACATATCTTGATTCATGATAGCTTTAAAAAACTTAGCCATTTTTGTTTTGCATTCTCATAAATGCGACCGTATATTTACTATCATATAGATGACATTATTATGAGTTCTCAAGATTTCTATACTTGTCATTAAATGCTTAGGCATATCCTTTAACCACATGTACTAACACACCACCATCATTGGAATGAGTTAAACGTATGTTCAAATGTTTGAGTATTACCTAACTAATTCATCTGTTTAACCAAGACCATGAGAGTTTCAATTTCTTACATTAGGTTTTTCGCTTGGTTCTACTCATTGATTGGTTTTAAATTCATTCCCCCCAAAGAAAATATAGCTTGCTCTTTTTGTAGGCCTTTTATCAAAAGATCTGCAATATTTTTCTTTGATTTTCTATATTTGATAGAGATTACTCCATTTGAAAGTAAACTATCTTATTGTATTATGTCTACACCTAATATGCCTTGATTTTTCATTTTATACACTATTTTTTGCTTTTGTTTGAGCCATCATATGTTCATAATGTATACATACAACTATCATGAGTTTAGGTTAGATCGAAATATCCTCTAAAAAATTTCTCAACAATTCTGCTTCTTTAACAGCTTTATCTAATGTCATGAATTCATATTCTATAGTAGAACATGTTATACATGTCTGCCTGAAGAATTTTTATGAAATAGCAGCTCCACCTAATGTGAAAACATATCCACTATTTGATTTGGTTTCTATGTTGTCAAAAATACATTTGGCATCAATTTATCCTTTTAGAATAGGTAATACAATCCATAATTTGAAGTATATTTCAAATATCTTCATGCTTTTATCAATGCATTCCAATGATCTTTTCTAGGATTACTTGTGTATCTACTAAGTCTGCTTACTGAACAAGCAATGTCTGGTCTAGTAAAATTCATTAGGTACATCAAACTTTCAATGATTTGGGAATATACTGATTGACAAGTTGCATCTATTATATTTTTTACTAACTTATTGTTTGTATCAAAAGGATTTATTGTTAGTTTATAATCAGTTTGATTAAACCGTGACCATTTCAATAATTGTGCAATATAATGGGATTGGATAAGTATGTAACCTTCATCATTTTTTATGATTTTTGTAATTAAAATCACATTTCATTAACATAAATCTTTACTATTTCCCATTAAAAGCATGTCATCAACATTACAAGCACACTATGACACAAGAATTTTTCATATCTTTAATGTATGCACATTTATCGCATTCATTAATCTTAAATCCATGAGATAACATTGCATGATCAAATTTTTCATATCATTGCTTTAGTGCTTGTTTAAGACCATGAAATGATTTAACAAGTTTATACACTTTATGTTCTTGACCCTTAACCATACAACCTTCTAGTTATTTCATATATATTTCTTCATTTAATTCTCCATTTAAAAAGGCTGTCTTAACATCCATTTGATATATATCCATGTTGTATAAAACTATAATTGCCATTAACATCCTAATTGATGTTATTCGTGAGACTGAAGAATAAGTGTCGAAATAATCCAACCTTTTTTTTTGTCGATATCCTTTAGCAACTAAACATGCCTTATATTTATTGATCGTACCATCGGTTTTAACTTTTCTATTAAAGATCCATGTACAACCAATTGGTTTACAACCAGGAGCTAAGTCAGCCAATTGCCATGTGTGGTATTATAAAATGGACTCAATTTCACTATTGATAGCTTCTTTCCATTAAGGAGCTTCTTGCGAACTCATTACTTCTTCGTAAGTTTAAGGCTCTTTTTCTGTTGGAAAACTCATAAAATCTTGTCCAAAATTCTTTTGAATTTTCATCCTTTTTTCCCTTTTGGGTTCATCTCTTGTCGTTAAATA
This sequence comes from Moringa oleifera, assembly GCA_021397835.1. Taxonomy (NCBI): domain Eukaryota; kingdom Viridiplantae; phylum Streptophyta; class Magnoliopsida; order Brassicales; family Moringaceae; genus Moringa; species Moringa oleifera. The sequence goes on along the minus strand of JAJFZO010000191.1, from coordinate 6,199,374 downwards.
CTTGAAGAAGATGATTTGTCTTGATTGTGTTCATACACTTGTTTCCTTGATGAATTTATTTCTTCTTCTTTGTAAGAAAAAATTTCTTCAAAGAATTTAGCTTCATAACAATAGTATTAACATGAACATTTCAATTTTTAAATTTAATTACTAAAAATTTATATGCAGCACTATTGTCAAAAAATTTAATAAATAAACAATCAATAGTTTTTGGTCTTAATTTAACCCTTTTTAGGAAAGGAATTATGACATTTGCTTGGCAATCCTACACTATAAGGTTTTGTAAGTTAGTAAACATCATTTCTATACTTCATAAGTAGACTTATTTGTCTTCTTAAATGAAATTCTGTTTAAAATATCATTTATAGTAAGTAAGACTTCACCTTATAAGTTATAAAGAAGTCTGAGGTTATTTGACATAGAACTCATCGTTTTTTTTTTAATGTTATAGTTTTTCTTTCAACTACATGATTTTATTCAGGCATAAATGGAGCATTATAGTTTAATGAATTATTCCATACAAAGCATAGAAATCAACAAAGAAATCAAAATCATATTTGTCACCTCTATCTGATCTAGTGCTTTTATTTTCCTTTCAAGTTAATTTCGACCTCTGCTTTATAAGTTTAAGTTTCTCAAAAGCTTCATCTTTACTTTTGAGCAAGTAAACATAGCAATACTTGCTACAATCATTAATAAACATAATAAAATAATTATTTTCACAACATGTTGTACTGATTTAAAGTCACAAAGATCATTTTGAATTAAACTAAGTAATTCATTTAATCTCTCTTGTATAGGTTTATAACTTTGCCTAGTCAACTTTGATTTTGTACATACTTCACATTTATGATTAATGTCAATGCTAAATTTTGGTAATAATTTTCAATATATCATTTTATGTAAAAACCTAGAGTTAATATGACCTAATCTAGCATGTCCATATAAAAAAAATCAACAAATTACTAGAAAATGTATTCTTTTTATTGTTGATAACATTTGTAACTATTACATTGAGTTTCAATAACCCATCTATCAAGTAACATTTTCCCACATACATTCCACCCTTAGTTATTATAAACTCATCAGATTCAAAAATAACTTTGAACCCTCTCTTGCTAAGGAGTGGACCAAAAACTAAGTGTTTCCTAATTTAAGGTACTTGTAGTACATCCACAAAGATAACAATTTTTTTGGAAGTAAATTTCATCTGGATTGTGTCTTTGCCTTCGAGGACGCATTTTCCATGTAGACCTTTTCACCATCTTCAACCTTGTTGTACTTAGAAAATAAGTTCTTATCTAAGCAAATGTGCTTGGTGGCTCCAATATCAATCCATTATCCCTTGGTATCACAAACCATATTGACTTCAGTCATAACAGCAACTAAGTCATTATTACCAATCTCCATAACATTGACTTTTGTATTCTACATGAAGTTGGCACCATTCTGAGTCTTCTTGTATCTGCAGTCTATTATCTTATGTCCTATCTTTCGACACACCCAAAAAGATCCTTAGATTGTCTTGAAGTCTTTGTATTTTGATGCATGAAGATTGACAACCTTTCTTGCAACTTTCTTGCCTTTAAATTTCTAAAATTTTGGTTTGCCTTCAACCATGTTTGCCTTGGCTTCCATGACAGGTGCATCATTTTTGTCTTCTTCGACATCTTTCCCTTCTTATTTTTAAGATAAATCTTAGAATTATTCCGTGAAGGAGACAACTTTTCAACTATTACTCCTACTTGATAATGTTCATTAATTGCATAACCTTTTGAGTGTAATTCATGAATTAATACTTGAATCTCCTCAGCTTACTTTGTAACAGGCTTGGAATCCACCATGATATACTTAAGAAATTTGTCAATTATGAATTTTTTGGCCCCTGCATCTTTAGTTTTATACTTTTTTTTCAAGTGATTCTCAAAGCTCCTTAATAGTACCATTTGTTACATAAATGTCATATAACATATTATCAAGTCTGTTCAGGATATAGTTCTTGGATAAGAAATCAGAATTCTTCCATGCCTCAACTTTCATCATTGACTCATTTTTAGTAGGATTGATTAGCTTTGGACACTCTTCATTAATAAGATGTGCCAAGTTCAATGTTGTTAAATAAAGCATCATCTTTCATTGCCATCATTTGAAGTCAAGATCTTTGAACTTCTTTGACTTCATATTTTTAGAAACATTAGATTTTGAATTCAAACTTGAAGCTATTTCTTTCAAAGTCTTTCAAGTTGTCCAAACAACAAATGCAAGATAGTTAATAAGAATGATAGTTTTGAATATGAAAAAACTATTTTGTTTTAGATTGTTGGAACAATCAAGATACTATATAATCCTTAAATACAATAAAAATAAGAAAATAAAAAAAATTACTAACTTGTGTAACTGGAATAAATTAACACAGAGGTATCCTTAGCGATATCCTAAAATAGAATATTTCACTCCTTTTCTGATGTGCTAAAAACCTTGGGTGCTTTGTTCTCAAGATTTAACTATGTATTCTTCTACAAATTATATGCACTAAAATTCTAAAAGTCAATAAACTTGTATTTTCTTTATCTTCTCAAATGAAGTTGTGAATAATGATTTATTAGATTTCTTGTATCTAGGTTATACTATTTATAGATAACTAATTGTATCGATAAATAACTACTTATATTTTTTCAAATAGGCACATACTTTTCATATGATTATATTCTTTTGTTTGTGTCTTTTACAATAGATATATTCTTTTCATGACATCATGCCTGTTTGTATGAAAAGAGATGTCTATTGCTATGTGATTTATCTAATAGGATTTGAACTTCTTTTTTTGATTTGATGCAAGAGAAGTTAAACTTTAAATACTTACTTCAACATTTGATCAATCTTTTTGCAGTAGATTAGTATTCACAATCGGTGTCTTTAGGTCTACTTGTTTGGGATGCTTCGTGTGTATAATCCTTAGTATCTTTTTGGCTTGCGATCGTAGGAGCTGATGAGAGAGGTGACATTTCAACTCTTCCAGCATCATGTACTTCAATATAATATGCACCTTTCAGCATGTTCTCGTGAGCTACCCCCAGCTTAAGCACCAGGTCTTCCCTTACCTACGACAGCACCTATCCTCATTTAAAGATGCTGAAAGAAACTAAAACAAGAATTAAAGATTTATGTTCCCAATGATGGATCAAATATAAAAAAAAAACACAAATTAGACATAAATGAAGATTTATTTTGCACCTTCAAAATCATCAAGTTAACAGCCTGAAGCGAGGCTTCCTGGGACAACCAGAGGGAGGATCGTAAATAAGAGCAAAGAGCAGATGACAAATGAATAAGAGCTCATATTTGGCATTTTTGTTTCTTTTATGATAATTAAGGGTATTTTTGAGAGTTAAAAGCATTAGTGGTAAATTATATCTGATTGTAGGATGTATCTGATGCTCTGCTATATATGTATATACATGCATTCCATCCCTCTCTCCAGCGATGGAATACTTAATTTATTACAGTTCATCCTGTTTTCTTCTGTCGAACGGTGATATTATTATATAGGCCACTTGAAGGGCTGAATCCGCATGTTTGTGTGTGGGAAGAAAGCTATCAAACTTAATATTGGTAGCCAAAATGTGGACTTGAAGTCGAGTGTTTTTCAAGGTTAATTAAGTCTTTCTTGATCATCTTCGGTGGATATGAGTTGTTCCTTTGACTATCATCAAATATGGACTTAATGTGAGTGATTCTAGAGTTAAAGTTTCTTTCTCTATCATTTTATGTTTTGATCCGTATATGATTTTTTTTTCTCCTTGACTGTCAGCATCTTATTCTATAATTTAAACTTACAATATTCTCTTTTTTTTGGTATTTAAACTATAGCCCAACAATGATTCGCTATATATAGTTAATATATATTTATACGTATAATTTATACATAGTATAATACATCAAATATATATTAAATAATTTTTGCCATGGAGAAAATATTATGCACACAAGTATACGCGTATTCAGGAATGAAAAAGGGCTGTTCCATCGAATGCTTCTCTGTATGGCTGAACCTTTCTTGCTTATCATGGTGGCATTGGTCCGACCACAAATGGCTGACCTCTAATGTATGAATAGGGAGATTTAGTGAACTGATCACCAAACTGTGGGCCAATATACACGAGTTTCTCCTTGGATCTTCATGCATTAACAGTTGACCTCTTTATTAATTCCCCAAGTCAAATGGCTTATGCTATTGTGTTGAATTGGCTTTAAATGTCCATTAGCGTCTGCATCATGTAACATGCCAAAACAAAAGTCTCCTTGCATGGCTAATCAGTGCCAGAAAAACTGCATTGAACAACCCTTTACTAATAGCATCACAGTATAACAAAGTATCCTTGCCATGCATTTGCAGATGTTTTTGTGACATGGTAGTGATATAAATTAAGAATGTAATATTTAGTATATAAGGTGCCAACACGAAGATTAATACAGATTCACTGTCACTTTTAATAATGTATTTACTTCCATTTTAGTTATCCACCCAACATAGAGATATGCGGTAATCTTTCAATGTTATGTAAATTAAACAAAAATAAAAGACAGCCAAATATAAGAATTAGGAAGACATTCATGAAATTGTAATATTTTGAGTTAATAAAATCAAATCTGCGAAAATTAACCATGTATTTGGAATCACATTCATTTTCAAGTTAAAGATGCATAAACTCAAACAAGATAAATTCAAGCACTGGTCAGCATTTCTCTGCAAATACCCGTTAACCATTTGCATCTAAGGTAGTGAATATATATTTACGTACTCTCTTGTCACTTGTTAATGTTGCAAATCTATCAACAAGGTGGGCTATATGGTCTGCCTAGGAGGAGGACCAAATCAATGTTCAAATAACAATGCACAAAGAAATTAATTAGAAAACATTTTCATTATTACATATCTTTTCTTCTTGCTAACTATGATAATACACCCATGTAAGCAAAAACCGGTATGCAAAACTACATCTTTTGCATACCTCAACAGAAATGTACTCATAATATATTTGGAAAACCACTCAGTGAAGGAATCATGACAGAAAGCAACACTCAAAAAAATATTAACTTTCTTAAAGTTTAACTAGTTTGGCCTCCAGGGCACTTCAGCAAAAAAGAAATATTAGGGTTGGATCGCCCGTAGAAGATTCAGGCTGCTGAGAAATCAATCAGTGGTTCCTTTAAAAGGCCCTGGAGGAGTTAAATCATTCTGCGGTGGACTATACTGTTGGCCTCCAGCTCTTGCGGTATTGGTGGTGCTAATCTCAACTCCACCGCCCTTGTTCCTAATAGTCTGCTGTCTGTGTACGTTATCACAAGAAACACTCCGCTGTCCATGCACATTAACAGAGGAAGCTGTGTTCGACCCATTTGTCCCGTTATTATCAGAAGTGATAGAGCATTGATCTCTATCAGGACTGCTGGAGACATTTTGGACGGCGTTACCGCTGTTAGTGACCATTTGGGTAGCGTTGCCGCTGTTAATGACTTTTTGGACACCTTTGCCGGTGTTACTCACGTTTTGAGAACCGTTACCACTGTTGGTAACCTCTTGAATCCCTTTGCCGCTGTTAGCTACAGTTTGAGCAGCCCTGCCGCTATTGGTGACTCGTTGGACTCCATCGCCGGTGTTAGTCACGTTTTGAGCACCGCTACCAGTGTTGGTAACGTTTTGGATCCCCTTGCCAGTATTAGTGACGGTTTGAGACCCACTGCCGCCGTTGTTGCTTACACGCTGAATCGCAGTGCCATTGTTCTCAACATGCTGATTAACGATCTTGCTTACGGGAGCTGGAGGCGGCACCTGGACCGATGCAGAGGGGGGAGATTCGTCGTCTGTTGCTGAACCTGCATGGGGAGATTCACTGCCACGGACGCCGCTTTTGCTTTGTCCACCAGTTTCATCTGTCAACACCGCCAACAAACATTGTTGGGTTCTCTCAATTTTTTGATATAAACCATGGATTAATAATAAAATATGCATATATACCTCACCAAACACGTAAAGGAAGGAAGCAAGAGGTTTCTTACTTGTTTGAGCAATGTCGTCTAGCAGTTTTCTTACAGCAGGAGATGGCTGGAAGGAGCCTAGGATATTATCAGCGCTTAAGAGGAAGAAGAAAATTATTAGAAGAGGAGCTTGGCTTGCCATAATTTTTCACTCTGCAAACTAGAGCTTGCTTAGTTAATTAGGTTAGTAAGTTGCATTCATATATAATATGATTTTGATATCCTGTGGCCCACCGCACTTAATTGTGGCTATTTATTAAATAAGAATCCTGTTTCTCTCATGCAACTAATAAACAATAGTATTCATAGGTATGATTAATCACTCAACAATTATATATTTGTTTAATATGCACCATAAAAGATAATATATATGGCAATTTATTGTTATGCATACAAATAAATATATAGTTATCAAAGTAGCAAATTGTCACGAATCATTCTAATATTCACATTATTTTTTATTCTTCACCTGCCTACAGATGCACTATAAATAAAAATTAATTAAATTGGATCCTCTCTTGGTTTTTTATTGATAATATGGATGTATTATGCCAGATTAAAATATATAATATCATAATTATCGAAGAAATTTGAATATAAATGGATAAATAATTCTTGTTAAATTATAGCATAAATGATACCTACTGCACAGAATTTATATTACTATAGCAATATCTTCTCTTAATATCCAATATTTCTGGTCAATCTTGTAGACTGGAAGATTAGTTCTGGCCTTTTCATTATTCTCTTTCTCAAAGTAGCCAAACATGGAAGCACACGACACTGTATGCTAATTAATTAATTTTCATTTATTGTACCATCCTTGGATTTCTGTTTGGCTCACAGCACAGACACTCCCCTTTCATTGCCGCAATGATGTAGCTGAGTGGCGTTGTGGAGCATGACTGTTCTAGTTGTCCTCAAGAATTTTTCTTATGTTTAATTAACTTTTAGTTAACTTTTGAAACATTTTTTGTGATGTGTATTTTATAATTTTATAATAATTTATACTTATTTAATTAGATATATATTCTAATTAAACTCATCATAAACTTAAGAATAAGACTTATAGGTTTTCGATATAAAATCTTCGTGCAACCCACAATGCTCAATTAGAAAATTAATTAACTGTTAAAAAAAACTAACAATTGGGAGCATGGATATTGCTTTAATTAGATAAGATCCTCAATTAATAAAGACACGAAATATCTTTAATGTATACCTAACAATTTTTAGCTTGACAACATTTGGTAGGTAATTTGTGGTTTCGTCAATGTGGAGCTTTTAATTATGCCAACTGTTCTCCTCTTTAATGGGATAATTAAGTCATATATTCTTGTCAGCAATTGAAGACTCAATGCGATGGAAAGCAAATGTGTTGTGCATGTTATGAGACTTAATACCATGGCTGAGATGCTGACCTGAATTACTAGATACATGTCAGCAACTCATGTAATTAAGTCCTTCAACGTATAAAATGGGTTTGTATTTCATATTTGTGTGAATTGGAAGGCTTGAGGAAGAGTCAAACCTTTGGTGCGTGTACAATAAGGCTGAGAGGAAGATTAGGTCTCACACTAATTAAGTTTTTTTTTCTACATAGATACCTATTTTAAAAACAAATAAATAAATTTAAAAACTAAAGTGTTTTTTTAAGTTCCAATTTAAATTCGTGCTTGATATGATCAATAGGTTTGATAATTGATGATGATGATGGTGCGCATGTGTCCGATAAACTCACATGGACCTATCATTTCTCTTATCCATAATTGGGACCCAATTCATGTCAGACCTAATATCTTATATATAATTTCAAAGAATTATTTTTAAAAGATGTGAGATTCTAAGGAAGAGTATATCTCATGTTACTTTTTTGTATTTGTTTATTTATTTTAAAATTCATTTTTTAACAAATTTTTAATCCAAAAATAAGAATAATTGAAATGGTGTATTTCATACAAACACAAAAATGCTCGCCATTATTTCCTTTCTTTTCCTCTAGTGGATATTAAGAGCACAAGAAAATCTCAAAAAAGTAAATAGTATGATTGTGGGTCTCATTTTCCTTGTCAAGAAATAAGCGAATGGGATGATAGTAAGGATGAGGTTTCATGGCTGAGTCCATGGCCAACGTTAATGTAATGTTCATGATCACAAAGCGGTTTGCATAAGAACCATAGCAAAGAGCGGCCTTACATCTTTCTTAAATGACATTTGTTCCTTTTCTTTCTCTTCATTTCTTTAGAAAAAAGATATTATGATAGTGTTAAAAAAAGATAAAAAATTGACGAAAGTTGATGAAATCCTAGCTTGTTGATGCATCATTTTTCATCTTTTCTTAGTGATTCTTATAACTAAAAAAAAAAACACAGCTTTAACAGATGGATTTGTCCGTATCTAAAGTAAAAAAGATATGTCGTTAGAAATTTTAGCCACAAAAAATTTGCAGTTAAAAGGGTTGTCACCAAAAAAAAAAATAGTGATCGATTTTGAAGTTCTCGCTAAAATAGTGATCGATTTAATTGTTCACTAAGCAGTGATCGATTTAATCGTTCACTACTTAGTGATTGATATTATCCATTACGAAGAAATTGGGATGCATCGACTAATTTTTGAATTTTAGCGATTGATTCAAATCGGTCACTACATTTAACGATTAGTTCAAATCAATCATTAAATTTAGTGACTAGCTTAAATTGATAGAATATATTTTATTTTGAAGGTGCACACTTTACCTTTAATTTGTAGTAGTGTACAGCCCAATCATCCTCAGGATAAAATAACTTAGAAATATATCTATCTCAAACCTTCTATGCATGATAAGGAATAGAAAATATCTACACCTACAAAAATATTACTCCAATTTTCAAAAGACAATGAACAAAAATAGCTTAAGAAAGCTAGATTAGCTTAGGGAGCTTTCTAGAATGATAGTTATGTAGTAGGGTAAACTAAGCTTTCGAGAAGCTTAATTGGAGGAGCTACAAAGAAGGAAAAAAGGTTGTTGTGTACACAAGAATTAGTTGGAGAAAGAGCTACTTATATTGTGTTTTTGTGAGGTAGGGAGCCTCTTTTATATAGGCAAGGCTAATGAGGATCTTGTGGGAGAAATAAGGATGCAAATGAGGATATCTTTGGATAAGCCTCCTTGGGTTCTTGGAAAGATACCAGTCATAGAGAAAAAGGGCTAGTGGGCAATACAATGTAAAAATACATGGAAAAAAACTTGTTCTTATACTAATCCAGTCTTTTTCAACTAAAAAAATCTAAAAATAACGACAGACATAATCAATCGTTAAATAGTGATAGAATAATAACAAATTTGTTACAAAATAAAAATTTTAACATAGCGACGAAATATTAACAGATTAGCGACATACATTGGCGATAAATTATTTTTAATCAACTTATCAACGATTAGCGATTGAATTTTTATCGGTCACTAATCAAAGATCTAGTAACCACCAAGCTTCAATCACTATGTAAACAAGGCAGCCTAGCAACAACCCTATAGCCAGTCACTAAGGCTGCAAGCTTGCTGCCTTCAGAGGCAACCATGGCCGCAAACTTAATTATTGCCCTTGAAGGCAGTAATGGCGACCAACTTGCTACCTTTGAAGGCAGCCATACATGGTCATCAAGGCAACAAGTTGGAGCCCTTCGAAGGCAACAATGCCTAGCCAGCAAGGTAGCAAGTTGGCCACCTTCAAAGGTAGCTGCCATGCAGGGCTACTAAGGCAGTAAGATGGTCATCAAGGCAACAAGCTAGCAGCCATGCATGGCCACGAAGGCTGCCATGGCCTTCGAAGGCATCAACCATGGTCATGAAGGCAACCATGGCCTTTGAAGGCAGCAGTCATCGTCACAAAGGCAGCCATGCATGGCTGTTGCGAAAGCCTCCATGCATGGCTACAAAGGCAACCATGGCCTTCGAAAGTGATAAGCAGCCATGGCTATCGCGAAAGTGTCCATGCATGGCCTTCAAAGGTAGCCATGGCCTTCGAAGGTGACAACCATGTCTTTTGAAGGTGGTAGCCATGACCTAGACGGTGGTAACCATGGCTGTGAAGGCAACCATGCCTTGATCAAATTTCACTTTCACTGCCGAGTCAACGACGGACTAAACTTCAGTCACTAGATTTCACTTTTAACAACCACCACTTATTGTCGTTGCTAAGGCATTATAAATTGAAGCCCTAATATTTTTTTCTTTGTCGTTTCCTTTCCCCCTAATTCTCTTGCTGTCTCTGCATCTATCCATACAACTTGCTAATCTTTTTTGTTTCACTTGCTCACTTTCCCCTCACTTCTCTTGCCATTTTTGCATATGTCTATACAACTTCCTAAATTTTTTTCCTTTTACCTATAAGCACCGCTCCCTTTCCCCTCATTTATCTTGCTATCTCAGATTCATATCTGTCCATAATGCTCTCTTTTCGCCCAACATCATGGTCAGTGCCCTTTTTTCCTCTATTTTCTCCATTATGAATAACCATATTCTCTTTCATTACACGAGGTTGTCCTCTTTACTTAATAATTTGTGCAGGTAATGGTAGAAATTTTTATTAATGATATTGATGGTTAAAAAATCTTATATATGGATATTATGATTAGATTTGGTAATCATAGAAATTACTTAGATTTTAGATAAACTTTTTAGTTATTTATTTTATTTTTTAATAAACTTAATTTATGTTATATCATTAAGTAATGGTTGAATTTGGTTGTAATTTAAGATAAATATTTTAATTAGATTTTTATAAAATTTAAATTAGTTAGATATTAATTAAATTTTATAATTATTAATTTGATTTGTTAACAAATTTAGTTTATATCAAATTATTTAGAAAATAATTTAATTAGTTTGTAATTTAAGATAAATAATTTAATTGGAGTTTTATGAAATTTAAATTAGTTAGGTATTACTTAAATTTTGTAATTGTTCATTTTATAAATTAATTAAAAATTTAGTTTATATTAAGTTAGATAGATAACAGTTTAACTAGAATATAATTTGAGATAGATAATTTAATTAGAATTTTATGAAATTTAAATTAGTTAGATGTTAATTAAATTTTGTAGTTGTTAATTTTATTTGTTAATAAAATTAGTTTGTTATTGATTACATAGATAATAGTTTAATCACATTGTAATTTCATGAGATAAATAATTTAATTAGATTTTTATAAAAATTAACTTACTTAGATATTGATTAAATTTTAGAGTTGTTAATTTTATTTTTTAAAATTTAATTTATGCTAGATTTAAAAAAATAGTTTAATTAGATCTTGTAATTTGTGATAAATAATTAAGTTAGATTTTTATGAAATTTATATTAGTTAATTAGATGTCGATTAAATTTTGAAGTTGTTAATTTTATTTGTTACTAAATTTTAGTTTATGTTAGATTTAGATAATAGTTTAATTAGATATTGTAATTTAAGTATGATAAATAATCTAATTAAATTTTTATGAACATTAAATTATTAGATGTTAATTGTTAATATAGATGCAATTATAGTTAATTAGTTAAAATTTGTTTTCAATTTATAATTGTTAGTTGATGTTAGTATGTTATTTGTTAATTGAATAATTACATTTGTTAGTATGTTATATGTTAATCAATTAAATTAATCTATTATATTATAGTTATAAAGTGTTACTATTAAGAAAGCTGGACTTCAAACATATTCTTCAGATGCACTGTTTGAGAATTATTAGTGAATATATTTATTGTCAATCATGTATTTATACATGTATCGAAATAAATTATTAGTGATAATTTTTGAATTGTCTAGATCAAGAACTTTAAAATGTAACATTTATGTGCAACACATGACATATGTAGATTATTATTTATTTTATTTTGTAAAAATTTTGTGCAGTATCTCCTTTATTTTTTGGGTATGTGCTAATGGATATGAGTGTGTGTTTCAATAAAAAACACTAACTTATATGTATATATGTGATGTCATTGGAGAACTATGGGACATGCTACTAAAATTTTTACAGAATAAAGTGAACAATAAGTTACGATATTGTACTTCACATAAGTGTATATTTCTGAATGGTCTAGGACAACTTACCTTTGAAGTTTAGGTGGCATGCATAAAATGTTAAACTAATTGTATTATAAGTCATATGCGCTTTATGTATACTTAAAATTATTTGATGGTTGTTTTATATGATAATAAGTTTTTAAATTTTTGAAATTTTTAAAAGACAAGTTGTTAGAAATTAGTTTAATTAGAACTACTTGAGAAATAGAAACATGACCAGTCTTCACACTTATAGATAGATTCTTAAATCAAAGATTTTTTGAATGGTATGGAACATTTTATTCAGTTTGCTTGTAGTCAATTGGCATTTATGGATGGAGATAAGATAAGATATCCATATAATCGTAGGAAATGTCAGAACTATCGTTATGAAACTGTTGATATGATTAGATATCATTTGGCTAAATATGATTTTGTACCAAGATATTATGTTTAGAATTGTGATGGGAAAAACAATGAGAGTTATAATAATGAGACAACTGAATATTGTGTTGGGGAAGGATTTACACTTGTGTATAAAGTTAATACATATCAAACAATGGTAATGGATGCTATTGGTCTAGAATTTAATCCCGAACACATTGAGGATCCTTTAATCCATATGCTCAATATTTTTATAATATGTTAAACGCTACTAATCAATAATTATGAGAAAGGTGTCAAAATCATTCAAAATTATCTGTTGTTACTATAATGTTGAATATAAAGTCAAAACATCATATTTCAAAAAGAAGTTACGATGATATTTGCCAATCAATGAAAGAGATATTGCTGATCAGTAATCTCATGACTGAGAATTTTTACAGTATAAAGAAATTCTTGCAAGGTATGAGGTTACCAACTGAAATGATTTATTTTTGTAACAACGAGTGCATGATATACTAGGATGAGGACAATGAACTAAGTTCTTGTAAGTTTTACGATCATCTGCGATATAAAAAATGAAAACAAGGATCTGATAAAAAAAACACTTATTTTATATAAGAAGATGTATTATTTTCCTCTCAATCCATACTTATAGAGACTATATGCATTAGAAGCCACACCTAAGAACATGAGATGGTATGCAAAACACGAGATTGAAGATAGTGTAATGGGTCATTACTCTGACTCTCTCGCTTGGATGCATTGTAATCAATCTCATCCATCTTTTGCTACTAAATGTAGGAACATAATAATAGGGTTAAGTACTATTGGATTTTAACCATATGGTCAATCAAGACAATAATATTCTTCATGGTTAGTGATAATCACACTGTATAAGTTACTCTGTGGATGTGCATGAAAAAAAAGTACATGTTCCAACTATAAATCATTCTTGGACCGAAAAATTCAAAAAATAAATTAGATGTTTATTTGTAGCCTTTAATAGTAGAGTTGCAAATGTTATGGGAGGTTAGGGTACCATGTATGATATCTCTTGCAAATAAAATTTTCTCATGAAAGTTACTCTTATGTGAACCATTAGTGATTTCTCTACCTACTCGATGTCATCTGGTTGGAGTACATTAGGAAGACTGACTTGTCCTTACTGATAGAAGATTTATATGCAATTACCTTTTTCAACGAATAGAAGCAGTCTTGATTTAATAACCATCGTAAGTTCTTACTGGAAGATCATTTATTTTGAAAGAATAAAATTGTATTCATTAAGAATAGGATAATGAAAAAAGTAGCTCTTCTTATTAAATCTAGGTACAAATTATTACATGATATAGATCAACTAAAGTAGAGGAAAGGTTACAAAAGTGGGATATGATTAGATAAATGGTTTTATTTGCAATACATGCGGTTAGAGGAAAGGAAGTATATTTTGAGATCAACCTTGTTAATGCCGCAACTTAATACGACATAATCTTGATATCATGCACATAGAGAAAAATGTGTTCGATAATGTGTTAAACACAATGTAGAAGGAAAGGCAAAGAATAACGCAAAGTCAAAGGAATACTTGAAAGCAATTTACAAACGCCTTGAGTTAGCTAAAAATGCGACATATCGAAAAATACCCTAAAGCTTATTACACCTTTGATAAAGCTAGCAGAGAAGCATTATGTGAGTGGGTGAAAAATTTAAGATTTTTTTATGGACATGTATCAAACATGGCAAGGTGTGTGAACATGATGAAACATAAGCTGTTTGGGATAAAGAATCACGACAGTTATGTTTTTATGCAACGATTACTACTCATCGCATTTCATGAGTTATTGCCTGCTAGTGTATGGCATGCACTAACAAAGTTGAGTCTTTTTTTTTTTTAAGAACTTAAATCAACTACCATTTGGGTTGAAGATATGAAATGACTTAAGAATAAAATTCCTATAATTTTATGTAAACTCAAGTGTATATTTCCTCTAAACTTTTTTAACTTGATGAAATGTCTTTTGATGCACTTGGCTATGAAGCAAAGATAACTAGTCTAGTGTAGTATCGATGAATGTATCCATTCAAAAGGTACTAATTGTAATTTGATGTAATTAATATGTCATTTCAATCACTTAATTATTTAATCATTCATCATCATCATAATAGGTACTTATGAAAGTTGAAAAACAACATTAAGAGTAAAGCAAAAATGGAAGGCTCAATATGCAATGCATATTTAGTTGAAAAAGTATCATCGTTTTGCTCATACTACTTCAAGCCACATGTCAACACACAATATCGAAAATTATCACGGAATGATGCTAGTGATTATGAGCCGAAAGAGCATGAAAAAAATCTCTTAATCTTTAAACATCCCAATCATCATTTGAAAAAAAAAATCTAGATATTTGACTAAGGAAGAATATCAAGCCATACATACATAAGTTTTGTTGAATTGCTATGAGGTCAAATCATTCATAGAGTACGTATTTCATAACTTAATCATAACAATTGACTTAACCATTGACACATAAAAATGTTCTTTGACAATGATCATCTTTTTTCATACTAGTATTTTATAGGATTTATATTTCTCAATTACATGAACATTGTTCTTGCATAACTAATCATGAGATTGACACTCATTTGAAGCTTTAATTTTCTAGTTGGTTCAATCTATACATGTGTACTTGTAATCTAAACCCTTGTTTGGTTAAATCATTTTTGATAAATATAGTCAAATAATTCATTTTTAATATTTATAAGCGTATGATCTACTAAACTTTATTGATAACAATTTTATCATGGATGTTGCAAAAGATTCATTATGGTTGATGAAATCATACTTAGGTTACTATGTCAATAGGTACAAATTTCACACGAAAAGACACAGTTCAAATAGAAGTATAATGAATAGTAGAGTTTGCATTAAAAAGTCCAATTATAATGCAAATGCAAGCGACTATTTCGATATATTCGTGGAAGTGTTACAATTAGAATATCCTGCATTACTAATTAAGAGATTCATTTTATTCAAGTATGAATGATTTGATCCTACACTGAATGTAGGCACAAAAAATATATAAATCAGATAATCTAGTGGATCTGAATCATATAAGAAGTTTAAATAAATATGAGCCATTTGTCTTAATTTTATAAGCGACTCAAGTTTATTATGTTCTTTATCCAAGTTCAAGGCACGATAAGCGTGATTGATGGGCTATTTGCAAGATAAAGGCTAGGTCTATCATTGAACTTTCAGACTCTAATTTGACTTATGGATCAAGCCAAGATGCTTATTTTCAAGATGATAAGAGAAATGTCTATTAAATTAAGAATGATCGGACAATCATCCTATATCCTTGAATAATCCAAGTGAGACATTAATAGATATAAATAAAGAAAAAAAAAGTGTCAGATGAGCCAGATTTTGAAAACTATTCGACGAAGGAAGAGGATGATGAAGAAGAAGACCTTGAAGATGATGATTAGTTTTTTGTTTTTTAATTTTTTAATTTGAATTATTTAATTGTTTTATATAATCTATTGCAAAAAATGTATATTGAACTGGTTATTCATTAATCATCTTTACATCATGTATATCAAGGGGTTTTAGTTCAATTTTCAAGGAAAATTTTATTGAATTTTTTATAAAGTTATCAAAGTAACTTAATCTTATCAAGTTCATCAACATGATTACATGAGAGGTCGAAGGACCCGAGGTGACTCTAGAGAGAGAAGTGACTCTAGAGGGAGAGGTGAGTATCCTAGAGGGAGAGGTGACTTTGGAGGGAGAGTTGAGTATCCCAAAGGGAGAAATCCCCAATCTGCATCTTCATTTCCACATATCCAAGATGAAGAAAAAGACACAGTTAAACCATTTCCACATGTTTCACCCTCCTTTGGCTTTGCTGTTACTAGAATCTCTAGCTAAAGGAGTCTGCATAGTGCAAGTAAACATCAGATTTATGTGGATAATAACACATAAGTATTTATACTTTATATCATTATCTTTACGAATTTTGTTAATATTTATTTATTATCTTATTTGACAAGATTAAGCCTTCACATCAATACTTTGTGAAGATTTATATTGATCCATGTGAGTACATATGGAAGACGATTTCTTGGGAAACCAAATATTTTTATTATGAAGAATTCAAAGAACGTATAATTATTTACCAAAAAAAAATCTACTACATTTTATCACACTTATAAACATTTATTTTGTTGTAAAAACATTTTGCATGGGACAATGTTATGGATGGTGTGGTGAAGACCGCATGAGAGGCTCGAACTATGAATTGATATGATGATTTAATGTATATATGTCATCATAAAATGAGAAATAAGCCTCAATTTGTCTCTGATACCATATGAGAGTAGTGGAAGATAAAATGTCAGAGTACAAACAAAAGTGTGAGACCATGTCCCGTAATCGACGGAGCAAAACAGGTGGACCTAGGTTAAGTCCCTCTCGACATAGTGTCAGTTCATATTCATTGCAGAACAATTATTGACACTTGATATGTATGATATTTAAGTTACTTAAACAAATATAAGTTAAAATACTATGATTATTTAGCATGTATTTTATTTTTTTAGGCATGAGAGTTGGGTCGTAAACCTATTGTAATAGAGCTTTTCAAACAGACTCACGCTAAGAAGTCTAATCTTGATGAGTTCATAAATGAGCATTCTAAAAAATTAAATGTAAGTTTGTTATTTTTAATATTTAATATATAACTTTAATTATATCTTTTTTGTTCACTATTTGGTTCAGCTAATGAAGAATTAACAAAATGTGTTATTTGTTGTAAGAGTACTTTGAGGGGTTGGTTGCCTAAGCTTTTTAGCCACAGGAGAGATCTTCCAATACGCCTGAGGTAGACTACAGTAAGCTTTACTATAAGACAAGGTAGAGAGAAAAAGCGTCGAGTGTAGTAGCTTAGAAGCTAAGCTCTATCATGGTATTCAAGCAACAACTCTAGTAGTGGACACTCTATTGATGATGTAGCTATGCAAGATGTACACTCTCAAATGAAGGTTAAGGGAAAGAGCATAGAGTTGGAGTGTAAGTTTATGGAGGACTGTAAGACTGTAGAAGAGAGATTGGAAGAAGAGCGTAGGCCGAAAAAGCATGATCGTATCCCCTTCGAGACCAAATTACAAGAGCTCTTACAGGGAAAGGTTGATATGAATGAGTGCATCCACAGGATGGAAGCTCTTCTTTTGGGAAGCACACTCCTAGTACCGCCTAATAATTAAATGTAATCTCTTATATCAATATTATATTTGACGAGAATAGAATTTAATCTTGTATTTATTATATTGTTTCATGAATTTTAGTTTATTTTATTTTATTTTTTTGTTTAGTTATAATTTAAAATTAATTTTTTAAAAAAAATTTAATTATATTAATGATAAATCTATTAGTCACTAGTTAGTTTATAGCTTAGTCATTGAGTCTAGTAACAAATTCTTATCTGTCACTAATTTAACAATAGATTTATATCGCTCGCTAGCTTAGTGACAAATTCATATCACTATAAAAAAAATTTAAAAATAGTAACACAACATAGCGACTGACAAAATCAGTTACTAAATAATGATAGAATAACACCGATTTATTATAAAACAAAAATTTTACTATTGCAACGAAATAATAACATATTAGCGATAAATGTTATCTTCATCGCTAAATTTATTTTTAATTCATTTATTTAATTTTTAATCAACTTAAAAACATATTAGTGATCAAATTTTAATTGATAGGTAATTAAAGATCTAGCTACTACGAGGCTTCAGTCATTATGTAAACAATGCAGTCTAGCGACCACCCCATGTCAGTCGTGAAGGCTATAAGCTTGTTGCCTTCGGAGAAAGCTCTAGCCGCAAACTTAATTGTTGCCATCGAAGGTAGCAAGTTGACCGCCTTTGGAGGACGCCATGCATGGCCGTCAGCTTGCTGCCTTCGAAGGCAATCATGCATGGGAACTACAGAAGCAAGCTAGCCACCTTGAAGGTAGCCATGCATGGCCTCCCTAGGAGCAAGCACTAACTGCCAGCTTACTGCCTCCGAGGGCACCATGCATGGTCGCCAGCCATTCGAGGACACAAGCTGGCGGCCAACTTACTGCCTTCAAAGATAGCCATTCATGGCCACCGTAAAAGTAAGCTAACGACTAGCTTGCCTCTTTCAAAGGCAACCATGGCCTTTAAAGGTGACTGTGATGGCCACAAAGGAGACAGCCATGGCCTGCGAAGGTGGCAACCATGGTCGCGGAGGTAGCCATGGCCTTCAAAGGCAGCAGCCACGGCCGCGAAGGAGGCAGCCATGGGGTAGCAGCCATGGCCTTCAAAGATGGCAGCCATGGCCTTTAAAGGCGGCAGCCATCACTTTCGGAGGTGGCAACCATGGCCGCTGTGATAGTGAAGGAGGCAGCCATGACAGCGAAGGCAACCATGGCTGCCATGAAGCCTCCATGCATGGCTGCAAAAGTAGCCATGGCTGCCACAAAAGCCTCCATGCATGGCTGCGAAGGTAGCCATGCCCACCGCCAAAGCGTTCATGCATGGCCGCAAAGGCAGCCATGGCCTTCGAAGGTGGCAGCCATGGTTACCGCGAAAGCTTCCATGCATGGCCGTGAAGGCAGCCGTGGCCTTCGAATCTGACAGCCATGGCCTTCTAAGGTGTATTCATGGCTGCCGCGAAAATGCCCATGCATGGCCTCGAAGAGGGCAACCATGGTCACGAAGGCATTGCTGCCTTTGCTTGATTTTACTCTCATTGTGGAGGAAATGACAGACTGCATTTCGATCGTTGGATTCTAGCGACAGCCACTTACCTCCGTCGCTAAGTGCTTATAAATTGAAACCCTAATCTTTTTCCTTTCAAGCAAGCGCTTTTTCTTTCCCCCAATTTTTATTATTGTCTCTGTTTTTATCTTCTTAAACTTTTTTCTTTTCGCCCGCTCCCTTTCCCTTCTAACTTAATTGTTGTCTTTGCATCTAACTATACACAGGATCCTCAAATTTTTCGTTTCGCTCGTGAGCGGCACTGTCTTTCCCTTATTTATCTTGATGTCTCAATGCCATGTCTATACCGCTCTCTTTTTGCTTGGCATCTTGGTTTGTGCTATTTTTCCCTTTATTTTCTCCACTATGAGCAGCCATATTATCTTTCACTACGCAAGCTTACTCTTTTACTTGATAATTTGTGCAGTTAATTGTCGAAATTATTGATGATAATATTGATAGTTAAAAATTCTTGTACATGAATATTATGATTAAATTTAGTAATTATAGAAATTATTTGGATTTTAAATAATTTTTTAGTTATTTATTTTATGTTTTAATAAATTTAATTTATGATATATTATTAAGTAATGGTTGAATTTGGTTGTAACTTGGGATAAATATTTTAATAAGATTTTTATGAAATTTAAATTAATTTGATATTTATTAAATTTAATAATTATTAATTTTATATGCTAATAAATTTAGTTCATGTTAGATTATTTAGAAAATAATCTAATTGATTTGTAATTTAAGGTAAATAATTTAATTAAAGTTTCATGGAATTTAAATTAGTTAAGTATTAATTAAATTCTGTAATTGTTAATTTTATAGGTTAATTAAAAAAATTTTTATATTAAATTAGATAGATAACAGTTTAATTAGAATATAATTTGAGATAAATATTTAATTATATTTTTATGAAATTTAAATTAGTTAGATGTTAATTAAATTTTACAATTGTTAATTTTATTTGTTAATAAAATTAGTTAAATTGTTATTGATTACATAGATAATACTTAAATTACATTGTAATTTCATGACATAAATAATTTAATTAATTAAATTTTTATAAAAATTAATTTACTTAGATGTTAATTAAATTTTAGAGTTGTTAATTTTATTTTTTTAAATAAAATTAATTTATGTTAATTACATATTTACATTTGAACGATTATTACTAATGTTGAAAAAATTTATTTATATGTTAATCAATTAAATTAATCTATTATATGCTAATCATAAAGTATTACTGTTAGCAAAGTTAGACTTCATACATATTGTTTAGATACATCGTTTGAGAATTATTAGTGAACATTTATTATCGGTCACGTGTTTATACATGCATCAAAATAAATTTTTAATAATAATTTTTAAATTATCAAAATCGAACAGTTTAAAATTGTAACATTTATGTCGGCACATATGTAAATTATTGTCCATTTTATTTTGTAAAAATTTTGTATGGTATCTCTTTTATTCGTCGGGTACACACTAATGGATATGAACATGTGTTCAATAAAAAACACTGACTCATATCCATACATGTGATGTACTTGGAGAACTATATGAAAATGCCGCCGAAATTTTTACAAAATGAAGTGAACAATCAGTTACTATATTGCCTTCACTTAAGTGTACATTTTTGAATGGTATAGGATCACTTACCTTTGAAGTTTGGTTGACATGCATAAAATGTTAAACAAGTTGTATTATAAGTCACGTGCATTTTATGTGTGAAATTGTTTGATAATTATTTTATATTATAATAAATTTTTAAATTATTAAAATTTTCAAGAGGCAAGTTGTTGAAAACTAGTTTGATTAAAACTATTTGAGAAATAGAAATATCAGTATATCAGATCGCTAATGGTTTTACTACAGGCTTATATATGAATTCTTAAATCAGAAATTTTTAGATGGTATGGAACATTTTATTTTGTTTGCTTATAGTCAACCGGTATTCATGGATGGAGATAAGATAAGGTGTCCTGTAATCATAGAAAGTGTCAGAACCGTCGTTATGAAACTGTTGATGTGGTTAGATATCATTATTCTAAATATGGTTTTGTATCGGAATATTATGTTTGGAATTGTTATAGGAAAAATGATCAAAATTATAATAATAGGGCAATTGAATATTATATTAGGAAAAGATCTACTACTGTGCATGAAGTTAATACATACCAAACAATGGTAATGGAAGTCACTGGTCCGGAATTTAATCCAGAACACATGGATGAATCCCCTAATCTAGACGCTCAACTTTTTTATGATATATTAAACACTGCTAATCAATAATTATGAGATAGGTGTTAAAATCATTCACGATTATATGCTATTGCTAGAATGTTGAACATAAAGTCAGAACATCATATTTCAAAAAGATGTTATGATAATATTTGTCAATTAATGAAAGAGATATTGCCTATCGATAATCTTATGATTGAAAATTTTTACAATACAAAGAAATGCATAAGGTATGGGGTTGTCGATTGAAAAGATTCCTCTTGTAACAATGGGTGTATGATATAATTAGGTGAAGACAATGAACTAAGTTTTTGTAAGTTTTGCGATCATCTACGGTATAAAAGATGAAGAAGAGAATCTAATTAAAGAAAAACACTTGTTTCATAAAAGAAGTTGTATTATTTTTCTCTCAGTCCATAAATACAAAGACTATATGCATCATAAGCGACAGCTAATAATATGAGATGGCATGGAGAACATGATATTGAAGATGGTGTAATGCGTCATTGCTCTAACTCCCCTATTTGGTTACATTTTAATCAATTGCATCCATCTTTTGCTGCTGAATATGGGAACATCAGAATAAGTTTGAGTACTGATAGATTTCAACCGTTTAGTCAGTGAAGTTAACAGTATTCTTCATGACCGGTAATAGTCACATCATGTAACTTACCCCCATGGATGTGCATGAAAAAAGAGTACATGGTCCTAACTGTAATCATTCTTGGACCGACAATTAGATGTTTATTTGTAGCCTTTAAAAGCAAAGTTGCAAATATTATGGGAGGTTAGGGTGCCCATGTATGATATCTCATGTAAACAAAATTTTATCATAAAAGTTGCTTTGATGTGGACCATTAGTGACTTTCTTGCTTACTTGACGTTTTCTGGATGGGGTACAGTAGGAAGATTAGACTGTCCTTACTATGGAGAAGATTCAGATACATTTACCCTTCCTAATGAAAGAAAGCAATCTTTGTTTGACCATCGTAAGTTTTTACTAGAAGATCATCCATTTTCAAAAAAATAAAACTGTATTCATTAAGAATAGAATAGTGAGAAGAGTAGCTCCTCCTATTAACTCTGGGTATGAATTGCTACATGATATAAATCAATCAAGGCTGAGAAAAGTTATAAAAGTGGGATATGATCAGATAAATTGTGCTATTTGCAAGACATGCGGTTGGAGAAAATGAAGCATATTTTAGGATTTACCTTATTGGTGCAGTAACTTAATGCGACATAATTTTGATGTCATGCACATAGAGAAAAATGTGTTCGGTAATGTGTTTAACACAGTTATAAATGTAGAAGAAAAGACAAAGGATAATGCAAGTCAAGGGAAGACTTGAAGGCATTTCGCAAACGCCTTCATTTAATGAGAAACATGACCATTGGAAAATACCCTAAAGCCTGTTACAGCCTTAATAAAGCTAGTAAAGAAGCATTTGTGTGAGTAGGTGAAAAATCTGAGATTTCTTGATAGATATGTATCAAATATGGTAAGGTGTGTGGATATGATAAAATAAAAGTTGTTTGGGATGAAAAGTCATGATTGTCATGTTTTCATGCAACGATTACTACCCATCGCATTTCATGAGTTATTGCTTACTAATGTCAAGCACACACTAACAGAGTTGAGTCTTTTTTTTTTTTTAAAGAACTTACATCAACTACTATTCGGGGTGAAGATATGAAACGACTTAAGAATGAAATTTCTATAATTTTAGGTAAACTCGAGCATATATTTAATCTAAGCTTTTTTGGTTCAATGGAACATCTTTTTGTTCAGTTGACTTATGAAGCAAAAGATAGTTGGTCCAATGCAGTATCGATGGATGTATTAATTCAAAAGGTACTAATCTTAATTTGATGTAATTAATATGTCATTTTAGATGCTAATTATTTGATCATTCTTAATTATCATCATAAATACTTACTAAAGTTGAAAAACAACATTAAAAATAAAGTAAAGGTGGAAGGCTCGATATGCCATACATATTTGGTTAAAGAGGCATCATCATTTTGCTCACACTACTTCGAGCCACAAGTTAACACACGACATCAAAAATTTTCACATAATGATGCTAGTGATTATGAGCCGAGAGAGTATGAAAAAAATCTCATGATCTTTAAACATCCTGGTCGATCATTTGGAAAAGAAAAATCTAGATACTTGACAAAAAAAGAATATTAAGCCGCACATACATATGTTTTGCTAAATTGCCCTAAGGTCAAACCATTCACAAAGTATGTATTTGATAACTTAATCATAGCAATTAACATAGCCATTCGCACATAAAAAATGTTCTTTGATAATGATCATCTTTTCCATACTAATATTTTGTAGGATTTATATTTCTCAATTACGTGAATATTATCCAAGTATAACTAATCGTGAGGTCAATAGTCACCTGAAGCTTTATTTTTCTAGTTGGTTTAATCTATACGTGTGTCCTTATAATCTAATTTCTTATTTGGTTAAATCATTTTTGGTTAGTGTAGTCAAATGATTCATTTTCTAATGCTTATAGGTACATGATTCACTAAACTTTGTTGATAAAAATTCTATCAAGGATATTGCAAAAGGTCCATTAAGGTCAGTGAAATCATACCCAGGTTACTATGTCAATGTGTATAAATTTCACAAAAGACATGGTTTGAATAGAGCACAATGAATAGCGGGGTTTGTATTAAAGGGTCTAATTATAATGCAAATGAAAGTGACTATTTCGATATATTGATGGAAGTGTTATAGTTAAAACATCCTGCATTATCAATCAAGAGAACTGTTTTATTCAAGTGTGAATGGTTTGATCCTATACTAAATATGGGCACAAAAGTACATAAATTATATAATCTGGTGAATGTGAATCACACAATGAGATTAAATAAGTATGAATCACTTGTGTTAGTTTTACGAGCAGCTCAAGTTTATTATATTCCTTATCCAAGTTTAAAGTGCAATAAGCGTGATTGGTGGGTTATTTGCAAGATAAAAGTCAGGTCTGTCATTGAAAGTTCAGACTCTAATTTGACATGTGGATTAAGCCAATATGCTCTTTTTCAAGATGATGAGAAAGATGTCCATCAAATTGAGAATGATACGGATAATCATCTTATATTCTTGAATGATCCAAATGAGACATTAGTAGATATTGATGAAGAAGAGAAAAAAAAATGTCAAATGAACCAGATTTTGAAAACTATTATATGGAGAAAGAAAATGAGAAAGAGGAAGATCTTGAACATTATGATTAGTTTATTTTTTATTTTTTTAATTATTTAATGTATTGTTTTGATTATATAATCTACTGTAAGAAATGTGTGTTGAACTGGTTATTCGTTATATTATCTTTTTATCTTGTGTTTCAAGGGGTTTGAGTTTGATTTTTAGGGGAGATTTTGTCAAATTTTTTCTTGATTTATGAAATTAAATTTTTTCAAGTTCATTAACATGATTAAATGAGAGGCCAAGGAAGACAAGGTGACTCTTGAGGGAAAAGTGATTCTAAAGGAAGAAGTGACTCTAGAGGAAGAGGTAAGTATCTCAAAAAAATAGATCAACAATTTGCATCTTCATTTCCACATATCCAGGATGAAGAAGAGGACACAATTGCACCATCTTTGCATGTTTCAGCCTCTTCTGACTTTGTTGCAACAAAGATGTCTAGCTCAAGGAGTATGCAAAGTTCATGTAGATAACAGATTTATGTAGACAATAACACGTTAAGTATTTATAATTATTATTTTTAGTACTTTGTATCATTATCTTTATATATAAATTTTGTTGATATTTGTTCATTATCTTATTTGACAGGATCGAGCCTTCGCATCAATATTCTGCGAAGATTTATAAAATTTTTTAAGAGATGGTCGACCCATCTAAGTACATATAGAAGATGGTTTCTCGAAAAACCAAAGAGTTTTATTAAGAGGAATTCAAAGTATGTATATTTATTTACCAAAAAAAAATTATATTCCATTTTATCATACTTACTAACATTTATTTTTGCTGTAGAAATATTTTACATGGGACGAGGCTATGGATGGCGTGGTGAAGGCTGCATGGGAGGTTTGAGCTGCGAATCGATATGTTGATTTAATGTATGCATATTGTCATAAGGTAAGGAATAAGCCTCAATTTGTCTCAAATATTGTATGGGAACAATGACAGATAGAATGGAACCAATCAGAGTACAAAGAGAAGTGTGAGACTATGTCTTGCAATTGACGGAGCAAAACAAGTGGACCTGGGTCAGGTCCCTCTCGACATAATGCCAGCTCATGTTCACTACAAAACCATTGTCGATGTTTGGTATATATGATGTTTAAATTTCTTAAAAAAATATAAGTGAAAATGTTATGATTATTTATTATGTATTTTTTAAGGCACGGGAGTTGAGTCGTGAGCCTGCTACAACAAAGCTTTTTAAATGGACTCACACTAAGAAATCTAATCCTGATGAGTTCATATATTAGTGTTCCAAAAAAGTAAATACAAGTTTATTGTTTTTAATATTTAATAAATAAATTTAATTATATTTTTTTTGTTTCACTATTCGATTAAGCTAATAAGTTAACAAAGTATTTTATTTATTGTATGAACGGTTTGAAGAATTGGTTGCCGCAACTTCTCAGCCACATGAGGGATCTTAATATACTCTTGAGGTAGACTATAGTAAGCTTTACTATGAGGCAGTAGGTGGAGAGAAAAAGCATCGAGTGTACGAGCTTGAAAGCCAAGCTCTATTTTGGCTGTATCATGGTATTCAACGGCAGCTCTAGCAGTGGCCCTGTTGATGACATAGCTATACAGGATATGCGCTCTCAGATGAAGGCTATGAAAGAGCGCATAGAGTTGAAGTGTAAGTCTATAGAGGAGCGTATAGAGGAGGAGCGTAAGACTTTAGAAGAGAGATTGGAGGAGGAGTGTAAAGCAAGGGAGCATGATCGCATATGCTTCGAGACGGAATTGCAAAAACACTGACAAATAGAAGTTGATATGAATAAGCACATCGGCAAGATAGAAGCTCTCCTTCTGAGAAGCGGACCCCAGCATCGCCTAATAATTAGATGTAATTTCTTATATGAATATTGTATTTCACGATAACATAATATATAATCTTGTATTTATTATGTTTTATAAATTTTAGTTTATTTTATTTTAGTTTAGTTATTTTAAAATTATTTTTTATAAAAAATTAATTATATTAACGACTGATTTATTAGTCACCAGATAGTTTATAGTGAAGCCTCTGAGTTTAACGACAGATTCTTATCAGTTGTTAGTTTAACAATTAATTCATATTCCTTGCTATCGTAGGGATAGACTAATATCAGTCTCTAAAATAGCGACAGCGTATATCGATCGCTAAACTTTAGTAACAAAATTTTGTATTTGTTATTAAACTAGCAACATATATTAATCTATGATTATTTTAGCGACACA
This sequence comes from Moringa oleifera, assembly GCA_021397835.1. NCBI lineage: Eukaryota > Viridiplantae > Streptophyta > Magnoliopsida > Brassicales > Moringaceae > Moringa > Moringa oleifera. Next base: position 6,172,410 of record JAJFZO010000191.1, on the reverse strand, counting down.
TTTGCATTAGCCACAAATCAGTCGCTAACTAGCGACAAATACAAAATTCAATCGTTAGTTTTTTTTTTTTTTTTGCAATAATAATTTTAGCTACCAATTTTATCTATCGTTAATCTATTATAAAAAATTTAACGATAAATTTTTTAAATTAGTGACGAATTTATCTATCGCTAAAACTGAATTTTCTTATAGATATTTACCTATTTTTATTTCAAAATTTCAAAACAAAAAAATAAAAGCATTTTTCTTTTCTAAAAATATAAGATGTTTTTGTTTATGTACATGTCTAGAGAAGCACAAGCTCAATAGGAGCTTATCTTGAATATTTTCATAAAGTTTTTGATTTTGCTTTGGATTCCCTCAAAATTTCTCAAGTATATTAGTGGAAACTTAGAGATATACTCCAATGGTCCATCCAAATGGAGGTCATATTAGTCTACACTTAGGTATAAAAATCCATGTATACCAGAGATTCTTAGAAAAGTTTGGTAGCTTCTATTTTTTGTTTTTTATTTTTATTTTTTTCAAAACTACAAATTGTTCATTTACATACTCTTAAAAAGCACAACTTTAAGGCTTGCTCATTCTTTGGTGCCCATGATCTCTTTAGTCTTATCTTAGTCATTTTAACCTTCATTAATCTACCTTATGCTTTCATAAACTCCATTTCATTAATGTCAAAAGAGGAAGAAAATGCCGAGATGGCAAAATGATTAATGAATAATAAAACTCATTACTAATATTGATAGCATCATGCATAACACAGTTTTATATGTTAAACCATGATCTCAGTACTTAACATCGTGCTGTGTGTTTTATCTTTTTAAAAAGAGTGTTTGTCATCATTTAAAAAAAAAAAAGTTGTTAAACCCACGGTTCCACACGGATGAATATGAAGACTAGTTTTGATGATAATAAACGGTATTAAGTACTAATTATTTAAGCTGGTATTGCAACATTTAAAGATAAAAAGACCCAAAGAGCAAATAATGCAAACATTCAAGTCCTTGTAACAAAAAAAAAAAAGTTGAAGAGTAAGTTAGTAGTCTAAAAATTCTAGAAGTTTTAAGAACTTAGAATTTTCGGTTTACTTGTAAATCTACTAATTCAAATGCTCAATAGACATTTTAGCAAATTCATGAGGACAAAAAGTTTTCATCAAAAGGATTCAATGGACTTCAAAAAATTTTCTCTCAATAGTTTGTGAATCCTTAAATTTAAGAGAATACATATTTTTGAACTTTGAAAAGTTAGAACACACATAGCCCACATAAAGGACCAAAACTAGTAGCTATCATGATACCACTTCACTGAAGCATGGTGTTACCTTGCCAAATAGTGGCTGGCACAGTACCATCATGAACAAGTCGTGGTACCAACGTGCCATAGGTCTGCAGCGCTGCTTCCGTGAGAAACGCGATGCACCTAGGTAGAAGCTAGCTGATATCACCACACCATGAGGCGATATCACCATGCCATGGGTTTGAAAGCTGCTTCTAGGAAAAGCATGGTGGCATCTCATTAGGTAATAACAAGCACAGCATCACCATGGCAACAGTATTTGGATTTTGAATTTTGTGTCTAACGACTCTTTATCGTGGTACTACTCGAGAAAGTGTAGTACTATCGCATTGTCAGCATGTGTGACCTTAAATCTTCTCTTCTTTTTTTTTTTTTTAAATCTAACGAATCTAACTTTTAATAAAAAGTACAAAAGCATTTCAAAAAACATCATATACAAGTTTCATGCATTTAAAAAAGCTTGAGAACTCATTTTCTAAAAAGTTTTTCATTTTTACTCATCTTAATTTTCATATCATTTATTGAGCACAAAACCTTGATCTCTTTGAAAGATTTTCAATCTTCTTTTAATTATCTATACTCTTTCATAAGGGTTTGATATAAAGTAAGATGAGTCACTCTCTTGTAAATCTTAGGTTGGATATAACCAAGTATTTTTAATTTTCGTTGAGATTGAGTTTGTAAAGTAAAAGAATTTGCTTTATTTTACAAATCTTAGTTGAAGAAAATCAAATCCTTTTCTAAGGAAGAAATATTGTGAAATCCTCGAATAGTTGCTTGAAAACGTGAACATAAGCACGACTAGCTGAATCACATAAAAATCTTATTTTTGTTTCCATTCACCCTGCACACTTTTATTTTCATTATTAAATTTGGTATTATTATAATTTGCTTGAATAAAAAATATTTCTTATAAAAATTACACGACTGCATTCATTAGAAGAACAAATTAACTTAATAATTTTACTAAGTAAAAATTTTAAAATACTCATCCCATCTTGACTTGTAGGCCTTAGGGCCAATAGCAAAGACATCTAAGACTTTTTCAATTAAGAAAGAAAAACCTTCTTTTTAAAGAATTTGAAATTCTAGACACATCAATCAACAAGTGATGTTACTGCCAAGAGCAGACAAAAAGAAAAAGAAAAAAACCCTACCAAAGCTAGCAATTGCTTTGATTGTAAAGAAATGAAGGAAGACCTCAAACAGGAAAACCCTAAAACCCAGTGTTGCCACCAGACACAAGAAACCACGATAAAATAGGAGCTGATGCCGCTTCCCAAAGCAATCATCGCATGCTAGTGCTATCGAAAAACTTAAGTTATGTCAACTTAACTATTATTATTATTTGATTATTCTTAAAAAAAATTAATATTAACTCATATGTTACTGATAAGGTACAGAAGAATATCCGTGACTTGAAAAATAAGTAGTTTTAGTGATGATATAAAATATGAAATAAGAGCCACAACATGTGACTTATTATTTTTAGCATCTCAATCTTGGTATTAGATCTCGTAATTGATGGTGTAAAGCACAATCTCGTAATCAATGGTGTAAACCACATTCTTTTGTTTCCCTTTGATAAAATCCATCATATTGATTCTTAATATGAATTAATGTTGCCATTACAGATAATTAAAAGCTTAATTGCTCCACGTTTTGGATCGATTATAAATTCCTGTCCTAAGGTTGTGTTTATCAAATTAAGCAACTAAGTTTGAATGCGCAAAAATAGCTTTGCAGTTTGAGTAGGTTTTTTGGACAAATTGAGTTCAAAATGGAGCATCGGTTAATGACACTCAAATGCCTTGGCTCACATGGTTAGCGGTCCAAGATCTACCGGTGGAACGTTGATTTGTGACTTAGAAAAATAGAAACTAAAAATAAAAAGGATGCTAGTGAAATTTGAAAGGAGCTAAATGATGAATACAAAATTACCCATGTCAAGCTTTGATCATTTTCTCTCTTTTTAGCAAACACTAGTACAGAGTTGCATTGTAAGGATAAAAGGAGTTATGTGCAGGTAATAGGATAGGAGCATGGCGGCAAGAAGCTGTAAGGAAAATAGTGGCAAGAGAGCTGGGCTCAATTTTGTCCCTTTTCCAATTCTTGTTTTCTCAATTTTTCTGCAAACTACGTTCGTCTTGGCTTTGATAACAGGAGGATTGCTTTGACAATCTCAAAATCAGTCCACTTTTATGGCATATTTAGTTACCAAAATTGGTAGGAATAAAAATTGATAAAAATTAAAATGAATAGGAATCAAAATATAAAATGGATTCAAAATAAACTTTCTAAAAATTCAAATATTCATTTATACATTACTTTCGGTTTAAAATCAAAATAAAATATTATAAATTTGCTTATATACTTTTTAAGAGATTTGTGTATTTTAATTTAAAATAATATTTTATATTTTAATAAATATTATAATATTAAAAAATATAAATAAATATTACTTAAATTCTATTTTTTAAAATAAATTTGAAATTAAAAAACTTAAACATTAACTTTTGTATCTATAGTAAATAACTTCTTTTTATTTTCTTTTATTTTGCTTAAATATTTCTTAGTAAAAGGAAATCATAGAAAAAATACTATAAAAATATTTTTTTTATTTTATCTAAATTTTTGAATAAAATAAAATAAACAATAACTTATTTTGAGTTTCAAGAATCAAAACATTAATGTCATAGAGGCTTCAGATTGCCCCCTCATGCCTTTAATTCCAAATTCAAATAAGATTTATGTATTTTTATTTTATTTCATAATAAAAATAATTAAAAAATATATAATTCATCTCAATTTTTTATTTTTAAATAATAAACATGTTATTAAAATAATAAAAATAAAAAATCACAGCCTGATCAGTTTGTGAATTAAAAAAAATGATAAGTTTAAATAAGATATATTATAGCACACCGGTTTAGAGGTGAGGGTTACCTTCAATTATGGTTTGAATAAAGTTTTTTTAAAAATTTATAAAATTATATTTTTATTTTTATTTAAATTTTTTTAAAATTAATTTTTTATTTAATTTATTTTTACAAAATGTAGTTTGATAACAAAATTTTGGTTTTGTCACTGAAGGAAATCGGAAAATTTCAATGTTTCTCTTTTTTTTTTTTTTTAATTTTCAAACTTTAGAGTATCCAATCTTCTTTTCCTTTTTCATTAAGCTAAACCATCCTCATTATTCTGTTCGAAGCACCGTCACTAGCATTCTTCTTTGGGGGCTTCATTTCGTCTTTCTCAGCATTGTTCGTGCTATCACTTCACTCATCAATGAAACGGGCCGGATTCCCCTTCTTGATTTCATGGGTCGGACACGTATGAGCCTTTCCTTTCAATTTGGGTTTGTACTTTTAAACTTTGAGAGCCCAATCTAACAAGGACCTAGCCCAACAATAAAGTTTGCATAATTTTACATAAAACAAATGCATCCTATTTTTATTTTTTTTATGCATTTATAAATATATAGTCTTCCAACCATTGAACTTGTACAGTTGTGATCACACATCAACAATAACAGAAAGGAAAAGTATTTCTCATGTTATAACAAAATAACAAATTAACCATGCTCAAATGCAAAACACTCATTTTGTTTTCTTATTGATCAGTGCTCCCTCAGCTCTAGTTGTGTAACCCGGGCAACGCTGTAGGACGCGGCATCGGAACATCTTGGTAATGATACCATGCGGATCCAGCGTGGCCTCCGGAACTACCGTAGACATAGGCTGGACTTTTAAGTGCGCGTCTATTATCTGTAACAAACAGCCCTCCTTATGCATGATACAAAAACAAAGTCAACTACAAAAGGGATCTTAGAGAATAAGATGACTTACCTGCAGAAAAAGCTGCAGCCTTCTCACCACTACTTCCTCCATTATTCTCTTCGCCTAATATACGTGCAGCCGCTTCATGTGGGATCAGGACGGTAAAAGCAATCAACAAGCAGCAAAAACTGAGAGAAATGGAAGCTTTATTTATCAACTTTCCCATCTTCCCATACAACTATATTGTGGCTCTTTTCTGGTTAATCAGACTTGGGTTGGGTATTTATTTATATACAAAGCTGGCTTTAAATACCGCGTAAAGCCCACACTGTTGACCTAATGTTAGTCTTCTGTTTGTGGTTTGTTTATTTGTCTTTCTAATTAATGGTATTGTTTTTAAATTTTTGAAATATATGTAATTATATATTTTTAAAAAAATTAAAATATTTTAAGATTTTTTCCAAGAAAGTTAAAGAATATACTCTAATTTATAAGAAAATATTATCGGCTTAAATTAATTTTGATTAAAATAAATATTAAATAAAACTCTAAATTATATTTTATGTTACCAAATGAAATTTATATTTAAAAAGTAATAAATCAAATCTTAAAGATCAGATTTGAACTTCAAACGATTTTAAAAAATTAAAAATATTTTTATTGTTGAAATATTTTTAAAAATTAAATAAATTTTATACTTTATTTCGAGTTCATTCAAATAATTTTTGACTCTTAAGATATTTTTTATGATTTTTTTTAAATTAATACTATAAATTTTTTAAAAAATATTTTTAGCTCTTAAAAAATTTTAAATTTTTCTCTAATAATAATTTGAATATTTTATTATATATTAAAAAATTCAGCCAAACTTTATTATATAAAGTCTTTAACTTAAAATTTTAATTTTTAAATTTTTTGATAGAGTTTAATTTTAATTTAAATTGACAGTTCAAAGTTTGATTTTTTATTTTTCAATTATCAAGGCTTATTTGATAATATAAAATACAGTTTAAATTTTTGTATAATATTTACCCATTTAGTTATGATATTGGATTTTTTTAAAATTATAAATTTTCAAATAAATATTAAAAAAACTCTAAACTTGGTAGGTTTTTAAATTTTGAACTTTTGTCATTGTAATTTTCTCAATTGTACATTCAAACTTTCAATTTGAATGAATTGACATCCATTAAAAAATTCAAAATTTAAGGTACTAAAATTAAAGATTTTATATAATAAATTTTAATTTAAAATTTTATATGGATGCAAAAAAATATTTAAACTACAATCATAAAATTTTTATATTAAAAAATATATTTTTAATTTGATATTATCAAAAAATTTAAAAAACTTATAAAAATAAGTCATAAATTGAAAAATATTCAAATTAAAAACTTTTTTAAAAATAATTCACCAATAAAAATATCGATAATTTTTTTAAAATATTGGAGTGAAAATTAAAGTAAATTGAAATTTTAAATATATAATTAAAAAATTAAAATGATGATTAAATTAAAAATTATGTAAAATTTTATAATTATACATATACACTTTTATTTCTTTTTCAAAAGATGTTTGGTAGCCCTCTCACGCAGGTCAATTCTTTGTCTCTTGTAGAGTTTACTTAGTCACTTTCAAGTCTCCCATTATGCTTTTCCCCTCATGAATGAAAAGTCCTAGCCCGCCCCACCCGCGGGGCTGGAAATCTAAATTTATTTTTATTTATATATATAAATTGAAAAACTAAATAAAATTCTTTTAGGTAAAAAAAATAGAAGAAAAGAAGCACAATACAAACCATCAATATAATGTATATATATATATATATATATAAACGAAAATATTTAAAGTCTTTTTAAAAGTGTCCACATTAGTATTTTTTATAGATATTAAGTGTTTAAAATATTAATATTAATTGTTTTATAATTTTAAAATTTATAATATATTTATAATGATAGTCTTTATTTATATAATTTCAAATTTTAAGTTTAATTATATTTATGTAAAAAAATTAATCTTTACATTGATTTATAATTTTTTTCAAAATGTTGTTAACTTTTTATTTAATGATTAATTTAATTTAAAATGGTAAAAATTTTAGGTTGATAATAATTATAATTTAAATTTTAAATTTAATAACAAATTTATTTATAAGCAAACATTTTTAATTCAAAATGAGTTTGTTTGTTTTTTTTTTTTGTTTTTTTTTGTGTGTGTTTTTGGTTTTCATTAGATTTAGAAGCTTTTAGATTTTATCTTATTTTAATTTTATATATGTGATATGAAACCTCTTTTTATTATTATTTTGCTATTCATTTTCCAAGCTTAGTGTGTGCAAAGAAGATGTCCCAAAGTTGAATTATTTGTTAATCAGCAATTATGTGAAAAAATATTTTCAAGTTCAAAATTGTTAAACTTTTTTATCCAAAAAATATTATATTTAATTATATTTAATTTATTATTTTTTAATTATTACATTTCTAATTTAAAAATGAAAAAAATTGGTGATCAAATTTACGATGAACAGCTAGACCTCTGGAACTTCTTTTATTGAAAAGGTTAGTGCATCTCTTTTATTTTCTTTCAAGTTCTTTCTTTTTTTTATAATTAGGGCATCTCTTATTTAATCACTTTGTGAATTCAAATAAAAAATATTATTTTTATATATTTTTCTCTTCGTTTATTGAAAAGATATCAAATTCTTGATTTTATTGATTTTATTTATATTTTTTTATATTTTAATCTTTGAGATTTTGCTTACAATTTTAAATTTTTTTAAGTTTTATTTAATTTATAAAATTATATCATTATTTAAATTATAATGTAATAATTTTTCCTTGACAAAATATAACTTCATTTTTTGTGAAAAAAAAAGTTGCTATACAAAATAATTCTTATAATATTTTCAATAATAAAATTGTTAAAATTTATAAAGTATTAATTTAATAATATTATTAAAAAATTAATTTTTGATGTCATAATTAATATAAAACTATAATTTTATTTTAAAAGTTATATAAAATCTTAATATTTACCTCATATTATCAATCAAACCCTTATATTTAAAAAGTGACAAATCGAATCTTGATCTATCAATTTAATACCAAATTGAACCTAAATTCAAATGATCATAAAAAATTAATGGTATTTTCATTATTGAAATGCTTAAAAAATGATTCAAATGAATTCTTCACTTTACTTCGGATCTATCTCATAAATTTGAATGATTTTTTATATAGAATTGTTTAAATTTTTAGTAGTATAAATTTAAGAAATATAAATATTTTTAGTATTTAAAAAATTTTAAAATTTTTATGATGGTAACTTATATATTTATTTACATATGTAAAAAATTTCAAAACAAAATTCATTGTATAAGATCTTCCATTTGAATATTCTCAAATTTTAAATTTTTTTATAAAATTTAATTTAGTTCAATTTAGCAAATCAGAATTTGATTTATCACTTTCAAAATATAAGAGTTTAATTGGTAATATAAGGTAAACATTGATATTTTATAAAACATTACTTAATTTATTTTATAATAATTTTGAAAATATGTTTTTTAAAAATTATTTCTTAGGCATAACACTGTTTTAAACTAATCATGTATATATAAAGGCTCTTTACATATATATTGTAATAAATACTAGTATGAACATTAATCTATTTAATGACAAATATAACTTTAAAATAATAAAATTTTAAATTGATAATAATTTATAATTTAAATTTAAATATAGGATAACTGTGATATTATAAAATAGGTTAATCACACTATAGGACCTACATTTTGGGTATAATATCAAATATGAACTTACATAAAAATTACGTCATTTTCATACTATGTTTTGTGTTGTTTGAAATGTGGGACTTCTATAAACGAACTTGTTAAAGTTAACTACATTGCATACTTATGTGATATCCATTGTACTTGTTAAGTTCGCAATTACCTCAAAAACTCTTTCATCACCATAAAATCAATGCACAGTGGCTCAATATCAAATTGGTTCTCTCTTTTTCTTTTTTTTTTTCATCTTGCAAATGTAAACATCAATTATTGTTGAAATCCAAAATTCTTTACCGTCTATCCTACAACAACTTTCATCTTTGAAAAAATTTGGTGTGTAATCGATCATCTCACTTCTCCCTTCCTTTCGTCTTTGTGTACGGTATTTTCTTGTATCGATTTAGTAAAATGCTACAAATTCATATCGATCAAACAATGAGAAATGAAAACTTGAAGAGATTGAATATTTTCATTGCTTTTATTGAATCAATGTGCCATGAGGACTACATGGACTATTTTAAATATAAGAAAAAGGTTTTTCAATTGTCTATGACTTAAGGTACTATTGTATTATTTTTTATTTAATTTAAGACTATGTTTGAAGTAGATTTTGTATGTAGATTATTGTAATTTGTCATGGCTTAAGATAAAGGGAGCTACAATTTGTGCTTTGTTTGTTTGTCATGTTAATTGCTAAAGACATTACAGTGATCTTTATATCAAACTTATTTAGTGACTAGTTATGGGGCTTTAGAAATCTTAGAGCATCTCATATAATAAGTGCATAGTAGATTGTAATTATAAATATACTTGATGAACATTGATTAAGATAATATATTCTTCCTTTGCAATTAAGGGTAAAAGATTACTTAATATCAGCAACAAAAAAAGTTCATGACCCAGTAAGTTTGTTTGGCTTCCTTTTTAATGTTTATAATTGTACTTTGTGTGATCATAAATGATTAACATTGTTACAAAAATGCTTTCATGATTTCTATTATTTACTATCTGTTTGGTTTAGAGAAAATAAGAGAATGAAAAGAGAATCTTAATTCCATAATTGTATACTTATGTTCTTTTGAGCACATGATATCATTATATTTCTAGTAAATCTGTACTTCTAGTTTTAGTTTAGGATAATGTAATGGATTACACTAGAGTAGGTTTGTGGTGAGCTTTTATCTTCAAATAGGTACTTTTTCCTTCTAAATTAAAGATCATTAGTGATCATGTTATTCTTATAAAAATTCAACCTAGTTATACAAGTATTGGTGGTGGACTACATTGGTTCCGTTGACTTTTTACACTTTCTTTATAATGTTAGTTACTATTATGAGTAATTAATTCACAAGTTTATAGAAATTGTAGATTCTTTCATTGGTATGATCCAAGTCCTTGCCCACATGTACGTCAAGTTGTTCATAATGAATTTCAACAGATGAATAAAGTTGAACTTAAATTGGCATGGTATAAATACTTACTAATTTTATCTTGGACCTTATTTTTGATCTTGATTGTTATGTTATGATTTATTTTGATGAAAAAATAGTAGAAAAAGTGATGAAGAATGAGTTGAATAAGTTGAAGAATAATCTTGAGGGTTGTGAAGTTTTACACTTATTAGTATAAGTATTATAATTGAAACTTTTTGTTGTTACTATATATATGAATTACGCAAATTTTCTTTTGCTTTGAGAATATCTTACAATTTTGTTCTTGAATTGTGAAAATGTTTCTTTTACTTGCTTTGACAAGTAATACCCATATTAATCACTCACAATAAGTTAAACAAGTATTTTTCGTATTTAATACTTTTATTGAATTGCACAATCATTTTCAAATAAGAAAACATATTGAACTAACAATCAATTTTCATGCATTTTCGATACTTCATTGAACTTTTTATCCATGTTTATAACAAGACATATTACATCCTATCGAACAATCAGTTTCCATCATAATAAAACGCTTTGAATAATTATTTTTCATAACAATAAATCAAATTAGATCCTATTGAATAACCACTATCATAACAACAAGTAATACAAGAAAATATCCATTATTTGTACAAGTTTTTCAAATAACATGACATTGTATTAAGTTTACAAATAAGACAACATCAATAATCAATCTTTAAAAATTGCTATTAACATAATTATGTGGTCTTTCTTGGTTGCCTAATGGCCACTACATGTAAGTCTTTTTGATCTCCTTCTAGATTGTCTAAATAGTTGGAAACAAATAAAGAAATAAGATAATTATAGTTATGTATAAGGAATATATATGCCATTAAAATAAAATAAACTAAAAATGTCGATGACTACATGATCACAAAAGATCTTGTACCTGTGGAATTGTTAACTAATACAAGGTAACTACCAGTAACATGCATCCATTTTTTTCTTAGTCGGTTATGGTAGTGTTATGGTTATCGGTGCAGCGTTAGTTGACGTAGAGGATGGTTGGGTAGAAGTCTTAAAGTCTGAAGAGCTAGAAGATGTACCCTTCCTCCTATATGTACTTATTTTCTTTAAATAGGTGTTAATATATGCCTTACAAGTCCTGTAGTTATGGAACCACTAGCTACAATTACAACACTTGACTAATTCATGTCTTAATTAGTAAATAGACTAGCTCTAAGTTAATTAGGATCTTTTTTCTTTCTCTTTTTGTTTTTGCTCTCTCTAATTTCCTTCTAGGTTTTGAAGCTTCAAGCTTAAGTAATCTTCATCATGTTATTGTTTATGTTGGATAAGGTAGATCAAAGACTCATAGGACTTAAAATACATGAACATACTATAATAAGGATTTACATAATCCTTGGCTATTTCATGCTATATTGGATGCAACAAATAGCATATTTATATAGGATGCCAAATAAATCTCAATGTGTAGATGTACATGACATGGTTACTAGGTTTAGAGTATAGTATTTCGTTCATAATGCATTTCATGAGCATTTTTTCATTATAAGTTGTCCTATAATTTGTTACATTTAACTTATTAGTTAAATCTTAAGAGTGATTCTACCCTATATTTTTTATGTTGTCCTTTTTAACGTAGAATCTTTCAATAAATTTTCTTATGATAATTTCTACCATTATCATTATTGGATTATCGTCGCATTTAATATGTATGCATTGAAACTCTCTGTCAAACTGTTAATAATTACATTTGTAATTACCAAAAAAATATATCTAGCCCACAAGCACTTATCTATCCTCATCAAATAATTGTAAGTATCTACTAACCTTTTTTTTTTTTTATGACAAACATCTTTTTCTTGAACTTTGCATATGAATAGACAGATGTGATAGCCCATAATTTCTACTTTTAATCTTCTTTCCACCTAAGATCTCTGAAATTGGTTTGTACATAACGAAAATATATTCTATGTTTTACATTTAGGAAAATAGGATTAAAGACCTCTACCCAACCATGTCAATTCATAAACTAAGTGAGATATCATGTTATTTACTAAATCATTTTTTTTATAAAAATAAAATAAAAATGCAATTGTTACCTTTTATCTGTCATTGATGAATATCTATTAGTGTTTGTGAAATAGACCAATCTTTTAACAAACTTTTAAAAACTAAATCCAAGATTCTTTATTCTCATTCTTAACTACAGCAAAAGATTCTAAATAAAAATTATTGTTGGCATCTTTACTCATTATAGTCAATAATGGGCCACCATAAAATCTTTTCAAAAAATCTCTTCTAATCTAATGAAAGGCCTAACTCCATTTTAAAACCCATTTCGTCACTCCATCTAATCCTATATACATTCCCTAAAATTTAGGATTAAAAGGCAATGTAGTCTTCAAGAAAGTAGAAATTTTTTTGTTATATTATTTCAAAGCCTCACAATAATCTTAAATATTTATGTATTGATCCGTAGCATCATCATTCATCATCTAAATAACTTATGATTTAACTTTATATTTAGTGGCCCTAAAGATGTCCACATGACACTTTCTCCTTACTTCCTCTATTAGAAGCTTTACTTTATACTTATAATCATTTTTAACGCCCTTCACAGATTATTTACTCAACCAATCAACAGTTACTTGTTTGCTTTATCATATCACCTTTTTTAGAGGGATCATCATTATTTAGATCATCTACATCATCATTCTTATTGATATGCACCTTATTATCATAATTAATATTGATGTGCGACAAAAATTATTAAGCTTATCTATATTGTTAGAGCTTATTAAACTTATATCATTCATGTTGTTCACATGAACAATGTTTAACATAATATACAACTCTATACTTTATTTGTCTACTTTCTTGCTACTAGTCTACTATGTATTGGCCTTAAAATGGCAATGCAAAAGGGAGAATAAAGTAATTTTTTGAACTCTTTTTACTTTAAATGTTAATTTAATGCATATCAAAATTTTGTTCAAGTAACAACAAGAATGTTCAATTGACTAAGAATGCTTGAAAATAAAAAGAAAGATTAAGAGTATTCTATCATACCCTACTTGATTTTTAAGCTATAAAAATCATCAAAAGCTTAACTTATTTTGGCACATATTACAAACAACACTGTTTCACCATAAAAATAGATAAAAGATATTATTTCCCTAGTGCAACTGTTGAAACCTTTGTAACCTAGTAATCTTTTTTTAATCTAAATTTAGGATCTCTAATCAACTAGGTTGGGTTACAATCATAATGAATTTTTTTTTTATACACTTAATCTTGTTCCTTTTGATGATCAATTTACTTTATCCATGGATAAACCTGCAAGATTATTCTTTGAATTTATATAATTAATAAAATTTATTTGATTTGAAAGTAATTGTTTAATAGTGTCATGTCTTTGCCAAATGTGTCCACACTTACTATTATATATGTTACTTTGTGCCTACCAATTGTTAATTGGCTGTCATAATAAATATGAATATCAAGCACGGGTTTTGGCAATATATGAAATGTTCTCTTAAAAATTATGAAGTCATTCTGCTTTTTCCTTATCTTTGTCCAAAGTTGTGAATTTTGATTCTATAGTGGATTTAGTTGCACATGCCTATTTGGAAGACTTTTATGATATAACTTCATTATGAGAATATAACCACTAGTGATTTGAATCCTTAGTTTTTGATATCTAGTTAGCGTTACTATATCCTTCAAGTATATTAGGTATTTAGTATAATACAGTCCATAATTGAAGGTATACTTTAGATATCTAAGAACTCTAATTAATATTTTTGTATGATCTTTATTTGAATTACTCATAAATCTACTTAGTTACGATATAAGTTATATTAGGATATGTGCAATTCATCAAGTGTATAAGATTGCCTATGATACAATAATTTTCTAACTAAGATATGATTTAACCATTATTTTTCCTAAATTTATATCTACAGGTGTTTTATTGGAGTATCTTCACATTGATCATATTTTTTCAATATTTTCTCAATTTAATGTGATTGAGATAATACTAATCCATTTGATGTCTTTGAAATTTTAATTCCTAACTTAACATTTGTTATACTTATGTCTTTCATATCAAAGTTTTTTATTAGCATTCTCTTTATAACTTTAATGATATCATTATTAATATCAATAGTCAACAGATCATCTAAATGAAGATATACTATTAGATAATCATTCGGTGTGATTTTGGCATATGCACATTTGTCACATTCATTTATTTTAAATTATTTAACAATATTACTTTATCAAACTTTATATGTCATTATTTTGGTGCTTGTTTTAATCTATATAAAGATTTAACAAGGCTACACATCTTATTTTTTAAACTTGGTGCAACAAACATTTCAAGTTGTTACATGCACATCTCTTCTTCTAATTCACCATTCAGGAAAGTTGTCTTAACACCTATTTGATGAATTTTAAGGTTATGCAATGTAATAATAAGAATGACCATTCTAATAAATGTTATTCTTCTAATTGGTGAATATGTCTCAAAAAGTCAAGACATTCTCCTTGTTTAAAACCTTTGACTACTAAACTAGCCTTGTATTCAATTGATCCGTCTAACTAATTTTTATTTTTATTTTTTTGAAAATCTACTTATAACCCAAAGGCTTATTCCCTAGATAAAGATCGATCAACTCCAAAGTGTGATTTTATATTATGGATTCAATTGCCCTATCAATTGTTTCTTTTTAAAATGGAGCTTCAGTGGTTAACATTTGCTTCCTTAAATATTTGAGGCTCATTTTCTGACAAATAACTTAGAAAATCATGTCGTGGGTTCTTTGCATTTAGGTTCTTTTTCATCCTTTTGTAGATTACTATTTGCAATATCGTGGATTCTTTTTAAAAAACATACCTCTTATACACCTTAACAAGAAAATGCAGTTTTAAAAATGAAGCATTCCTAGATTCAATAATTGTATTTTTATGTAGATACGAAATGTTGAATTTTTGCACCAGAAACTAATATGGGCTATTGTAATTTGCATATCCAATGAATATGCAATTAATGGTTATTTATCTTATTTTTACTTTTTTAGGGTTAAAAATAATCACTTTAGCTAAGCACCTCTACACTTTTAAATACTTGCAAGGAGGTTTTCAACTATGTTACAATTCATAAGGTGTTGCTTCCTTTTTCTTGATACTTTATTAAAAATGTGGCTTGTAGATAGAATAGCTCCCCTTCCCACATGTTTTGGGTAATCCAAAACTTATCAACATTGTATTTATCATTTTTTTTAATGGACAATTCTTACATTCAGTAACTTAGTTAGATTGAGGTGAATAAGGACCAAAGATTTCATAAATAATCTTATGTTTTAAAGAAAACTCATAAATGATATTTCATATTCACCAACTTTAATACTCTTTATTGCTTTTATCTTCCTATTAAGTTGATGTTTCACCTCATTCTTATAGTATTTAAATACTTTTAAGACTTGGTCTTTACTTTTTAGCAAATACACATAACAATATCATGTACAATCATCAACAAAAGTAATATATGAAATATTTTTTACTACTTCTAGTTTGCACAAACTTTAAATCATAAATATCACTGTATATTAACTCTAAAGGTTTAATATATTTATCAATTATTTGAAATGATGTCATGGCTAACTTAACTTCCACACGCGTTTCACATTGATACTACAAATTAATTTGAAATAAAAATAATAAATGTAAGTTTACTAATTTCCATAAAGAAATATAATTTACATGTTCTAGTCTATGATGTCATAAATTAAAAGAATTAACAGAATAAAAAACTAATAACACTTTTATTATTATCAAAATCACGAAGTATAATGATTACATTCATTTTAAATAACTCATCATTTAGATACTCCTTGCTTACAAACATCCCATGTTTGGTCAATACAAACTCGCTGGATTTGAATGCTAACTTAAACTTATCTTAAGTAGTAACGATCTACAAACTATGTTCTTATGAATAGCTAATACATAAAATATATCATTTAGGATGAGTTCTTTATCCAAGGTCATCTTAAGCATAATTTTGCTAATACCTTTAACTTTGGAGGTTACAAAATTTCTCATAAAAAACTATCTTCAACCATTAATTGCCACATAAAAAGAAAAATTCTTCTTATTGAAATAAATGTAACAAGTAGCTCTAGTATTTACCCACCATCCTCTAGTGTTATGCACTAAATTAGCGTTAAACATTACAACAACAAACGTTAATATAGCTTGTTAACTTGTCTTCCTCAGTTATATGCACTTGGTTTCATTTCTTATGATAATGCTTTGCACGCTAGCCTTGCTTATGACATGCATAAAACTTGTCATTGAATTTCTAGGACTTAGTTTAAGTTGAATCTTGACCAAACTATTGTCCTTTTTTCATAGTATTTTGTTCTGAACTTTAAACTCTATGGGTTATCTTCTCAAATTTGTGGTTATTTTTCTTTATCCTTAATCATAAAATTAGATCTTCAAGTTTTATTTCTTTACTCTTGTGTTTCAAATAATCTTAAAGTCTTTCCAATAGAGGGTAACTTTTTAATTATAAAACCCACTTGGAATGTCTCACTTAGCATCATATTTTCTGCATATAACTCAAGAAAAATCAATTGTAATTCTTGGACTTTACTAATGATAGTTTTCAAATTTGTTATTTTGTACTCTAGAAATCTATTAACAACGAATTTCTTCATACCGACATCTTCTGCCTTATATTTCTTTTCTAAAGATTCTCATTATTCTTTGGTAGTTTTGATTAGACTATAAACATTATACAATGTATTCTCTAATATTCTAACTTATTAAGGATATAGTTCTTGCATAAAAAGTCAAAATGCTTTCAAGCTTCCATAATGGCCATCGTAAGTCTATTATTTACATATTCTATCAAAACAATAGTATTTTCTTATAAAAATTTAGCAAAGTTCAGTATTTTGAGGTAAAACAACATTTTCTGTTGCCTGAAATCCGTTCCATTAAACTTTTATGGCTTCTTTCATGGTTGGGATTGAAACATTGGCAACATTGTAACACCATCAAATGACGTTGCCATTGATTGAATAAAAGTATTCAAAAAAATAAGATCATTGTTTTACATACCATGATTGAAAATAATAAATAAAATAAATCATACGAATTTTGTCTTTAAGATCGTTATTTTCTAGTATATAATGATAAACGATGCCAAAACTTGGAATAATATTTGATTTGCTTTAGTCAAACAATCAAATGAACAATAAATTGAAATAAACTTATAGTAACATGTAACTTATTGAACTATACTTACACTAGACCGAGAATAGAGTTTGATACTATATCTTTAAGATAAAATCATGCCCCAATTAATATTAATAACTTGATGATGAATGTCTCCCAAGATATAACGATATCTTCTTGAAGTAGCATTTTAATTTATAAAAATAAAAAGCCAACTTATGGTTAGTTCACTCAAAAATAAACTTTTATTTTTCAGTAAAGGAAAAAAATGAACAAATTGTTTTGGATCATTGAAATAGTTATGGGAGAGAATTTTTTATTGGTGCCATAAAATAATTTTGAAGGAATAAGTATTTCTAAAAATATGTATTAAAAAAATATATTTTTAATAAAAATGTACCATTTCATTTAAAAGAAAACCATATACATTTTTATTCAAATGTCTTTTCTCTTTTTTTTTTCCCAACATCTAGCAACTTTTCATGTCAAGTGGTGTATACTAAAGATCGATTGTAAGTTGTCAACTTTTTAGTTGATTTCTATCAAATCACCAACAATGTACATTGATATTCCTTTCAACAATTGTGTAAATTCGCTACAAAGAGGATCTACAAAGAACTCTTATGATTTTCACAATATCAAGCCATTTTAATTCTAGATCTTACTCCTTCAAGTTGATGACTATTGATCATCATCTATATACCATATTGATTCAACGAGCTTTATTTTCTCATAAAGTTGATTAGTTTCTAAAAGTGGGATCATAGAACCTAGCTGCTTGACTTTAACAGTTAAAAGAGGTCCCTTTTGCATCTCTATAAATCTTCGTCATTCGATGTATATTGATCCCTTAGTTGTGATCTTAGTTCCACCTCAGACAAACTATTAGCAAACTCATATTCAATGGTGTTTGCAGAGACGGTGAAGAGGCATTTACAGAAAGAAATGCTTGAACTGGCTGGTGAGAGATGTAATGTTTGGTTTAAGAGATCGATGTTGGGTTAAGGAAACGAAAGAAACAAGCTTGAGAATGTGAATTGCATAAGTCGACTTGTTGGGAGAAAAGGAGATAAGAGAAAAAGCCGCATGCAATATTTTGTTTTTATTTTTAATTGTTTTTTATTATTTATTATGTTGATTTTGCTTTTGATTTTAATTTTTGATTTTTTATTAAAATTTGAATAAATATTATTTTAAACTCCGAGTTTTGCACTTTCTCTTCAATCAAATACTAACTTTTAAAACGTTTCTAAACAAACTTTTATTTATTAATTTTATCAAAATTGAACTTTGGTGAAAGTAATTATAAAAAATTAATAATATTTTTATTATTGAAATGTCTAAAAAATTATTCAAAGAGATTATAATTTTCATTTCAATTTTATTCTTCAAATTTGAATAATTTTTTACTAAAGAGCTATTTTTAT
Source organism: Moringa oleifera (assembly GCA_021397835.1). Taxonomy (NCBI): domain Eukaryota; kingdom Viridiplantae; phylum Streptophyta; class Magnoliopsida; order Brassicales; family Moringaceae; genus Moringa; species Moringa oleifera. Next base: position 6,153,440 of record JAJFZO010000191.1, on the reverse strand, counting down.
GAATTTTTAAAAATTTTAATAATATAAATTTTTTTAAAACGTATTTCTAGTACTCAAAAAAAATTTTGAATTTTTTTGTAATAGTACCTAAAATATTTTTTTGTATCTATGAAAGAAACTTTAAGTTAAAATTCATTATAAAAAATTTTTAATTTGAATACCTTTAATTTTTAAATGTTGTGATTAAGTTTAATTGGATCTAAATTAATAAATCATGATTTGTTTAGAGTCATTTTAAGAATTAAGTTTTGATTTTAGAGAGAAAGTAAAGCTTGAAGTTTTAAATAATATTTACTTTTAAAATTTTACTCAAAATTGATTCAAATAAACCAAATGCTTATATTATTTTTTTAAAAATACTATAAATAAATAAATTGTAATACATAAAAATAATAATTATTATTATATAAAAATGATAAATTAAAATTCCTAAAATATTGAACATATAACAAACTTAATATTTTTTTATGTGTAATATAATATTAAAATCAATAAATTGCAAAATAATTTGTGCTCTTATTTAATTATAAGATAAATTTTACATATAAAATAAATAATATTAATAAGCATATAAGATAGATTAAATAATAAATAATATTAAAATATTGTTTCTTCAATAAAAATCAGATAGATTAGTGAAATTGAATGCACTTTTATAAGATGAATTACCTTGTAAAAGAATCACATATATGTACATTAAAAAATAAAATTCATAATTTATTTCATTTTTTTAGTATGACAATAAATTAAAATTACATTGAAATAATTTATATTGGTTCCACAAAATAATTTTAAAGAAATGTCTTTCTAAAAATATGTATTGAAAGAAAAAAGATGCACTTTTAATAAAATGTACTATTTTATTTAAAAGAAAACCATATACATTTTTATTCAAACGTTTTTTTCTCTTTTTTTTCCAACATCTAGCAACTTTTCGTGTCAAGTGGTGTTGGTTGATTTCTATCAAATCACGAATAATGTACATTGATGTTTCTTTCAGTAGTTGTGTAGATCCATTGCCAAGAACTCTTATGATTCCATAATGTCAAGCCATTTCAATTCAACTTCCTGCTCCTTCAAGTTGGTCATCATCTATATACCATATTGTTTCAACTAGCTTTATTTTCTCATAAAGTTGAATAATTTCTATAAGTGCAATCATAGAACCTAGATGCTTTACTTTAATAATTTAAAAAGGTCCCATTCACATCTACATATATCTTCGGCACTCGATGTATTTTAATCCCCTAATTGTAATCTTAGTTCCACCTCCAAAGGAACTATTAGCAAATTTATAATTAATGGTGTTTACAAAGATGGTGAAAAGGCACTTCCTCAAAACATGCCTGAACTGGCTAGTGGGAGATGCAATGTTTGGTTTAAGAGATTGATGTCGGGTTAAGAAAATGAAAGAAATAGGCTTGAGCATGTGAATTGCATTAGAAAGTCGACTTGTTAGGAGAGAGGGAGATAAGAGAAAAACATGCATGCGGCTTATTGCATGCAATATTTTGTTTTTATTTTAATTAGTTTTTATGTTATTTTTTGATTTTGATTTTAATTTTAATTTTATTCTTTTTTATTTTTTATTTTTATTAAAATTTAGATAATATTATTTTAAACTTTGAGTTTTACACTCTTTATTCAAACAAAAATTAATGTTTAAAACGTCTCCAAATAAACTTTTATCTATTAATTTTATCCAAACTAAATTTTATTGCAAATAATTATAAAAAATTAATAATATTTTTATTATTGAAATGTCTAAAAAATTATTCAAAGAGATTTTAATTTTTATTTCAATTTTATCCCTTAAATTTGAATAATTTTTATAACAAGCTATTTTTTTTATGAATTTTTAAAATTTTTAATAGTGCAAATTTTTTAAAAATATATTTCTAGTACTCACAAAAGTTTTGAATTTTTTTTGTAATAGTACTTTAAATATTTTTTTGTGTCTATTAAAGAAACTTTAAGTTAAAATTTGTTGTAAAAATTTTTTTAATTCAAATATCTTTAATTTTTTAATGTTTCGCTTAAGTTTAATTTGATCCAAATTGATAAATCATAATTTGTTTATATACATTTTAAGAATTAAGTTTTGATTGGAGAAAAAAAGTAAAACTCAGGCGTTTTATATTATACTTATCCTTAAAATTTTGCTCAAAATTTATTCAAATAAACCAAATACTTATATTATTTTAAAAAATATAAAATAAATAAATTTTAATATATAATAATAACAATTATTATTATTATATAAAAATAAAAAATTAAAATTTTAAAAATTTTAAAATATTAAACATGTAACAAACTTAATATTTTTTTTACGTGTAATATAATATAAAAATCTTTAAACTGCAAAATAATTTATGTCCTTATTTAATTATAAGATAAATTTTACGTAAAATGAATAATATTGATAGGCATATAAGATTATAATATTATTTTTTAATAAAAATCAGATAGATTGGTGAAATTGAATGCATTTTTATAAGATGAATTTTCTTGTAAAAAAATCACATAAAAAAATAAAATTCATAATTCATTTCATTTTTTGGTATGATAATAAATTAAAATTACATTGAAAGAACTTATATTTTGTTTATTTTTTAAAATCAAGATCTGTTAAAAAATTCTATTTATTTAAAATTTATGTTTTTTTAAGCATCAATATTGTAAGATTAAACCGTCCATCTTACTTTTTACTAATGTAAATGTGAAAGTTATTGAAAAGAAAAAGAAAAAAATAAAAGTCAAAGTGAGAGGCACTAAATGATGATCCCACGTTAACAATAATAGACGGAGAATTTTTATATTTAGCACTCCGCACATACGATTATATAGAGATAACCAATATTTTGAATTCATGTTTTTTTAGCACTTTCTGAACAGTTTCGGACCAAGTTACCCTTAATGAAAAGTAATAATTATATTCTTACTTACTAAAAAGAATACCAAAAGTCAAACCAATATTTTCTCCCATTCTCTAACAATATCTTCATCTCTTCGCTTCTCTTGCAATCTTTTTCACTAGATTTAAGTGATTTTGTGTTTATTTTTACAAATTGATCACCCAAAAACATCGAAGAACTATCGAAAGTATTAAAAATCTACAAAAGTATGTTTTAAAACGATTATTTCGGCATAAAGTTTAGAGTTTTTGCATTTTAGATACCCATGAACCAAATCTTCTTACAACGTCTAATTCTCCATTTTTTTTTACATGTTTACTTTTATTTTTGTATATGAAAACTTGATTAAATGCTTCTGTCATGTTTTAAATGATTTAAGTTACTAATTTATTAATCTCTAATGACTGGGTATATCAGTGTGTATTATTTTTATTTTTCTTTCAATACTTTGAAGTTGATTAATTTTTTTAAGAACATTGGGTATATTGGTGTGTATTATGTGCGTGAACTGTGTTTTACTCTTTCATTTGTGATGCTTGACCTTAAATTTCACGAACAAATGTTGCTAACTTGGGTTTAAGTCATATGAATCTTAACGTATTATTAAAAATCATAATAACTTTTAGGAAATTCTTTCTTCTTTCATAAATTCGTATCAACATCTTAAGTTTTTGTATCAATTTTTTTAATTTCGTATCAACATTTTATAAATTCTTAATACATTCATCCATTATTTATTTTTTTTTTCTTGTACAGATGGATGTTACTAAGAAATATTTGATTCCTAAAGAGAGTTGGAAGCTTTCAGCCAGAGTATTGAAGTACTGTGATACTGATGTTGTATCAAATATAAAATGTGTTTTGAATGACTCTCAAAGGCAGAAGTTCAATACCCCCTGCCTTGGTCACTTCTTGGAAGTGAATGAGGATTTCATATTTTCTAGCTTATTCGTCCACAATTTACTACTTTGACAGATTGAGCAATCTAATGATGAAGAAATATGGTTTCAACTTGGGAAGCATGAAATACGTTTTGGTAAGGAAGAATTTTGTTTAATCATCGGGTTGAGATTTGGAGAGCTACCAGACACAAATTTGATTGCACCAAATCAGTTTGGCATCCATGCTAAGTATTTTGATGGGAAGAACAAGGTTACCACTAGTTCTGTTAAGTCAAAACCACTTGAAGGAGAATTTGATGAAGATTCTGATGATGCAGTAAAGCTTGCGTTGGTTTACTTACTCAATACCTTCATCAAAGATAGTGATGAGCGACAACATATCCCCCAGTGGCAGTTTCACCTTGTTGATAACTTAGAAGCATTCAATAGCTTTCCCTGGGGTACTTTAGTCTACTGTAACTCATTGAGGTATTTCAAAAACGCTCTAACCACTCGAAATACTCAACGTGGGGAATTATCGTACAACATATTTGGTTTTGTATGGGCACTACAGGTATTAAACTTGTTGGTATCTATTTTTATTTATTTTTATGTTTTTATTTACTTTTTCAAAGACTTTGCAATACCTAACTTATCTTTTTATTCTAAGATTTTTGCATTTGAGGTGATACCTAGCACGAAGCAGCATGCCACACGAATAGTAAGATCACCATTGCCTAGAATTTGTTGGTGAAAATTTGATCATAAGCCACATAGTGGCCACTGTAAGATAATTTTTACAAATAAGGTACGTTTAAATTCGTATCATTATTGATTGAATTCATATGCAATACAATATTTCATTGCATCATTCACATTATCGTGACAACACTTAGAAATCGTTATAATAATAGTGAAGTCTTTGTTTTTTTTTTTTTTACATGAGTGTGTCAAGATTTATCATTTTTGTACCAAGATTAACTATTTCGTACCAAGATTCACCATTTCGTGCCAAGATTCACCATTTTCATGCCAAGATTCACCATTTCGTGCCAAGATTCACCATTTTCATGCCAAGATTCACCATTTCGTGCCAAGATTTACCATATTTTTGCCAAGTTTTACTATTACGTGACATCTTTTAAAGTCTAAATTCATTTCAATTTAGAATTTTGTGATATCATTTGCATATTTTTAGTTATATTTTTCATAATTTTAAAATTATTAATATTTAAGTAATTTGATTTATAAAAATTGTTATTTGAATTAACATTTGATTATTGTTTTAGATGGTAGTGAAAGTCAAACTTGAGCTGACTTCTACTGAATATGAAGCTTCATATTACTTGGGAATTGATGAAAGCGTGTTGCCTCTGCATCTTGGTGCAACAAAACAGCATCGGCTCAATAAGCATAGCAATGCTTCGACCAGTGAAGATGATGAGAATGATGAGAATTTCATAGCTACAAGAAGAAAAAATCCTACCAAATTGCCTGCCTTATCAAAGGTAGATAATGTATACAAAACTTTATAATATTTAATTAATATTAGTTATATGTTAATATATATATATATGTATATTATGTTTTCATTATTTAATTTTTTAATTGATGACTAATTAATTTGTTTGATCGATGATTAAATGTAGCGACGATTTAGACACAATGCTACTTCACGACTAAGAGATGAGGATGGAGATGAGGATGAGGATAAGGATGAGGTTGAGGTTGAAGATATAGAGGGAGATGAAAGGGAGGATGTTGGAAGAGAACAAGAGGAGAGGATACATACAGATTTCAGGGAAGAGGTTAGGGCAGAGAATACGAGAACGAGAACTGCAGCTATGGATGAAGAATCCTAAGCTGAGAGATCACAGACTAAGAGTGTAAAGAAAGATACTGAGATTTACCGTCGTCTCGATGACTTAGAGGAGAAGGTAAATCTCATGAATGCAAGAATATTGAGTAATCACATCGAGCTTATGATTGCCGTATACTTTATCAAACACGCACTTCAACAAGTTGTCTCCTCTGATCAAGATTCTACATGCATTGAGACTAGCACACACCAAAATGAGGTAATTTTATCCTTATTTGTGTACAAGATCATAAGTTTTATTACAATATAATTCATTACAAAATTAACTTTTCGTCTCTTGTAGGGTAATAATGATGCAACTTCCAGTGCACACCCTTCAGCTGCTCATGGCCAATATTCTCAAGAACCTCTTAATGTAAGTAAGGTTAGGAATAAGGATGTAAGGGATGGAGATGAAGCCGTTGAGGTTGAAAGAGAGGCTGTGGTGGGTTTAGCGGACTTAGCGACCGTTCCACCAAGGGAAGATAATGAGATACCAATTTGTAGAACGCGTAAGCGGTCTAGAAAGCCATGTAGTTCATACATCGACCCCACTGAACATAAACGTGCTAGGTCCGAGCAAATGATTGATTCAAAGTTGCAGCTGGATGAAGACATATGTAATTAATATGAAGCGTTTATGAAGGGATCATCAATGTCATAGTGAGTTAACTTATATATAATTTTTTTAATAGATATCATATATTTTTTTTATAAATATCATATAAATAACAAACTGACTTCTTTAATGCAGTTGCAATGTACATATTGGTTATTCTGTCAGTATTTAGTGGTTTCGCACATTTGAGGTGAATGATCAATGGATCGATGATTTGGTATGTCACCATCATACTAAATCATGTCTAATTTATATGATTTGTACCTAGGTGTAATATTTTATATCAAATATTAGGATTGATGCCTATGTTATATGCTTTTGTATCAAGTATTATAATTCGTGTCTAGTTTATATGCTATCATGTTACGTATTATTATTCGTGTCTAGTTTTATGATTTCGTCTCAGTATTATGATTCATACTTCATTTTATATAATTTTATGTGTAGTTATTCATCTCTATATTTATATTTTCGTGTCAAGTATTATGATTCGTGCTTAAATTGTATCATTTCATGTCAAGATTTCATGTCAAATATTATGATTCGTGGTTAGATTGTATCATTTGGTGTCAAGATTTCGTGTCAAATATTATGATTCGTGCTTAGATTACATCATTTCGTGTCAAGTATTATGATTCGTGCCTAGATTACATCATTTCATGCCAAAGTTATATGATTTTATATCAAGTATTATAATTTTTGTTTATATTTAATATTTTGTGATATTTTCACTTAGTTTTTGCAGCACATTGATACTTATTTATACCTACTAAGAAAATGACAGAAAAAGTTTTCAAATGTATATAAGCAGAATATATGCATTTGTGACCCTTTACTTTATGTAAGTTTTGATAATTTTTATTGGTCTTTTCTGATTACACTGCTTTTTATTTACTGTTTGACAATCTCTTTTATTTTTTTTCCAAATGGTTATGTAGACATGTTTTTTTTCATATATATAATAAGTACCAAGTAGATCTAGATGCTGACGGTCCTCCAATAAACTCACAATGGGACACCCAACAATGGGACGATGGTCTTCTAGAGCGTGTCCACGAAACATTTTGTGATGGCTGCCCACCATGACACACTGTCAATAAGGTAAAAAAAAATTTATCTTCATCACTTTAAGTAATTGATTTTAGCAATATTTCATTTCACTGAAATATGAGCAATTACAGCGATTAGTGCCATGCCATATTAGTGAAGCGCATTGGCTTGTTGTTGTCATCGATTTGCAAAAATTTAGTTTGCACATTTATGACTTGTTTCGACAATATGTGCCACCAGAAGTGCGAATTCGATAGCAAAATTGTTTCAAATTTATGCTTATTTTTTTGTCAAGCGGGGGTTACTTCATCGCCAAACCTGATGTTGCAATTCCTACAGTTCCATTGTCATGCACATTACATCTAAAATCTTAAGTCCCTCAGCAAAAAACATCGTAAGTTTTAGTCATATCGATTTATTTACTTTTATAATATTATCAGTTTTTTAACACATGCTAATTGGCATACTTTCTTTTTTTTTTTTATGCAATGGCAATTACAGCCCTCATATGATATATACCATAGAGCATTTATTAGCTGACAAGCCACTAAAGTACACTGATACCCAAATACCAAAAATTAGAAAGCACATGACTGTTTATGTATTTGCTAACTCAACTGATGAGAACGATGACTCACAATGACAGCTTACATTATTTTTCACATAATTATTTTGTATTACATTTTTGTATGTATATTATATATATATAAAGCAATATTAAATGACAGCAATTATCATATAATTTATATGAATGATGTTACGAAATTAGATCAATCTTACATTTAAAATAAGAAAGAATGAGATATGAGTAATTATGATAAGATTTTAACTAAAAGATGTTATGAAACTAAGCCAATCTTATGTTTAAGCCAAAAAGAAACAAAATAAAAATAATAATGATAAGATTTTAACTAAAACATATTACAAAACTTAGACAACATGATGATAAAAAAAATAATAACCAAGATGTCACGAAATCAGATAATATGATACGATTTCTATCAAAATGATAGTACGAACTACTAACAATCATCATACGATTTCATCAAAAAGATGTCACGATATATGAGACTTCTCATGTTAACGGGATAAGTTATTATCATATGATTTTGATATATTCTTACATGCATTACCTGTGATAATCTCAAATACATGATAAGTCGACGGTATCAAAAGATAACAAATCAACAGTTTGATTCTCAATTGTACAATAAATTAACAATAATAAAAAATATTATATGTCATAAGTCAATGATATTATTATCAATTATAAATAAACAAGGGGTAGCAGTGCAAATCTGTGAGTTATGTCCAACCACACCATAATTGTAATATCTACGTTGCAACTATTCAGACACATTCGTTGATTGAGATTGATTTCCTTGATCATGATATTATGGATTGGAACATGTCAATCAATTGTGTCCCTATTGGCTGCACCTAGAACATTTTTTTTTGTCGTGTTCTTTCTCCACTGGAGGGTATTCTTTGCTTTTTTGGATGACCTGCATGCTTACCATTATTCAGCGGTAATACAACAACATTTTTGACATTTTCAGACACATTCCAATCAAACTTGTCACCCACTGGATAGATTGGCTCATTGTATGCTGCTATTAAGTACTTTTGCTTGTAATAGTCAGAGCAAAGTATTATAAAATCAATGTTACGCTCCTTGTAAAAAAATAAAAAATAACGAAGTTATTAAAACAATAATAAAAAATAAAAAAATGTTATCAACAAATAATAAATGTCACTTGGATGCAACTAGTGCATGTGCACATGGCAACAGATCAGTCTGAAACTCTCTACGAGTGCAAGTACATTCCATGAGGTTAACAACCACTTCTTTACCCTTGTGCTTAACTACAAATACATTCTAATCAATGTTAGAAGCTGTCATCTGTAATGAAACTTTTTGTCTTTTATTCATCAAAAAGTGGACCCATTCAGTTAATTGTGCTTTCCAAATCTTAGCTTTCTCGTGCCTATTATAAAACCAACATTACATCATATCTCTAATGAATTCCAATAAAGCCATGACGGGTAACTCGCGGGCAAATCGAAGACATGAATTCAAGCTTTCAGCAATATTAGTGGTCATGAGTTGGTATCGTCTTCGAGGGCAATACACATGTGACCATTTCTTTAAATCTTCCTTCATGATATATTCAAATACTTGAGGGTGATTAGCTTGCAATTCAGTCATAAATTGACTAAATTCAGACTCTCGATATGTCCTTGCTGCACTATAGAATATCTTGGACACTTCTTCTCTCTTAAATTTATTCTTTATATTTTGGGCCATATGCCAAGAACATAATCCATGACAAGAATCGGAGAAGACATTTACAATGGCCTTTGTAATACTAGCATAACAATCCGATATAATAACCAAGTCATCAACATGACCAATAGCTTCCTTTAGTTGCTCCAAAAACCATTCCCAAACCTTATAGTTTTTTGAGTCACCATAACCAAATGCTAGTGGATATATCTGTTCATTTTCATTGTTACACACGGCTACAAACATGGCACCATGAAATCTTCCTTTCAAGTGAGTGGCATCGATAGCAATAACTAGTCTAATCACTGAACGAAACCCCCTTAATGATTGTCCAAGAGCTATAAAGCAATACTTAAATCGATTAGTCTCATCTTCTATGCATATGTGAGCCTTAGTTCCTGGATTAGCTATTTGTAACATGTGACAATATGATGGTAATTGTTGGTATGACTCAACTAGGTCACCATAAGTAAGACACAATGCGTATTCTTTCGCCTTTCAAGATTTACAATATAAAATTTGTATGTCATATAATTCTTTCATGTCACTTATGATATCTTTCGGCTTAATAATTTTAGCATTTGTGGATAACCGCTGGGCAATAATTTCTCCAATAATGGTAGAAGTTGCTTGTCAATGTCGTCAATGCAACTCCTCAATTGTGCAAGTGTGGGTCAAATCACAACGTCTAATTTAAAAGAATTGTCCTTGTACAACTTTTACAACACGGACCTTCCATGCACAATTCTCTTCTCTACAAGCAATCTCAAATATTGATTTGTTAGATCTAGTGACTCTAAATTTAAAGTTCTCAGTCAATGCATATATACCCAAAAATCGCTTCAACTCTTTCTTATTTGAGAAAAATTAACCTCTAGTAAGGGTGTCAATCGGAGCCACTGATTCCATGGTAGAAGCCGGAACAATGCAGTGTAATTTAGCACCCAACACACTATACCTCTTATTAACACCATCACTTATATTATTATGTGCTTCAGGGCATGCAGGTGACATATAAGGTAGGATCGAACGTGGTACAGAAGGCAAGTTCTCATCATTAAGCTCAACTTCCATAATTTGTTCAATTTGCTCTTCTTCGATAGGTTGAGTGGGTTCAATATTTGGGACTGGATACTCACACCCAACGTCATAATCTATCGACTCATCTAAGTTGATTTCATCAGTATTCTAAGTGTTTTGGGCAGTCTCATTATGGAATAATGGTTCCATGCCCAAATTTTTACCTTGAACAATTGGATGGGTTTGTACATTGAGAATTGTATCTGTAACCTCATTGCTCCCAATACAAGAGTTTAACTGATTGATTCGTTTTGAATTTTCACCTTCACATATACCATGTGTATTCTCAACATTATGTTGCTCTACCAAATCCTCAATTACACGGGATACTATGTTATCATCATACAACATGAACTCAACATCATCATTATTCACTAACTCAATTTTCATGGCAGTTTCCTCAAATCTCACTATGGTGTGCAGTGTAATATCATAATTAGAGAAATCCGTATCAATGCAAGATTTAACTAAACCCAATAACTGTGCATGTGTCAAATCCTTTTGGACAACATAACCTCGAGTTTTGATAGTCCTACCAGTATACTCGAAACTTCCTCTTCACTCGGACCACTCACCATTCCAAGTTACAATAACACGCATTCTGCAATGACCATGAAAATATTTCAAAAAAGAAGCAACATGTTTAAAGAAAAATAAAACTGAAATTCAGTAAATAAATAACGATTTAGATAAATAAGCAACGATATTATCTTATGTATCGATTTCATTAAAGAATATCAATTGTGAATGAAGTCACGATGGTTCACAAGATGGCACAAATTTGGTGATTAAGTCATGATTTAATCAAACATAGCACGATTCTTTGTCTATGTCATGAAATAAGCAACAATATTATCTCATGTATCGATTTTATTAAAGAATATCAATTGTAAATGAAGTCACGATGGTTCATAAGGTGGCACGAATTTGGTGACTAAGTCACGATTTAATCAAACATAACACGATCCTCTGTACATGTCACGATATGCATGATGCATCACGATTATTCTTTCCAAACACATAAAATCTTGACAGTGTTAAGATACATTACCTTTCAAATACATATTTGTTGGTCTATTGACCCACCCGAACACTTTTTGCTTTTGAAGAACAATGTGTTACCAAAAACATGAGCTTGGTTGTGTAAATCTTAGATACAATGTGAAGAGAACTTTCAAACACATAAAATCTTTGCAGTATTAAGATACATTACCTTTCAAATAAATATTTGTTCGTCTATTGACCCATCCGAACACTTTTTGCTTTTAAAGAAGAATAATGTATTACCAAAAACGTGAGCTTGGTTGTGTAAATCTTAGATACAATGTAAAAAAAACTTTCAAACACATAAAATCTTGACAGTGTTAAGATACATTACCTTTCAAATACATATTTGTTAGTCTATTGATCCACCCGAACACTTTTTGCTTTTAAAGAACAATGTATTACCAAAAACATGAGTTTGATTGTGTAAATCTTAAATAAAACATGAAGAGAACT